>CM077148.1:47245613-47845613 GCA_039583875.1 Platanthera guangdongensis
GAGATAGCGAACACCACCTCAGTCCGCGCGAATACAAGCCACCGACTGCTGAGTCGCATGGACCTTGCGCGATACCAAGAAACCGCCAGGAGCACGGCAACCGTTGACGAACCCACTCCAGTCCGCCCAAGCTAAGCGGACAAGGCCCAGAGCCCGCAAAGCTTCAAGCTTCAGGACAGCAAACCCCCTTCAATGCTGTCCCACCAACCCGAGGCAGTCCCGAAGACTCACACCTCAAACTCGCCACAAGTGCTACGTGCAAAGGCGGACGGCAACAGTCCCGCCCGTCTCGCAGGGCCCTTGATGGTTTTGGACTTGGACACCATGAACTTGCCAAGTTCATGGTGTCCGTCGTATCCGCCAAGTCCGCTGTGACCGGGCGGACTGTTGCTGTTTGCCTTTGGTCGTGGACTTGTGGCGGATTGAGGTGTGAGTCTTGCGGACTGCCTCGGGTTGGTGCGGACAGCCATTGAAGGGTTTGCTGTCCTGAAGCAGTTGAAGCTTTGCGGGCTGGTCCTTGTCCGCTTAGCTTGGGCGGACTGGAGAGGGTTCGTCAACGGTTGCCGTGCTCCTGGCGGTTTCCTTGGTATCCGGCTAAGTCCATGCGGACTCAGCGGACGGTGTTTTGTATTCGCGCGGACTGAGGGTGGTGTCGCTATCTCTTGGGCGGTGACCACACTCCTCACCTTGCCTATAAATAGGACCCCCTGGCACATCTACAGTAACCTAAGTAACTGAGTAACAGTAAGTTGGGGTGTGCGAAGTGCTGCGGTCTGTTTGTCAGTCCGCGCAGATTGTTTCAGGCTGACTTTTGCTGTTTGCAGGTCGCGCGGATAACTTCAAGGAGCCAGGAGATTTGCTGTGACTTCGGTCAGCTTGGAAGTATGCGGTCTCTGCGGACTCAGCAGGAGGTCGCTCTGCTCTGCGCTTGTCAGTTCTGTTTCATCTTTGCCAGCTTCAATAACCTGTCCACCGGTTTCAGGCGGGTAGGGGAGTTCCTCAGTTCGGGTTCAGCAGGAGGCGAATAACGGTCTGTCCGCGCGGCCTCGCGGTCTCGGCGGACTCCGTGGTATTCGGCGGATTGCAGCATAGCTTGGGCGAGCTCAGCGGTCTCGGCGGTCTCGGCGACCTCGCGGTCTCGGCGGACTGGAGTGCTGTCCGCCCGGCTTGTTTTTTGGTTTCTTCTGTTTACAGCTGTAATACTAGCGAAATCATGTCTCGCTATGTATGCCTCGGATTGTAAAGAAGTGAATGCATAATAAGACCTTCTTGTGCTTCCATTGCTTTGTTGGGTGCAACCTCTAGTCCTTGGGTTTTCCGCAGGTTCAGCGTGCGAACTGGGTAGTTCCAAAGATATTAATTTGGTGTTTGGGCTATCTTGCTGACCACGTTGAGAAAATTTAACATGGTATCAGAGCCAGGTTGCTGAGGTTTCGAGGGTTCAGTTGCGTGAGCGGAAGTCAGCCAGTGTTGTTACTCAGTGATTGAGTGGTGATCAACCTGTGTTGTTGCTCGGAGCTGCTGAAGGAGACCAACAGGTGTTTGCAATGGAAGGAAGTCTTGCAAGAGGTCTGGGCATTGAACTCTTAACGCCGACTAACTATAAGAAGTGGAAGTCGTGCATGAAGAGTTATCTTCTTGGCGAGGAGCTGTGGGAAGTCATCGGTGGTGACGACAGACAGGAAGTTACTGCTGCATTTGGTACTGCTGAACAGGTAAGGCTCTGGAGAAGAACTAATGCTAAGGCAGAGTTCGTTCTGAAGAGAGCTGTCTCTCCGGAACTGTTTGATCACATCATTGGGTGTGAGTCGGCTGCTGATATTTGGACAATCATTGATGAGTTGTTCAATAGGAAGAATGTGGCGCGACTTCAGTTCCTGGAGAATGAGTTGGCCAGGGCAACTCAGGGAGACCTTTCCATCTCCAAATACTTCTTAAAGATGAAGAGCTTGTGTGTTGAGCTGTCGGCACTGGATCCTGATGAGCCTATCTCTGAGGCAAAGATGAAAAGGCACATTATCCGCGGCTTGCGGAAGGAGTATGTGGCCTTTGTTACATCTGTTCAAGGGTGGGCTACTCAGCCGTCGTTGCTGGAGCTGGAGAATCTGCTTACCTCGCAGGAGAGCTTAGCAAGATAGATGGCTGGAGTGAATCTGAATCAGGAAGGCAGCGAGGATCTCTTCTCAGGCAAGAAGAAGGGATGGGAAGGGAAGAAGAAGAAGAAGGTGCAGGCCGCTGTTGAGAAGGAGGCTTCAACTTCATATCCGCCGGAGAGGAGCAATGCTCCTAAGGACTGGAAGAAGAATCTGAAGTGCTACCGGTGTCATCAGCGAGGGCACTTCAAGCGGGACTGCAAGGTCAAACTGCAGCCTGGGCATGCTGCGGGAAAGGAGGAAGCTTGCTCGCGAAGTGAAGAAGCAGAATGGGGAGGAGCTTTCATGACGGGCACTTGTGTCCGGGCCTTATCTGCTGAGGACTTCAACAGCGAGTGGATCGTCGACTCCGGGTGTGGTCATCACCTCACCGGAGACAAGTCGAAGTTCACCTCCATGCAGGCTTACTCAGGTAATGAAGCTATTATCACTGCTGATAATACTGTTTATGCAGTAGAGAAGGAGGGGGTCGTGTCTTTGGGTAGTGATCAGGGGCCACTCACGTTGAGGAGTGTGTATCACGTGCCAGGCATGAAGAAGAACCTCTTCTCGGTGACCAATGCGGTGGACGCTGGGTATCACGTTATGTTTGGGCCAACAGACGTGAGGTTCCTTCGCAACGTATCAGCGGTGAAGGCTGATGTTGCTCATGTTGGGAGGAGGGTGAAGAACTTGTTTGTTCTTTCCACCAGTGCCTATGTTGATAGGATGAGGGCCAATGATAGTGCGGCTATCTGGCATGAGAGGCTGGGGCATGTTGGCATGGACAAGCTAAAGGCAATGGCGAGTAGAAGTCTGGTGAGGGGGTTGCCGATGTTGTCCTCCTTTGGTGATGGGCATGTTTGTGCGGGCTGTCAATACGGTAAGGCACATCGCCTTCCGTTTGATAAATCTCAAACAAGGAGCAAGAAACCTTTGGAGTGTATTCATGGCGACCTGATGGGACCGACTGTTACTGCCAGCCTTGGTGGAAGAAAATACATGCTTGTCTTGGTTGATGACTACTCAAGGTATACTTGGGTGTACTTCTTAAAGGAGAAGTCGGCAGCCTTCCGTTTGTTCGTGGAGTTCAAGGAGTTGGTAGAAGGCCGGCTTGGTTTGCGGGTTAAGAAGTTTATAACTGATAACGGAGGAGAATTTGTTTCCTCCGAGTTTTCTAACTTCTGCAGGAAGCACGGGATCCAACGAGAGCTTACTTGTGCTCACACTCCACAACAAAATGGGGTAGCGGAGCGGAAGATCCGTCATTTGACGGAAACCTGCAAATGCTGGCTGCATGCGAAAGATATCCCAAGGTCCTTTTGGGCGGAGGGAATGTCTTGTGCTGCTTATGTTATCAACCGGATGCCACTCAGCCCTATCAACATGAAGACTCCTATTGAGTTTTTGCTAAAGGATAAGCCGAGTGTTGGACACCTTCGGGTGTTCGGTTCAACTTGCTACGTGCATGTCCCGGATGCTTCACGGACAAAGCTGGATGCGAAGGCAAGGAAACTTGTCTTTGTTGGCTATGATGAGCGGAAGAAGGGATGGAAGTGCATGGACCCTGTGACGAAGAAGTTCGTGGTGTCAAGAGACGTTGTCTTTGACAAGCTGACGTCATATGGAGGTGGCTCGGTGGAGCTAACCGGAAGTAGCAAGGTTGAGGAAGCACCGATGGAGGCTGCTGAAGGCTTGGAAGAGGAGCTTGCTGTTTCACCAGCAGCTCCTGTTGCTTCGAACTCCGAGGCTGAGCCTTCTGGCTCAGGAAGCAGGGGGAGCACTGCTCAATGCTTGCCCCAGGTAGGAGTGGAGCCTGAAGAAGCAACAGAAGCCGTGAGCAAGGAGCCGTGTCTTCGGAGATCGAAGAGGGTGGTTAAGCCACCGGCTCGATACTGTGATGGGAATGCAGTGAGCTTTGTCTCCTGCTTCTTTGCAGGTCCTCTGGATGAGCGAGAGCCTGCAAACATCAACGAGGCCACTGGAGTGAAGGAGTGGGATGATGCCATGAAGGAAGAGATTGATGCTCTGAAGAAGAATGAAACCTGGGACCTTGTGCCTAAGGTTGATGGCATTACTCCGGTTACTTGCAAGTGGGTGTATAAGTTGAAGAAGAAGGCTGATGGGAGCATTGATCGGTTCAAGGCTCGCCTGGTCGCTATAGGATTCTCACAGCAGTATGGAGAAGACTATGAGGAGACATTCAGTCCAGTTGCGAAGATGACATCTGTAAGAGTGGTGATCGCCTTGGCTGCTAGCAAGGGATGGAGGTTGTGGCAACTTGATGTGAAGAATGCTTTTCTTTACGGAGAGATTGACAAGGACATCTTCATGGATCAGCCGCTTGGTTTTGTCTCTGAAAAGCATCCGGACTATGTCTGCAAACTCAGGAAGGCTCTGTATGGGTTGAAGCAAGCTCCTCGAGCGTGGTATGGGAAGATTGCAGAGTACCTGCAATTCTGTGGATACTTTGCTTCTAACTCGGATTCTAGCTTGTTCGTCAAGAAGAAGGGAGAGCTAAGAGTCTTGGTCCTACTATATGTGGATGACATGATCATCACAGGGAACTCGGAGGAGGAAGTAGCAAGGCTCAGGGCTGAGCTTGCTATACGCTTCGAAATGAAGGACTTGGGAGAGTTGCATCACTTTCTCGGTCTGGAAGTGGAGAGGAAGGAGTGCGGGATTCTCATTAGCCAGAAGGGATATGTTGATCGTATTGTGAAGCGGTTTGGCATGGGCGAAGGGAAGAAGTGCTCTACTCCACTGGAACCTGGGCTAAAGCTTCGACGAGATGAGGGAAGGGTTCTTAATGATCCCTTGGTGTTCAGGGCTCTTATTGGGAGCTTGATCTATCTGACGATTACAAGGCCGGATATAGCTTATGCTGTTGGCCGAGTAAGTCGATATATGGCTGAACCAAGGAAATCTCATCTGGTGGCGGCGAAGGGAATTTTGAAGTATGTCAAGGTGACTTCTGAGATGGGACTCCTCTATGGAAGGGATGCGAAGTTTGTGTTGCTCGGGTACACGGATGCTGACTATGGCGGTGATTCGGATGATCGAAGGTCTACTTCAGGTTATGTGTTCACTTGCGGATCAGCTAGCATCTCGTGGTGTAGCAAGAAGCAGGACTCAGTGTCGGTTTCAACCACGGAGGCGGAGTATAAGGCTTCGGCCTTGGCTGCTCGGGAAGCCGTTTGGTTGAGGAGGCTTATAGAGGATGTCCATGAAGAAGTGCAAGGGCCTACTTTACTCCGGGGTGACAATGAGAGTGCTCTCAAACTGGTAAACAATCCAGTGTGTCACGCCAGGACCAAGCATATAGAGATTGATCACCATTTCATCAGGGAGAAGGTGTTGGAAGGATCTCTGCTGGTCGGGCATGTTCGGAGTGAAGATAATCTTGCTGACATCTTCACGAAGCCGCTGTCGAAGGGGCCCTTTGAACGCTTGCGCAGCTTGCTGGGCTTGGTCACCACTTCTCACTTGAAGGGGGAGTGTTGAAATTTGTGAAGTGGAAGTGGGTGATGGGACAGGCCGCGCGGCCTGTGGCGGACAGCTGTGGCGAACTGGGCGGACTGGGCGGACTGCGGTTTGCGACCTGGTGAAAAGTCTGGTGGAAGCCGGCTGTGTTGAGCGGGTTGTTGCATGGAGTCCACGGTTTGGTGCGGCCTGGTATCTGCGGATAGAGAGGCTTGCGGACTGGTGCTTTGCTCAGTGGTCGCGGGTGCAAGCTTGCGCTGTAGGCGGGTTGGCTCGAGTTCGCGGGAAGCCTTGCGGACTGGTGTGTCCGCGGTTTGGGCTGTTGCGGACTGGGCCTTGAGCTTGGCTGAGGCCTTGTCGAGCTCAGGTGTTACAGCAGGTCTTGCTGTGGAGACCGGTTGGTGGACTGGTGTTTGGAGTCCGGGAGGTAGCTGCTGTGTTGGACAAGTGCGAGGAGCTCGCGGACTGGTTGCGGTCTGTGCTAGGGTGTTTGGCGGACGGGACTTTGAGTCTGCCATGCTCGCACTGGCCCTTGATGGTTTTGGACTTGGTCACATATTGTGCCAAGTTCATGGTGTCCGCCGTATCCGCCAAGTCCGCTGTGACCGGGCGAACTGTTGCTGTTTGCCTTTGGTCGTGGACTTGTGGCGGATTGAGGTGTGAGTCTTGCGGACTGCCTCGGGTTGGTGCGGACAGCCATTGAAGGGGGTTTGCTGTCCTGAAGCAGTTGAAGCTTTGCGGGCTGGTGCCTTGTCCGCTTAGCTTGGGCGGACTGGAGAGGGTTCGTCAACGGTTGCCGTGCTCCTGGCGGTTTCCTTGGTATCCGGCTAAGTCCATGCGGACTCAGCGGACGGTGGTTGTATTCGCGCGGACTGAGGGTGGTGTCGCTATCTCTTGGGCGGTGACCACACTCCTCACCTTGCCTATAAATAGGACCCCCCTGGCACATCTACAGTAACCTAAGTAACTTGAGTGAACAGTAAGTTGGGGTGTGCGAAGTGCTGCGGTCTGTGTTTGTCAGTCCGCGCGGATTGTTTCAGGCTGACGGTTTGCTGTGTGCAGGTCGCGCGGATAACTTCAAGGAGCCAGGAGTTTGGCTGTGACTTCGGTCAGTGCTTGGAATTGTGCGGTCTCTGCGGACTCTGCAGGAGGTCGCTCTGCGGCTTGTCAGTTCTGTTTCATCTTTGCCAGCTTCAATAACCTGTCCGTCGGTTTCAGGCGGGTAGGGGAGTTCCTCAGTTCGGGTTCAGCAGGAGGCGAATAACGGTCTGTCCGCGCGGCCTCGCGGTCTCGGCGGACTCCGTGGTATTCGGCGGATTGCAGCATAGCTTGGGCGAGCTCAGCGGTCTCGGCGGTCTCGGCGACCTCGCGGTCTCGGCGGACTGGAGTGCTGTCCGCCCGGCTTGTTTTTTGGTTTCTTCTGTTTACAGCTGTAATACTAGCGAAATCATGTCTCGCTATGTATGCCTCGGATTGTAAAGAAGTGAATGCATAATAAGACCTTCTTGTGCTTCCATTGCTTTGTTGGGTGCAACCTCTAGTCCTTGGGTTTTCCGCAGGTTCAGCGTGCGAACTGGGTAGTTCCGAAGATATTAATTTGGTGTTTGGGCTATCTTGCTGACCACGTTGAGAAAATTTAACAAAGTTGACATAAGTCAACCCTAACCCTAAATGTGTCAAACTAGCCTACTTAGGGTCAATTGACCCTCCCCTAGCCAATTGGACCCCACCCATGCCCTCCTAACCGTAACGTTAGGTCAATGGGTCACCAAGGACCCATTGGGGTCAACCAAAGAGTTTATCTCGACCAAAGTCAACTCTAACCCCTAATTTGGTCAAAGTACCCTTCCTAAGGGTAGGTGACCTCCAAAGTGGCAATACAACCCTACCCAACCCTTACTAGATCTTAGGGGAGGTCAATGGGTAACTGAGGACCTATTGGGGTCAACCAAAGAGGCTAAGTTGACCCAATTAAACCCTAGCTTCAAAAAGGGTCAAAGTGCCCTAACTAAGGGTCAAGTGACCCCCAAGAAGCCCAACCAGCCTTACTCAAGTCTTCCTAGACCTTAGGGGAGGCCAATAGGTCACCAAGGACCCATTGAGGTCAACCCAAATGGTCATGTTGACCAAGGTCAACTCTATTCTATTGTTAGGTCAAACTAGCACAAATGGGCAAACTCAAACTCAAACCCAAACCCACTTGGGCTAACCTCATTTTTATTTTGCATGTGGGTTACATGGGCTGCCAATAGTATAGTGAGATGAGAAAATTCGTTCAGGATGACTAGGAGAGAGAAAGCTCCATTTGCCCTTTAATGGAGGAGAGAGAAAGAGGGGAATGAAGGCCATTCATGGCTTGGAAGGCCAAAGTCCCTCTCTTCTTGCTGGAATCTTCCTCCCTGGTCAGTTAGGGGAAGATTAAGGGACTTTCAACCCTTTCTAGTGGCTGGGTGTAGTGGATCCACCATGGCCGAAACTCTCATTTTAAGGCCATTAATGGTGGAACCATGTTAGGCCCTTCCCCTTCCGCAATTGATGATCATAAAAGCATTCCTAGACTCAGAGGAGGCATTTCTACACTTTACCTGAAGGATCCATGCACCTTGGTAGTGCTGTTGCAGAACACCCGCAAGCTCCACCACCAGCCATGGCGCACCACCACCACACTCATTGGCAAGCCCGGTTAGAGGTCCTCCTCTACTCCTCTCTTCGTGAGTTAGATCTTTAAATCCTTTAGGAGAGAAATCAGGATTAATTGAGCAAGATTGGGTGAGAGAAAATTCAGAAATTTAATGGTTTTTCAACCCCTTGGGTTCGCCGGAATCCGCCCCTCCGACGGCCGTGCCGCCGCCCGGCGATAGCCCCCACCTCAACGAAGGTGGTGGTGGTGGTGGCCGGCCAGGGAGGTGGTTGGATGGCCGGGAAAAGGATTGCAAGTTGCTCGAGGTTCGGGCAATCCCATCCCATGGCTGGAGGAAGATGATGACCAGGAGGCGTTGGATCTGCTTCAAGATTCGTGTTGGATCTTGTAGATTTATTTTGATTTTTTTGTATTTCCTGTCATGTTTACTGGGCTGTTCTAAATTAAATATTAAAAATACATAGGCCCTCTACAGGAACAATGACCAACATGAAAATTGTAACCCTTGAAGTCTAGTTTAATTTAAAATTGATTTGAACCAATTTGGGTAAGTGGTTGGACCACAACACCCATTTCAGTGAGGACTATACCTAGGCTAGACTAGAGACTATTTTGAGTGCCACCATCAATCCATCCATCCCAATGACTTGAAATTTTGGATGGGGTTTATTCTTATCTATACCTAGCACATATCCAAAATTGGAAATTTTCGGAAAAACTTTTCCTAATGTTTTTGTAGAAATTTAATAAATAAAGTAGGAATTATTAAAATGGTCTAATTACCTCTAAACCCTCCCAAATTTTGGTGAGTGGTGCTTGGTGTCTCAATAAGGCCCTTGTTAAAATTTCATCTCATTTGGAGATGATTTGAGTTGAAAATCATGCAACCCTAGCCTTGCCATAATAAGGCTATGTAGGTCAAATAGTGCACTTTGGGTTTTGAGTGGCCAAATCACCTCAGTAGAGGTTGAAATTGGCGCCACTGACTTGGCATGGCTTGTGACACCTTCCCATGGAAGATGGGGTGGATTGGGGTGAGTTTGCCCCAGGACCCAAGACCAAACCCTAAGGATGGTCTTTGGTGCCTTGTGAAGGGCATGTGGCCAAAAGACCTTGTATGGACTTGAAACTTGGTAGGGAGGGTACTAGGGTAGCTAAAACCCTCAGGTAAAACTCTTATGGGATTTGGAAATAGGTAGGCCCCACAAAACTCTAACCCTAGTTTAGGGCACAAAATTTGTAGTGATAGAATAGGTGACTAAAACTCATTGAATAGAGATGAAACTTGGGTAGTGTAGTCCTAGGGTTAGTAGGGACGTCTTGAAATTTAATTGGGAACTTTGGATCAATAGTCTTAGTACTTCCTTTGTAATGCATGATTTAGCCCTACTTAATCATTTGGTTATTGTGAGCTCACTGTCCATTGGAAAGTCATGAAAATTTGGCAGAAGAAGTTTTTCACCTTTATTCTCATGTATGAATTTTATTAAAAATTTTGAATGCATAATTACAGTACCTACTTCACAAACTCATTAGCTTGGAAACTTGTTCAATATTTTATATAGAGCTCATCATATGTTGAGAAATTGTGAAACTTAGTCAGTAATGATTCTAAGTCAATATGATCTGGTGGAGATTTTTGTTATAATTTTTAAATGAATAATTTCTATACTTAGTGCATAAAATTGCCAATATGAATATTCGATCAAAATTAATTCTAGAGATCTTTATTAATTTATAAATTATGTAACTTGGCCTGGAGTATTTATAAGACCTTATAATCACCATTGAATTTTCTCAGAATTTTTGGAAGTATTTTTGCTGTACTTGTCTCTTAAAATGATTTATTGTAGGATATACTCAAAATTAGAATTAGGGGTTTAAACCTTGCTGAAAAATTGGGAGATTTTCGATTTTATGTTAAATAGTCATACTATATCTATCATAAATTTTGTGGAGCATTTTCTTGTTTGTTATTGGTACTTAATGTTCAAACTTGGGGGTTTTGGATTACTAGAATAATTAAATAAATTACCAGATAAATTAGGAAAATTATGAACTTCTGGATTTAGGCTAAAAAAGTCAGGACATCCCTCCATTAATTACTATAGGGATACTGGATGAATATTTTGGGTACCTCTCGTTTTACTCATCATATAGCTTAGGATGGTCTGCTTTTAGTAAAACTACAGAAATTATGTTGGAATGTGAATTTGGGCCCATGAGTTGGGGTTAGATGTTTGCTGATTTGGATGAATAAAAAATGAGTTCATCAGTGGAAGGTAGAATGAGTAGAGTGTTAGTTTGGCTAGTGTTAAGTGGTGCTCCGGATCGACAAAAGATTTTCTTTCCCATGCGGAGGAAGTGTCAAATACTCTAGGGTTAGATCCAGTACAACAAGTAAGGGTTTGGAAAATTTGATAGAAACCAATATTAGTAAGTGCCTTACGAAAGAGAGCTTTGGGCATAATCTCATCATAGTTCCCAGTGCCTTCGTGAGCCCTTCACGGGGAATACCTTGGGCAGTCCTGGGCTAACTTAAAAAGTAAGAATAAAATATTACAAGAGCAACTAGTGTAACTAGGGTTGCACATTCACACACCCCGGTAGCTCGGGAGGTTGATTAAGTTGTTTTGATTGTCATCCGGGCGGTTCGTTCGGAAGGTAGATGTACAGACGGACAGTCCTGGGAGCCAGTGGCTGAAAAGGTTTTGGATACAAAATAAGGTGGTGGGTCATCGGTATTGGACGGTTGTTCACACCGACATCGATACGTTGACTCGGCAGTGTGGGACACTTAGCCAAGGAAAGTTTGGTGGATATGGCCAGCATTAGTACGCGGATACTCTAGGTGTTGTCCTTCTAGGGGCGTACGGGAGGGCTAGGCCTGGTAGTGTGGATACCCGCCTAGGAGTGGGGGGCCTGACCCACTGTCTCAATTTGCCACTATGGAGGTTCCTGGGAGTGAAGCTAGCTACCCAAATAGGGGGAACTAAAGGTCTACGCGCATAGAGTCGTGTGTTTGGGTCGCACTTGCATGAATCATGGCATAACATACTTGTATATAACACACACCCCAACGTATAAATTGGTATGGGACTTTTTATATGATGGGAGCCTTACAGAAGACCCCTTAACTTATATGTTTGTATGGGAATTCATATAAGTTAAGGTTACTTACTTCTTACCTTGTCTTTCTTACATATTCTGCTTACTCTACTTGCTCACCTTACTACATACTATTATAGAACTGCTAGACTAGTTCCACTGTCACCTGCCACTTTTTACTCTCCACCTTGTAGCTTCCCTTTCCTCCTCACCGCTCGGTACCTAGGAGCCATAGGGGGAGGGGTAGGGGATGATAGGGCTTAGTCTTTATGACTAATGGTTTTCAGACCACAACATTACAGGGTCTCCGGATGGGAGACAGGGACCAGCAGCTCAGGTACCAGCACCAGCAGAGTACGGTGCACATGGAGGTGGGCCAGTCTAGTTCCGGAGCACCCGTGACCCGCTCCGTGAGTGATGGTCGTTTTATAGATTCCGCAAGAGATTGTAGCGAGGATTTGATGTACCGGGCTTAAGCCCGTTTATATTTTCGTTTTGTTACTTCACAGCACTCTCTTTTCTACTTATGGACATGCTGTGATTTCTCTTATTATATATGACTTTTGTTGACTCAGCTATTTCATTCCTGAATACTGCTCTCTATGTGATTATCAAAAAGGCCGGCAGAATCGGCGTTTTATAGTGGCGGCTTTCCCGAGTGTCGGGGCCACCGCAAAACGGCGGTTCTGGGAATAAGACCCCGGATTTGAAAAAGAAAAAAAAGGGGTCTTACAAGTGGTATCAGATCAAACCTCGATTGAAAGAGAAGTAGTCCACAATAACCTTAGGCCACCCCCGCGCGAGCTTGTTTGCGGACAAACTAGCAGCGAAAGCAGTGGTGGGCCCATAAGGGGAATCACATATAGAAGTCCATTTTTTCTCCTCCTTTTATTCCATTGGTACACTATCTAACTGTTGGAATTTTCCTTATAGCCTGCGACGAATCCTACACCACAGTAGGTGACACCTCAGGCTCCGAATATAGTTCCACCTGCGCCAGCTCCAGTTCCGTTTTAGCAGACGGAGATGGGGCAAACGTTCACGGCCATCCTAGAGGCCTTTAGAGCTCAGCAGGCCCCGACTCCACAGCCAAATCCCGGGGCCAACTGGATGAGTGCCTTCCGGGCACTATCCCCTCCATCCTACCAGTGGACGGAGTCGGCAGGCCGTATGGAGTAATGGTTGGATACCATCTATGAGATGCTTGTGGGCATACGATTCCCCACTAAGGAGGCAGTTGCTTTGGCAGTCTCCTTCGTGGAGTCACACAAGAAGAGGTGGTGGAAGTCACAGCTGGACACCACCTTTACGGATATGGATTGTGCAGATGTCTCTTGGGAAGGGTTCAGAGCGACACTTCTGGGACATTTTGTGCCTCAGTCGGCGAGGGACGAGCTGGAGGATAGGTTCCTGCGGTTGAAGTAGGGCAACAGGACAGTGCTGTAGTATTACCAGGAGTTTACACACCTAGCCCATTTTGCATACTCTTACCAGTTGGACGACGATGGCTATGCCAGGAGGTTCTACATGGGGCTGAATGACGACATGAGACAGGCCCTCCTCTTCGTCTCCGCGGGAAGCTTGGCAACGATTCTGGAAATGGCTAAGAAAAGGGAGGCAGATCAGCTTACGGTCAAGGGCCGGAAGAGGACGGCTGACGATGCAGTGATTGGAGGACGTAGAGACTGTCCTCGAGGCCAGGTCATTGGGGAAAGAAGGAACGAGGATCAACCCCATCAGGAGATTGGAGCGGAGCAGAGGAATCAGGGGGTATTGGCCCCCCAGCCCTTACAGATACTGGAGATAATGAGGATAGCAGAGCAAGCTTCGGTGTGCTTCCATTGCAATAAGCCGGGGCATTTCAAGATAAATTGTACCATAAGGCAAGCACCCCAACCAGCACTTCAGGGTGCCCCACCACCTCAGCAGTTTGGGGGCCGAGGACATGATCGGGGATGGGGATATTAGGGCAGAGGCCACAGGCCAGAGAGGGAGCAGGTGTACGCACTAGATCTGGCACAACCTCGGAACCCGGAGCAGGTTATAGCAGGTATGCCAGTATATTCAATTTCCTTCTTTCCTAAGAACTAGTTCTCATAGACACAAACTAGTTAGAAATTAAGAAAAGAAAAACTACAACTAGAATACTAAGACACTTAATTACCTCAGGCGTGGTTTTTATCAGTGGCAAGCCCGCTCACACACTCTTCGATACCGGGGCTTCACACTCGTTTGTCTCAGAGGACTTCGTGAAAGGAATGGCAGGCGTGGAGCAATTCACAGGAAGGATGATGAGGGTGCGTCTACCCAATGGATCAGAGCTCATGATCTCTTATCATTGCAAAATGTAGGCGGAGATCGGCGGGAAGGCGTTTGAGGCACCAGCGACAATCCTGAGGATGCAGGACTATGATCTCATACTGGGCATGATGTGGTTACACTGGAACCATGCCCAGATTAACTGATTGGCGAAGAGGATCACAGTGAGGAATGGGGACTCCTCTATTATTATTGAAGTCATTACACCAGCCCACCTAGTATTATTATCGTTTGTATAGGCCGTCAAGGCCCACCTATATGGAGACGAAGTCTATCAGACTCTCTTCGAGATGTTTGTGGCCAAGGATTCTATATCAGATATTCCAGTGGTGCGGGACTTTGTCGATGTATTTCCAGAGAAGCTACCAGGGCTACCCCCGCATCGGGAGAAAGACTTTCAGATTCAGCTCGTGTCGGGGGCTACGCCGGTATCTAGGGCTCCCTACCGAATGGCCCCGAAGGAGTTGGTAGAATTTCAAAGCTAGCTTCAAGAGTTAGAGGAAGTCGGGTTTGTCCGACCTATCTCTTCACCGTAGGGAGCTCCGGTGCTATTCGTCAAAAAGAAAGGCGGGACACTTCAGCTGTGTATCGATTACCGGGCCCTGAACAGGCTGACTGTCCGGAATACGTACCCCTTGCCAAGGATAGATAAGTTATTTGACCAGCTAGAGGGAGCTCATTGGATCTCAAAGCTTGACCTGAGATCAGGGTATTATCAGATACGCATTCAGGAGGAGGACATCCTGAAGATGACCTTCAGTAGCAGATATGGACTATACGAGTTAACAGTGATGCCCTTCGGGCTCACGAATGCACCCTCTGCGTTCATGGCCTTTATGAACTGGGTGTTCGAAGAATATCTGGATGTCTTTATCATTATATTCATTGATGACATCCTCATTTATTGGAGGACTGAAGAGGAGCACTCGAGGCATCTATCTTTGACGTTGGGGAAGCTCCGAGAGCATAAGATGTACGCTAAGTTCAGCAAGTTCCAATTCTCGCTAAAGGAGGTGGCCTTTTTGTGCCATGTAATCAGCGGAGCAGGTTTGGCGGAAATCCGGCGAAGGTCCTGGCAGTGCGAGATGGGCCACCACTGAAGACGGCCACGGATATGCGGAGTTTCTTAGGACTTTCCGGTTATTACCGGAAGTATGTGGAGGGGTTCTCTCAGATTGCCCTCCCTCTTACGTCTCTGACGAAGAAGGAGTCTCCTTTTATTTGGATGCCACAGTGCGAGTCTGCCTTTTTGGAGCTGAAGGATCGGCTTACCTCAGCCCCCATTCTTGCCCTTCCATCAAGGAAGGAAGGATTCTAGGTGTACACAGATGCTTCTTATCAGGGGATGGGTGTTATTCTGATGCAGAACGGGCACGTGATAGCCTACGCCCCCTGTCAGCTGAAGAAACATGAGCAAAATTACCCGGTGCACGACTTGGAGATGGGAGCAGTTATATTTGCACTAAAGATCTGGCGATACTACCTCTACGGGGTCCACTGCGATATATTCTCAGAACACAAGAACTTGAAGTATGTAGACACACAAAAGGAGCTGAACTTCAGGCAAAGACGCTGGGTGGAGTTTCTGTCAGAATACCAGTTGTAACACCTCCCCTGTAGTGAACGTATAATATGGGTCCGGCCGGGGCCCCACAACATACGAACGCCACAGCTTTAGTATTATAAGTTGATATAGCTACCCAACCTCAAAACACTTTGCACAACACAGTGGAAACAGAACATGACTAGAAGTTATCCACCACTAAAGAGTAAAACAAACGGCCTTAAGGCCTTACATCAAGTGTCCAAAACAAATAGTACAACAAACATGAATGTGCTCAGCACTCCTAGTCTACCTCGGCATGCAAGCCGGACAAAACAGTCTCAAACAAACATCATCATAACTGTAGTGCTGCAAAAGAGGGAAAAACACTTCATGGGGCTTAGGCCTTTCTGGCCGGCGTGCTAGCTTCTGCATGCGATCCTTGCCCTGTAAAAATTATTAGTAACGTGGGTCAGCAAAGGCTGACCTCAAACTGTGTAACAACACATCTCCTCCCGGCCTCCCCTAACGGACCCCGGGGAACCCTCCAACCTGCAAGTCAGCACTTCATATGCAATATAAACATCTATAAATAGAAGAGCATTAAAACAGGCTTGGATGTCTCAATCATCAAACACGTTCTCTACTGGTTGAGCATGTAATAAAAGGGCCTACTATGCAACATGTATGCAACACTCGGGCTTCGCCCAAGGCACCCTACTGCGTATGAAACTAGCACAACATCACAACATTTGGGTACTCACATTTCCCCATTGGCATAAAGCCGCAAACAATGAGGGAGACATAACTCCCTCAAACGGCGCACAGGCCGCCACATGGAATTCTTGCCAAGGCCCCACCCGCTCGTGGGCTTAGCCCCGGGCTTGCCTGAAAACTCTGACGTCTCATGTCAAGATTCCAACAAACACAGACCGACCGATTCTAAGAAGACTTGCTGGACCCCACCCACTCATGGCCTCTTTGCCCGGGCTTGCTCCAAGCTTGGCATTCTCGTCAGTCTCACAGAAGGGGACTAGTCTCGCCGGGACACTCTCCACACATGACGCACATGTCATGGGATAGCCAGCCGACCACAGAGACATAGCCACGCCTTGGCACAACACAAACCAAGACTAAATACAACATAATCCCTCATTGTACTGCAGCGTTCCCGCGCACCAAGGAAACCATCTCCAACTCGTGCAGAGCTAACCTTGTCCCTCAAGAAAACCATCTACCGCCACGAGGAGCTAACCTTGTCCGGGTCCGACTACACGTACCGTTGCAAATAAACGGGACAGTCACCATCACAACACAAACGACATCTTGCCGCAACGGAAAATCTCTATGAATCCCTAAGTTCGTATGCAACATCACCGAGTCGGACTAACGGTCGTGACTACGACTTCACCCACCATGTCTAATCCACTAGCGAAGCGGATCTCTAATGCAAAATATGCCGGGGATGGACTCAATCAACCCGGAAGTTCCTCTTGAAACTTGGCAAACCAAAACCCCTCTCATTTGAGAGTTCGGTGCCAAAAAATTAGGGAGAAAGAAAACTAAATGATGCTAATACATGCATCCTAAGGACCGAGAGGAGAGATGTCGTTACCTTCCGACTCCTCTTCCTTGCCATGGCAAAATAGCCAGATGGAAATCTTCGCAACGCTCCAAGCTTCACGGATCCGGACTCGGCTCGCGATTTGGAGCTCTGAAACCCTTCCTACAGCCCAAGACCTTCTTCTTCTTCCTCCTTGCTCTAGTTTTTCTCAAGAACTTAGAAAGAGAAGACTTGGAAAACAAATGAGGGTTTCCACCCTAGAATCGGACTTAACATCCCAAGAACAGTCCTGAGCCGTCAGATCCCAAAATCTGGGAAAGAATGGCCACGATTCGCCTGGAAAATAAAAGACCTGGGCCGAACACGGCCTGGCACACGCCCGTGTCCAGGGCCGTGTGCCTCATTCGCCGTCTCAAATCGACGCGCCTGGAACCGCACACGGGCATCCGACACGCCCGTGTCCAACCTGACACGCCCGTGTCCCCAGTGATATGGATGTGTGGCCTGCCGCGTGCCTCCAATAACACGGCCCCGAAACCAACCCGAGAGATGACACGGCCTGGGACAAGCCCATGTCCCAGGCCGTGTGCCAAGTCTCGACACCCGTCGACAGACTTTGTGTCGACACCGCGGAAAAACGTCGAGCGAAGATCGTCGACCAAGCAGGACACGCCCTGTGATACGCCCGTGTCACAGGCCGTGTGCCCCAGTCTCGACACTTTGTCGAGCGAATGTGTCGACACTTGAGCCGAGTGTCGACACGGCCTCGACACGCCCTGCGACACGCCCGTGTCGCAGGCCGTGTGCCCCACTCTCGACACTTTGTCGAGCGAAAGTGTCGACACTTGGGCCGAGTGTCGACACAGCCTCGACACGCCCTGCGACACGCCCGTGTCGCAGGCCGTGTGCCTCCTGCTAGAAACCCAAAAAAATGTTCAGAACTGCAGACTGAACCTCTTGCAAAAACTGGGGTGTTACAGCTCTCCCCCACTTAACAGAATTTCGTCCCGAAATTACAAAACAAAAGGGTACAAAACTTAAATTGTACCTGACATGAAAAGTTCTGGATAATCTTCTAGCATGGCCTGTTCTCGTTCCCAAGAGAACTCCTCACGACCGCAGTTGTCCCACCGAACTTTCACGAGTTTGACTTCTTTATTCCGCAACTGCAGAGTCTCCGAATCCTCTATAGCAATTGGGAGGACTCCCGTCCTCAAGTCTTCCTCAATCGGCACCGATGCCGGCTCTATCACCACGCTAGCCTCCACCAAGGCTTTCCTCAAAGCGGAGACGTGGAAGACGTCATGTAATCCACTCAAGTCTGCGGACAATGCCAACTGATATGTTGCTTCTCCTACCCGGTCAACAATTTCAAAAGGTCCCAAAAACCTTGGACTCAACTTCTTGAGTCGGCGAATCCGTGAGACGCCTTTGAACGGCTTGACCTTCAGATAAACCCAATCACCAACTGTAAATTCCAACTTCTGGTGACGAGCATTAAAATATTTTGCTTGCCTGTCTTGTGCCACCTTCATACGCTCTTGGATGGTCCGTACCAACTCACAAGCGTCAACTACCGCACCCTTTCCCAAAAGTATGGTGTCTCCCGCCTCTGCCCAAGACATTGGCGTTCGACACCGCCTCCCATACAAAGCTTCGTATGGCGCCATCTTTATACTAGCTTGAAAACTGTTGTTGTACGCAAATTCTACCATGAAGAGGTGATCCTCCCACCTCTTGCCAAAATCAAGAATGCACATCCTCAACATGTCCTCCATAGTACGGTTCGTTCTCTCCGTTTGCCCATCAGTTTGAGGATGGAACGCCGTACTAAACTTTAGCTTCGTGCCCAAGCTCTTCTGAACCAATCTCCAGTCCTTGGACGTAAATCGTCCATCTCGATCACTGACTATGCTCTTAGGAACTCCGTGCAGTCGCACAATGTTGCGAACATACAACTCCACCAGCTTCTCCACGTTGTCCTCTTTCCGATTTGCGATGAAGTGAGCCACCTTGGTTAGGCGATCCACGATCACCCAAATAGCATCATTACCGTGCTGCGATCTAGGCAAACCATGCACAAAGTCCATGGAGATGTCCTCAAATTTCCATTCAGGAATTGGAAGGGGCTTCAGGAACCCGCCCGGTTTCTGACATTCGGCCTTCACCAAGGCACATGTTTGGCAACGACTCACATACAAAGCTACATCTCGCTTCAACCCCGGCCACCAAAAGGATTTCTTCATGTCCAAGTACATCTTTGTACTGCCCGGGTGAATGGAGTACTTTGAGAAGTGAGCCTCAAACATCAACTCCTCACGGAGATTGCCAAAATGCGGTACACAAACCCTTCCATCCTTTCTCAAGATTCCCCCAATCATCTCCCAGGCGCTGCTCTCGCCCTTTTGAGCCTCCAACACAAAAGGTTGAAACTCCACATCCAATCGAGTCGCTTCCCGAATACGATCGGACAAGTCGCTTTGCACTTCAATCTAGTTCAACCGAGCCACGCTAGACTCGCCTCTCGCAACACATTCCAACCCAAGGGACTCCCATTCCCGAACCAACCGCTCATCATGAGCTTCGATCCAATTTCCTTGCCCCGAGTACTTTCTACTCAACACATCCGCCACCACGTTGGCCTTACCCGGCGTATACTGAATCGCCACTTCGTAGTCTCCGAGAAATTCAACCCATCTGCGTTGCCACATGTTCAAGTCCTTCTGATCCAAGAGATACTTCAGGCTTTTATGGTCCGTGAAGATCTCCACCCTTGCGCCATACACATAGTGTCGCCATATTTTCAACGCGAAGATTACCGCCGCCAGCTCCAAGTCGTGGATGGGGTAATTCCTCTCATGAGGTTTCAGCTGTCGAGACCCAAAAGCTATTACCTTGCCGTGTTGCACCAACAAGCAACCCAAACCGCATCCCGATGCGTCACTGAAAATCTGAAATCCATCGGTCCCTTGCGGTAAACTCAGGATCGGAGCCATCATAAGCCTCTCCTTCAGTGCCTCGAATGCTTGACTGCACTCTTGGGTCCACACAAACTTATGGTCATTACGAGTGAGTGAGGTGAGGGGTAGAGCTATCTTCGAGAAATTCTCCACGAATCTCCTATAGTACCCGGCTAGTCCAAGAAAACTTCGGACTTCCGCCACGGTCCTCAACACCGGCCAATCTCTGATGGCCTCCACTTTCGCCGGATCCACTGCCACCCCATCACCACTAATCACGTGGCCCAAAAATGCCACCTTCTCCAGCCAGAACTCGCATTTGGAGAATTTTGCATACAACTCATTCTCCCTCAACACTTGCAAAACTATTCTCAAGTGGGCCTCATGCTCCACTTGCGATTTGGAATACACCAAAATGTCGTCAATGAAGACAACCACAAACGAATCCAAGTATTCCCGAAATACCCGATTCATAAGGTCCATGAACACCGATGGTGCGTTCGTCAACCCGAACGGCATCACCGTAAACTCAAAGTGTCCATACCTTGTACCAAAGGCAGTCTTGGGTATGTCCTCGTCCCGAATTCGCAGCTGATAGTAGCCTGACTTCAAGTCTAGTTTCGAATATACCTCTGACCCCACCAATTGGTCGAACAAATCGTCTATCCGAGGGATCGGATACTTATTCTTGATGGTCAATTTATTCAGCTCTCGGTAGTCTATGCATAGGCGCATGCTACCGTCTTTCATTTTTACAAACAACACCGGTGCGCTCCACGGTGAAGAACTGGGTCTAATATACCCTTGCTCCAACAGTTCCTGTAGCTGTACCTTAAGTTCCGCTAACTCCTTTGGTGCCATCCTAAAAGGGGGACGCGACACCGGTCTAGCCTCCGACATTAACTCGATCGAGAAGTCGATCTCCCGCCGAGGAGGCGCTCCAGGAAGTTCATCCGGAAACACATCCTTGAACTCTGCTACCACAGGCACTTCCTCAATCGAAAGTTTGGAGAGACGAACCTCCAACAACGCTACCAGCGCCACACCTCCCTGGTTAACCGCCTGCATCATTTGCATGGCCGTAATTAGGGAATGGGCTACTCCACAAAGGCCCATAAACTTGACTTCCGCTTGCCCCTAACTCTTTAGGGTCACTACCTTGGATAAACAATCAATGCTGGCGCGCTGCTCTGCAAGCCAGTCCATTCCCAAAATGACATCGAACTCTACTAACGGCAACACTGCCGCTTTCAAAACGAAGTCAACTCTGTCTAGCTCCCAACAGATGCGCCCTTTAGCCACGGTGGTCATAGATGACCCATTGGGCATACGCACTTTCAGTTCCGCATCCACCGAGAAAGTCTCGACTCCTACCCTTCGGATGAAACTCTCCGCAAGAAAAGAGTGTGAAGCCCCAGTATCGAACAATACCCTAGCGGGGTATCCAGAAACTAACACGAAGCCTACAATAAGACAACACACGGAAAGGGGGGGGGGTATAAAAGTATGAAGCACAAACGCAAACTTAAATTTTCTTCATACCTGTCACCACATCGGTTTGGCGGATCGCTTCTTGCTGTCCAAGGTTGTAAGCCCTCGGTTGCACCGGTTGGAACCGAGAAGCGCTCGACTCCGCCATCTTTCCTTTCTCTGCAGCACTGGGGCCCGAGCGCACAGACTGCTCTTGTTTTGACTCTTGCCCCGCTCCCCCTTGCTGACAAGCAAGGGTTATGTGCCCAACCTTCCCGCAGTTGTAACACGTCGGCGGTCCCCTAGAGTGAGAACCCGCAGGCGTCCAAGTGCTCCTCTTACCCGACCTGGAAGGGTGAGGCTTCCTCCTCCACCTGCTCCCATCAGACTTTACATGAGATTGGGAGGGCTTCCCTTCCCCATGCTTGGGAGTAAAACCCTTTCGAAGCTGGGTTTGCTCCAGATCACTCTCCAAACTCCTGGCGGCTTCAACTAGCTCATTAAATCTCGCCCTCTTCATGGAGATGAGAGGCTGTCTCAGATTCTCCCTCAAACCTTGGTAGAAGAGGTTATCCCTCTCTACATCATCCGCCATTGTCGTTCCCGCATAACGACCCAAACGGGTGAACTCTTGCACGTACTCATCCACTGTCTTGTCTTGCTGCATTAGATGCAGAAACTGCCTCTGCAGGGCCAACCGTGTTGAAACTGGAATATACCTCTTAAGAAAAGCGTCCCCAAACTCTTCCACTGACGGGGTGCGCCCCGGGAACAGGCGGCCGCTATGGCTCACCCACCACAATTTGGCGTCTCCTTCCAACATGAACGCCGCATACTCGGATTTCTTCTCCTCTGGCGTCTCTGCCGCCTTTAACAGTTCTTGAATACGAACCCACCAATCCTCCGCGTCCGTTGGCGTTCCTACACCCTTGAAAGACGGGGGATGGAAACTCAGGAAATACTTCATGTGTCGGTCTCCATGCCCTACCACCACCCTTTCTGCCAAAGGCTCCACTCGCCTGGCTTCTCCGCCTGGCACGGCCGTCGCCGTGTCCGGTGTAGCAGGGGTTGCTACCTGGGCTGCAGCCGCCGCTTGCGCCGCCACCATCACTTCTGCAAGCATACGGCAGAAGTCAGCCGGTTTACACCCGTGCCCAGAAGGCCTGGAGCAGTTGCACAGCTCGCCGAGAGATCATCCCTTGCTCTTGAAGTGCCTGCCTCGTTGCTTGCACTCTTCAGGAAAACAAGAAATAAGGGATTAGTCTCCAATCTCAGGACTAGAACATAAGGACACTCACGGTCCCGCATTACTCTTATGTGGATAACTTCTCTACGCACTGACCTTGAATCTAACCTGGCTCTGATACCAAATTGTAACACCTCCCCTGTAGTGAACGTATAATATGGGTCCGGCCGGGGCCCCACAATATACGAACGCCACAGCTTTAGTATTATAAGTTGATATAGCTACCCAACCTCAAAACACTTTGCACAACACAGCGGAAACAGAACAGGAATAGAAGTTATCCACCACTAAAGAGTAAAACAAACGGCCTTAAGGCCTTACATCAAGTGTCCAAAACAAATAGTACAACAAACATGAATGTGCTCAGCACTCCTAGTCTACCTCGGCATGCAAGCCGGATAAAACAGTCTCAAACAAACATCATCATAACTGTAGTGCTGCAAAAGAGGGAAAAACACTTCATGGGGCTTAGGCCTTTCTGGCCGGCGTGCTAGCTTCTGCATGTGATCCTTGCCCTGTAAAAATTATTAGTAACGTGGGTCAGCAAAGGCTGACCTCAAACTATGTAACAACACATCTCCTCCCGGCCGCCCCTAACGGACCCCGGGGAACCCTCCAACCTGCAAGTCAGCACTTCATATGCAATATAAACATCTATAAATAAAAGAGCATTAAAACAGGCTTGGATGTCTCAATCATCAAACACGTTCTCTACTGGTTGAGCATGTAATAAAAGGGCCTACTATGCAACATGTATGCAACACTCAGGCTTCGCCCAAGGCACCCTACTGCGTATGAAACTAGCACAACATCACAACATTTGGGTACTCACATTTCCCCATTGGCATAAATCCGCAAACAATGAGGGAGACACAACTCCCTCAAACGGCGCACAGGCCGCCACATGGAATTCTTGCCAAGGCCTCACCCGCTCGTGGGCTTAGCCCCGGGCTTGCCTGCAAACTCTGACGTCTCATGTCAGGATTCCAACAAACACAGATCGACCGATTCTAAGAAGCCTTGCTGGACCCCACCCGCTCATGGCCTCTTTGCCCGGGCTTGCCCCAAGCTTGGCATTCTCGTCAGTCTCACCGAAGGGGACTAGTCTCGCCGAGACACTCTCCACACATGACGCACATGTCACGGGATAGCCAGCCGACCACAGAGACATAGCCACGCCTTGGCACAACGCAAACCAAGACTAAATACAACATAATCCCTCATTGTACTGCAGCGTTCCCGCGCACCAAGGAAACCATCTCCAACTCGTGCGGAGCTAACCTTGTCCCTCAAGGAAACCATCTACCGCCACGAGGAGCTAACCTTGTCCGGGTCCGACTACACGTACCGTTGCAAATAAACGGGACAATCACCATCACAACACAAACGGCATCTTGCCGCAACGGAAAATCTCTACGAATCCCTAAGTTCGTATGCAACATCACCGAGTCGGACTAACGGTCGCGACTACGGCTTCACCCACCATGCCTAATCCACTAGCGAAGCGGATCTTTAATGCAAAATATGCCGGGGACGGACTCAATCAACCCGGAAGTTCCTCTTGAAACTTGGCAAACCAAAACCCCTCTCATTTGAGAGTTCGATGCCCAAAAATTAGGGAGAAAGAAAACTAAATGATGCTAATACATGCATCCTAAGGACCGAGAGGAGAGATGTCGTTACCTTCCGACTCCTCTTCCTTGCCATGGCAAAATAGCCGGATGGAAATCTTCGCAACGCTCCAAGCTTCACGGATCCGGACTCGGCTCGCGATTTGGAGCTCCGAAACCCTTCCTACACCCCAAGACCTTCTTCTTCTTCCTCCTTGCTCTAGTTTTTCTCAAGAACTTAGAAAGAGAAGACTTGGAAAACAAATGAGGGTTTCCACCCTAGAATCGGACTTAACTTCCCAAGAACAGACCTGAGCCGTCAGATCCCAAAATCTGGGAAAGAATGGCCACGATTCTCCTGGAAAATAAAAGACCTGGGCCGAACACGGCCTGGCACACGCCCGTGTCCAGGGCCGTGTGCCTCATTCACCGTCTCAAATCGACGCGCCTGGAACCGCACACGGGCATCCGACACGCCCGTGTCCAACCCGACACGCCCGTGTCCCCAGTGACACGGCCGTGTGGCCGGTCGTGTGCCTCCAATAACACGGCCCCAAAACCAACCCGAGAGATGACACGGCCTGGGACACGCCCGTGTCCCAGGCCGTGTGCCAAGTCTCGACACCGGTCGACAGACTTTGTGTCGACACCGCGGAAAAACGTCGAGCGAAGATCTTCGACCAAGCGGGACACGCCCTGTGACACGCCCGTGTCACAGGCCGTGTGCCCCAGTCTCGACACTTTGTCGAGCGAATGTGTCGACACTTGAGCCGAGTGTCGACACGGCCTCGACACGCCCTGCGACACGCCCGTGTCGCAGGCCGTGTGCCCCACTCTCGACACTTTGTCGAGCGAAAGTGTCGACACTTGGGCTGAGTGTCGACACGGCCTCGACACGCCCTGCGACACGCCCGTGTCGCAGGCCGTGTGCCTCCTGCCAGAAACCCAAAAAAAATGTTCAGAACTGCAGACTGAACCTCTTGCAAAAACTGGGGTGTTACACCAGTACACCATATATTACCAACTCAGGAAAGCAAATATGGTGGCAGACGCTCTGAGCCGGAGGGCGAGTACGTCAGGAGTAGGCCTGCAGTTGATGACTTTGGAGCTGGTCAAGTCATTTAATAAGATGCCGATATCACTAGTGTCCGAGGATGATCCGAAGCTATATACGGAATACCTGGCATCGATGACTGCCACCGATGACATTCAGGACCGCATCAAAGACGGGTAGAGGCTGGATGATAGGGCTGAGCCGATATTCAGAGCCTTGGAGGAAGTCACAGCATGGGACTACTCATAGAGGGATGGGCTCTTATGTTTCAGAGGCAGGGTCTACATACCGGCAGGAGGCCAGATTCGGGAGGACATCATGATGGAAGCATACTGTCGTAGATACTCAATGCACCTGGGGATCACTAAGATGGCAGCAGACCTGAAGAAGACAATGTACTGGCCAGGTATGAAGAAGGAAATTGCGTATTTTGTGACGCATTGCGAGGCTTGCCAACTCGTAAAGGCAGAGTGTAAGAATCCTGCTGGTTTACTACAGCCACTTCCGGTGCCGGAGGGGAAGTTTCAGGATATAGCCATGGATTTCATACATGGGCTACCCTGGTCTCGTGCGGGGAATGACTCGATCTGGGTGATAGTGGACAGACTAACGAAGGTGGCCAGATTTATTCCAGTGGATAAGGACTCACCGGTCAGTGTGCTAGTACGAAGATTCATCGAGCAATTTGTGTGCTATCATGGAGTACTCAGGACTATCGTCTTAGATCGGGATGAGTGGTGTACGTATAGGGAGTGGAGGACAGTTCAGGCTCGTCTGGGCTCTCGGTTGACATTCAGCACAGTTGTTCATCCTCAGACCGATGGACAGACGGAGCGCACCAACCGTACTTTGGAAGATCTTCTGCGCCTATGTAACCTGGACTGCGGTGAGACTTCAGAGAGATTGCTGCCGCTGATCGATTTTCATACAACAACAACCATCAGTATAGTATAGGCATGGCCCCTTACGAGGCATTGTATGGACGGAAGTGCAGGACCCCACTATCATGGATTCAGGATGAAGATCCTTAGGCACTCTACTCGTGGTTTGTGGAGGACACTGATGCTCAGTTTAGGTTTATCCGAGACAGGATGTTGGAAGCCCAGAGCAGGCAGGCCAAATATTACGATGCGAGGCATCATCAGGTGGAGTTCTAGGTGGGAGACCGGGTCTTCTTGAAGATACAGCCGATACATGGGGTCTCGCGGGTTCGCGGGCGAAAGAAGCTCAGTCCAAGGTATATGGGGACCTACAGGATCTTGGAGCGGATCGTCCCCTTGGATTAAAGACTGGAGCTACCGCCGGAGTTAACGGGATTACATGACGTCTTCCACGTCTCCTCACTATGGAGGGCTCTACTATACCCTGAGCAGCTGATTTCAACGGCCGACGGCCCGGTGTACTCAGATCGATCAGTTAGTTTGGAGCCAATCAGGATTGACGACATGACAGTGCGGGTCTTGTAACGCAAGAAGGTCCCGCTAGTCAAGGTTCTGTGGAGAAACCATGGGCAGGAGAAGCATACATGGGAGCCACAGGACTTGATGCAGCAAAAGTACCCGGAGCTCTTCAATTCGGGTATACCTTAAACCTTAGAGATGTTACAAGTTTTACTTATTCTGTGGAAACCACCGTAGGCTCAACCTTAATTTTGGGGACGAAATATATATATATATATATATATATATATATATATATATATATATATATATATATATATATATATATATATATATATATATATATATATATATATATATATATATATATATTGGGATTTGTAACATCCCTTAAACAACTACACCCCTAGGATTTTGTTTTGTCACGACTAGGTCATGACAAAACCACCAGAAGCTCAAAGGGACCAAGTGAACAAGTCCAAGGTGAAAATCACCTTGGTCTGCCTATAGCTCAGCCTAATATTTAAACCTAAGGTTTGACCTTAGGGCTACACCTTGACCCCAGGACCCTACCACAACACCCCCAAACACTTTGGGAGGTCCATAGGGCCACTAAGGACCCACTGTAGGAAGTCAAATGGGTTAAGTTGACCTAAGTCTACCATAACCCTAAATGGGTCAAACTAGCCTACTTAGGGTCAATTGACCCTCCCCTAGCCAAGTGGACCCAACCCATGCCCTCCTAACACTAAAGTGAGGTCAATGGGTCACCAAGGACCCATTGGGGTCAACCCAAGAGTCTATGTTAACCAAAGTCAACTCTAGTCCCTAATTTGGTCAAAGTACCCTTCCTAAGGGTATGTTGTAACGCCCCGAATTTTGTGTGCGAGTCGGTCGTGGAAAAAGAGTTTTTGGTGCCTGTAGGGGTACACGGCCTAGGAAACGGGCGTGTCCAAGGCCGTGTCTGGCTGGTGATATTTGGCCGTTTCCAACCCGAGAAGGACACGGCCAGGAACACGGCCGGATGACACGGGCGTGTCATCCGACACGGGCGTGTGCCAACCCGTGTCCCTACCCGTGTCCTGATGGGTCGTGTCCGTTGCCGTGGCGGTTATGCGTGACACGCCATCGAACATGGGCGTGTCGAGGAACCCGACAAGGGCGTGTCAGGTCAGACACGGGCGTGTCTTGGCCCGTGTGCATTTCTCAGTTCGACGATCGTGCCTGGATCGAGGCACACGGCCTTGGACACGGCCGTGTGCCAAGCCGTGTGCGGCCCAGGTCAGGGGAATTTTGTGCAGATCCGAGCCATTCGTTTCCTTTAATTTAGATCCGACGGCCCAGATTAAATTATGCTCTATTAAGGCCGGGAATAGGGAGTTATTCCCTCATTTTCTCTCCAAAGTTCTCCCCTTCCAAAGTGAGAGAGGAGAGGAAGAAGAAGGAGGTTTCCGGCCGCCGGCGGAGCATCGGAGCACCGTTTCGAAATCGGAGAGCGGATCCGTGGAGGGAAGGTCATTGCGAAGAGTTCTAACCGCATAGTTTTTCCATGGCGCCAAAACGGACTACAAGGGTAACGATTCTCAACTCGAGCGCTTGAAGCTCTTTCTTTCTGCATAGGGAATCCCGCTCCCGCGAGTATGCGGTGAGTGCGTGGTGTTCCTTGGGGTTGACGGGAATAGTCCCCCTTGTGTTGCATGTAGAGCCCGGAATCGTAAGTACGGGCATAGGCATTGTGTGTGAAGCCTACCCGGACGTGTTTTGTCTGGATCGGTGATGTTGCATTTGATATGGTTTTGCCGGAGAAGACTCCGTGCTTTGGATTTTTCGGGTTTCTACGCAGTAGATTGCAGCAGGGATCCTTGAAGGTTAGCTTCAAGGCGCACCTGGAAAACTGAGCGGAAACGTGTTCTGCTAACTTGGCGGTCTGGGAACCGGCCTTGATCATAACTGGGTTATGAGATTGTTTTGGGAAAATTGGGATCCGAGAGAAGCTTGGCCCGCGCAAAGTTCCTTAAATTGGACATGCGGCGTGAGCAACGGGCAAGTGGAATTGGACCTAGGCTATGTGGTTCGGTGCGAGAGACCCGAAGACGGGGACTGGCCGTTGGCATAGTCGGAGCCTTAGACGGTGGTCAGAAAGGCTAAATGCTCACATGTTGTTGCCATCCTGGGGGTGGTGGTGGATGCACTGATGGGTCAGGATCCACCATGAATGTGCCCTGAGTGCACGGGGTGTTTGGCCGTGCGAGCCTACACCTGTGGCGAATTATAATTGCGCTATATATATATTGTTGGCTAATGCTTTGCAGGGAAAGAGCACCGCCGTCCCGAGTAAGGGGCGGGGTCGTTATAATTTGGTCGGCTTTTAGCTGACCGTTGCTTTATTTGCCACCGTGCGGTGGTATGTGCTTGCAGGTGCTGCGGAGCCGAGCGCCAAATAGCGGGCTGGAGCCCATGTTGCTGTGCTGGCCCTAGAAGGCCGTAGAATAGTTTTATTTATATATTTCATGTGTGGCCGGCCTGCGAGCCGATGTATGTAAAACACTATTCATGAAGTGAACATTTGTAAGGCCTTAAGGCCATGTACCCGTTTCTGTGTATTTGAGTTTTCATTCCTATTGTTGTAGCTGTGGACATTCATATTAATGGATTTATTTTTGGGTTCTTTCAACTTTAAAAATCTTCCGCTAGAATGCTCTGTGATTAGGACGAGTAGTCTTAATTAGATGGTTTGATTTATTCATTTAGTAACCCTTCCGACTGTCTGTGGTATATGGCGTCGGGTTCCAGCTGGACCTTCTGTTATATGCCATGCGACGGATGGGGGTGTTACAATTTGGTATCAGACTTCTGGTTACGGTCAAGCTTAAATGAATTCGTGGGCGAATTCTTTTAAGGGGTGGTGAGCACATGTGTGCGTCATCGTTATAACATTAAAAAGAACCCATGAATGTCCACTTAGGAATGAAAATACACTTGTTTTGTGGAACCTGAGTGTTCCAATGATTGCTTTTAGCAATTTGTTTGTCGCCTAATCGTGTGTCTTTGCTTTTATAGGCAGCTAGGAGCAGTGCTGGTCAGTCAGAGCGTCCGCAATCAGCGGAAAGTAGTGCACCAAGGGACGTGCCTGCTACACCTCCTTCAGCGGAAACCATCAGGATGGTGGCTGAAGCCGTGTTCGCAATGATAAATGCCCAACCTGCAGGGCAAATGCATCGCGCACCTCCTGCGAATGAGCAAGAACCGGTTAGGGCGGCAGAGCCGAGAGTGGTGGAACGCGCGGCAGTTGAGTTAGTAGAGCCGAGGAGAACTACGGAGAGGCAGCTAAAGCACGTAATGGGCTTTAATCCTCCGAGGTTTAATGGGGTTGGAAGGCCAACTCAAGCTGAGGACTGGCTCTCTTCCATAAAGAGGGTGTTGACGGCCACAATGACTGAGGAGTGGCAGAAGACCACCATAGCGACTTTTCTTTTGGAAGGTGAGGCGAGGCTGTGGTGGGACGAGTTGGAGTTTCATCTTCTAGTGGGAAGGCAACTTGCGGATGTGCCGATAGAAGAATTTTCAAGATTGTTCCTAGCCAGATTTGTACCTTCTGCTCAGAGGTTGGAGATGGAGAATCAATTTCTTGGGTTGACTCAGGGATCCAGAAGCGTGGACGAATATCTGCATGAGTTCACACGGTTGGGTCGTTATGCTGGTGCTATGTTTTCAGAAGAAGAGAGGAAGACCAACCGATTCTATGAGGGTCTTCGTGGCGATTTACAGTTACTCCTTGCTGGGCCTAAGGCGCAGGGCTTCCTAGCCTTGGTCAATTCGGCCCGATCGTTGGAAAAGGTTGCGAAGAAAGTTCAAGAGAAGAGGGACCCAGGAGAAAGGAAGACCGAGTTCAAGGTGCCAAGTAACAAGACAGGTTTCCGCAGATGGAACAAGAAGCGGAGGACTTCAAACTCAGCCCCTTCGGCTGATGCATCGGGGGCAACTACAAGTCGAGTCCCCGGAGCTTGCTACAACTGCGGGAAGACGGGGCATTTTGCTCGGGAGTGTTGGAGCGGACGTCCAAAGTCCGAGAGGAGACCTGAAGCGACTTATGAGGAGAAAGGGAAGGCGGTGGAGTCAACCGCATCCCATCATGCTCCAGCCCAGCCTAGAGTCTACAACCTTGGTCTACAGGAGGCCATAAAGCAAGCAGACGTGGTGACAGGTATGAGTTAAATTCAGTGGTTTAACTTTTATAGTTATTACCTGTGTATTTGTTAGCTTACGTTTGTTAGTGCTAGGCTTTGTGTTAATCTTTGGGTTTCCGGCGAGAGCCCTTTTTGATACGGGAGCATCACATTCCTTCTTGTTTGAAAAGTTTATATCGCGCATCGGAGTTCCGTTCTCGATGGCAGAAAACAAGTTGGATGTGTTGTTGCTTAATGGGTGCTCAATGCGTGCGGATAGGATCTGTGTTGTAAAGATTCGGATTGGAGAGCGGGAGTTTGATTTGCGGGCGTTGGTTCTACCATTAGTGGAGTTCGATGTAATCTTCGGTATGGATTGGCTCTCGGAGCAGAGTGCATGCATTGATTGCAACCGTAAAGAAGTCAAGTTGGGTCTGGACACTGATCGGGAGACTACTTTTGCGGGCATGAAGGGGTCAGGGAAAGTTCTGATGTCGGCCCTTCAGATGTTCAAGGCAGTTCGGTCTGGGGCAGAACTATATGTCACTCTAGTGCAGACTGCGACGCCTAAACCTAGTTTGGGCAACATCCCAGTTGTGTCCGAGTATCCTGATGTGTTTCCAGATGATCTCCCAGGAGCCCCTCCTCAGCGGGAGATAGACTTTACTATAGAGCTGGTACCGGGTGCCAAACCGGTGTCACGCTCCCCCTATCGGATAGCCCCGAGAGAAATGGCAGAGTTGAAGGTGCAACTGCAGGAGTTGCTAGAGCAAGGTTATGTGCGTCCAAGTTCGTCGCCTTGGAGCGCACCAGTTCTCTTTGTTAAGAAGAAAGATGGGAGCTTGCGGCTTTGTATCGATTATCGGGAATTGAACAAACTTACGGAGAAGAACAAATATCCAATCCCGAGGATTGACGATCTATTTGATCAGTTGGTTGGGTCAACTGTATATTCGAAGTTAGATTTGAAGTCTGGTTACTATCAGTTGAGGATAAGGGAGAGCGACATTCCAAAGACAGCATTCAGTACGCGGTTTGGGCATTACGAGTTCACGGTTATGCCGTTTGGGTTGACGAATGCGCCATCCGTATTTATGGATCTGATGAATAGGACGTTCAGAGAATATTTGGATCAGTTTGTGATAGTATTCATCGATGATATCCTGGTATATTCGCGGTGCGAGGAGGACCACTACAAGCATTTACACATGGTGTTGGAAACATTGAGGAAAAGTCAGTTATATGCAAAGTTCTCCAAGTGTGAATTCTGGTTATCCTCGATAGCGTTCCTTAGTCATGTTGTCAGTGGAGAAGGAATAGCTGTGGATCCGGCGAAGATAGTGGCGATACGGGAGTGGCCTACTTTGACTACAGTGGCAGAGGTCCGGAGTTTTCTGGGGCTTGCTGGCTACTACAGGCGCTTCGTAGAGAACTTCTCGCGGATAGCACTACCACTCACGACGTTGACAAGGAAGGATCAGAAGTTTGTGTGGTCTTCGGAGTGCGAACAGGCGTTTGTAGAGTTGAAGAGGCGGTTAACCACGGCGCCTATTTTATGTTCGCCAAGTGGAACCGAAGGGTTCGAGATTTATAGTGATGCTTCAGGCAGTGGTTTGGGCTGTGTTCTGCTACAGCATGGGAGAGTGATAGCTTATGGTTCACGACAATTGAAGGTTCACGAGAGGAATTATCCGGTCCACGACTTAGAGTTAGCGGCCGTGATTTTTGCTCTAAAGCTTTGGAGGCACTATCTGTACGGTGTGAAGGTAGATATTTACACCGATCATAAGAGTTTGAAGTACCTATTGGACCAAAAAGATCTGAACATGAGGCAGAGGAGGTGGATGGAGTTCTTAGGGGACTACACCTTCAAGATACACTATGTGCCTGGGAAGGGAAATGCAGTGGCGGATGCGTTGAGTCGTAAGATTCCCGCACAAGCCAATTGGTTATCAGTACATGATGAAAGATTGGTCCAAGAGTTGGAGGCATTGGAGATATCTTGCGTTGACAAGCAGTCTAGTGCCGAGGCGAAACTGTTTTGGACAGAGGTGCAGTGTGACCTAGCGGATAGAGTTCGGCGGGCTTTGGTTCAGGATAGCAGCATGAAGCAAATCCTAGATGGATCTTTGGATGGGTCAAATTCCCAGTTTGTGGTTGAAGATGGGTTGCTAAGGAAGGACGGTCGTCTATGCGTTCCTAGTGCGGATAATATTCGGGAGGAGTTGATGTATGAGGCTCATCATACCAAATACTCAATCCACCCGGGAAGCACGAAGATGTATAGAGACATGAAGAAATTATTCTGGTGGCCGGGTTTGAAGAAGGATGTGGCACTTTATGTGGCCAAGTGTCGTACTTGTGCATTAGTGAAGGCGGAATGCCAGAAGCCCGGAGGTTTCTTGAAATCACTTCCTATCCCAGAATGGAAGTTTGACGACATATCTATGGATTTTGTGCACGGTTTGCCGAAGTCGCAGAAAGGAAATGACGCCATTTGGGTGGTCGTTGATAGATTGACAAAGGTGTCGCACTTTATCCCAGTGAGAAAGGAGGATCCAGTGGAAAAGTTAGCCAAACTCTACGTGGATAATATTGTACGACTGCATGGTGTGCCTCGCAGTATTGTTAGTGATCGTGATGGACGCTTCACGTCAAATGACTGGAGGTTGGTGCATGGTCTGTTGGGTACTAAGCTAAAGTTCAGCACAGCCTTTCACCCACAGACAGATGGCCAAACCGAGAGAGTCAACAGAACTATGGAGGACATGCTTCGCATGTGCGTCCTAGATTTCGGGAAGCATTGGGAGGATCACCTGTACATGGTGGAGTTTGCTTACAACAACAGCTTTCAGGCAAGCATTGGAATGGCGCCTTTTGAAGCTTTGTATGGGAGGAAGTGCCGTACGCCGTTGTCTTGGTTGGAGGCAGGCGAATCAAAGTTGTATAAACGTCAGGCGGTGGAAGATGCCACTTCAATGATACGGACAATTCAGGAAAGGCTGAAGATTGCTCAGGATAGACAGTCAAAGTACTACAATGCCAAACATAGAAATGTGGAGTTCAACGTTGGCGACATGGTATATTTAAAAATCAAGCCGTTCAAGGGTGTATCGCGGGTTCGACGCTTGAAGAAGCTGAGTCCGAGATACCTTGGACCATTTGAAATCCTGGAGCGTGTTGGCGAGGCGGCGTATAGATTAAAGCTGTCGACGGAGTTGAGTGGGCTGCATGATGTATTCCACGTATCAGTGTTGCGTAAGGCAGTTCAAGAGGCTTCGTAGATTATTGCAGACGATCAGGTACCGGTTGATTATGAGTTAACAACAAGGGTCAGACCAGTACGAATTTAAGATGTTGCAGTCAAACGACTCCGCAACAAGGAGGTCAGAATGGTTAAAGTCCGTTGGGATAATTGCGGACGTGAGGAGCTTTCTTGGGAGCGAGAGCAAGCTATGTTGGAGGAATACCCCGAGTTATTCCACTCAGGTATCATTTAACTTTTGTGTACCTTTGTTTAATTTCGGGACGAAATTCCTTTAGTGGGGGAGATTTGTAACGCACCGAATTTTGTGTGCGAGTCGGTCGCGGAAAAAGAGTTTTTGGTGCCTGTAGGGGTACACGGCCTAGGACACGGGCGTGTCCAAGGCCGTGTCTGGCTGGTGATTTTTGGCCGTTTCCAACCCGAGAAGGACACGGCCAGGAACACGGCCGGATGACACGGGCGTGTCATCCGACACGGGCGTGTGCCAACCCGTGTCCCTACCCGTGTCCTGATGGGTCGTGTCCGTTGTCGTGGCGGTTATGCGTGACACGCCCTCGAACACGGGCGTGTCGAGGAACCCGACACGGGCGTGTCAGGTCAGACACGGGCGTGTCTTGGCCCGTGTGCATTTCTCAGTTCGACGATCGTGCCTGGATCGAGGCACACGGCCTTGGACACGGCCGTGTGCCAAGCCGTGTGCGGCCCAGGTCAGGGGAATTTTGTGCAGATCCGAGCCATTCGTTTCCTTTAATTTAGATCCGACGGCCCAGATTAAATTATGCTCTGTTAAGGCCGGGAATAGGGAGTTATTCCCTCATTTTCTCTCCAAAGTTCTCCCCTTCCAAAGTGAGAGAGGAGAGGAAGAAGAAGGAGGTTTCCGGCCGCCGGCGGAGCATCGGAGCACCGTTTCGAAATCGGAGAGCGGATCCGTGGAGGGAAGGTCATTGCGAAGAGTTCTAACCGCGTAGTTTTTCCATGGCGCCAAAACGGACTACAAGGGTAACGATTCTCAACTCGAGCGCTTGAAGCTCTTTCTTTCTGCATAGGGAATCCCGCTCCCGCGAGTATGCGGTGAGTGCGTGGTGTTCCTTGGGGTTGACGGGAATAGTCCCCCTTGTGTTGCATGTAGAGCCCGGAATCGTAAGTACGGGCATAGGCATTGTGTGTGAAGCCTACCCGGACGTGTTTTGTCTGGATCGGTGATGTTGCATTTGATATGGTTTTGCCGGAGAAGACTCCGTGCTTTGGATTTTTCGGGTTTCTACGCGGTAGATTGCAGCAGGGATCCTTGAAGGTTAGCTTCAAGGCGCACCCGGAAAACTGAGCGGAAACGTGTTCTGCTAACTTGGCGGTCTGGGAACCGGCCTTGATCATAACTGGGTTATGAGATTGTTTTGGGAAAATTGGGATCCGAGAGAAGCTTGGCCCGCGCAAAGTTCCTTAAATTGGACATGCGGCGTGAGCAACGGGCAAGTGGAATTGGACCTAGGCTATGTGGTTCGGTGCGAGAGACCCGAAGACGGGGACTGGCCGTTGGCATAGTCGGAGCCTTAGACGGTGGTCAGAAAGGCTAAATGCTCACATGTTGTTGCCATCCTGGGGGTGGTGGTGGATGCACTGATGGGTCAGGGTCCACCATGAATGTGCCCTGAGTGCACGGGGTGTTTGGTCGTGCGAGCCTACACCTGTGGCGAATTATAATTGCGCTATATATATATTGTTGGCTAATGCTTTGCAGGGAAAGAGCACCGCCGTCCCGAGTAAGGGGCGGGGTCGTTATAATTTGGTCGGCTTTTAGCTGACCGTTGCTTTATTTGCCACCATGCGGTGGTATGTGCTTGCAGGTGCTGCGGAGCCGAGCGCCAAATAGCGGGCTGGAGCCCATGTTGCTGTGCTGGCCCTAGAAGGCCGTAGAATAGTTTTATTTATATATTTCATGTGTGGCCGGCCTGCGAGCCGATGTATGTAAAACACTATTCATGAAGTGAACATTTGTAAGGCCTTAAGGCCATGTACCCGTTTCTGTGTATTTGAGTTTTCATTCCTATTGTTGTAGCTATGGACATTCATATTAATGGATTTATTTTTGGGTTCTTTCAACTTTAAAAATCTTCCGCTAGAATGCTCTGTGATTAGGACGAGTAGTCTTAATTAGATGGTTTGATTTATTCATTTAGTAACCCTTCCGACTGTCTGTGGTATATGGCGTCGGGTTCCAGCTGGACCTTCTGTTATATGCCATGCGACGGATGGGGGTGTTACATATGTGACCTCCAAAGTGGCAAGACAACCCTACCCAAACCTTCCTAGATCTTAGGGGAGGTCAATGGGTCACCAAGGACCCATTGGGGTCAACCGAAGAGGCTAAGTTGACCCAAGTGAATCCTAGCTTCAAAAAGGGTCAAAGTGCCCTAACTAAGGGTCAAGTGACTCCCAAGAAGCCCAACCAACCTTACTCAAGTCTTCCTAGACCTTATGGAAGTCCAATGGGTCACCAAAGACCCATTGGGGTCAACCCAAATGGTCATGTTGACCAAGGTCAACTCTATTCTAGTGTAAGGTCAAACTAGCCCAAATGGGCTAACTCAAGCTCAAACCCAAACACACATGGGCTAACCTCATTTTTATTGTGCATGTGGGTTAGATGGGCTGACAATAGGCTAGGGATATGAGAAAAATCATTCAGGATGACTAGGAGAGAGAAAGCTCCATTTTCCCTTTAATGGAGGAGAGAGTGTGGGGAATGAAGGTCATTCATGGCTTGGAAGGCCAAATGCCCTCTCTTCTTGCTGGAATATTCCTCCCTAGTCAGTTAGGGGAAGATTAAGAGACTTTCAACCCTTTCCAGTGGCTAGGTGCAGTGGATCCACCATGGCCGAAACTTTCATTTTAAGGCCATTAATGGTGGAGCCAGGTAAGACCCTTCCCCTCCCCCAATTGATGATCTTAAAAGCATCCCTGGACTCAGAGAGGCGTTTCCACACTTTACCTAAAGGAGCCGCGCACCTTGGTAGTGATGTTGCAGAACACCCGCAAGCTCCACCACCGTCCATGGAGCACCACCACCACACTCGTCGACAAGCCCGGTTAAAGGTCCTCCTCTACTCCTCTCTTTGTGGGTTAGATCTTTAAATCCTTTAGGAGAGAAATTGGGCTCAATTGAGCCGGATTGGGTGAGAGAAATTTCAGAAATTTCATGGTTTTCAACCACTCAGGTTCGCCGGAATCCGCCCCTCCGGCGGCCGTGCCGCCGCCCGGCGATAGCCCCCACCTCAACGAAGGTGGTGGCGGTGGTGGCCAGCTAGGGAGGTGGTTGGATGGCCGGGAAATGGCTTGCAAGTTGCTCCAAGTTCTGGTAATCCCAACCCTTGGCTGGAGGAAGAAGATGACCAGGAGGTGTTGGATCTGCTTCCAAATTCGTGCTGTATCTTGTAGATTTATTTTGATTTTTTTATATTTTCTGTGTTGTTTACTGGGCTGTCCTAAATTAAATATTAAAAATACTTAGTCCCCCTACAGGAAAAATGACCAACATGAAACTTGTAGCCCTTGAAGTCTAGTTTAATTTAAAATTGATTTGAACCAATTTCGGTAAGTGGTTGGACCACATCACCCATTTTGGTGAGGACTATACCTAGGCTAGACCAGAGACTATTTTGAGTGCCCCCATCAATCCAGACATCCAAATGACTTGCAATTTTGGATGGGGGTAATTCTCACCTATACCTAGAACATAGCCAAAATTGGGATTTTGTGGAAAAATGTTTCCTAACTTTTTTGTAGAAATTTAATAAATAATGTAGGAATTATTTAAAAGGCCTAACAACATCTAAACCCTCCCAAATTGTGGTGAGTGGTCCTTGGGGTCTGCATAAGGCTCTGTTTAAAATTTTATCTCATTTGGAGATGGTTTGAGTTGAAAATCATGCAACCCTAGCCTTGCCATAATAAGGCTATGTAGGTCAAATAGTGCACTTTGGGTTTTGAGTGGTCAAATCACCTCAACAGAGGTTGAAATTGGGGTCACTGACTTGGCATTGCTTGTAACACAGTCCCATGGAAGATGTTGTGGATTTGGGTGAGTTTGCCCTAGGACCCAAGACCAAACCATATGTATGGTCTTTGGTGCCTTGTGAAGGGCATGTGGTCAAAAGACCTTGTATGGACTTGAAACTTGGTAGGGAGGGTACTAGGGTAGCTAAAACACTCAGCTAAAACTCTTATGGGATTTGGAAATAGGTAGGCCCCACAAAACCCTAACCCTAGTTTAGGGCACAAAATTTATAGTGATAGAATAAGTGAGTAAAACTCATTGAATAGAGATGAAACTTGGGTATTGTTGTCCTAGGGTTAGTATGAACCTCTGGAAATATAATTGGGAACTTTGGATCAATAGTCTTAGTACTTCCTTTGTAATGCATGAGTTAGCCCTACTTAATCATTTGGTTATTGTGAACTCATTGTCCATTGGAAAGTCATGAAAATTTTACAGAAGAAGTTTTAGACCTTTATGCTCCTGTATGAATTTTATTAGAATTTTTGAATACATAATTACAATACCTACTTCACAAAATCATTAGCTTGGAAACTTCTTCAATATTTTATATAGAGTTCATCATATGTTGAGAAATTGTGAAACTCAGTCAGTAATGATTCTACGTCAATATTATCTGGTGGAGATTTTTGTTATAATTTTTAAAAGAATAATTTCAGTACTTAGTGCATAAAATCTCCAATATGAACATTCAATCAAAATTAATTCTAGAGCTCTTTATTAATTTATAAATTATGAAACTTGGCTTGGAGTATTCATAAGCCCTTATAATCACCCTTGAATTTTCTCTGAATTTTTGGAAGTAGTTTTGTTGTACTTGTCTCTTAAAATGATTTATTGTAGGATATACTCAAAAATAGAATTAGAGGTTTAAACCTTGCTTAAAAATTGGGATACTTTGGATTTTTTTGTTAAATAGTCATATTATATCTATCATAAATTTTGTGGAGCATTTTCTTGTCTGATATTGGTGCTTCATGTTCAAACTTAGTGTTTTTGGATTACTAGAATAATTAAATAAATTACCAGATAAATTAGGAAAATTATGAACTTCTGGATTTAGGCTTAAAAGTTCATGACAGCCATCCATTAATTACTATAGGAATACTGGATGAATATTTTGAGTACCTCTCGTTTTACTCATCACATAGCTTAGGATGGTATGCTTTTAGTAAAACTGTAGAAATTATATTGGAATGTGAATTTGGGCCCATGAGTTGTGGTTAGATGTTTGCTGGTTTGGATGAATAAAAAATGAGTTCATCAGTGGAAGGTAGGATGAGTAGAGTGTTGGTTTGGCTAGTGTTAAGTGGTGCTCGGGATCGACGAAAGATCGTCTTTCCCGTGGGGAGGAACTGTCAAATACTCTAGGGTTAGATCCAGTACAACAAGTAAGGGTTTGAGAAATTTGATAGCAACCAATAGTAGTAAGTGCCTTGCGAAAGGGAGCTTTGGGCGTAATCCCATCGAGTTTCTGGTGCCTTCGAGTTTCTGGTGGTGGGTCATTGGTATTGGACGGTCATTCACACCAACGTCAATACATTGACTCGGCTATGCTGGACACTTAGCCAAAGAAAGTCTGGTGGATATGGTCAGCATTAGTACATGGATACTCTAGGTTGTGTTCTTCTAGGGGCATACGGGAGGGCTAGGCCTGGTAGTGTGGATACCTGCCTAGGAGTGGGGGCCCGACCCACTGTCTCCATTTGGAACTACAAAGGTTCATGGGAGTGAAGCTAGCTGCCCAAATAGGGGGAACTAAAGGTCTGTGCGCATAGAGTCATGTGCGTGGGTTGCACTTGCATGAATTATGGCATAACATAGTTGCATACAACCGACACCTCAACGTATAAATTTGTAGGGACTTTTTATACTGTGGGAGTCTTGCAGAAGACCCCTTAACTTATATATTTGTATGAGCATTCATATAAGTTAAGGTTACTTACTTCTTACCTTGTCTTTCTTACATATGCTGCTTACTCTACTTGTTTACTCTACTTGCTTACCTTACTGCATACTATTATAGAACTGCTAGACTATTTCCACTATCACCTGACACTTTGTAATCTCCACCTTGTAGCTTCCCTTTCCTCCTCACCGCCCGGTGCCTAGGAGCCATGGGGGAGGGGTAAGAGATGATAGGGCTTAGTCTTTATGACTAATGGTTTTCGAACAACAACATTACAGGGGCTCTGTATGGGAGACAGGGACCAGCAGCTCAGGGACCAGCACCAGCGGAGTACGGTGCGCATGGAGGTGGGCCAGTCTAGTACCGGAGCACCAGCGACCGGCTCCGTGAGTGATAGTCTTTTTATATCTTCTGCGAGAGATTGTAGCGAGGATCTGATGTACCGGGCTTAAGCTCGTTTATATTTCCATTTTGTTACTTTGCAGCACTCTCTTTTCTACTTACGGACATGTTGTGATTTCTCTTATTATATATGACTTTTGTGGACTTAGCTATTTCATTCCTGAATACTGCTCTCTCTATGGTGTTCGAAAAGGCCGACAAAATAGGCGTTTTGTAGTGGCGGCTTTCTTGAGTGTCGGGGCCACCGCAAAACAGCAGTTCTGGGCATAAGACCCCGGGTTTGAAAAAGAAAAAAAGGTGGGTCTTGCAGACACATTACGATTAGTCTTGAGTTAAAAACAAACTAAGGTTATCAGTGTTGATCGTCGAAAAACCAGAGCAAAACTGCACTACTGCCGACAGTATAGTTACCGCTGTGCGGTAGCTCAAAATATAAGATCTGGCCCAGGCTGAATCCTTCATACTTCCTTTTCCACTCACTCTCTCTCTTTCGAGCACAGTTCTTCCGTCGGTACTTCTTCAGATACAGGTAATACTCCCTCATTGTCTCCCCTATTTTCATTAATTTGAGTGTAAATTATGGAGGTTTTGTCATTCTGGACATGACCAATGGAATTTTCAAAATGTTTTGAGTTTGATTTGATGGCTTTCTTCTTGGATCATGGTAGATTTCTCGGATTTGAATGATGTGTGCTTAGATCTCCTTCCCCTCTAGATTTTATGCAAAAAATTATGAAACATTGGATTTGGGGGGAGATTCGGTGGAAGTTGACAGAGTCCAGTCCATCACGCTACCGTGAGGCAGTATCAGATTACCACGCCGCGGTACACTCCAGAAATAATTTCTTCTTTTTAATGAGTGAAATGTTTCATGTTTTTACAGGCTATGGCTACTTCTAGCTCCCAACCACCACGATGAAGTTTCTCTAAGTGATCTCAAGTAACCGCATCCACATTCCAAGCGATAGACGAGGCCACTGTAAGTGTGTCGATGGCCATCGACATCAATGACTGATATGCTCGCATTTACAATTATTTGGAACATTCGGGAATCCTCTCCATGATTTCAACCTATTATTTCTTTGGTTCTTACTCGATAATTATATAATAACCTCAAGGATACATCTCACACATAGCTGAACGGAGGGGTGCAGTCATGCATTGGTTTAGAAATCATTACTATATTGCACGAGGATCTGGAGAGGAAGTACAACTGGTTCGTTGGTGTGGAGTGACTCGATATCGTCGAGTCCTTCAGATCTTCATGGGACTGGAGAGACATCAATGAGGTTCTCCATGGAGTGGAGAACTGTCAAGATCTCATTACCACTATGGACACACTCATGCTAGATGCCCGCATCATCCAAAGATATTTTGTGACAATCACTGATGTTCAAGGCATGGGACACTAAGAAGATCATGGCCTAGCTTTCTATGGTAACATTTTGCATCCTAGCCGGAAGGCACATTAACATATCAGATCCCTTCCTATCTATGATGCTTTTTACATTTTGGCTAAAATCTCCCGACCGCCAGCGACTGAAGACTCTGTCGTTAGGCAGAGTGATCCAGAGTACCCTCATGGAAAAGTATCCGACCATCAAATGGATGCAGTACCCTACTGATAGCTGCCCCTGGATCTATAGAGTAGGTGAGATTCCTACCTCATCATGAACCCGACCCCCTACTACACAGCCTCCTTTACATCATGGAGGATCCCTTAGGGAAACTAGCTGGGATATCTATGGGTGGGTGGAGGAGAAAGGGCAGGATATTAGGCAGACGACTAAGGGGGTGAAGGGCGCGAAGAAGATGTTGAAGAAAATGATGAGCAAGTTAAACATCTTTATGACTTTTTAAGAAGAATAACATCTACGCTTTATCACTTTGTAGTTTGGTGTTCGACAACACTGCCCCCTTTGTTGTTATTTTTATTATTCTTCTTCGTGTTATACTAAGGCAGGTTAATATTATTCTATCTATGGTGAACTCTCATGCCAGTAGTGGTAGTACTAGTACTATTTATTATGATTTTATATTTCCCACTTGTGATTAGTAGTGTGACACTACCCTTCTCACCATAATTGTGTTTAGTTCACAGTACAGATATAGTGATATTAAAAAAAAGAAAAAGGAACATAGACCACAAAAAAAACAAAAAAAACTAATGAGCGTATCGTGAAGTAAGATATAGTTTAGTTTGTTTTGAAAATACTTCACACAATTTGTGGATGTTATCAGAAAGGAGATTTAGGTATCCAAGTGAGATCATTTGTGGCGATTCTCTTGGGTACCTAAAAACTGCATGTCAGCTTATGGGATGGTAATGATGACTCTGCCCTCTCTAGTAGTATAAGTGCGTCATTTTTAACAACGGGCCCCCATTAATACTTCTGTTTAAGTTTATGTTTATATTGCAAATTTCCATTAAAAATTCTACGAGTCTTTATGTGATGATCTTCAATTGAATAATATTACATTGGAGGTTTAGATATATTGAAAATGTTCTCCATGTTAAAATTCTTTGGCTTAACATTGGGACTCATAATGTAGTAATTGTTTTTAAGGAAATTTACGTTCATTTATTTTAAGGGGTAATTTATTTTTGCAAGTGAGGGTGATTTTTATAGTTAGGCATTTCACTTTCTTTGGCTAGAGGTTTTTTATTCCCTTTGATTGACTTAATAATTATATGACGGTTCATATTTAACATGCTTTCGAGTTTTGCTTGAAATTTAGGAGTTGCATTTTGTGAGTGTTTAATCATAATTTCCTTAAGCATGTTGAATTTTGTAAATAATTTTTTATTTTAAATTTTAAGATTATGTTTAGCTTTGTTGCACGTGATTGTTTTATTTTAAAGTGTGGAGACTACAGATTCAATATGAGCTTCATACTTATTTTTGTATTCCTCAAACTTCTCATCCATCTCTTTAATTTCAATTTTATAATTCTTGCGCCCAGAACAATCACTTCTCAACGATGAGTTTTCTAAACATAATTTATCATTTTGTTCTTTTGCAAAATGAAGTTCTTTTTCAAGAATCTTATATTTTTCTTTTAATTCATTATAATCTATACAAGTTGTAGAAATGTTATTGTTAAAATTCAACAAACCCGCAGACGCCACCTCGGATATCCTGTTGAAACTCAACAAACCGGAGGAGGATACATCCACTTATAATGTTGAACAATTTCCCGGATCTTGGAGTTAGCAGGGGTTATCTCAAGAAAGCAGTAACAACCAGCAACACATGCAGCACAAGCGTCTTAATTGATCAAGACCAAACTTCTTTACAAGGCGAGATATACATGGCGAGACATGCTTCGCCAACACAAGAGAGCAGAGACAGTTACAAAGACAAGAACCAAAAAAAAACAAGTCGCGCGGACTCAATCAACAAGCCGCCGGTCTACTGCAGTGGAGTCCGCCCAGTCCGCCAGGTCGTCAGTCCGCAACCCAAGACACACAGACTACTCCTTGTTCCAATGCTAGCTCTTCACCGCCAATCTGCAGGCTGCTTGACCGCGAGGTCGCCTGGCCACCAGACCGCACATGTTGCGCCACCAAATGGAACAGTCTGCCTAAAGTAGGCGACTTCCTGAACCCCGAACCAAGTTGCCAAAGAGAAGACCGCCTAATCGCTAACCGCGACCTGTTGTTTACCGCCTGTTTCTTAACCGCAGAGTCCGCACTGTCCCTGACCGCAGTCAGAGCCAAGTCCTAGCTTTCCAGCGTTATCCGCATAACCTGCACAACACAACCGGGTCAACTCTATCAAACTGCGTGGACAGCAAAGTCCAGACCGCAGCAACTTACGCAAGCTCAATTACTGTTCACTTACTTCGATTCAGGTGCCATGAGGTTCTCTATCATCTGATGTGACATGGGTCCTATTTATAGGAACGATGATGAGTATGGTCACCGCCCTAGCCGATAGGATCACCGCCACATCCCGCAGCAAGAATAAGTGTATCCACAAGTCCGCGGATACACACTGTTAGAAAGTAGCGAAAAGAAGCGAAAAGTAGAGAACACGCGGATAAGCTTTTGAATAATTGAAACTTTAGTATCCAAAACAGGTGTCTATTACAATGGTATGCCCTCCTTTATATAGAATGGAGGAGAGATGAGAGAATACAAATAAGAGATGTGGGACTAAAATTTACAGGACTAAGCGGACTATACAAAACAAACCGCATAAGCCGCGCGGTTAGATAGCAGGGCTAACCGCACGGCTACCACCAGAGAGGAAGAGAGACCGCCAGAGTAGACCGCCAGACCGCCCGGCCTCCAAGCCGGCTGAGACAAACCGCCAGACCGCGCGGTCTTCAACCCGCCAGGACAAACCGCCAGACCGCCCGGTCACCAACTTCAACACTCCCCCTCAAGCTGGAGCATATATATCGATCATGCCCAGCTTGTCGCAGATGTGGAAAAAGGAAGCGGACACCGGCTTGGTGAAGACATCTGCCAACTCGTTGTCGAAGTAACAAATGGAGTGCAAATCTGTTTCTTCAATATTTCTTCCCGAATAAAATGACAGTCGACTTCTATGTGTTTTGTTCTCTCATGAAAGACCGGATTTTTGGAAATGTGTATCGCGGCCTTATTGTCACAGAACATAGGAAGAGGATAGTTGTAAACCTCTCCTAAGTCAAGCATGAGAGCCCGCAACCACTTCAACTCACATGTAGTCGATGCCATGCTGCGATATTCCGCCTCTGCACTGGACCTGGAAACGACAGACTGTTTCTTGCTCTTCCAACTCACAAGATTGCCTCCAACAAATGTGCAGAAACCTGAAGTCGATTTGCGGTCCCCTTTGTCATCCGCATAGCTTGAATCAGAGTACGCTTCAACCCTAAGGTGACCATTGTTCTGAAATAAGAGTCCTTTCCCTGGAGCAGTTTTAATATATTCTAATATCCTCAGAGCAGATTGTAGATGACACTCCCTCGGAGCTTGCATGAACTGGCTCACCTTGCCAACAGCATAAGAGATGTCGGGTCTGGTTACCGTGAGATATATGAGCTTGCCCACCAGATGCCGGTATCTCGTAGGATCGGAGAGAAGAGGTGAGTCATCTGTCCAAGTTTTGTCTTCTCCAACAGCCATAGGACAACGTGCAGGTTTAGCACCAGTCAGTCCTGCCTCCTTTAAAAGATCAAGAGCATACTTCCGTTGTGAAAGGACCATGGAGTTGGGCTTTCTAGAGATTTCAATGCCCAGAAAGTATTTCGGGGAGCCCATATCCTTTGTGACCAGATGTTGACGAAGGTGTTTCTTGGTCATCAATATCCCATCCTGGTCATCGCCAGTAAGAAGAATGTCATCAACATAAACCGCAAGAACAACAAGACCAGAGGCGGTTTTCCGAACAAACAAGGAGTGATCTGCTGAGCTTCTTGTAAAACCAATGGCCGCAACAATGCCACTGAACTTGTCAAACCAGGCACGAGGACTCTGTTTGAGGCCATAGATAGCCTTCTTTAGCCGGCATACCCGTGTCTCCCCCTGAGCAACATACCCAGGAGGTTGCTCCATGTAAACATCCTCCTGCAGATCACCATAGAGGAAGGCATTCTTAACATCTAGCTGCGAGATGGGCCAATCCCTGTTGACGGCCATAGAGAGAAGAACCCGAATAGTGCTGAGACGGGCCACAGGAGAGAAAGTGTCAAAGTAATTAATCCCATAAGTTTGGGTAAAACCCTTGGCAACCAGGCGAGCCTTATAACGATCCACACTGCCATTCGGTAGAAACTTCACCACGAAGACCCAGCGACAGCCAACAACATCGGTGCCGAAGGGAGGAGGAACAAGGGTCCAGGTGCCCCGTTCAGTTAGAGTAGCAATCTCCTCATCCATGGCATCTTTCCAATGAGGAATAGTAAGGGCCTCCTGGTAGGAACGGGGGGTGGCAGTGGCCGAGATAGCCAGTGCAAAAGCTCGGCGAGCAGGGTAAGACGATCATAGGAAACCACTGCAGCAAGCGGGTGTTGGGTACATGCCCGAACTCCTTTGCGAAGAGCAATCGGGAGATCCAGGTCAGCAGGTGCCTCAGGCCCGAACCCCTGATCTGCCTGATGCTCCAGGTCAGCAGGTGCCTCAGTATCCGGCGTATCCGTGGTGGAGAGAGCTGGCCCGGGAGTAGAGAGAGATGGCAGCGGAGTGGAGGGAGAAAGCGGAGTAGAGGGGGGAGATGATGAGGATGGGGAAGACGGTGGAGTGGGTGGAGAGGGCGGAACAACAGTGGGAGCAGAGGGAATGGATGGGTTGGTATGAGAAGTAGGAGTAGGAGGAGGAGAAGAGGAAGCGGGAGAGAAGTAAGAGGCATTGGCAAAGAAGGTGACATCTGCAGAGACAAATTGCTTGCGGGTAACAGGGTCAAAGCAGCAATATCCTTTCTGAGTGGGAGAGTAGCCCAGAAAGACACATTTGGTGGCACGGGGGGAGAGTTTGTCACGGGTGGCAGCGGGAGAGTGCACAAAAGCGGTGCACCCAAAGATGTGTAGAGGAAGAGGAAAGGGATCCTTGTCTGGATAAAGAATGGAGAAGGGGGTAGCACCGTGGAGAACTGTGGAGGGAAGGCGATTGATGAGATAGCAGGAGAGGAGGACAGCATATCCCCAATAGGAGCGAGGAACATGCATTTGAGTCATCATAGTGCGAGCGACATCAAGAAGGTGACGGTTTTTGCGTTCCGCCACCCCATTTTGTTGGGAGGTGTAGACACAACTTGTTTGACGAATAACACCATGGTGAAGACAAAAGGAGAAGTCGTGGCTAAGATACTCCTTAGCATTGTCAGAACGAAGGAGTTTAATAGACGTATCAAACTGAGTCTTAACCATAGAATAAAAGGAGGTCCAAACAGAGAACAGCTCGGAGCGATCTTTGAGAAGATATACCCACGTACATCGAGAGAAATCATCAATGAAGGTGACAAAATAGGAACTACCCCGACCGATGGTGAGGTTAGGAGCGGGTCCCCATATGTCAGAGTGAACGAGGTCGAACGGACGGGAAGAGCCTCGACTTTGCGTTGGGGGGAAGGATGAGCGGTGATGTTTGCCAAGTTGACATGCATCACAGTTTAGAGGAGGATGATGAGGAGGGAGGTGCGGGAAGAGCTGGCGGAGAATTCGGGGAGGAGCATGTCCAAGGCAAAGATGCCATTGGAGAAGATCTGTAGAGGAGGAGGAGAAGGCGGAGAAAGCAGAAACGTTGTCGAGGAAGTAGAGGCCACCACTCTCAGTCCCGGTAGCAATCGTCCGTTGGGAATCCGGATCCTGAAAGGTACAAGAGCTAGGGGTGAATATGACAGAACACCTTAGTTGCTTGCATAAAGAAGTAACCGATAATAAGTTGCACGGAAACATGGGCACATAGAAGGTATCAGCCAGGCAGAGAGAGGGAGTGACTTGAACCATGCCCGTCCCATGGACCGGGGAGGGAGATCCATCAGCAATAATGACCGGGGGCAACTGAGCATGTGTGTCAAGAAGAGAGAAATATTGAGGATTGCCGGTCATATGATTGGTTGCACCAGAGTCGATGAGCCATCTGCCGTGAGTAACAACATGAGCACTACCAGAAGAGGTGACCACGGAGGCGGACAGGCCTGAGGAGGGAAAAACCATGGAGGCAAGAGAGGAGCAGGCCGCGATGATAAGAACAAGCCGCAAGAAGAGAAAAGAGCACCAAGCCGGGCGAACAGCAACAGGTCGGGCGGCTAGGAAGGCCGCTACCAAGAAGCAGAGCAAAGCAGAGGGAAAGAAGTCGCACGGCTTGAAAAAGTCGGGCGAACAGAGGAGAACAGGTCGCACGGCAAAAGATGAGGCCGGCGCGACTAGCAAGCAGGAACGGGTATAGGGGAATAACAAGTAGCGCGAACAGCAACGGCTAGCAAGAGGTCAAAGGCACAGCGGGGAAGAGGTCGCGCGGACTGAAAAGACCGAGCGAACAGAAGAGAGGAGAAGGGCAGGTGACCGCGACCAAGATGCGGGTGAGAAAGGAACAACCCGCACGGTCAGGCAGATCACAGCAGCAAACCGCGAGTATAGGGGCAAGCGGAGATGGGGAAAGCAGAAGCGGACAGGGAGAAGAAGTCCGCAGCGGGTAGACACAAGCCGCAAAGACTATGAGAGGCAAGAAAGAGCAAGGAGCGCGGCGACAAGGAAACAGGTCGCTGCGAAAAGGCACCAGGAGAAGAGAACAAGAAGCAAGCCGCGCGAACAGAGCAGCGGACAGAAACAAGCCGCGCGGATAGAAACAAGCCGCGTGGACAGAAGAGAAGGCAAGCCGCGAACAAGTCGCAGAACGCGGAAAACAAGCCGCGAACAACAGAGAGCGCACAGAATCAGGAGGAAATGACCGTGTCCTCTGATACCATGTTAGAAAGTAGCGAAAAGAAGCGAAAAGTAGAGAACAAGCGGATAAGCTTTTGAATAATTGAAACTTTATTATCCAAAACAGGTGTCTATTACAATGGTATGCCCTCCTTTATATAGAATGGAGGAGATATGAGAGAATACAAATAAGAGATGTGGGACTAAAATTTACAGGACTAAGCGGACTATACAAAACAAACCGCACAAGCCGCGCGGTTAGATAGCAGGGCTAACCGCACAGCTACCACCAGAGAGGAAGAGAGACCGCCAGAGTAGACCGCCAGACCGCCCGGCCTCCAAGCCGGCTGAGACAAACCGCCAGACCGCGCGGTCTTCAACCCGCCAGGACAAACCGCCAGACCGCCCGGTCACCAACTTCAACACACACACCAGTCCTCTGCTCCCGTGCAGATAGCCAGCTCGCCTAGCTTCTCCAAAGCCGGACTCCAATCTCCAGTCTGCCTTGTCTCCAAAGGCCAAGCCGCCAAGACATCACCAAGGCCGGACAGCATACCAGTCTGCCTTGTCACCAATGGCCAAACCAGGACCACCACAGCCGAACTCCGCAACAGCTATGTCCGCCAATATGCGGACAAGGCATCAGCCCGCATAACCCGAGCCCGCAGACTCGCCAACAAGGCATCTGTCGGACTCAGCGGACACCCGACTTCCGTCCGCACATCCCGAGTCCATTGCCTCATCTCCAAGGCACCGCCGGACTCAGCGGACTCCAGCTCCAGTCCGCACGCTCTTGCACAGGCAATCCTCCAGTCCGCATATCCCCAAGCTAGCTAACAAGGTAACATTACTTCTACTAGGCTTGGCGGACTGAGAAAGCAGCCCGCACTCCACTGCGCGATCTCCCCGGACTGACCCAACCTGGACTTGGTTCAGAACCAAGTCCAGTCCACTGGCCGCAAGGGCCAGTCCGCACAGGCCATCCGGATCTAGAACAACCTGAAGCACCTGGTGACTCAGGTAACTCCACTTCCTTAGCAGCAGCCTCCTTCAGCCCACCATCTGACCTGCTTATCTCTAGGTCCACATGAGAGCTACCCCAGTATGACGTCAACTCATCGAAGACAATGTCTCTCGACACTATGAGTTTCTTCATCGCAGGATCCATACACCTCCATCTTCTCCTCTGCTCATCATACCCAACAAAGACTAGCTTTGTCTTGAGAGCACCCGGAGAGTGTATGTAGCAGGTAGATCCAAACACCCGAAGATGTTTCACGCTGGGCTTCACGTCGAACATCAGCTCATAGGGAGTCTTTACTATGATCGGACTAAGAGGCATCCGGTTGATGACATGAGCAGCACAGGCCATCCCTTCCGCCCAAAGAGCCTTTGAACGCCTTTACTCTGAAGCCAACACTTGCAGGTCTCAGTTAACCAACGGATCATCCGAGATGCAATACTACCTTGTTGTGAAGTATGTCCACAAGAAAGGTCCTTCCGGATCCCTTACTTCATGCAAAAGTGTGAGAACTCGGTTGAGCCAAACTCACCACCGATACTTGTCCTCAACACCTTGATCCTTCGGCCAAGCTGACCTTCCACAAGCTTCTTGAACGCCACAAACAAGCGTACCATGTTGGACTTCTTCTTCATGAAGTATACCCATGTATACCTAGAATAGTCATCAACCAATATTAGCATAAACCTGCTGCCTCCAAGACTGGCTATGACGGTCGGTCCCACCAGAGCACAATGGACAACCGCCAATGGTGCTTTACATCTGGATTGTGCTTTATCAACCATGAAGCGATAGGCATCACTTTGCTGACATCCCGTACACCCCCGACCCTCGTCATAGGATGACAATCTAGGCAAGCCTCTTACGAGTCTTCTTTTCACCATTGCTTTCAGCTTGTCCATCCCTACATGCCCTAGTCTTTCATGCCAGATAGCTACACTATCACTGGAATTCATCCGATCAGCTCCAGAACTAGTTGATGTCCCAACTACGTTCTTCTCCTTACCTCTGACATGAGCTACGTTTGCCGAGAGCAAGACAAACTTGCACTCCTTCCAAAGATGACCTTGCTGCTTGCATTTATAGCACCTTGGTCCTTCCTTCCTCTTCCTATCACGCCGAGGAGAAACACTCCTTTCTTCCTTATATGAAGTAGAGTGACCATTGTTAGCAGCAACCTTCACCTCCTTCCTGAACAACCCATCAAGGGAAGTCCAGACCTCCGCAGCTGACCGACATCCACTGATGTGGTCCATGAGCTCCGATGAGATCACCTGTTTGAGAATACACTCCGCCTTCGCATTTGTCTCTTTCCAAGCTCTCATCGCTTCAGCATTGCCAGCAATAGCCTCTTGTCTTCCTGCTCCGCATACAACCTCCCAAAGGTCCTAGCCAAGAAGAAAGCTCTTCATACAGGACTTCCACCGTTCACAGTTCGTCTCTATAAGGAGATCAATTCCAAGACAACTTGCATACTCCACTGCCATGGTTCTACCACTGGTTTCCTCTACACAAGAGCAACTACTTCCATTGAGCACTGCTTGACCACTCCAACCTCCCTCTGATACCATGTTAAAATTCAACAAACCAGCAGACGCCACCTCGGATATCCTGTTGAAACTCAACAAACCGGAGGAGGATACGTCCACTTATAATGTTGAACAATTTCCCGGATATTGGAGTTAGTAGGGGTTATCTCAAGAAAGAAGTAACAACCAGCAACACATGCAGCACAAGCGTCTTAATTGATCAAGACCAAACTTCTTTACAAGGCGAGACATACATGGCGAGACTTGCTTCGCCAACACAGGAGAGTAGAGACAGTTACAAAGACAAGAACCAAAAAAAAACAAGCCGCGCGGACTCAATAAACAAGCCGCCGGTCTATTGTATTGGAGTCCGCCCAATGCGCCAGGTTGCCAGTCCGCAACCCAAGCGGCGCGGACTACTCCTTCTTCCAATGCTAGCTCTTCACCGCCAATCTGCAGGCTGCCTGACCACGAGTTCGCCTAGACGCCAGACCGCACACGCTGCGCCATCGAATGGAACAGTCTGCCTGAAGCAGTCGACTTCCTGAACCCTGAACCAAGTTGCCAAAGAGAAGCCCGCCTAGTCGCTAACCGCGACCTGCTGTTTACCTCCTGTTGCTTAACCGCAGAGTCTGCACTGTCCCTGACCGCAATCAGATCCAAGTCCTGGATTTCCAGCGCTATCTGCACAACCTGCACAGCACAACCGGGTCAACTCTATCAAACAGCGCGGACACCAAAGTCCAGACCGCAGCAACTTACGCGAGCTCAATTACTGTTCACTTACTTCGATTCAGGTGCCATGAGGTTCTTTATCATCTGATGTGACATGGGTCATATTTATAGGCATGATGACGAGTATGGTCACCGCCCTAGCCGATAGGATCACCGCCACATCCCGCAGCAAGAACAAGTGTATCCGCAAGTCCGTGGATACACACACCAGTCCGCCGCTCCCGTGCAGATAGCCAGCTCACCTAGCTTCTCCAAAGCCGGACTCCAATCTCTAGTCCGCCTTGTCGCCAAAGGCCAAGCCGCCAAGACATCACCAAGGCCGGACATCATACCAGTCCGCCTTGTTGCCAAGGGCCAAACCAGGACCACCACAGCCGGACTCCGCAACAGCTATGTCCGCCAATATGCGGACAAGGCATCAGCCCGCATAACCCGAGCCCGCAACCTCGCCAACAAGGCATCTGCCGGAATCAGCGGACACCCGACTTCTGTCCGCACATCCCGAGCCCATTGCCTCATCTCCAAGGCACCGCCGGACTCAGTGGACTCCAGCTCCAGTCCGCACGCTCTTGCACAGGCAATCCTCCAGTCCGCATATCCCCAAGCTAGCTAACAAGGTAACAGTACTTCTACTAGGCTTGGCGGACTGAGAAAGCATCTCGCGCTCCACTGCGCGATCTCCCCGGACTGAGCCAACCTGGACTTGGTTCAGAACCAAGACCAGTCCACTGGCCGCAAGGGCCAGTCCGCACTTACTGGCGGACACTGGATCTTGCCCGCCATACCGGGCGACCTCCAGCTTCTTTCCGCACTGACCGGCGTTCTCCGCAGCTTCCCGCTGCACCAGAGCAAGACCAAGGCAACTGCCAAATTGGTCTGCCGAGCTCCAGTTCTTCAGTCCGCTTCATACCGGACTCCACGGATAGGATTTCTATCCACCAGGTTACTTCTTGGGATCCAACTGCCTGCTGAGTATTCGCCGGCCTGACAGACCGCTGCTGTTGTCCGCGTAGTCCGTGCGAACAGACCACCCAGGCCGCCACAGAGCAAACCGCCTGCAACATCCCTGTCGTCTTAGCAGTCTGACAACCCTGTCCGCGTAATCCGCACGGATAGGTTGCCCAAGCCTTCCATTCATCCACTTTCACTTCACAATTTTCAACAGTTATCTAAAGATCATGTGAGATGTAATGCCCCAAAATTCGGAAATGATCTGGTAGCGTCTTAAGGCCAATCTAGGGCATGATAAGGGTCACAAGGCCTGCGAGACGGGCGTGTCCATGGTCGTATCCTGCTATGAGTTCGATGATTTTTCGTGTTGTCGACGAAATGCATTCGACGATCCTTGGAGGTCGGGCACATGTCCTAAGACATGGGCGTGTCTAGGGTCGTGTCCTTCTCTATGTTAGTTGGGCCGTGTCGGGTCAGGAACACGGCCTGGAACTCATGTGTGTACTGGTCAACACGGGCATGTCAAAAGTTGACACGGGTGTGTCGAGAAATCGTGTCCTATTAGGGACATTACGGTTCCTGTGTCGATTGAGGAACATGCCTCGTGACATGGGCGTGTGCTGATTGACATGGGCATGTCAATGTTGACATGGGCGTGTCTAAGCCCATGTCCTAGTTGGGACGCGACGGTTTCTTACGTTGCTTGAGGCACACATCATTTTACACGGGCATGTCACAAGCCGTGTTCGGCCCAGGAAAGTGATTTTAGGTCCGAATCATGGAAGTTCATTTCCTTCAAATGGGATCAAAGGGTCTAGATTGGTCCTTGCTGTTATAAGGCTGGGTGTAGGGGGTGAAACCCTCATTTCTCTTAAAGCATTCTCTTTCTAAAGTGTTAGAGAGGGGAGAGCAATGAAGAAGGAGAAGGAGAAATCCGCCACAGGTGGAGATTCGGAGCTCTGAATCACAAACAGAGCCCAGATCCACGGAGGCGAGGTCGTTGCGGTGCTTTTCATCTAGCTAGTTTTCCATGGGGCCGAAGAGAACCTCTAGGGTAACAATTCTCTTCTTGAACATATGAAGTCCGCTTTCTTTCTACATGGGAAACCTGCACTCGGGAGTATGCGGTGAGTGTGAGGTGTTCCTTTGGGTGGATATGAATAGTCCTCCTAGTTTTGCATGTAGAGCCCAGAATCAAAGTACTGACATAGGAATGGTGTGTGAAGCCTACCCGTACATGTTGGTCTGGATCGGTGATGTGTTCATTATGCTTGTTTTGCTGGAGAAGACTCTGTGTCATTAGTTTTTCGGGTTTTTTCTACATTGTAGATTGCAACAGGGAGCCTTGGGGACTAACCCCAAGGTGCACCTGGAAAACTTGACAGATGCGTGGTTCTGCCATCTTGGTGGCCCGGGAGCCAACTTGTACATAACTAGATTATGTAAAATTGTATGATCGATACTCGGGCTTCGGGGAAGCTTGACCCGCACCGATGACTTAAATTGACATGGCGATGTGAGCAACTAGTTGAATGGAACCGTACCAGATCTATGTGGTTTGGTTTAAGGGGCCTACGGATGGCATAGAGGGCGAGTCTTAGACTTCGGCCGGAAAGACTTTAATGCTCAGGATGTTTCCGTCATGGGGGTGGTGGTGGACCGGGTTCACCGAGAATGTTCCCTGAGATCACGTGGTGTGTGGCCGTGCTTGCCTACGCCTGTGGTGAAGTGTGCTTAAATTGTACGTTCAGTATTATGTTTGATTATACTAATGAAATGCAGGGAAGGAGCATCACTGCCCCGATTAAGGGGCGGGGCCATTATAATTTGGTCAGATTTAGCTGACCGTTGCTTTTGTTTGACAATGGACAGTCCTGCCAATTCTGGGGGGTGGTCGTACCATACTGCGCCAGGCCCTAACGTACATCCCTGTGTATTCTTGGATATGAGCGACAACCAGCGTTTTAATATTTTGGCCAAACAAAGGAGGAAACCTGATGGGGAAAACTTAAATGCAGGTCACCTGTGGTACTTATCCTAATGTCGCCATGAGTCGTCGAACTTTCTGCACCGGTACAAATGGTCTGCGGAAGTGACTGACCTGCCACAGCTTACTGCAAGCAATCCACAATCAATCAACCAAACAATCATGTTAATATATGATGCACTCTCGACAAGTGTATCGATCGCTGTCAAGTAATAAAAGTGAGGATTTTAATCCCCGGATATCGATCTATCGAAAAGTTCAAGTAGGGAGTGTGATTTCACTATATGAAAAGGAGATTGCAAGCGGAAAGTAACCAACGGGTGTTTTTGAATGGGGTTCCAAAGTTAATAACAAAAAGAAAATTATAGCGGGTCGCCGTCACCGCGTCGCTTGGGTGGAGTACTACGGAGAGCAGTATGGACTATGGACGAACAGCGAGGGTCGCAATCACCTCTTCACAACGCACGCTTCTAGAAATCTCTAGAACGGCTCAATCACAACAAACACAAGAAAAACTGGAACTTAACAACTCAAGCAATGATTAAGACATAACAACATAAAGACATGTTGAAACCTTAAGCAAAAAATTGTTCTCAAGCAACAATCTCACTAACACGAGTTCAGAATAAAGTAACCACAAGAAGAGGTGGAGAAATATAATTGAGCGCACAAAGGCTTTCCAAGATTCACGGACGGATTCGAGGGTTGTCAATCCTTGTCCCGGCTCGGTCTTCGGACGATGTCCGGGAACCAAGAAGGGCTGTCACTTCCTTCAAATATCCCGTCTTCTTCGTGAATGATAGCTGGGCTAGTTCTGGACAAAGAACTCCGCAAGTGCAGCAACAAAGAGCTCGGATGGTAGCTTGGAGTTCGGAGAAGATGAAGGTGGTCGAAGATGAAACTATCACAAGATTTCTGAGGAGAAACGGTGGCCGGATCAACTCTCCAAGGAGGAGAGAGAAAATGGCGATTGGAGGCGAGTTTTCCCGCTCAGAGAAGCAGAAATGGTGGGGGAGCGGAGCTGGATCCTTGGAAAGATGAAATCTACAACTTAAATAGAAAAGTCAGAAAAAATATTCACGCATGGTTTAGCGCACGGTCGTGCGCAAACCGTACGATATTAACTTTCAGGATAATTGTGAGGAAGGAGAAGCTTTGACCAGTGCATTTTCCTTCGCGCACGGGTAGTTCCACCCGTGCGTGAAGGACATCGCATGGGTAGCGACCGAGTGCTGGAAAGTAGGGACACACAGGAAAATCGTGCGTTCTACTCAAGCACGGGCGCTTGCGCCCGTGCGTGAACAAATCGCACGCTTAGCCACAGAACGGGACAAACTAAAAAGCTACAGGAAAACTGTGTGTTTCCTTCGCGCATGGTTTCGAAGAAACCGTGCGTCAACTGTGTGAGAGGAAATTCGTCGAGCTCAGCTCGACGTTCTTCCAGCTGACTACAATGCAGGTTTTCACGTAAACCGTGTGTGAAAGAAACGCACAACCGTACGTTTTCCTTTGAGACAGAATTCCTGCCTTGGGGAAAAACGCATCACCTGCACAACAAAGCCAAAGCTGGAGCACAAGCTCCCAGCACCAAGTACTGCAAAGAAAACAACAGGAAAGAGCCACGAGGAGCACGATGTGCATACCCCCCAAAACAGAATGTGCAATTGCACATCCTCGGGCCAAAACAGTGCACAAAATGGTCCATAACCGAACGATGCAAATATAACCGATTTTCGATTGAAATGTTGTGCACGAAAGAGAAAACCAGCCCAGATGAGTCCGAAAAACCCTATAAATATCGGACTCATCACACCACCAGACTTAAACATTTGCTCGTCCCTAGCAAATCATCTCTCCGTGGACTCGAAAATAGCTAGCTGGCTTAACATTTTCAAAAATAAGGTAAAGCGAGAAATCGAATAATCATGGGTACATAAAATATAATAGAAAAATGTTTTAATTATGCTACGAAGTTTATAAATTTCGACAAGTGTAAATAAGTATTGTAACTACTCAAAAATAGAATTCTAGAGAATCATTCAGTCATGCGTAGGAAGAAAGTAGGCAATCCACTAAGTTGAGCATTGCCAAAGACCGGGGCTCGAGACTACCTCCAAAGGAATCCACCAATGTCGGGGACCATATGCTTGCCCGTTCACACTCTCTCCACAGCGCTAGTTTGACTCAAGCGCGAATCTGCATGACTTTAGGAAGATAATGGGGCTTAGGCGTATACATAGGTAGGGGTGCAAAGGGTAAATCATGGCTACACACAACCCAAATGAGCTCATACAAAAAAACTCCTCTCACCAAGCAATACATACAGGTGCTCCACACCACCAGACTTAGACTTGACAAACGGGTGCGTGCACCGCCTACCATCATAAAATCTCAAATGGAATTTTCATTTAAACTTTTCTTCTTTCATTTCAATCTACTTTCTTTTTCTCTTTTTCTTTTCTTTTTTTATCCAAAATCGTTTATATCACATTTTGCCACAATATCATGAAATTTGCAACTCGCAAACACAAAACAGCACCTCAACAACATCACCAAATGCAAGAAGTGATATACTAATAGCTCGAGCAATGGGCATGCTACTGGGATAGGCTTTTAGGCTTTGGTGATCACGGAGTGGGGCTGAATCAAAAGGAGGGGTGGCTCAAAATAGGATAACAAGGATTACGTTAGGAATGGGTATAAGGCTCAACCGGGCCAAAATGATGGACTACATCACACTCACGCTTGACTAATCATGCACCAATGCTTCGAGAGTAGCTTGAGTCAAGTTCTTAGCCACCGAGAAAGATAATCCTTCCTCCCGACTCGAGCAATATGAGGCTAGTGGCGGCTACACACATTCCTACACTATCGATCGATTTCTCCTGATTCCACAGTTTAGAGTAGTACAAACATTATTTACAAATGCAGAAAAGCATAAATATATGAGAATAAAGAAAATTGAATCTGTACTATTTCTATATGTAACAACCCCATCCGTTCATATGATATATACTAGAATGTCCGGCCGGGGACCCACAGCATATACCACAAAACAGGCGGTGAAGGTACGAGATGATACCAGAGTAGCGAAGCGCACCTAATGTAACGCCCCTGCTTTTTTCGGCATTATTGTCTCCCCTGGTTGGCATCTTTGTGACGTAAGGGCGTTACTCTAGCTTTCAGTTGGTGGCGCGTCGCCGTTAGTGCGCTTTCACGTCTCGTCGATTCAGTCAGCCGAATTCTTGAATCTTTGGCAGAAACAAAAATTTTCACATTTGGAAAGCTTAATTGATTGTCTTTTTCTGTCTTGCTCGTCCAGTTCGTCGAACCAACCTTGCTTGTCGATTTTATCTTATTTTATCCTCTGGGTTCGAGCTTGACGATGGTTAGTTTTTCTGGCCGTTGTTTGGAGGTTGACGATCGTCGAGCTCCACGCTTGCCGTGCTGGCTCGACGAGTCGTCGAGCGGGGCCGTCTGGTGTCGACACTTTGTGTCGACACCGCTGGCTGTCGGTGTCGAAACTACTGTGTCGACACTGCCGGCCGGTGTCGACACAGTGTGTCGACACCGCTGGCTGTCGGTGTCGACACTGTTGTGTCGACACTGCCGGCCGGTGTCGACACAGTGTGTCGACACCGCTGGCTGTCGGAGTCGACACTGCTGTGTCGACACTGCCGGCTGGTGTCGACATAGTGTGTCGACACCGCTGGCTGGCGGGTGTCGACACTGCTGTGTCGACACTGCCGGCTGGTGTCGACACAGGCGTGTCGACACCGCTGTTCTGTGGTGCGTCGGCACCACCGGTCCGGTGTAGTTGAACCCGGTCCTTGCGGCTGTTGAGTATTTATACCCTGCTTCTCCTTATCTTTAGCCGACCTAGGTTTCTCTTGCTTTCCGTCCCAGAGCGGCGTGCGCGGAGAAGTTTGCCGTCCGTGCCTCTCCCGGCGATCACCGACGGAGCTCCGGTGCTCGGTTTTTCCCACCGATCGTGGATCTGGAAGGCTCTCGTCGAGAGCTACGCCCTCGGGGTAATTTCTTCCCCGTTCCTCGAGTTTTTCTTGCTAGGGTTTTCGGCCCTAACCATTTCTCCAATCATCTTTCGTCCAGATTTCGACTCCTATCGCGACGCGTGGAGATTTGGAGAGTTTTTCCAGTAAACCGAGGCAAGTAGTGTTCTTGCTTTCCCTTTGTTCTTAATTCTAAATTCCTACCTTCCTTTTTGTTTCTACACTTGTTGAGCTTATCATATTTCGACGGTAGAGATACTTGTTCTGAACTCCTAACTTGTTTTCCCCTCTATTTGTGGAATTTGTGACTTGATGTCCCTTAAGTTTTTAATCTCAAAATCTTGCTCTTCTTTGAAACGCCCTTATGTAGCCCACTTGGTCAGCTATCCCTGGAGTTTATGGTGCTGAATGAGCGTAAATGAACACTGCTTGTATAATTATGTAACTAAGGAAATTCAGATGAACTATGCGCGTTGGGGTCCTCCCTCGGCATAGCATTTTATATTCAGATGAACTATGCGCGTTTGGGTCCTCCCTCGGCATAGTGTTTTATATTCAGATGAACTATGCGCGTTGGGTTCCTCCCTCGGCATAGTGTTTTATATTCAGACGAACTATGCGCGTTGGGGTCCTCCCTCGGCATAGTATTTTTATACTCGGATAGGCTGTGCGCGTTGGGGTTCCTCCCTCGGCATGGTAATTGCTAATGAAAGATTGGACTTTGGTTGCTGTTGCTTGCTCCTTTTCTTTTGTATATATAATGCTTAGCATATCTTGCTCGACTAGTTTTACTGTTGCTCATTTTTACTCTGTTGACCGTTTTATTGCAGTCACCTTTTCTTTCATTCTCCTCTACTTAGAGGTTTGTGTAGTCTGCTTTTACTCTTGCACTACTTGTGACTTGCTTCTGAGGTGTTCTTCTTTTGAATGCCTCAGGATCAGAGCTGTAGCTGGTTTAGCTGACAGACTTGGGCTTCTGGTGCTGCTGGTTCCCGTGGCTGTTTGTTTCCACCTCCGAGTTTGAGGTAGTTGCATTGTTTAGACTTGGATGTTTTTCTTCTTTCTATGGGTTCGTGTCAGCTGTTGACGCCCATAGACTTTAGCTTTTCTGTGTTAGACTGCTTGCTGCTCTCACTACTGTTATTTTTTTTACCTGGTGGTTCTTGCTCTTCTGGGAAGGATTTATGCTAGGGTGCATTCCAGTTATTTTAAACCCTAAAATGTTACTATATGTACTCATGCATTTCATATTTGTAAAACTAAAGCACTATTTTTCCTTATAGCGTAAAGACTACCATTTTATCTATACTATATTCACCTTAGAGTCGTGCATACCATGGGTCGTCCCCCCCCCCCCCCGGGGACACCTATGCTCGTTTAGGGTGTCAGCTTAATTGAACCAAAGTATTTTCCGCTGCGTATAAATATACTGTGATCTGTGGACTAGCTGATCTACCGTGTCGAGGGATACAGCCTTTTCAACATAACTGTTTTTCTACCATAATTAATCAACGTTTTCCTTAAAAACAAAGGTCTGGAGTTTTGCCTGAGCGTGTGCAGTTATCCCCTGCACGACGTGGCATCACGGTACGTGTTTTCTCCTGCTTTGATACGATTTTATCGTTGAGAAAATGCGGGTTGTGACAGTTGGTATCAGAGCCAGGTTTTGCAAGAGGGTTGGTTGGTTGACCAAACCAGTCGAACAACTTTCCCTTTAGCAAAACCCTAGTTGTATCATTGCATTGCATACACACACCAAAAAGTCATCAGTAGATTTTGATGGAAGCACGAACACTACACTCATAGCATGATAAGAAGTATACAGGGCATATTATGTAGTATGAGATGCATAATATGTGTTTGTATATGGATCCACCATAGGTGACAACATGTGACGGTTATGTAGTATGGGATGCATAACCATCATCACATGTATGCCCATTAGCGCGTTTTCTTTCTTCGTTGCATACAATATTATGTAGTATGGGATGCATAATATTGAATGTATACGCCGCTCATAGCATGCACTAAGGGCTTATTATAGTAAGCATAGCAGTGCATACATAGCATATCATTGCATAAGCACACGTGCCAAGTTAAAGATCTGCATGATGACATATGTACACTCATACCTTGGGATGAAAATTTATACATTCATGCATTCATATTATAGGCACAAGCTAGAAGCATAACATCATTTTATGATTTCCTAGAGCAAGGTAACAGTAGGAGCATGTATCGGTTCTTTTTCGACCTGATCTGAGTTTGTCCGTTCCGGATATGAACTGTGTCAGGGTATGCTAGTTTCTAGCTTCAGTGTCCTAAGCTAGGTCCCTGATAAGCCTTTTTGTTCGTATCGGTCAATGTGAATCCGAAATAGTGTGTTTTAGGGAATGCTTTCCCAGTTTGTGGTGTCTTAGGCAAGGTCTGACTAGATCTCCGTTTGTTCTGTAGAATGCCGCCTAAGCGCGTTGCGACGAGGTCGACCCCCCAGTCAGAGGGCGAGTCTTCAGGTGCCCAGAGCGAAGCGGTGATCGAAGCGCTGGGGTAAGTAATGAGACCCTGGCAAAGCAGATGGTGGACATGCAGTCCCAGATGCAATCGATGTTGGCTGTCATCTCTGGGCAGCAGTCCAGAGAACAGGGTCCTGCTGTGGATTAAGCAGTTCCTATCCCCCCTACTGCTCTAGTTCCCCCAGTTGCGTTGCCGCCTGAGATGAATTTCATTTCTCACTTCCATCATTTAGGACTCCCGTCTTATGACAGTAGGACAGACTTCATGGCATTGGATGACTGGATTATTGCCATGGAAGAAATGTTTTCCTACTCTGGCGTTTCTCCCAATCAAAAGGTGATGATTGCGGCTTATCAACTCAAGGGTCTTGCGAAGAGTTGGTGGATCAGAGAAAAAGAGAACCTTTCGGAGGGGTGCTCGTGGGAATCATTCAGGAGTTTGTTAATAAAGAAGTTCCTACCATCGGTCGAGCGAGACCGCCTCATGAATAGTTTCCTACACCTGAAGCAGCGGCAACTCACTGTTGGTGAGTACGAAGTCGAGTTTGGCAATCTCAGTCGTTTCGCCCCAGACCTGATAGCATCTGAAGAAGGCAGAGTGAAGCGTTTTTTGGGTGGTCTGAGGTATGATATCCAGCAGTTGGTTAGTGCCTACAAGTCGGAGACCTTTGCCGAAGTAGTTGAAGCTGCCTTAAAGGTTGAGGCGATAGAAAATGCGAAGAATTGGGGATCGCTTGCAAAGAAGGACAAGAGGAAATCTGACGATGGAGGAAGTGCGAGGGCACCTGGCCCTGCAGTGAAGAAGGACAGAAGAGAGGTGTGTAGCTTCTGTGGTAAGCCGGGGCACTCTCTCGATAGGTGTTTTAAGAGATTGGATGCGCAGAAGCTGTCTCAGGTGCATGCGATCCAAGATGCTCCCAAAGGGGGTCCTGTCTGTTCTTATTGTCAGAGGAGTGGACATGATGTGGCCCGTTGTCGCAAGAAGGCTAGAGCTTGTTATCTCTGTGGCCAAAGAGGACACATGAGGGCTAATTGCCCGCAGAGCCAGCCTGCGCTGCATGCAGTCCCGTTGCAGACATTACCGCCGCCCCCGCCTTTCGCGGACAAAGGAAAAGGAAAGTTGAATGTGCTGACCAAGGAGGAGGCCCAATCATCGACTCAGGTGATCGCAGGTTAGTCTCTGACTCGGCTAGTTATTCCTTTTAGTGGATATATAGTTTCTGCATATTAGTTTCACGCGCTGTGTGTTTAGGTGAATTTAAGGTGAAGAATAAGTGGGCGCGCGTTTTGTTCGATTCGGGTGCTACTCATTCTTTTGTGGCAAGAAGTTTTGTGGACCGTCATCGTTGGGCTCTCGACTAGTTAGACACCTCCATAGATGTCAAATTTCCTTCAGGAGAGTTGGTGAGGTCAAGCCAGGGTATCCAAAAGTGCCCCATCTCCCTAGGCGGGTTTCTGGTGATTGCGGATCTGAAGGTGCTAGATCTGGTGGACTTTGACGTAATTTTGGGCATGGACTGGTTGTCCAGCTATGATGCTGTCATTCAGTGCAAGCTCAAGCGCTTGGACTTCAAGGGTAGCAATGGCCAGCCCATGAGTGTGTATGGTTTACCGCGTCTGGAGTCTCCGATCATTTCTGCGGTGCGTGCTCGTATATTTCTAGAGTCTGGCTGTGATTCTTTTCTTGTCTCTGTTTCTATTCTGGGAGCTGCACCGGTTGAGCCTCGGGTAGAGGACGTTTCTGTGGTGTGCGAGTTTCCGGATGTTTTTCCAGATAGCCTTCCTGTACTTCCTCCTGAGAGAGAGATGGAGTTTGTTATAGACCTCGAGCCAGGAACTCGCCCTATTGCCAAAGCACCGTACCGCATGGCGCCGCGTGAGTTAGAGGAGATGCGTACTCAACTGGATGAGTTATTGCAATGCGGTTTTATTAGACCCAGCTCTTCTCCCTGGGATGCACCAGTGCTCTTCGTGAAGAAAAAGGACGGGACGATGAGACTATGCATTGATTATCGAGAGCTAAACAAGGTAACAATTAAGAACAGATATCCGTTGCCTAGGATCGATGATTTGTTCGATCAGTTGCGGGGTAGCTCTGTGTTCTCGAAGATTGACCTCCGTTCAGGTTACCATCAGTTGATGATCCGGGAGTCAGACATTCCGCGTACTGCTTTTCGTTCTCGTTATGGTCACTTTGAATTTCTGGTGATGTCTTTTGGATTGACGAATGCACCGTCAGCTTTTATGGACATGATGAACAGGGTGTTCAAGGATTTTATGGATAAGTTCGTGGTGGTGTTCATTGACGATGTCCTAGTATATTCTAGAGATGCAGATGAGCACGCCTTGCACTTGAGCTTGGTTTTGTCTACTTTGAGGGAGCACAAGCTGTATGCGAAGCTTAGCAAGTGTGAGTTTTGGATATCTCAGGTGTCTTTCCTAGGACACATTGTAAGTAAGGAAGGTATCTCAGTGGATTCTGCAAATATAGATGCGGTTTTGGACTGGAAGAGACCTGCATCGCCTAAAGAGATAAGGAGCTTCTTAGGGTCGTGGCAGGTTACTACAGAAGATTTGTGGAAGGGTTCTCTGTCCTCTCTGCGCCGTTGACCAGGCTTACACAAAAGAGTGTAGCTTTTGTTTGGAGCGATGCCTGTGAGGGAGCTTTTCAAGAGCTCAAGAGGCGTTTGTGTTCTGCTCCAGTGTTGGCATTGCCAGTGGAAGGAGTGGAGTATGTTGTTTATGTGGATGCCTCGCGAGTTGGACTCGGTTGCGTGCTGATGCAGGACGGCAAGGTGATTGCGTATGGATCAAGACAATTGAAGGTGCATGAAAAGAATTACCCTACGCACGATCTAGAATTTGCTGCCGTCATTTATGCCTTGAAATTGTGGAGACATCTTCTATATGGAGTGTCATGCAAAATTTATTCGGATCACAAAAGTTTGAAATATGTCTTTACTCAGAAGGAACTGAATTTGCGCCAGCGCCGATGGTTAGAGTATGTTGCGGACTACGAAGTGGACATCCTTTATCATCCCGACAAGGCTAATGTTGTAGCAGATGCGCTGAGCCGGAAGCCCGCACACATCTTTAACCTCTCGGTGCAATCCCTTGTGGAATAGTTCTTGCTCATGGACATAACCGTAGGGAATAGAGCTTTGCCGAGTAGCCTAGAGGTGGATGAGCCTTCGTGGATTACCCTCACTAAGCTTCATCAGAAGGACGATCCTGACTTGCAGCACCTCCGCACTAGGACTGAGAGAAGGGAATTACCCGACTTTACAATTGACGATGTGGGTACCTTAAAGTACCGTGGCAGATACTGTATTCCTGCAGTTGGGGACATCCGATCAAAAATATGCAGTGAAGCGCATGGTTCCAGTGTTGCATATCATCCTGGCTCCACGAAAATGTACAGAGATTTGAAGCAGATTGTTTGGTGGTTAGGCATGAAGAATGACATCGCAAGATTTGTGTCTGAATGTCATACCTGTCAGCGTGTAAAAGCTGATCACAGAAGGTCGGGTGGTAAGTTAACTCCCTTAGATGTACCGAGTTGGAAATGGGAGAGTGTATCAATGGATTTCATAACCGGTTTGCCCAGATCTCCCCGAGGGCATGATGCAGTGTGGGTCATTGTGGATAGGCTAACTAAGTGTGCCCATTTTGTGCCTTTCAAGATTAGTTATTCCATGGAAAAGATAGCTGAGCTTTATCTGAACGAAGTTATCAGACTTCATGGTGTACTGACGAGTATTGTGTCCGACTGAGACTCCCGATTCATGTCTCGATTCTGGCAAAGCTTACAGGGAGCTCTAGGTACTGACCTTAGATATTCCACTGCCTATCATCCGCAGACAAATGGTCAGACGGAGAGAGTGAACCAGATCTTGGAGGATATGCTTAGATGCTATATCCTGGACCATGGCGGAGCTTGGGATAAACGCCTCGGATTAATGGAGTTTGTATACAATAATAGTTATCAGGAAAGTTTGCAGATGTCGCCCTTTGAAGCTGTTTATGGAAGGCGTTGTCGAACTCCTCTGTTTTGGAGAGAAGTGGGCGAGAAGCCATTGCTCGGACCAGAAGTGCTGGAGGATATGAGTACTTCAGTAAGGCACATTCGTGAAAAGCTGAGGTTAGCTCAGGAGCGATACGAGAAGTATGCAAACCAGCACAGAGTTGACCTGGAGTTTGCGGTTGGGGACATGGTGTTTTTGAAGGTCTCCCCGATGCCGGGTGTTAAAAGATTTGGAAGAAACCATAAGCTAGATCCCAGGTATGTGGGGCCTTTTAAGATTTTGGAGCGCATTGGAGTTTATGCCTATAGACTAGAGTTGCCTGATTCTTTCCCTGGTGTTCACGACGTGTTCCACGTGAGCCAGTTGCGAAAGTGTGTCCGCAGTGAGCGGTATGTTCTTGTATCGGTACCCCGGTTGCAGCCTAATCTCTCGTATGTTGAAGAACCGGTTCGTATTCTGGAGACGCAAGACCGTGTGCTAAGAAAGAAAACAATTCCAATGGTTAAGGTTCTCTGGCGAAATCAGGATGCAAGAGGTGCAACTTGGGAATTGGAATCCGCGATGAGAGAATCTCATTCTCAGCTGTTCTCTTAATCTCTCTGGTTAGTATTCTATTTTCAAGAATTCTTCTGTCTTGTCTCGTTCTCTGTCCTCTTATTTTTTTCGTTTGTGTTTCAAGTTTCGGGACGAAACTTCCCTTTTGGAGGGGTGACTGTAACGCCCCTGCTTTTTTCGGCATTATTGTCTCCCCTGGTTGGCATCTTTGTGACGTAAGGGCGTTACTCTAGCGTTCAGTTGGTGGCGCATCATCGTTAGTGCGCTTTCACGTCTCGTCGATTCAGTCGGCCGAATTCTTGAATCTTTGGCAGAAACGGAAATTTTCACATTTGGAAAGCTTAATTGATTGTCTTTTTCTGTCTTGCTCGTCCAGTTCGTCGAACCAACCTTGTTATGTCAATTTTATCTTATTTTATCCTCTGGGTTCGAGCTTGACGATGGTTAGTTTTTCTGGGCGTTGTTTGGAGGTTGACGTTCGTCGAGCTCCACGCTTGCCATGCTGGCTCGACGAGTCGTCGAGCGGGGCCGTTTGGTGTCGACACTTTGTGTCGACACCGCTGGCTGTCGGTGTCGACACTGCTGTGTCGACACTGCCGGCCGGTGTCGACACAGTGTGTCGACACCGCTGGCTGTCGGTGTCGACACTGCTGTGTCGACACTGCCGGCCGGTGTCGACACAGTGTGTCGACACCACTGGCTGTCGGTGTCGACACTGCTGTGTCGACACTGCCGGCCGGTGTCGACACAGTGTGTCGACACCGCTAGCTGTCGGTGTCGACACTGCTGTGTCGACACTGCCGGCCGGTGTCGACACAGTGTGTCAACACCACTGGCTGGCGGGTGTCGACACTGCTGTGTCGACACTGCCGGCTGGTGTCGACACAGGCGTGTCGACACCGCTGTTCTGTGGTGCGTCGGCACCACCGGTCCGGTGTAGTTGAACCCGATCCTTGCGGATGTTGAGTATTTATACCCTGCTTCTCCTTATCTTTAGCCGACCTAGGTTTCTCCTGCTTTCCGTCCCAGAGCGGCGTGCGCGGAGAAGTTTGCCGTCCGTGCCTCTCCCGGCGATCACCGACGGAGCTCCGGTGCTCGGTTTTTCCCGCCGATCGTGGATCTGGAAGGCTCTCGTCGAGAGCTACGCCCTCGGGGTAATTTCTTCCCCGTTCCTCGAGTTTTTCTTGTTAGGGTTTTCGGACCTAACCATTTCTCCAGTCATCTTTCGTCCAGATTTTGGCTCCTATCGCGACGCGTGGAGATTTGGAGAGTTTTTCCGGTAAACCGAGGCAAGTAGTGTTCTTGCTTTCCCTTTGTTCTTAATTCTAAATTCCTACCTTCCTTTTTGTTTCGACACTTGTTGAGCTTATCATATTTCGACGGTAGAGATACTTGTTCTGAACTCCTAACTTGTTTTCCCCTCTATTTTTGGAATTTGTGACTTGATGTCCATTAAGTTTTAAATCTCAAAATCTTGCTGTACTTTGAAACGCCCTTATGCAACCCACTTGGTCGGCTATCCCTAGAGTTTATGGTGATGAATGAACGTAAATGAACACTGCTTGTATAATTATGTAACTAAGGAAATTCAGATGAACTATGCGCGTTGGCGTCCTCCCTCGGCATATCGTTTTATATTCAGATGAACTATGCGCGTTGGGGTCCTCCCTCGGCATAGTGTTTTATATTCAGATGAACTATGCGCGTTGGGGTCCTCCCTCGGCATAGTGTTTTATATTCAGACGAACTATGCGCGTTGGGGTTCTCCCTCGGCATAGTATTTTTATACTCGGATAGGATGTGCGCGTTGGGGTTCCTCCCTCGGCATGGTAATTGCTAATGAAAGATTGGACTTCGGTTGCTGTTGCTTGCTCCTTTTCTTTTGTATATATAATGCTTAGCATATCTTGCTCGACTAGTTTTACTGTTGCTCATTTTTACTCTATTGACCGTTTTGTTGCAGTCACCTTTTCTTTCATTCTCCTCTACTTAGAGGTTTGTGTAGTCTGCTTTTACTCTTGCTCTACTTGTGACTTACTTCTGAGGTGTTCTTCTTTTGAATGCCTCAGGATCAGAGCTGTAGCTGGTTTAGCTGACAGACTTTGGCTTCTGATGCTGCTGGTTCCTGTGGCTGTTTGTTTCCACCTCCGAGTTTGAGGTAGTTGCATTGTTTAGACTTGGATGTTTTTCTTCTTTCTATGGGTTCGTGTCAGTTGTTGACGCCCATAGACTTTAGCTTTTCTGTGTTAGACTGCTTGCTGCTCTCACTACTGTTATTTTTTTTACCTGGTGGTTCTTGCTCTTCTGGGAAGGATTTATGCTATGGTGCATTCCAGTTATTTTAAACCCTAAAATGTTACTATATGTACTCATGCATTTCATATTTGTAAAACTAAAGCACTATTTTTCCTTATAGCGTAAAGTCTACCTTTTTATGTATACTATATTCACCTTATAGTCGTGCATACCATGGGTCGTCCCCCCCCCCCCCCCGGGGACACCTATGCTCGTTTAGGGTGTCAGCTTAATTGAACCAAAGTATTTTCCACTGCATATAAATATACTGTGATCTGTGGACTAGCTGATCTACCGTGCCGAGGGATACGGCCTTTTCAACATAACTGTTTTTCTACCATAATTAATCAACGTTTTCCTTAAAAACAAAGGTCTGGAGTTTTGCCTGAGCGTGTGCAGTTATCCCCTGCACGACGTGGCATCACGGCACGTGTTTTCTCCTGCTCTGATACGATTTTATCGTTGAGAAAATGCGGGTTGTGACACCTAACACATTACATTTTAGCGGAAGACTATACTAACACTTGAACTCCACAAGTGAATGTTCAACATATAACACAACTCCACGTTGTATATATCTTTTATAGGAATGTCTTACAACCATACAAAAGTTGGCCTTATGGCCTTATATGGCTTTCAAACAATGGCCTCAAATATCGGCGTGCAGGCTGGCCACAATAAAAGAAAGCACGCAACAAGTAACATATAGCCTTCGAGGGCTAGCAACAGCAACAACAACAACAGCAGGGACATCAACCTTTATGCGTCTCGCTTGGCTCTCCAGCACCTGTACAGGGACAATCCACCCAACGATGGCAAACAGACGCAACTGTCAGCATTCAGCTTGTTGAAATTTGTGAAGTGGAAGTGGTTGACGGGACAGGCCGGGCGGCCAGGGGCGGACAGCTTTGGCGGACTAGGCGGACTAGGTGGACTGTGATGTGCGGCATGGTGGAAGGTCTAGTGGAAAGCCGGCTGTCTTCTGAGCGGGTTGTTTGCATGGAGTCCGCGGTCTATGCGGCCTGGTTTCTGCGGATAGGGTGTTTGCTGATTGGCTTTGCCAAGGAGCGGTCAGAACGGATGGAGGCTTGCGGACTGGTGCATTGCTCAGTGGCCGCGGGTGCAAGCTTGAGCTGATAGGCGGGTTGGCTCATGTTCGCGGGAAGCTTGCGGACTGGCGTGTCCGCGGTGTGGGCTATTGCGGACTGGGCTTAGAGCTTGGCTGAGGCCTTGTCGAGCTCTGGTGGCACAGCAGGTGCTTTGCTGTGGAGATCGATTGGCGGACTGGTGTTTGGAGTCCGGGAGGAGGCTGCTGTGTTGGACAGAAGTGCGAGGAATTTGCTGACTGCTGGCGGTCTGTGCTTTGGTGTTTGGCGGACGGGGGTTTGCGTCCGCCATGATCGCATTGGCCTTTGTTGGTTTTGGACTTGGTCACACCTTGTGCCAAGTTCATGGTGTCCGCCGTATCCGCCAAGTCCGCTGTGACCGGGCGGACTGTTGCTATCTGCCTTTGGTCGTGGACTTATGGAGGATTAAGGTGTGAGTCTTGCGGACTGCCTCGGGTTGGTGCGGACAGCCATGGAAGGGGGATTGCTGTCCTGCAGTGGTTGGAGCTTTGTGGGCTGATGCCTTGTCCGCATAGCTTGGGCGGACTGGAGAGGGTTCGCCAATGTTTGCCTTGCTCCTGGCGGTTTTCCTTGGTATCCGGCTAAGTCCTTGCGGACTCGGCGGACGGTGGTTTGCTATCGCGCGGGCTGGGGCGGTGTCACTATCTCTGGGCGGTGACCACACTCCTCACCTTGCCTATAAATAGGACCCCCCTGGCAGGTCTACAGTAACCTAAGTAACTAGAGTGAACAGTAAGTTGGGTTGAGCGAAGTGCTGCGGTCTCAGTTTGTCAGTCCGCGCGGATTGATTTAGTGCTGACGTTTGCTATGTGCAGGTCGCGCGGGTTGCTTCAAGGAGCCAGGAGTTTGGCTGTGACTTCGGTCAAGTACTTGGAAGTGTGCGGTCTCTGCGGACTCAGCAGGAGGTCGCTCTGCGGCTTGTCAGTTCTGTTTCATCTTTGCCAGCTTCAATAACCTGTCTGCCGGCTTCAGGCGGGTAGGGGTGTTCCTCAGTTCAGGTTCAGCAGGAGATGAATAACAGTGTGTCCGCGCGGCCTCGCGGCTTCGGCGGACTCCGTGGCTATTCGGCGGATTGCAGCTTAGCTTGGGCGATCTCAGCGGACTCGGCGACCTCGGCGACCTCGCGGTCTCAGCGGACTCCGGTGCTATCCGCCCGGCTTGTTTTTTGGTGCTTTCTGTTTACAGCTGTTATACTAGCGAAATCATGTCTCGCTATGTATGCCTCGTATTGTAAAGAAGTGAATGAAGAAAAGACCTGCTTGTGCTTCCATTGTTTATTGGGATTAACCTTTGTTCCTCGGTTTTCCGCTGGTTTAACGTGAGAACTAGGTAGTTCCGAAGATATTAATTTGGCGTTTGAGCTATCTTGCTGACCACATTGAGAAAATTTAACATGGTATCAGAGCCAGGTTTCTGAGGTTCAGTTGCATGAGCGGAAGTCAGCCAGTGTTGTTACTTAGTGATTGAGTGATGATCAACCTGTGTTGTTGCTCAGAGCTTCTGAAAGGTTGCCAACAGGTGTTGCAATGGAAGGAAGTTTTGCAAGAGTTCTGGGCATTGAACTCTTAACGCCGACTAACTTCAAGAAGTGGAAGTCGTGCATGAAGAGTTATCTTCTTGGCGAGGAGCTGTAGGAAGTCGTCGGTGGTGACGACAGACAGGAAGTGACTGCTGCGTTTGGTACTGCTGAACAGGTTAGGCTCTGGAGAAGAACAAATGCTAAGGCGGAGTTCATTCTGAAGAGAGCTGTGTCTCCGAAACTGTTTGATCACATCGTTCGGTGTGAGTCGGCTGCTGATATTTGGACAACCATTGATGAGTTGTTCAATTGGAAGAATGTGGCGCGGCTTCAGTTCCTGGAGAATGAGTTGGCCAGGGCAACTCAGGGAGACCTTTCCATCTCCAAGTACTTCTTAAAGATGAAGAGCTTGTGTGCTGAGCTGTCAGTACTGGATCCTGATGAGCCTATCTCTGAGGCGAAGATGAAAAGGCACATTATCCGCGGCTTGCGGAAGGAATATGTGGCCTTTATAACATCTATTCAAGGGTGGGCTACTCAGCCATCTTTGCTGGAGCTAGAAAATCTGCTTGCCTCGCAGGACAGCTTAGCAAGGCAGATGGCTGGAGTTAACCTGAATCAGGAAGGCAGCGAAGCTCTCTTCTCAGGCAAGAAGAAAGGATGGGAAGGGAAGAAGAAGAAGAAGGTGCAGGTCGCTGGTGAGAAGGAGACTTCAACTTCATATCCGCTGGAGAGGAGCAATGATCCTAAGGACTGGAAGAAGAACCTGAAGTGCTACCGGTGTCATCGGTGAGGGGACTTCAAGCGGTACTGCAAGGTCAAACTGCAGCCTGGGCATGCTGTAGGAAAGGAGGAAGCTTGCTCGAGAAGTGAAGAAGCAGGATGGGGCGGAGCTTTTATTACGGGCACTTGTGTCCGGGCCTTGTCTGCTGAGGACTTCAACAGCGACTGGATCGTGGACTCCGGGTGTGGTCATCACCTCACCGGAGACAAATCGAAGTTCACCTCCATGCAGGCTTACTCAGGTAATGAATCTATTATCACTGCTGATAATACTGTTTATGTAGTAGAGAAAGAGGTGGTCGTGTCTTTGGGTAGTGATCAGGGGCCACTCATGTTAAGGAGTGTGTATCACGTGTCGGGCATAAAGAATAACCTCTTCTCGGTGACCAATGCGGTGGACGCTGGGTATCACGTTCTGTTTGGGCCAACAGACGTGAGGTTCCTTCGCAACGTATCAGCGGTGAAGGCTGATGTTGCTCATGTTGGGAGGAGGGTGAAGAACTTGTTTGTTCTTTCCACCAGTGCTTATGTTGATAGAATGAGGGCCAATGATAGTGCTTCTATCTGGCATGAGAGGCCGGGGCATGTTGGCATGGACAAGCTGAAGGCTATGGCTAGTAGAAGTTTGGTGAGGGGGTTGCCGAAGTTGTCCTCCTTTGGTGATGGGCATGTTTGTGCGGGCTGTCAATACGGTAAGGCACATCGCCTTCCATTTGATAAATCACAAACAAGGAGCAAGAAGCCATTGGAGTGTATTCATGGCGACCTGATGGGACCGACGGTTACTGCCAGCCTTGGTGGAAGCAGATACATGCTTGTCTTGGTTGATGACTACTCAAGGTATACTTGGGTGTACTTCTTAAAGGAGAAGTCGGAAACCTTCCGTTTGTTCGTGAAGTTTAAGGAGTTGGTAGAAGGCCGGCTTGTCTTGCGGATTAAGAAGCTTAAAACTGATAACGGGGGTGAGTTTGTCTCCTCCGAGTTTTCTAACTTCTGCCGGAAGCACGGGATCCAACGGGAGCTTACTTGTGCTCATACTCCACAACAAAATGGGGTAGCGGAGTGGAAGATCCGTCATCTGATGGAGACCTACAAATGCTGGCTTCATGCGAAAGATATCCCAAGATCCTTTTGGGCAGAGGGAATGTCTTGTGCTGCTTATGTTATCAACCGGATGCCACTCAGCCCTATCAACATGAAGACTCCTATTGAGCTATTGCTGAAGGAGAAGCCAAGTGTGGGACACCTTAGGGTGTTCGGTTCAACTTGCTACGTGCATGTCCCGGATGCTTCACGGACAAAGCTGGATGCAAAGGCAAGGAAACTTGTCTTTGTTGGCTATGATGAGCGGAAGAAGGGATGGAAATGCATGGACCCTGTGACAAAGAAGTTCGTGGTGTCAAGAGATGTTGTCTTTGACGAGCTGACATCATATGGAGGTGGCTCGGTGGAGCTAACCGGAAGTAGCAAGGTTGATGAAGCACCGGTGGCTGCTGCTGAAGGCTTGGAAGAGGAGCTTGCTGTTTCACCAGCAGCTCCTGTTGCTTCTAACTCCGAGGCTGAGCCTTCTGGCTCAGGAAGCAGGGGGAGCACTGCTCAGTGCTTGCCCCAGGTAGGAGTGGAGCCCGAAGAAGCAACGGAAGCAGTGAGCAAGGAGCCGTGTCTTCAGAGATCGAAGAGGGTGGTTAAGCCACCGGCTCGGTACTATGATGGGAATGCAGTGAGCATTGTCTCCTGCTTCTTTGCAGGTCCTCTGGATTAGCGAGAGCCTGCAAACTTCAACGAGGCCACTGGAGTGAAGGAGTGGGAAGGTGCCATGAAGGAAGAGATCGATGCTCTGAAGAAGAATGAAACCTGGGACCTTGTGCCCAAGGTTGATGGCATTACTCCGGTTACTTGCAAGTGGGTGTACAAGTTGAAGAAGAAGGCTGATGGGAGCATTGATCGTTTCAAGGCTCGTCTGGTCGCTAGAGGATTCTCACAACAGTATGGAGAAGACTATGAGGAGACATTCAGTCCAGTTGCGAAGATGACTTCTGTAAGAGTGGTGATCGCCTTGGCTACTAGCAAGGGATAGAGGTTGTGGCAACTCGATGTAAAGAATGCCTTTCTTTACGGAGAGATTGACAAGGACTTCTTCATGGATCAGCCGCTTGGTTTTGTCTCTGAAAAGCATCTGTACTATGTCTGCAAACTCAGGAAGGATCTCTATGGGTTGAAGCAAGCTCCTAGAGCTTGGTATGGGAAGATTACAGAGTACTTGTAATTCTATGGATACCTTGCTTCTAACTCGGATTCAAGCTTGTTTGTCAAGAAGAAGGTGGAGCTACGAGTCTTGGTCCTGATGTATCTGGATGACATGATCATCACAGGGAATTCGGAGGGGGAAGTAGAAAGGCTCAGGGCTGAGCTTGCTATACGCTTCGAGATGAAAGACTTGGGAGAGTTGCATCACTTTCTCTGTCTGGAAGTGGAGAGGAAGGAGTGCGGGGTTCTTATTAGCCAGAAAGGGTATGCTGATCGTATTGTGAAGCGGTTCGGCATGGGCGAAGGGAAGAAGTGCTCTACTCCACTGGAATCTGGGCTGAAGCTTCGACGAGATGAGGGAAGGGTTCTTCATGATCCCTTGGTGTTCAGGGCTCTTGTTGGGAGCTTGATTTACCTGACGATTACAAGGCCGGATATTTCTTATGCTGTTGGCCGAGTAAGTCGGTATATGGCTGAACCAAGGCAATCTCATCTAGTGGCGGCAAAGGGAATTCTGAAGTATGTCAAGGCTTCTTCTGACATTGGACTCCTCTATAGAAGGGACGCGGAGTTTGCGTTGCTCGGGTACACGGATGCTGACTATGGCGGTGATTCAGATAATTGAAGGTCTACTTCAGGTTATGTGTTCACTTGCGGTTCAGCTAGCATCTCGTGGTGTAGCAAGAAGCAGGACTCGGTGTCGGTTTCAACCACTGAGGCGGAGTATAAGGCTTCGGCTTTGGCTGCTCGGGAAGCCGTTTGGTTGAGGAGGCTTATAGAGGATGTTCATGAAGAAGTGCAAGGCCTACTTTACTCTGGGGTGACAATGAGAGTGCTCTCAAACTGGTCAACAATCCAGTGTGTCACGCCAGGACCAAGCATATAGAGATTTATCACCACTTCATCAGGGAGATGGTGTTGGAGGGGTCTCTGCTGGTCGGGCATGTTCGGAGTGAAGATAATCTTGCTGACATCTTCACGAAGCCACTATCGAAGGGGCCCTTTGAACGCTTGCGCAACTTGCTGGACTTGGTCACCACTTCCCACTTCAAGGGGGAGTGTTGAAATTTGTGAAGTGGAAGTGGTTGACGGGACAGGCCGGGCGGCCTGGGGCGGACAGCTTTGGCGGACTAGGCGGACTACGTGGACTGTGATGTGCGGCCTGGTGGAAGGTCTAGTGGAAAGCCGGCTGTCTTCTGAGCAGGTTGTTTGCATGGAGTCTGCGGTTTATGCGGCCTGGTTTCTGCGGATAGGGTGTTTGCTGATTGGCTTTGCCAAGGAGCGGCCTGAGCGGATGGAGGCTTGCGGACTTATGCATTGCTCAGTGGCCGCTGGTGTAATCTTGTGCTGATAGGCGGGTTGGCTCATGTTCGCGGGAATATTGCGGACTGGCGTGTCTGCAGTGTGGGCTATTGCGGACTGGGCTTAGATCTTGGCTGAGGCCTTGTCGAGCTCTGGTGGCACAACAGGTGCTTTGCTGTGGAGATCGATTGGCGGACTGGTGTTTGGAGTCCGGGAGGAGGCTGCTGCGTTGGACAGAAGTGCGAGGAATTTACGGACTGCTGGCGGTCTGTGCTTTGGTGTTTGGCGGACGGGGGTTTGCATCCGCCATGCTCGCATTGGCCTTTGATGGTTTTGTACTTGGTCACACTTTGTGCCAAGTTCATGGTGTCCGCCGCATCCGCCAAGTCCGCTGTGACCGGGCGGACTGTTGTTATCTGCCTTTGGTCGTGGACTTGTGGCGGATTGAGGTGTGAGCCTTGCGAACTGCCTCGGGTTGGTGCGGATAGCCATTGAAGGGGATTGCTGTCCTGCAGTGGTTGGAGCTTTGCTGGCTGATGCCTTGTCCGCATAGCTTGGGCGGACTGGAGAGGGTTTGCCTATGTTTACCTTGCTCCTGGCGGTTTTCCTTGGTATCCGGCTAAGTCCTTGCGGACTCGGCGGACGGTGGTTTGCTATCGCGCGGGCTGGGGCGGTGTCGCTATCTCTTGGGCGGTGACCACACTCCTCACCTTGCCTATAAAAAGGACCCCCCTGGCAGGTCTACAGTAACCTAAGTAACTAGGGTGAACAGTAAGTTGGGTTGAGTGAAGTGCTGCGGTCTCAGTTTGTCAGTCCGCGCGGATTGATTCAGTGCTGACGTTTGCTATGTGCAGGTCGCGCGGGTTGCTTCAAGGAGCCAGGAGTTTGGCTGTGTCTTCGGTCATGTACTTGGAGGTGTGCGGTCTCTGCGGACTCAGCAGGACGTCGCTCTGCGGCTTGTCAGTTCTGTTTCATCTTTGCCAGCTTCAATAACCTGTCCGCCGGATTCAGGCGGGTAGGGGTGTTCCTCAGTTCAGGTTCAGCATGAGACGAATAAAGGTGTGTCCGCGCGGCCTCGTAGCTTCGGCGGACTCCGTGGCTATTCGGCGGATTGCAGCTTAGCTTGGGCGATCTCAGCGGACTCGGCGACCTCGGCGACCTCGCGGTCTCAGCGGACTCCGGTGCTGTCCGCCCGGCTTGTTTTTTGGTGCTTTCTGTTTACAACTGTTATACTAGCGAAATCATGTCTCGCTATGTATGCCTCGTGTTGTAAAGAAGTGAATGAAGAAAAGACCTGCTTGTGCTTCCATTATTTGTTTGGATTAACCTTTGTTCCTCGGTTTTCCGCTGGTTCAACGTGAGAACTGGGTAGTTCCGGAGATATTAATTTGGCGTTTGGGCTATCTTGCTGACCACGTTGAGAAAATTTAACACAGCTGACCAAATTATAACGACCCTACCCCATCTCTCGAGGCAGCGGTAATATTCCCTGCAGGCATATCATATCACAAGCATGGCAACATATTCATCTAATGTGCTTTCACGCATACATGCCATCACAACCGTTCGCCAACCGGCCCAACGGTCCGTGCACTCAGGGCACTTACCCACCACCGTATCAGGGTCACAACCCAAGGGTAATTCTCTTGAGCATTTCCTCCATGGCGTGCAGCCGGAGTTCTAGTCTTACTACACCGGGATGGCCCGTAGCCCCACATTGTGTCATGGCGCGCAGGCCTAAGACTCTTGCTATGCGCTCCAACAGACCACCTCTTTTGGTCCACGTCGGATGGACATAATGCAGGTCAGATACTCCACCCCCCGTTGCTCAAATCGCCTTGCCTTCACTGAGTACGGCGTACTCGCAGCTTCATCAAAGGCGCGGGTCGGTCTCACCAATCTTGTTCTTGGCACTCAGCCTAGGTATTTCTCTTACACCCATTCATTTCATAACAACAGCGGGTCTTTTCTGGGCACAGCAGTACTTCCTGTTACTCTCTTCACAGGTGGACACCGCAATATCAGAAATGTCAGGGGTCTTTCCTAGGCGCACCGGTACTTCCTGTTACTCTCTTCACAGGTGGAAACCCTACGAAATCAAGCATCACAAAAGGGCCTTTCTGGGTCACACCAGTACTTCCTGTTACTCATTCACAGGTATGACCCAATAGCACAAGCATAACACGAATATTTTCCTGGACTACCACTCCAATACTTCCCGCTACTCCTCTTTACAGGCATAACCTGTTGACAACTGAAACTACACGTTTATCACGGAGTCTTCTCCAATTCGTATGCAACATCACCAATCCAGACCAACCTGTCCAGATGGGCTTCGCACAGCATGCCTATTTCGTACTCCAATTTCGGATCTATATGCCAACAAAGGAGATTTCATGAATCACCCAAAAGACTCCCAAAAGCAGCCACCTCTTGGTGGGGGAATCACAAACATATGCCAAAAGAAAGCCTTCATATGGCTAGGAAGAAAGGTCATTACCCTTGAAGACCGCTTCGGTGCTATGAAGCTCCTAGATAGCTAGAAAGAGGTTTTCCTCCACAAAACTGGCCTCGGAACGCAGCTTGACACTCTCAAGCTCCACCAGCAGCAGCCTTTCTTCTTCTTCCTCTCCCTTTCTCTCTCTAACTTGTAGAAAGATGAAGGCACTAATCAAATGAGAATATGTTCTCAGTTTTCGGACTTAAGGGAACAGGAAAGAAGCTCAGCCCTTGGATCCTAGCTGAAGAAATGGACGGCCACAAATTTTCCAGAAAAGCCTAATTTTTGCCTGCATGGCCTGTGACACGCCCATGTCCCAGGCCGTGTGCCTAAAGCAATGTTCAACTGACTTATCCAAACCAGTGACATGCCCATGGCACACGGCCATGTCACGGGCCGTGTTACCCAACACGGCTTCAGACACGCCCGTGTCTGTGGCCGTGTTCATCAGGCTAAAAAATACCAAAATCACCTGAGAATCACACAGCCTGTGACACGCCCGTATTCCAGGCCGTGTGCCCATACACGGCACTAAGACACGCCCCAGCGCAATGTTGTCGGGCTGAGTTCGTCGACCCAAAGGGACACGCCCTGTGACACGCGTGTGTCACAGGCCGTGTCCACTGCACTCGACAAACATCGACCGCGTCTCGACACTCGACGATCGTTGAGCAAATTTCGTCAAACGTGCTGACACACCCTATGACACGCCCGTGTCCAGAGTCTACCAAATATTGTCGACCACTCGTCGACTGTTCCTCTCGACACTCGACACATGTAAGACATGCCCTGGGACATGCCCGTGTCCCAGGCCGTGTCACCCGAAAAATGCCTGCTGATCAAAATTTGGGTTGTTACAACCCTCCCCTCCTACAAGAAATTTCGTCCTCGAAATTGTACATAGGAAGGCAACCAACAATCAACAACTAGCAACCAAAAATGTTATAACATTACGCATTCTCATGTTACCACAACATTCGGTCCAATTCTTACAGAAATAGTTCGGGAAACTCTTCTCGCATGGTTTGCTCTCGCTCCCGTGTAAGTTCCTCACGGCCGCAGTTGTCCCACCGGACTTTAACCATCCCGACCATTTTGTTCCGCAACTGCTTTTCAGCTCGATCCTCGATCCAAATGGGCTTCACTTTCGTAGTTAGCCCATACTCCACCGGCACCTGATCCTCCGTGATCACTTGGGTTGGATCCTTAACAGCTTTCCGCAGCACGGAGATGTGAAATACATCATGCAATCCACCCAAGTCTGCCGATAGAGCTAGCCGATACGCAGCTTCCCCGACTCGCTCCACCACCTCAAAAGGACCCAAATATTTTGGACTCAACTTTTTCAACCGTCGAATCCTGGAGACACCTTTGAATGGTTTGATCTTCAAGTAGAACCAATCGCCAACCGCGAACTCCACATTCCGGTGCTTGGCGTTGTAGTACTTTGCTTGACGATCTTGGGCAATGAGTAGACTTTCTCGAATAGTTCGTATAGTTGAATTTGCTTCATCAACTTCATTTGGTTTATACATTCGAGCTTCGCCCGCTTCTACCCAAGCCAAGGGAGTACGACACCTCCTTCCATACAGAACTTCATATGGTGTCATCCCAATGCTTGCCTGGTAGCTGTTATTATACGCAAACTCCACCATATAGAGATGATCTTCCCATCTCTTTCTGAAGTCAATGGCGCACATCCTAAGCATGTCCTCCATTGTTCTGTTGGAACGTTCAGTTTGGCCATCCGTTTGGGGATGAAAGGCCGTATTGAAAGTCCACTTCGTGCCCAACAGTCGGTGAACTAGACTCCAGTCATTTGACGTGAATCGCCTATCTCGATCACTGACGATGCTCCGAGGAACACCGTGAAGCCGTACAATCTGGTCAACATATAACTTTGCCAAACTTTCGACTGAATCATCCCGCCTATTCGGGAGAAAATGTGCCACTTTCGTTAGTCTGTCAACAATCACCCAAATGGAATCATTTCCTCGCTGAGATCTCGGCAATCCGTGCACAAAATCCATGGAAATATCATCAAATTTCCACTCTGGGATCGGTAGCGACTTCAAATAACCACTCGGCTTTTGGCATTCCGCCTTCACCATCGCACATGTTTGGCATTTGGCCACATAGAGGGCAACATCTTTTTTTAGCCCTGGCCACCAAAATAACTTTTTCATATCATTGAACATCTTCGTGCTCCCGGGCTGAATGGAATACTTCGTATAATGTGCTTCATACATCAGTTATTCCCTCAATTTACCCACATTCGGGACGCACAAACGACCCTCTTTTCACAAAAGACCGTCATTCCAGGAGAATTTGCCTTCTGGCCCTTCGTTAATATAGCATAAGAGATCTTCATCCAACTCCGTTGCCCGTCGAACTCGGTCCGCAAGGTCACATTGCACCTCCGTCCAGTTCAAACATGCATTGGCGGTAGAATTCTTGTCAACACAATAAATCCCTAACGCTTTTAGCTCCCGGATGAGACGTTCATCATGCCTTTGCAACCAACTCGCTCTAGCCGGAACCCTCCGACTGAAAGCATATGCGACAACATTCCCCATCCCGGGCGTATAGTGAATCTCGAAAGTGTAGTCCCCAAGGAACTCCAACCACCTTCGTTGTCGCATATTCATGTCTTTCTGCTCCAATAGATACTTTAGGCTCTTATGATCCGTATAAATTTCCACCTTCACTCCATAAAGGTAGTGTCGCCACAACTTTATTGCAAAAATCACCGTCGCTAACTCCAAATCATGGGTGGGATAATTTCGCTCATGCACCTTTTGCCGGCGTGATACATAAGCAATTACCTTTCCATTCTGCAGAAGAACGCAGCCTAAGCTGCTTCCTGAGGCATCACTATAAATAACAAATCCATCGGTCCCACTTGGTGAAGACAACACCGGCGCCGTAGTCAACCGAATCTTCAGCTCTACAAAAGCTCGTGCGCACTCTGGCGTGCAAATGAACTTCTGATATTTTCTCGTCAGCATGGTTAGCGGCAAAGCGATCCGCGAGAAATTCTCAACAAATCTTCGATAGTATCCCGCAAGTTCAAGGAAACTCCTGACCTCGGCCACTGAAGACAATACCGGCCACTCCTCTATGGCTCTTATCTTTGTTGGATCCACTGCAATGCCCGCTCCACTCACTACATGGCCCAAAAAAGCCACCGACGATAGCCAAAACTCGCACTTCGAGAACTTGTCCTAGAGCTGAATTTGCCTTAAAGTATTCAAGACCAACCACAAGTGAGTCTCATGCTCAGCTTTTGACTTCGAGTACACCAGGATGTCATCAATGAACACTATCACAAACAGATCCAGGTACTCTCGGAACGTGCGGTGCATCAAATCCATAAACACTGATGGCGCATTACACGGTCCAAATGGCATGACTGTGAACTCATAGTGCCCGTAACGCATTCCAAATGTGGTTTTGGGAATGTTACCTTCCCGAATTCTCAACTGGTAATAACCAGACTTCATGTCTAGCTTCGAATAGACGGTCGAGCCCACCAGCTGATCGAACAACTCATCAATCCGGGGTATCATATATTTATTCTTCTCGGTGAGCTTATTTAGTTCACGGTAGCCAATACATAACCGCAAGCCACCGTCTTCCCTCTTCACAAAAAGCACAGGCGCGCTCCAAGGTGACATGCTTGGGCGTATATAACCTTGCTCCAGCAATTCTTGTAGTTGGACCTTCAACTCAGCCATCTCCTTTGGCGCGACGCGATATGGCGAGTGGGCCACAGGTTTCGCACCTGGCACCAACTCAATCGTGAAGTCAATCTCTCGCTGGGGTGGTAGCCCAGGGAGATCCTTGGGAAACACATCTGTAAATTCCTCCACAATCGGAACCTCGCACACACTGGCCTTAGGCTCAATAGCCTGAATCAGTGCGAAGTAACACTCCGCACCCTTCCGAACAGCCTTGACTACCTGGAGTGCAGACATCAACGTCCCACCCACTCCTCGCACACCCGCGAACTTTGTCTCATGTTCGGTATTCTGGCCCAATGTGATCTCATTGGACTGGAAATCAATCATGGCATGCTGCTCCGCAAGCCAATCCATACCAAATATCACGTCAAATTCCGATATCGGCAATACAGATGCAGTCAAACGAAAATCCTGACTTCCTATTTGCACCGCCACGTCACAAGCTTGATCCACAAGCATCTAACAGCCATTCGGCAACACCACTCTGACGTTATCTGTCGTTGCACGACTAGGTATCCCAAGCCATGCTATGAACTCACTAGACATAAAAGAATGCGCTGCACTCGTATCAAACAGTACTCGCACCAGCATGTCCCGAATCATCACAAATCAATGACAATCATGTCACACACACAAACCACAAACATATATGCACTAAACAATGCATACAAGCAATATAACATACAAAACTAAACTTATACCTGTGACGACATCACTCTGCTTGATGGCCTCCTGCAGGCCAAGATTTTAGACCCGGGGCTGCACCTGCGAGGCAGAGGAGTCCACTACTGCGTTGCCCTTCTCCGCATATGACACTCCCGCCTTCTTTTCACTCTTTGGCGGCACCCGATAATCTCGAGCTATATGCCCCACTCGTCCACAATTATAGCATATCCGAGTATCCGTCTTTGAGGTAGCCCCCAACATTGCTCCCGATGCAACTGACAAAGGAGCTTGTCCACTCGTCTTGGACTTCTTGCCTCATCTCTTCTTATAAAATGGTTTCCCAGGTCGGGGCACCTTCCACTCCGGTGGCGTCACAGCCAAAGCCCTCTTACCCTGCAGCCTCTTCATATACTTTTCCAGTGCGCTCGCAGTGTCGACCAAGGCCTGGAAGCCTGGGTTCACAGAACTCGAAACCAGGAACCTCAACTCGTCCCTTCGTCCTTCATAGAACCGATTTGTCTTTCTTTGCTCATCCTCAAAAATAGAACTCGCATACCGCCCCAAGCGAGTAGACTCATGCAGGTACACATCAACACTGCCATCACCTTGCGTCAGCCTTTGGAATTCATTCTCCATGGCAATCCTTTGAGCCGCAGGAAGGTGCTTTGCTAGGAAGAGTCGGGAGAATTCTTCCATCGATACGTGTGTTAAGGGACGACCCGCCAAGTGATGTAACTCCATCTCATCCCACCACAATCTAGCTTCTCCTTCAAGCAAGAAGGTAGCTAAGGAGACTTTCTGATGCTCCGTCATTCCAATCGCCGTCATGACTCGCTTGATGCGCGATAACCAATCCTCAGCCTGTGTAGGAGTTCCCGCTCCCGAAAACGTAGGCGGATGGAAACTCATAAACCACATAAACTGCTTCTCAGCCGCTCGAGGAGCCACATCCATTACAGGTTCAGGCCTTGATGCCACCTGTTCTGGCCTCACAGCCGGTTGTTCCTGCCTAAGTGGCTGTCCTTGGATCATGGCAAACAAAGCCTCGGCAACTAAACGCACATGTTCCACAGATGGTGGAGGTGTAGGCACCTCGGCTGGTGTCGTACTTTCATCAGAACGTTGGGGCTCTGACTGCTCAGCTCCACTCAGTGTCACCTAAAGGTGGACAAGACACACACATTAGCGGCCTTACACAAGCAAACATCACAAAATAGAAACATGCAGGTTCCCCAAACACAATAAGTTGCATTCCTATCATGGACATTCAGGAGTTCAATCGTATACTTTGGTTTGCACAAACACGTGCTCGCCACCCCACAAAAGAAGTCAACCACGACGTCGAGTGGGAAAGACCGAGACAGCTAATACCAAAAATGTAACAACCCCATACATTCATATGATATATACTAGAAGGTCCGGCCGGGGCCCCACAACATATACCACAAAACAGGAGGTGAAGGTACGGGATGATACCAGAGTAGCGCAGCGCACCTAACACATTGCATTCTAGTGGAAGACTATACTAACACATGAACTCCACAAGTGAATGTCCAACATATAACACAACTCCACGTTGTATATATCTTTCATAGGAATGTCTTACAACCATACAAAAGTTGGCCTTATGGCCTTACATGACTTTCAAACAGTGGCCTCAAATATCGGCACGCAGGCCGGCCACAATAAAAGAAAACACACAACAAGCAACATATAGCCTTCGAGGGCTAGCAGCAGCAACAGCAACAGCAGTAGGGACATCAACCTTTATGCGTCCCGCTTGGCTCTCCAGCACCTATACAGGCACAATCCACCCAACGGTGGCAAACAGAGGCAACGGTCAGCATTCAGCTGACCAAATTATAACGACCCTACCCCTTCTCTCGGGAGAGCGGTAATCTTCCCTACAGGCATATCATATCACAAGCATGGCAATATATTCATCTAATGTGCTTTCATACACACATGCCATCACAACCGTTCGCCACCCGGCCCAACGGTTCGTACACTCAGGGCACATTCTTGGTGTTCTGGCAAAGCACCTGCCCACCACCGTATCAGGGTCACAACCCAATGGTAATTCTCTTGAGCATTTCCTCCATGGCGTGCAGCCGGAGTTCTAGTCTTACTACACCAGGATGGCCCGTATCCCCCATTGTGTCAGGGCGCGCAGGCCTAAGACTCTTGCTATGCGCTCCAACAGACCACCTCTTTTGGTCCACGTCGGACGAACATAATGCAGGTCGGATCCTCCACCCTCCGTTGCTCAAATTACCTTGCCTTCACCGAGTACAGCGTACTCGCGGCTTCATCAAAGGTGCAGGTTGGTCTAACCAATCCTATTCTTGGCACTCAGCCTCGGTATTTCTCTTACACCCATTCATTTCATAACAACAACGGGTCTTTTCGGGCACACCAGTACTTCATGTTACTCTCTTCACAGGTGGACACATCAATATCACAAATGTCAGGGGTCTTTCCTGGGCGCACCAGTACTTCCTATTACTCTCTTCACAGGTGGACACCCTACGGCATCAAGCATCACAAAAGGGCCGTTCCTGGTCACACCAGTACTTCCTGTTACTCATTCACAGGTATGACCCAATAGCACAAGAATAACACGGATATTTTCCCGGACTACCACTCCAGTACTTCCTGCTACTCCTCTTCACAGGCATAACCCGTTGACGCCTTAAACTACACGTTTATCACAGAGTCTTCTCCGATTCGTATACAACATCACCAATCCAGACAAACCTGTCCAGATGGGCTTCACACAGCATGCCTATTCTGTACTCTAATTCAGGATCTATATGCCAACAAAGGGGATTTCATGAATCACCCAAAAGACTCCCAAAAGCAGCCACCTCTTGGTGGGGGGAATCACAAACATATGCCAAAAGGAACCCTTCACATGGCTAGGAAGAAAAGTTGTTACCCTTGAAGACCGCTTCGGCGCCATGAAGCTCCTAGGTAGCTAGAAAGAGGTTTTCCTCCACAAAACTGGCCTCGGAACGCAGCTTGACACTCTCAAGCTCCACCAGCAGCAGCCCTTCTTCTTCATCCTCTCCCTTTCTCTCTCTAACTTGTAGAAAGATGAAGGCACTAATCAAATGAGAATATGTTCTCAGTTTTCGGCCTTAAGGGAACAGGAAAGAAGCTCAGCCCTTGAATCCCAGCTGAAGAAATGGACGACCACAAATTTGCCAGAAAAGCCTAATTTTTGCCTGACACGGCCTTTGACACGCTCGTGTACAAGGCCGTGTGCCTCAAGCGGTGTTCAACCGACTTATCCAAACCAGTGACACGCCCATGGGACACGCCCGTGTCACGGGCCGTGTCACCCAACATGGCTTCAGACACGACCGTGTCTGTGGCCATGTCATCAGGCTGAAAAATCCCAAAATCACCCGAGACTCACACGGCCTGTGACACGCCCGTGTTCCAGGCCGTGTGCCCATACACAGATCTAAGACATGCCCCAGAGCAAAGTCGTCGGGCTGAGTTCGTCGAGCCAAAGGAACAGATCCTATGACACACCCGTGTCACAGGCCGTGTCCACTACACTCGACAAACATCGACCGCGTCTCGACACACGACGATCGTCAAGCAACTTTCGTCGAACGCGCTGACACGCCCTGTGACACGCCCGTGTCACAGGCCGTGTCCAGAGTCGACCAAAGTTTGTCAACCACTCGTCGACTGTTCCTCTCGACACTCGACACATACAGGACACGCCCTGGGACACGCCCGTGTCCCAGACCGTGTCACCCGAAAAATGTCTGCTGATCAAAATTTGGGCTGTTACACTATACATCATGAGTCCTCGATTAGGAGCACTGCACGAGTTTCACACTACTCTATCCTAAAATCCTAATCCAGCACCACTATCTTAAAGTTAACACAAAAGAAATAAATTAAACTTGGGTCGAGTGCGTGCTTAAGTGCGCACTCTTGTGGTGTAGGTGCACAATGCTATCATGATAAAACTGAAAATGAAAATACTATTATGGTATGCAAGTGTATGTGCAAAGGTGACTCGCGAAACTCTCCTCCACCAGACTTAAACTAAACAATATATCCATGATTTGCAATAAAATTAAAGAAATGAAAGTTGAGGGAAGAAGTTACCCATGCTCAGCAAATGAGCATACCAGAAGATTAGCGTTAAACTTCAGCAAACAGTCCACGGCCTAAACAAATTCCACATGCAAAATAAAATATCTCCAACCACAAAAAGCTATACACAATTAAGCACAATAAATAAATTGCACAAACTTAAAGCAAACATAACATTGGGTCATCTCCATAAGCCCTTTTTCTTTAACGTCCTTAAGGTGGACCAAATACCTTTATTAACAGTTATATAGATAATGTTTTTCAATCCAAGCCAAGCGCAAATCCAAGCAACAAATGAAATCAAAACTACTAATTGAGGTTACATCCATCGGGGTCTTGCAGCAATATGCAATGCACATCTTTATTGGTGTCCTTCCCTTCAAATTGCTTCAAGCGATGCCTGTTTACTTTGAAAGTGTTGTCCTTGTCATCCCGAATCTCTATCGCGCCGTATGGAGAGGCACTCACAACCGTGTAAGGGCCGCTCCATCTTGATTTTAACTTCCTGGGAAATAGCCGCAGGCATTAATTATACAAAAGAACTTGATCATCCGGCTTGAAATCCTTGGGTGAGATCCTTCTATCATGGCAGCGCTTGGTTCTTTACTTATATATGCTCGTGCTCTCATAAGCACCCTAGCGGAATTCGTCAAGCTCGCAAAGCTGACCACGTTGCTTGTCAGAAGCCTCTCTAAAGTCCATGTTGAGCAATTTCGTGGCCCACAATGCCTTGCGCTCCAATTCGACAGGAAGGTTGCGTGATTTGCCATATACTAGTTGGAAAGGTGACATCCCTATCAGTGTCTTGAACGCAGTTCGGTAAGCCCCAAGAGCATCATCTTCCTTCTTTGTCCACTCCTTCCGGTTGGAGTGGATAGAATTTTCTAAAATACGCTTCAGTTTTCTATTTGAAATTTCCACTTGCCCGCATATCTGAGGATGGTAGGCCAAAGCAACCTTGTGGTGAACACCGAACCATTTCAGTAGTTGCGCAAATTGCTGGTTGCAGAAATGGCTTCCCCAATCGCTAATTATAGTTCTTGGTGCGCCAAAGTGGTAGAAGATATTCCTATGAAGAAAGTGGAGTATGGTGCGCGCATCATTTGATGAAACCGCCTCTGCCTCCACCCATTTATACACACAATCCACAGTAACTAGGATGTACTTCTTCCCATGCGACATGGGGAAAGGACCCATAAAGTCAATCCCCCATACGTCAAATAACTTGCAAACAAGCATATTGTTCAAGGGTATTTCGTCTCGTCGAGCAATATTCCCCGTGCACTGACATTCATTGCACTCTTTAACGTGTGTAAAAGAGTCACGAAATAACGTAGGCCAAAACAAACCGCATTGTAGAACCTTGCGTGCAGTTCGTACGACTCCAAAATGCCCTACAGCTTCACGATCATAACAATGCCTCAGAACCTCACAGGTGCAGAATAGTAGTGGGTCCTCCCAGAGATAATACTTGACGTCCGAGAAGAACTTCTTATTTTGTTCATATGTTAAATGCGGCGACAGCGCCTTGCTTGCTAAAAGTTAGCAAAGTCAGCATTCCATGGAGTAGAAGCAATAGAAGAAAGGGAGAACAGAACCTCATCCGGAAAAGCATCGGAAATTGAAATTCCTTGTGAACCCTAGCCTTCTCCCCCTTCAAGTCTCGAAAGATGGTCGGCAATCACATTGTCAACTCCACAGCGATCCCGGATTTCAATATCATATCCTTGCAACAATAGAATCCAACGTATAAGCCACGACTTAGCATCTTTCTTGTGCATGAGAAAATGAATAGCCGCATGATCTGAATGCACCACCACCCTGGAAAGAATTAAATAAGAATGGAACATCTCAAAGGCGAAAACATTAGCTAAAAACTCCTTCTCGATCGTGGTATAGTTCAGTTGTGCATCATTCAATGTCCGACTTGCGTAGGCAATAGTATGAAAGATCTTATTTTTACGCTGGCCCAACACTGCCCTAACCGCGACGTTGCTAGCATCACACATCAGCTCGAAAGGCACTTCCCAATCAGTGGATGAGAGAATCGGGGCTAAAACCAATCGATTCTTCAAGCAATTAAACGCCTGATTGCATTCGTCATCGAACACAAACTTGACATCTTTCGTCAATAGAATTGATAGTGGCTTAGCTATAGCCGAGAAGTCTCGAATAAAATAGTGGTAAAATCCAGCATGCCCCAAAAAACTATGAATACCATGAAGTGTCGATGGAGGGTGTCGGTTTCTAATCACCTCTACCTTTGCCAGATCAACCTCAAGCCCCTGCTGAGAAACCGTGTGCCCTAGAACGATCCCTTCACGCACCATTAAATGGCACTTCTCCCAATTGAGCACTAAATTAGTATCCTCTCAACGTTGCGAAACCAAATCGAGGTGGTGCAGCATTTCTTCGAAGCTATCACCAAACAGGGAGAAGTCATCCATGAAAACCTCCAAGAAATCCCCAACCATTTCGCGAAAAATAGCGGTTATACATCACTGGAAGGTGGCTACCCCATTACACAACCCAAAAGGTAGCCGCCTAAAAGCAAAGGTCCCAGACGGGCAGGTAAACATTGTCTTCTCCTGATCCTCTAGGGCAATCGCACGCTGATAATAGCCCGAGTAACCATCCAGAAGGCAGTAGTAATCATGCCCGGCCAGCCTTTCCTGGTTGCCGCATTAAGCTTTTGATAATCGATACAAACTCTCCATCCAACGACAGGCCTCGTAGTAAGCGGCTCGCCGTTCTCATTACGAATGACAATGATTCCTCCCTTTTTGGGCACCAACTCCACCGGACTCACCCATTTGCTGTCACTTATGGGATATATAATACCGGCATCCAAAAGCTTGATAACCTTGTTCTTCACCACTTCCTACATCATAGGATTCAATCTGTGCTGCGGTTGAGCTGAATGATTGAAGTTATCTTCCAGCAATATCTTGTGCATGCACACCGTGGGGCTAATTTCTTTGACATCCGAGATTTTCCAACCAAAGACTTTTTTATGTAACTTCAGCACTTCAATGAGATGCATATCCTGATCAGATGTAAGAAGAGCCGAAATAATGGCAGGATGAGTTTTTTTCTCTCCTAAAAAGACATACTTCAGCATGCATGGGAGCGACTTGAGCTCACAAGATCCATCCTAGTCAAACGGGGGTACCGCCAAAAGCTTGGGATCTCCAACCGATGCCTCGCACAACCCTCCCTAAATATTTATATCGGGGTCACAAAACTCACTCTCAACCTCATCATGCTGAAAAGTATGGTCGTTGTCAATCTCCATAGCACCCAGCTCCGCACGAATATCCCCTCTTGACCCCTTATACATGTCAAAAATAGTCTTCTCTGATCCTATGCACAACGTTAGCAAACCCTTTTACGCATCGATGATGGCTCTAGCAGTGACCAGGAATGGACGTCCTAGAGTAATCGACATCCCATCCGTATCCTCAATATCGAGGATAACGAAGTTGGCCGGAAACGACAACTCGTTAACCTCAACCGTGAGATCCTCAACCACTCCAACCGGTTTCTACTTTGATCAATCAGCCAGCTGCAGAATGACATTAGTAGGCCGAAGAACGCTAGAGCCCAGCTCACGGAAGATGGATAATGGCATGAGATTGATGGACGCTCCAGAATCACACAACACATGACTAAGTGTGGATCACCAAATGGTACACGCAATCGTGAAGCTCCCTTGATCCTTTTGTTTTATGGGCCAGTCCCGCACCGCCATAGTGGGGCAATCCTCCCAGATCGAAACGCTACCGCATAACTCAAAAGCCTGATTTTCGCCAGAAGATCCTTCAAGTACTTCGCATAGCGCGACACCTGTGTAAGCATGTCGACCTTGGGAATGCTCACCTGAACACCCTTCAGAATGTCCTGAAACTTTTGTTGCTGCCTCTCTTTTTTGATATCTTGCAACCTATGCAGAAATGGAGGCCTTGCCTGCGGGAGTTGGACTTCAGGTGTAATAGCCACTGAGGGTTCCTTGGGTGGCTCATCAGTGCTCTGCTCATCCCTGCGTTCAGAGGGTTAGTCCTCCCGATGCACACGCTCATCCACCAGCCTACCGATTCTGAGGTTTATATAATTGACTGTCTCGTCGGGACGGCAGACCCATAATTTCAACATTTTACCGATAGTGGAAATAATATCTTGTAACTGTTGCAATATTACTGGTTGAGACCGCCACCACTTTCCAACCCATACCATAAAGCGATGGATAAGCAGCTCACTCTCCTCGGCATTGCTATCTGTGAACTGAGAGTCCCCCACGGCTTCGACCACGGGAGGCATCTTCCACAAACTGCAGGAGCGCACCACATCATCCACTATTCGCCAAGCATCAACCATGGACATATTAAAGAGGGCGCCTCCAGCGGAGGTGTCGAACAGGTACCAAAATTGCTCATGAATTCCTAAATAAAACATTTGCAAGAACGGCAATCCAAATACGTCCTGACCAGAACACCGGGATTGCAGCAAACGAAGTCTTTCCCAAGCCTCACAGAGAGACTCGCCGGAAATTTGCATGAATGTGGCCAAATCTAAATTTGCCAGCGTCAACTGCACATGCGAACAGTACTTTCTGAGGAATTGAACTTCAGCGCACTTCCATGAAGTTATATCACTCTGGAGGATATCCTTATACCATTGTCTAGCTTTTCTAGTAAGATAAAATGCGAAAAGCCTAATCAAAGCCAAGTCCTGCACGTCCCCAGCATAGCAAAAGGTGCCACAAAGCTCCAGGAAGCTATCATTATGAACCTGGGCATTCTCTCCCTGGAGCCCATGAAACAAACAATGCTCCGAGATAAACTTGATTAGCTCCGCGGATAGCTCAAAGTTGTCCTCATCGTGGTTGGAGGCTAGCTGAGGTTCCTGCATTTTGAATTAGCCGTGGACAAAATTAAACTATAAATAACGAGTAACGAAGAAGACAGAATTGTCAAACAACAATCATTTAAATCTAAAAGAAAAATACACACAACGATTGCAATCCCCAGCAACGGCGTCAAAAACTTCATGCACTCTCGGCAAGTGTATCGATCGCTGTCAAGAAATAAAAGTGAGGAGTTTAATCCCCGGATATCGATCTCTCAAGGAGTGCAAGTAGGGAGTGTGATTTTGCTATATGAAAAAGAGATTGCAAGCGGGATAGTAACCAAAGGGGGTTTTTGAATGGGGTTCCTAAGTTAACAACAAAAAGAAAACTATAGCGGGTTGTCGTCACTGCGTCACTTGGGTGGAGTACTACGGAGAGCAGTATGGACGAAGGACGAACAGTGAGGGTCGCAATCACCTCTTCACAACGCACACTTCTAGCAATTACTAGAACGACACAATCATAACAAACACAAGAAAAACTAGAACTTAACAACTCAAGCAATGATTAAGACATAACAACATAAATACATGCTGAAACCTTAAGCAAAACAAGGTTCTCAAGCAACAATCTCAATAACACGAGTTCAGAATGAAGTAACCACAAGAAGAGGTGGAAAAATATAACCGAGTGGACAAAGGCTTTCCGAGATTCATTGCCGGATTCGAGGGTTGTCAATACTTGTCCAGGCTCGATCTTCGGATGACGTCTGGGAACCAAGAAGGGTTGTCACTTCCTTCAAATATCCCGCCTTCTTTGTGAATCATCGTTGGGCTAGTTTTGACCGAAGAACTCTGCAAGTGCGGCAACAAAGAGCTCTGATGGTAGCTTGGAGTTCGGAGAAGATGAAGGTGGCCGGAGACGAAACTATCGCAAACTCTCCGAGGACCGGATCAACTCTCCAAGGAGGAGAGATAAAATGGTGGCTATAGGCGAGTTTTCCAGCTCAGAGAAGCAGAAATGTTGGGGGAGCGGAGCTGGATCCTTGGAAAGAAGAAATTTGCAACTTAAATAGAAAATTCATAAAAAATGGTCACGCACGGTTTGACGCATGGGCGTATGCAAACCGTGCGATATTAACTTTCAGGATAATCGTGAGGAAGGAGAAGCGTTGACCCGTGCATTTTCTTTCGCGCACGGTCAATTTTGCCCGTGCATGACGGACATCGCACGGGTAGCGAGAGAGTGTTGGAAAGCAGGGACACACAGGAAAACCTAGTGTTCTACTTGCGCACGCGCGCTTGCGCCCGTGCGTGAACAAATCACACGCTTAGCCATACAATGGAACAAACTAAAAATCTAAAGGAAAACCGTGCATTTCCTTCGCGCATGGTTTCGAAGAAACCGTGCATCAATCGTGCGAGATGAAATTCATCGAGCTCAGCTCGACGTTCTTCCAGCTGACTATAACACATGATTTCATGCAAACCGTGCAGGAAAGAAACGCATGACCGTGCGTTTTCCTTTGAGACAGAATTCCTACCTTGGGGGAAAATTCACCACCTGCACAACAAAGCCAAAGCTGGAGCACAAGCTCCCAACACCAAGTACTACAAAGAAAACAACAGGAAAGAGACACGTGGAGCACCATGTGCATAACCTCAAAAACAGAATGTGCAATTGCACACCCTCGGGCCAAAACAGTGCACAAAATGGTCCATGACCGAACGATGCAAATATAACTTATTTCCGGTTGAAATGCAGTGCACGAAAGAGAAAACCAGCCCAGATGAGTCCAAAAAACCCTATAAATATCGGACTCGTCAATATACACCGGGTTTGTGGCGGTCTACCCTACTATATGTTATCCTTGAGGCGGCGACACTCCACTTAACTTTCGACAAGGAGCGTGGGAGCACTTATTTGAAGCTAAACCTGGAGGTACACCACAACTCCGATTATCCCCAACTAAGGCTCAACCATAACCAACTACTGCTCGTTAAAGCAGGACCCGTACTTATAATAGTAATTTGCAGTAACTAGAGTGCAGTAATTTAAGCTGCTCCTAATAAACACTGCCTAATAAGATGTGACCAGTACAAAACTGAAGTAGTACCGAAATAAAAGTACTGAACCAGAAGGAACTTGACCAGTACGAAACTGGAGTAGTACTGAATTGAAAGTACTGAATTGAATTGGACCAGTACGAAACTAGAGTAGTACTGAATTGAACTCGACCAGTATGAAATTGGAGTAGTACTGAATTGAAGGAACTGAATTGAACTCGACTAGTATGAAACTGGAGTAGTACTGAATTGAAAGTACTGGATTGAACTTGACTAGTACGAAACTGGAGTAGTACTGAATTGAAAGTACTGAATTGAACTTGACCAGTACGAAATTGGAGAACTACTGAATTGAACTTGACCAGTATGAAACTGTAGTAGTACCAAATTGAAAGTACTGAATTGGATTAAATAATGGTATAGGACCAGTGCAAGACAGGAATAATCATAAAGAAAATGGTTAGTATTCCAATCACTCCATTCAGGAGGCTTCAGTTTATCTCCGTTCTCAGGAGGTTTGTTTAGTTCCATCTCCATTTTCAGGCGGTTTCCTTGGATTTTACCCATCACTAAGATCTGATAACAGTTCAGTTGTGCCCTATTAATTACAACTTAATTGTTTCAGAGCTTATTAGGAGTTACTTCTTAAATATTTGTCAAGAACAATCTTGTCGCGTATCACTCGTATTCTTATCTTCCGAGCATGCACGCAACACCCGAGAGTTGACGCGCTCGACGGGTTCATGAAATCTTAGAGCACACGAATCCTGGTTATTTGGCCCGGCCACTTGTTGGGTACATTGGTCAAATGTACCTGATTTGAAGAAGCCTCACCTAACTCAATGATATACATCATAATGTATTTGATGTTTGTTTGAGTTACTTGTGCAGGTTAGGTATTCACTGGACTGAAGCTAAAAGTTTCTAAGTCCATGTGTCGACACCCAGAGGGAAAGTGTCGACACTTGAGAAAGCTTGTGTCGACACCCAGACAAGCAGTGTCGACACTTGGAGTAATTGTGTCGACACCTGAGAAGAAGAGTCGACACCAGACAGAAAGTGTCGACACTTGGAGCTGTGTCGACACTCAGTGAAGAAGAATGCAGAAAAGCTGTGTCGACACTTAGCAGAAGTGTCGACACCTAGAAGAGCTGAGTCTACATCAGAAAGTGTCGACACTTGGAGTTGTGTCGACACTCAGCAAAATTCTGCAGAGACTAAGGACAAGTGTCGACACTCAACACAATGTGTCGACACTCAATCAGCAGAGTCAACATATGAAGAATGTGTCGACACTCAGCACAATATGTCGACACACACTCAAAGGAGTCAACACTTGAAGTATGTGTCGACACTCAGCACAATGTGTCGACACACAACCAGAAGAGTCAACACTTGAAGAAAGTGTCGACACCCAGCACAATGTGTCGACACTTAGTTGAAGACTCTACACTTGAAGATAGTGTCGACACAAGGAGCTGTGTCGACACTTAGCAAAGAACAGAAAAGTTTACAAAATATTCTAAGTACAAGTGTCGACACTAAGGGAATGTGTCGACACTCAGCTGAAGAAACAAAATTGAAGACTTGTGTCGACACCAAGAAGCAGTGTCGACACTTGACAGTTTCAACACATGAAGATGTGTCGACACAAAGGAGATGTGTCGACACTTAGAAGAATTCAACAAGTTACAGAAGATCAAGTACTTGTGTCGACACTTAATTTCAGTGTCGACACTTGAAGAAGAATCTGTGTCGAGACATACACGGAGTTGTGTCGACACCTTGTAGACTTGTGTCGACACTTACACAACATGTGTCGACACTTGGTCAATAAGTGTCGACACTTAAGAACAAAAAGACTCGACATTATCTGACAGTTAGAGAATTTCAAGAATTGACTGGATGACATGACAGCTGCCGTTCCAGCCGGTTTATAGCACTTGTCAGAGATGGCAGAAGTCAGTTATGAACCGGACCAGCCGGTTACCATGAAGAAGGCCTATAAATAGGCACAGACTGTTTACAAAAAGGAAGTTGATAAGGTGTTAATAAAAAGTTGTTAAAGCTATTTTGAAGTAATAGATCAGATTATTCAAGTAATCAGAAAAGTGGTACACAGAGTATCAACACAAGAAGATCTGACAGTCCAACTGCAGATCTAAGAAGTTGGAGAGAGAGAGCTCCAATCAAGAAATCAGTCTTTGGAACTAAGGCTGAGAAGAAGGATTCAAAATCATCTGGATCTCAAGAAGCAGAGGTCAAGGATCAACTGCAGAGGATTCAGACTAATTCAGTTCTACTCAAGAAGCTTTGAAGGAAGCTAAGTCAGTTTGGATCTAGCTGAGTTCTTCCAAGAACTCTTCAAGAAACTCTCAACTTCTCTCTTATTTTCTGAGTTGTAGAGTTAGTTATTGTAATTCAATTTTAACTTGTAGGATCCATTGGATCTGAGTGAATTGTAAGCCTATATTATAAAGGCTGAGGGTAGGGCTTGTTTGCCTGAGTGTAGGAGTTGAAGAGCTCTGAGTGTAGGCCTTAATTGGCTGAGTGTAGGCCTGGGTGGCTGAGTGTAGGCCTTGGTGGCTGAGTGTAAGGCTTTGGGCCTGAGGTGTAGGAACCTAGTTGGGTTCTGAGATAGTGGAGAAGTTTGGCTGAATCTAGTACACTGCTAGATAGGCGAAGGGGGAAAGTGGATGTACCCAAAGATTGGGGAACCACTATAAATTTGTGTGTCTGCTGTGCTGTGCTGTGCTGTGGATTAGCAGTTTATATTTTGTTATTGCTGTTAGCTGTAGAAATCTGTGAGATAACTGTGTTGCTGCCAACAAAGCTTCAAAAAGGTTTAGGTCACCTATTCACCCCCCCTCTAGGTGTTTAGGTACCATATCTTTCACCACTCTCATTTATAAGACAATTTGGATTGATTCTTTAATTTAGAGAGAAAAGCCGCGCGTTCCAAATTTTCATTTTCGAAGAATATGAACGAAGTAATTTTTCGTGTGTGGTTCTAAGTTTTTTGAAAAAGAGGGAGAATCAATTTTTATCTCCAAACTTCTCAAATTTTGATAGAGCCTTTAGGGAGGTCTAAAGTGAGCCTAGAAAAATTTCCATAATTTTTTGAAGAAATTTGGGTCTTAAATTTGACAAAAACAATTTTATTTGGGTTTTTAAAAATACCAAATCGACTCCAAAAATTTTCTAAATTTTTGTGGTGATATCTCTCATTATAGGAAACATTTTTCATGTTAACCACTTTGCCCCCAGAGGCTCCAATTATTTTCTAGATTTAATTCAAGGTTCTGCCAATATATATGGTCTGCAGATAGCCAAATCACCTTGATCCCGCAGCTGAGATCGAGCCGGACCAGAGAAATGAGCCTTCTATCCCCATAGCGGATCAGCCATGGATCTGCTATGGGGGGTGCTGATGCTGAGGCTCGGGCGGGATTTAAGATGATCCTGGCCGTCCGATCCGTCTCAGGGATCGGACGGCAGCTGCTATTCGCCGGCAACAAGCGGCTATGCTTGTTTCCACCAATGGCGAGTCATCGACGGGCGCCAGCGCTACCCTCAGATGGTTTGTCGGGGGCCGACAACTTCCTGGGTGGTGGCCCGGCATCCTGCTGCCGCCGGCCACCGCCTGGTTCAGCCAAACCGAGAGCAGGGTGGCGGGATATTTGCTCCCAACGCCACCGCGCCACCCCGCCTTCCCAGGGTTGAACCCAGCCCCGACACCACCCCCCAATTAGCATGCTAGGGGTGGGGCTCTTCTCCGGTGGTGGTCCGACGACCATCCGCCGCCGGCCACCGGCAGAGATAAAAACAGAGCAAATGCTCTGTTCTTCGGGTACCGCTGGAGCGGCACTTTCCGGCGGTACCCTGGCTTTCTCCCCACCTGAAAATCATGAAAGAGTGTCTAGCCTTCCTCAGCGCCACCACTGGTGCAGGGAAAGGTCCAGCCTCCGTACAGCTACAACCCGACCTGGAGCAAGGGTCGGGTGGTGTCGGCAGCACTCCGGCCGCCGAAGGGTCCATGCAGCTCGTTCAAGAAGAAGGGAAGGAGGAGGGGAGAAGATTCTACCTAAGGAGGAGGAGCCTGGGAGTGTCCAGCTTGATCTGCCATTAAAGGTGGCGCTGGTTGAGCTCGAGGGTGGTTGTTTCCGGCGAGGGCAGCTCCGACAGACGGGTCCCTGGCTCGGGTTGAGTTGGTGTCGAGGGGAGAGGGCTGGTCAGGGCTTTTTATAGGCCAGGGACGGTGTCCATCCATCCCCCTAGCCGGTGTGTGATTAATTCCCATGAGGGGAGGAGCTCTTCTCCTCCCCTCCACTTGGTCGGCAAGGTGGCACCTCCTAAGAGGTCAAGGGTGGCCAGGTGGAAATTTCTTGGGCTTGCCTTAAATGGGCTTGGGTTTAGAGAAAGGATAAGGGAAAGAGAGAGAGAGAGAGAGAGAGAGAGAGAGAGAGAGAGAGAGAGACTTCTTGGGCTTTTGTCATGGGCCCATTTAACCATGCATTGCTGGTCTAGGTGCCTTAACGAGTGAGAGGGGGTAGAGCTTTAGCCATTAGTGAAGGGACGGTGAGCACCTCTTTGAGAAAACAAACCAAAAAATTGGATTTTTAGGGGGGTTTGTCTAAGTCAACCATGGGGTGGGTCCCCCATGTGGGTCAAAGTCAAAGTGAGTCCATATCATCTAGATCAGGTCAAAATTGGAGTGTTGTGTCACAATTGGTGTGCGCACGCTCTTCAGTGCATGGTTGCGCTCGATTTAAACATGGGTTGACCATTTTCATCAAAATTTCCCGAGACCACTTCTATTGACTTTATATTGACAACATGAGTCCAACGCCACTAACTAAGGTTAAATCGGAGTTCGTTTGGCAAAATTCCAAAAATCTGCTCGTCGCATTGCGCTAATACGGTCAAAATGTTTATATTCGTCATTAGGCACTAGATTACGACGTGATGAGTTCTGATGCGCTCGTATGGGTGTTACGAGGTCATAGGAACTGACAGAACTCAAATTGGAGTTCTCCAGCTTTATGTCCAGCCTTGGGTTACCTCTTCCGCATCACAGGTAGGGGTTAGGGTCACTTTTATTGGGCCCACTAGGGTTTTGGTGGCCCAATAAAAGTCAGGATGTTACATGGTGAGCACATGTATGTGCAGCATCGTTATAACCTGAAAAGAACCCATGAATGTCCACTTAGGATTGAAAATACACTTGTTTGAGGAACCTGAGCGATCCAATGATTGTCTTTTGGCAATTTATGTGTCGCCTAATTGGGCATTTTTACAACTATAGGTGACTAGGAGCGGTGCGCGGCAATCGCAACTGCAACATATCGCGGAGAGTAGTGCACCCAATGACGTGCCTGAGACCCCTCCTGTTGAAACCATTAGAAGTGTAGTTGAAGCGGTGTTCGTTGTGACTAATGCACCACATGGAAGGAATGTACAACCCTTTATCCCTGAGGTGGCTTCAACGTCGAGTGGTGTGATGGAGCAAATGGCATTTAGAAGACCATCGGGACAGCAGTTGAACATGCTTTTAATGCATTGAGCGCGCTTAGTTGATGAATATTTGCAGGTGTTTCTTATGATAAGGTGCTACCCAGGATTTGAGTTGGAGAATGAGTAGTCTATAGTCGATAGATTTTATAATGGTCTGCGTGGCGAGTTACGGGTTCTACTGTTAGGACCAAAATTTTTGGGATTCTGAGCCTTGGTGGAGTCGGCTAGATATTTAGAAGTAGATTTGGGGAAAGCCCACCAGATGCCAGTGTGTAGGGTACCGAACTCTGCAAGTCTTACAAAGTCTGCATACCGCAGAACGCTGAAAAAGAGGGCTAGAATGTTACAACCCCATCCGTTCATATGGTATATTCTAGAAGGTCCGGCCGGGGCCCCACAATATATGTCACAAAACAGACGGTGAAGGTACATGATGATATCAGAGTTGCGCATCGCACCTATCACAAAGCATTCTAGCGGAAGCCTCTCCTATAACTTGAACTCCTCATGAATGTCCAAACATAAAACTCCACAGTTTATACGATCTAGGAATGTCTTATAACAAGTACAAATAGTTGGCCTTATGGCCTTACATGGCTATCAAACAGTGGCCTAAACAAATTGGCGCGCAGGCCGGCCACATGAAAAGAAAATACACAAAAGTAACACATTTAGCCTTCGAGGGCTAGCAGCAGTAGCAGCAACAGCAGCATCAACATCAGCCTTTTCGCATCCCGCTTGGCTCGCCAGCACCTGTACAGGGACAATCCACCCAACGGTGGTAAACAAAAGCAATGGTCAGCATTCAGCTGACCAAATTATAACGACCCTACCCCTTTTCTCGGGGCAGCGGTAATCTTCCCTGCAGGCATATCATATTACAGTATGGCAATCTATCTCATCATAATGTGCTTTCACGCACACAAGCCATCACAACCGTTCGCCACCCGGCCCAACGGTCCGTGCACTCAGGGCATATTCTTGGTGTTCTGGCAAAACTCTTGCCCACCACCGTATCAGGGTCATCAACCAACGGTAACTCTCTTGAGCATTTTCTCCATGGCGTGCAGCCGGAGTTAGTCTTCCTACACCGGGATGGCCCGTAGCCCCCCATTGTGTCATGGCGCGCAGGCCGAAGACTCTTACTATGCGCTCCAACAGACTGCACCTTTTGGTCTCACGTCGGACGGACATAGCGCAGGTCGGATCCTCCACCCCCCATTGCTCAAATCACCTTGCCTTCTTCGATTACAGCGTACTCATGGCTATATCAAAGGCACGGGTCGGTCTCACCAATCCTGTTCTTGGCATTCAAGCCTGGTATTTCTAGATACCCACTTTCTTAGCACAACAGCGGGTCTTTCCTGGGCCTCCCAGTACTTCCTGTGATGCTCTTCACAGGTGGACACCGCACAATGTCAGGGGTCTTTCCTGACTATCATGCCAGTACTTCCTATTACTCGCTTCACAGGTGGACACCCTACGACATCAAGCATCACAAAGGGCCTTTCCTGGTCACAGCAGTACTTCCTGTGCCTCATTCACAGGTTGGACCCAAAACATAACACGGCTATTTTTCCTGGCTACCACTCCAGTACTTCCTGCTACTCCTTTTCGCAGGCATAACCCGTTGACTCCTTAAACTACACGTTTCTCACGGAGTCTTCTCCGGTTCGTATGCAACATCACCAATCCAGACCAACCTGTCCAGATGGGCTTTACACAGCATGCCTATTCCGTACTCCATTTCCGGATCTATATGCCAACAAAGGGGATTTCATGAATCACCCAAATGACTAACAAAATCAGCCACCTCTTGGTGGGGGAATCACAAAGATATGCCAAAGAGAAGCCTTCACATGGCTAGGAAGAAAAGTCGTTACCCTTGATGTCCGCTTCGGTGCCATGAACTCAAAGCTTGCTTGAAAGACTCGCAAGAGCATTTTCTTCGCAACGCCGGCTTCGGATTTCTTGTCGGTAAACCGCAGCACCACCAGCAGCAGCCCCCTTTCCTCCTCCTCCTTCTTCTTCCTCTCCTTTCTCTCTTAACTTGAAGAAAGATCAAGGCCAAGTAAAATGAGAATAACTTCTCAGATTTCGGCCTTTAGGAAAAGAGGAAAGAAGCTCAGCCTTTGGATCCAGACTGAAGGAACGGACGGCCACGATTTTGCCAAAAACACTGATTTTGACCTGACACGGCCTGTGACACGCCCGTGTCCCAGGCCGTGTGCCTCAAGCGGTGGTCAACCGACCTATCTACACCAGTGACACGGCCATGGAACACGCCTGTTTCATGGGCCATGTCACCCAACACGCCTTCGAACATGCCCGTGTCTGAGGCCGTGTGCCTGGGCGAAAAACATCCCAAAACATCCCGAGACTTCGCACGGCCTGTGATACGCCCGTATCCCAGGCCGTGTGCCCAGACATGACACGAAGACACGCCCTGTCGAAATCCTTCGTCGGGCTGAGTTCGTCGACCTGATTTGACACGCCCTGTGACACGCCCGTGTCACATGTCGTGTTCAACCTCTCGACACTCAACACTCGACATTCGACACTCGACGATCGTCGAGCAAAAGTCGTCGAGCACACGACACGGCCTTGGACACGCCCGTGTCCTGGGCCGTGTTTCCCCTCTCGACACATCGTCGAGCGAAAAATCGTCGACACCAAAGCCGATAGTCGACACGGCCTCGACACGCCCTGCGACACGCCCGTGTCGCAGGCCGTGTCCGCTACTCAACGACCTTCGACTCCAAATTTCATCGACTACGTGGCCAAATCGTCGACCCCAGCTTGACACGCCCTGTGACACGCCCATGTCCCAGGTCGTGTCACCCAAAAATTTCCTGTTTGAGAAATTTGGGCTGTTACAATCCTCCCCTCCTACAAGAAATTTCGTCCTCGAAATTCAGACACAGGAAGGCAACAGTAACCAGCAAGAAAAATGTTACAACATACAAAATTTTATGTTACACCATCCTCTCTACATATTACAAAAACAGCTCAGGGAACTCTTCTCACATGGTTTGCTCTCGCTCCCATGTCAGTTCTTCACGGCCGCAATTGTCCCAGCGGACTTTTACCATGTCGACCGTCTTGTTCCGCAACTGTTTCTCTGCTCGATCTTCGATCTGAATGGGTCTAACTTTCATTGTTAGCCCATATTCCACCGGCACACGATCATCCGCGATCACTTGAGCTGGATCTTTCACGGCTTTCTGAAGCTCCGAGATGTGAAATACATCATGTATTCCACCCAAGTCTGCCGACAGAGCTAGCCGATAAGCCGCTTCGCCAACTCGCTCAACCACTTCAAAAGGACCCAAATATCTTGGACTCAACTTTTTCAATCGTCGAATCCTGGAGACACCTTTGAATGGCTTGATCTTCAAGTAGACCCAATCGCCAACCATAAATTCCGCGTTCCGGTGTTTGGCGTTGTAGTACTTCGCTTGTCGATCTTGAGCAATAAGCAATCTCTCTCGAATAGTCCGTATGGTTGAGTTTGCTTCATCAACCACATTTGGTTTAAAAATCCGAGCTCCGCCCGCTTCTACCCAAGCCAAGGGAGTACGACACTTCCTTCCATATAACGCTTCATATGGTGCCATCCTAATGCTCGCCTGGTAGCTGTTATTATATGCAAACTCTACCATGTAGAGATGATCTTCCCATCTCTTTCCGAAGTCAAGGGAGCACATTCGGAGCATGTCCTCCATTGTTCTGTTGGTGCGTTCAGTTTGGCCATCCGTTTGAGGATGAAAGGTCGTACTGAAAGTCAATTTCGTGTCCAACAGTCGGTGAACTAGCCTCCAATCATTTGACGTAAAGAGCCCATCTCGATCACGTACGATGCTCCGAGGAACACCGTGAAGCCGCACAATCTGGTCAACATATAACTTTGCCAAACTTTCAACTGAATCATCTCGCCTGTTCGGGAGAAAATGTGCCACTTTAGTTAGCTGGTCAACAATCACCCAAATGGAATCATTTCCTCGCTGCGATCTCGGCTACCCATGCACAAAATCCATGGAAATATCATCAAATTTCCACTCTGGGATCGACAGTGACTTCAAATAACCACCCGGCTTTTGGCATTCCGCCTTCACCATTGCACATGGTTGGCATTTGGAGACATAAAGGGCAACATCTTTCTTTAGCCCTGGCCACCAGAATAGCTTCTTCATATCGTTGAACATTTTCGTGCTCCCGGGGTGAATGGAATATTTTGTATAATGCTCTTCATACATCAGTTCTTCTCTCAATTTCCCCACATTCGGGACGCATAAACGGCCTTCTTTACGCGAAAGACCGTCATTCCAGGTGAATTTTGCCATCTGGCCCTTCAGTCACATAGCGTAAGAGATCGTCATCCAACTCCGTTGCCCATCGAACTCGGTCTGCAAGGTCACATTGCACCTCAGTCCAGTTCAAACATGCAGTGGCAGTGGAATTCTTGTCAACACAATAAATCTCCAACGCCTCTAGCTCCTAGAAAAGATGTTCATCATGCCTGTGTAACCAATTTGCTCTAGCCGGAACCCGCCGACTCAAGGCATCTGCGACAACATTCCCTTTCCCGGGCGTATAATAAATCTCAAAAGTGTAGTCCCCAAGGAACTCCAACCACCTTCGTTGTCGCATATTCAAGTCTTTCTGCTCCAAGAGGTACTTTAGGCTCTTGTGATCTGTATAGATCTCCACCTTCACTCCATAAAGGTAGTGTCGCCACAACTTGAGTGCAAAAATCACTGCCGATAGTTCCAAATCATGGACGGGATAATTTCGCTCGTGCACCTTCAGTTGGTATGCGCCATAAGCAATAACCTTTCCATTCTGCAGAAGAACGCAGCCTAAGCCACTCCCTGAGGCATAACTATAAATCACAAATCCGTCGGTTCCACTGGGCGAAGACAACACCGGCGCCGTGGTCAACCGAATCATCAGCTCTTCAAAAGCTCGTGCGCACTCTGGCGTCCAAACGAACTTCTGATCTTTTCGCGTCCATGTGGTTAGCGGCAAAGCGATCCGCGAGAAGTTTTCCACAAATCGTTTATAGTAGCCCGCAAGTCCAAGAAAACTCCTGACTTCGGCCACGGAAGACAAGATTGGTCACTCCTGTATGGCCCTTATCTTCGCTGGATCCACTACAATGCCCGCGCCACTCACCACATGGCCTAGAAATGCCACCGACGATAGCCAAAACGCGCACTTTGAGACCTTGGCATAGAGCTGATTTTTGCCTCAATGTGTTCAATACTAACCGCAAGTGAATCTCATGCTCAGCTTTCGACTTCGAGTACACCGGGATGTCATCAATGACACCTACTAACAAAGCTACTTACGCTTGGCATACTTGTGGAAAGGAAGGGCACATTGCCCGAGATTGTCGGGATGGTGCACAAAAGACCAATAAAGGTATGTCAGGAGCAGCTATAGGACAGAGTGCCAGAGAACGTAGTTGTATTCCAGTGGCAAAGAAGACTGGACCTGATACAGCAATTGGGCGAGACCCAATTATATTTTATAACTGTGGGAAGCTGGGAAACATTGCCCGAGATTGTTCGAGCGGACGTCTGAAGTCCGAGGGGAAGCCTAGAGGGTGCTACCTTGGTCCGCAGGAGGCCATGAAGCCGACTGGCGTGGTCATAGGTATGGTTTAAGTGATAGCAGTTTAGCTTTAAATGCTTGTTGCCTTGCGCGTCCTAGCCTATGACCAGTTATGCTAGGCTTTGTATCGATCCTTGATATTCCGGCGAGTGCACTGTTCGATACGGGAGCTTCGCATTCCTTTTTGTCCGAAGTATTTGTATCACACATCGGAGTACCTTCTTTGATGGCAAGGGACAAGTTGGATGTGTTGTTGCCTAATGGGTGTGCAATGCACGCGGATATAGTTTGTTGAGTAAAGATACGGATTCGGAGTTAAGAGTTTGACTTGTAAGCTTCGCTACTGCTGGTAGTGGAGTTCGACGTGATCTTTGGGATGGACTGGCTCTCGGAGCAGCGGGCATACAATGATTGCAACCACAAGGAGGTCAAATTGGGAACTGATCGTGAGACGATATTTGCGGGCATGAAAGAGTCGAGCAAGACTTTGATGTCTGCTCTCCCGGTGGTTAAGGCAGTTCGTGCTAGTGTAGAGCTATTTTTCACATTAGTGGAGGCTTTAAAGGATAAGCCTAGTATGGAGAGTATCCCAGTTGTATTTGAGTATCCTGACGTGTTCCATGACGATCTCCCTCGAGCTCCGCCTCAGCGAGAGATCGACTTCACTATTGAGCTGGTGCCAGATGCCAAACCGGTGTCATGCTCTCCGTAACGGTTAGCTCCTAAGGAGATGGAAGAATTGAAAGTACAGCTTCAAGAGCTGTTGGAGCAAGGTTATGTACGTCGAAGTTCGTCACCTTGGAGCACGTCGGTCCTCTTTGTTAAGAAGAAGGACGGAAGTTTGCGACTTTGTATCGATTACTGTGAGTTGAATAAGCTAACAGAGAAGAATAAGTATCTGATCCCAAGGATAGATGAACTGTTCGACCAGCTGGTGGGGTCGACTATGTACTCAAAGTTGGATCTGAAATCCGGATACTATCAGTTACGGATAAGGGAAAGTGATATCCCCAAGACAGCTTTCAGAACATTGTATGGGCATTATGAGTTCACCGTCATGCCATTTGGGATGACTAATGCGCCATCCGTGTTTATGGATTTGATGAACAGAATGTTGAGAGAGTACCTGGACCATTTCATGATAGTCCTTATCGACGATATATTGGTGTACTTGCAGTGCGAGGATGATCATTTCAAGCATCTGCATATGGTGTTGGAGACATTGAGGAGAAATCAACTATATGTCAAATTCTCCAAATGCGAGTTTTGGTTATCCTCGGTAGCATTCCTTGGTCATATAGTTAGTGGAGAAGGAATTGTGGTAGATCCGACGAAGATAGTTGCGATACGGGAGTGGTCTATGTTATCTACAGTGGCAGAAGTCTGGAGTTTCCTTGGACTTGCAGGCTACTATAGGCGCCTCGTAGAGAACTTCTTGCGGATAGCATTACCCCTCATGACTTTGACGAGGAAAGATCAAAAGTTTGTGTGGTCGCTGGAGTGTGTGCAAGCTTTCGAAGAACTGAAAATTCGATTGACCACAACGCCTATTCTATGTTCGTCGAGTGGCACCAAAGGGTTTGAGATTTACAGTGATGCTTCGGGCAGTGGCTTAGGTTGTGTTCTACTGCAGCATGAGAGTGTAATAGCTTATGGCCTGCGTCAGCTGAAGGTATATGAGAGGAATTATCCGGTCCATGACTTGGAGTTAGCGGCGGAGATATTTGCCCTGATGCTGTGGAGGCATTACTTGTGCGGTGTGAAGATCGATATCTATACCGATCACAAGAGCCAGAAATACTTGTTGGATAAAAAGGACCTAAACATGCGGCAGCGGAGGTGGATGGAGTTCCTGGGTGACTACACCTTCAAGATACATTATGTGCCTGGGAAAGACAATGCGGTTACGGATGTGTTGAGTCACTTGGCTCCCGTGCATACCAACTGGTTTTCGATACATGATGAGCGTTTAGTTCGTGATTTGGAGGCACTAGAGATCTCTTGTGTTGACAAGCAGACTAGTGTCAAAGCGCAATTGAAATAGACTGAGATGTAGTATGACCTTGCTGATATTATTCGGCAAGCTCTTGATGGGGATAACAACATGAAGCAGATCATGGAGGAGGCTTTGGATGGGTCAAATTCCAAATTTATTATTAAGGATGGACTGTTAAGGAGGGACAGTTGTCTGTGCGTCTCAAGTGTGGGTAAACTACGGGAGGAATTGATGTACAAGGCTCATCATACTAAGTACTCGATTTACCTGAGGAGCACAAAAATGTTTAGAGCTATGAAAACTTTGTTCTGGTGGCCAGGACTTAAGAAGGACGTCGCACTTTATGTGGCGAAGTGTCAAACGTGCTCCTTGGTGAAGCCAGTGTGCCAGAAGCCTGGAGGTTTCTTGAAGTCCTTACCTATCCCGGAGTGGAAGTTCGACGATATTTCAATGGATTTCGTTCATGGGTTCCCAAGGTTGCAGAAGGGAAATGACGCTATTTGGGTGATCATAGATTGATTGACAAAGGTGTCGCACTTCATTCAAAATAAGAAGGATGATTCAGTGGATAAACTAGCAAAACTTTACGTAGATAACATTGTTCGACTGCACGGTGTGCCCCGCAGCATCGTGAGTGACCGAGATGGGCGCTTCATGTCCAACGACTAGAGGTTAGTGCATCAATTGTTGGGAACCAAGCTGAGTTTCAGCACGGGCTTTCATCTGCAGATGGATGGTCAAGCCAAGAGGGTCAACAGGATGATGGAGGACATGCTTCGTATGTGCGTCTTGGATTTCGGAAAGTAGTGGAAAGATCACCTGTACATGGTGGAGTTTGCTTATAACAATAGATACCAAGCGAGTATTCAAATGGCGCCCTTCGAAGCCCTATACGGTAGCAAGTGTTGTACGTCGTTGTTTTGGTTGGAGATGGGTGAGTCAAAGCTGTACAAATAACAAGAAGTGGAAGGAACCACTTTGTTGGTACAAACAATACAAGAATGATTGATTATCACTCAGGACAGGAAGGCTAAATAATATAATACCAAACATAGGAATGTTGAGTTCGCTGTTGGTGACTGGGTATATTTGAAAATTAAGTCGTTCAAGGGTGTCCCACGGGTACAACGCTTGAAAAAGCTGAGTCCGAGGTAGCTTAGACTGTTTGAGATTTTAGAGCGAATTAGTGAAGCGGCTTATCGACTAAATCTATCAATGGATCTGAGTGGTCTACGCGACCTATTCCACATATCGGTGTTGCGGAAGGCGGTGCAAGAGCCTTCGCAAGTGATTGCGGTCGATCAGGTACCAGTTGATAATGGGTTAACGACGAAGGTCAAGCAAGTTCGCATTGAGGACATTGAAGTCAAGCGACTTCGTAACAAAGACATCATGATGGTCAAAGTCCGATGGGACAACTGCGGTCGTTAGGAGCTTTCATGGGAATGAGATCAGAGCATGCTTGAGGAGTATCCCGAGCACTTCTACTCAGGTACTGTTTAAGTTTGAGTACTTTCTATTCCATAATTTCGGGATGAAATTCATTTAAGGTGGGAGAATTGTAACAGCACAAAACTCGGAAATGATCTGGTAGCATCTTAAGGCCAATCTGGGGCCTGATTAGGGTCACACGGCCTGGGACACGGGCGTGTACATGGTCGTGTCCTGCTACGAGTTCGATGATTTTTTGTGTGGTCGACGAAATGCATTCGACGATCCTTGGAGGTCGGGTACATGGCCTGAGACACGGGCATGTTTAGGGCTATGTCCTGCTCTGTGTTTGTCGGGCTGTGTCAGTTGAGGAACACGGCCTGGAACTCAGGCGTGTACTGTTCGACATGGTCGTGTCAAAAGTTGACACGGGAGTGTCGAGAAACCGTGGGTTGTTCGGGACATTACGGTTCCTGTCTCTATTGAGGAACACTCCCCGTGACATGGGCGTGTGCTGATTGACACGGGCGTGTCAAATGTTGACACGGGCGTGTATAAGCCCGTGTCCTGGTTGGGACATGACTGTCTCTTACGTTGCTTGAGCCACACGACCTTTGACATGGGTGTGTCACAAGCCGTGTTCAGCTTAGAAAAGTGATTTTAGGTGCGAATCGTGGCCGTTAATTTCCTTTAAATGGGATCCAAGGGTCCAGATTAGTCCTTGGTGTTATATGGCTGGGAGTTGGGGTGAAACCCTCATTTCTCTTAAGGCTTTCTCTTTCTAAAATGTTAGAGAGAGGGGAGAGCAAGGAAGAAGTAGAAATCTGGTCGCCGGTGGAGCTTCGAAGCTTCGAATCGCAAACTGAGTCCATATCGGCGGAGGCGAGGCCGTTGCGGTTCTTTTCATCTGGCTAGTTTTCCATGGGGCCGAAGTGAACCTCTAGGGTAACGATTCTCTTCTTGGAAATATGAAGTCCTCTTTCTTTCTACATAGGAAACCCGCTCTCATGAGTATGCGGTGAGTGTGAGGTGTTCCTTCAGGTGGATATGAATAGTCCTCCTCGTTTTCCATGTAGAGTCTGGAATCAAAGTACGGACATAGGCATGGTGTGTGAAGCCTACGCGGATATGTTGGTCTGGATCGGTGATGTGTTCATTATGCTTGTTTTGCCAGAAAAGACTTCATGCCATTTATTTTTCGGGTTTTTTCTACGTGGTAGATTTTTGGGCATCGTATCCACATTAACCCAGATTTGATGAAGTCACCCTTGAACTAACATGAATTAAGTTGTATTTGATGTTTTGTTTGAGTTATGTGTTTGCCGGATTATATTGCCAAGTGTAGACCAATGTCAGTCTACAATGGGTCACCAAACACAGGACCATATAATGTATTCCTTCATTGTGTGATCCATGGTGTTGACTCATGTGTAGCCTCTCTATTGGGACACACTTCATATTCAAGAACTAGGAATGATTGGAGAAAGACTTGTTGATGAATTCACTAAAGAAAAGAAAATTCTATTGAAGATAGTTTTGTTAAGTATTTTACTCGAGTAGTTCTTTACATACTCGAGTGAAACGCTTAGTTAATACTCGAGTAAGACTATAAGTACTCAAGTAAGGGAATTAGCTCTCGAGTAGTCAAATTATAGCTCTCGAGTAGCTGAGTAAAATACTCGAGTAGATCCTCTCTCATTCTCGAGTCAACAGAATTTCTTCCCCCAGACAATTTTTAAAGTAAATTACTCGAGTACTCATATAAGTACTTGAGTAGATTAGTCTTTTGTCTCGAGTTACAGAAGACAGGATTTCGTGTAATTTTAACTCACTCGAGTAGTCAAGTTCATGTACTCGAGTACTCTATCTACTACCCGAGTAGCCCAGGTTTAATACTCGAGTAAAAAGATTTCTTCCCTCAAAATTTTTCTAAGTCCTTTACTGCACTAGCTATATCTACATACTCGAGTAGTTTGTATCCACTCGAGTAGTCCAGTTTCACTACTCGAGTAACCCAGATTTTTCTTCCAGAAAATATTCTAAGTCCTTGACTCGAGTAGTTCCTCTACCTCTCGAATAGTTAATCTTTATTCTCTCGAGTAGTATTTCTTGTACTCGAGTAGTTCAACTCCACATCTCGAGTAACTATATTAGCACTCGAGTAAGACTTTGTGTACTCGAGTAGCTACTCATCATTCCTGAATTTTCTCCTAGTCATCTACTCAAGTAGTCCTCTTCTGTTCACTAGAGTAATCTTATATAATACTCGAGTAGGTAAACCTTCACTTGAGTGATTCAGTCAATATTTTTTGAAAAATAGCTAAGTCCAGATTTGACAAAAATTTCAAACAGCCTTGACGTGATTGGTCCACATGTACGTCATTAAGACTAATTATGTGCGTTATGGAAGATCTTATATAAAGTCTTGTCAAAACCGACAAACCCTAATAGGGGCTGTCAAATATTATTCTAAGTATTCTTTTGAATCTCATTCTCTCTCTCCAAAAATATCGGAAGCCACCACCGCCGACCTTCATCGCGCTCATCTGGCTAGGGTTTTCGATCCAGAAGATTCAGATCAAGAAGATTCACAGATCAATATTGTCGTTTCAATTCTTCATCATCCATCTGATCGTGTGAAGTCAAAGAAATTTTAGATATGCCTTTGTAGAGACTCTTCTTCAACTTCTCTGATAAAGCCACAAAGATCAAGGAAGAAGATTCAGGAAGACTGTTTTCAGATCTGAGAAAGTTATACTGTTTTTATTTTTATATACTCTCAATTTCATTTCTGTAGGAGATCTCTCTCCGAGTGTAGGAGCTTTTGTCTCCGAGTTGTAGGAAGTTTTATCTTCCAAGTGTAGATCTGTTTTGTGGATCGAGATTACAGGAACTTTGTTCCGAGACGTAGGAGTGGTTTTTCAGTCCAAGATAGTGGAGTAGTCGAGTCTAGTGGATTGATAGATCGGTGAGGTAAAGTGGATGTACCCAAGGTTGGGGAATCACTATAAATCTTTTTTAGTCTGTGATTGCTTGGTAGATAATTGTGTGCATAGATCTTAAATTTTTATTCCGCAAAAAGACGCATAACTCACATATTCTCCCCCTCTATGTGATTTAGGTAGACAACTGATCACTTTCAATTGGTATCAGAGCCAGGTTGATCAAGAAAAGGTTAACACCTTGATCAGATCTTCCTAGTTATCTTTTGAGATCTACCAAGCATGGACAAGGCTAAAGATTTTGCCAAGCTTTCTTTGTGCACCAAGAATAATTTTCTCACGTGGAAAGAAAGAATCAGATTTTTCATGGAAGTTGTGGATCCTAGGATCTTCATGATAGTTGAAGAAGGTCCTTACATTCCCATGACCATCTCCACCATTGATCCAACTAAGAAAGTTCCAAAGAAATTAATGGATCTAGACAAGGACGAGATTGCACTTGTGTCTTTAGATAAGAAGGCCAAGGACATAATAGCAAGTGCAGTCGATGACTCCATGTTGTAAAACTTGATCCACTGCCAGTCTACTAAGGATATGTGGCAGTCCCTAGTCACTTTCATGGAAGGTATAGAAGAAGTTAGGGATGATAGAAGATCCCTTCTGAATCAAAAGTATGAAGACTTACGACAAGGACACAAGGACACCATTGCTGACACCTTTGAGAATTTCTTCAAGATAGTCAATGGACTAAGGGTCTATGACCGAGTCTTCACAAACGGAAACTTAAATGATAAGTTCTTGAGATACCTAACTAAGGAATGGGATAACAAGGTCTATGCCCTCAGGTAATTTGGAAAGGTAGCCGAGATAGACCCGCAGAATATCTTTGGGAAGCTAATGTCATATAAGCTTCAACTAAACACCAGAAAAGTTGAAGAAGAGAAGAGCAGGTCTGCATCCAGGGAGAAGTCTGTTGTTCTAAAGGTAGACACCTCAAGGAAGTCCAAGGCTGCCACTCCTGCCCCAGCACAAGAAGTTAGTGAAGAAGAAACGTCGGAGCCAAGTACCTCAGGCTCTGAACTATCTGAAGGAGAGTTCTCCCTGCTCTCACGATAGTTCAAGAAATTCTTGAACAAAATGAAGCAATGGAAAGGCAAGGATGCCTCCTATAGAAGATCACGACATGATGGTGATCGTCAAAGAAAAGGCTCAAGCAGCCACGACAGGTATACTCCTAAACATAACAAACATATTTCTTCTGACATCATTTGTTACTGTTGTAATAAGTGAAAGATAATAGTTATCAACCTAAATCACCTATAGGGGGGTGAATAGGTGAGTTGTGCGTCTTTTGCAGAATAAAAAATCTTAGAACACAGCACATATCTATCTACTAAAATATCACAGACGAGACAAGATTTATAGTGGTTCCCCGATCTTGGGTACATCCACTTTCCCTCACCGATCTAGAAATGAACTAGACTCGGCTACTCCACTATCTCGGATTGAAAAACAATCCTACCCTCGGAACAAAGTTCCTACAATCTCAATCCAATACAACTGGATCTACAACTTGGAAAAAACACCTTCCTACAAACTCGGAGTGAAAAACTCCTACACTCGGAGTAAATTTCTCCTACAGAAATGAAGTACAAGTATTGAAGAAATACAAACAGTAATATTGTCTGGTTCAAATCTGAAAATGGAACAGGGACTGGAATCTTCTTCTTGGTGTTCGGCTTTATCAGAAAAGGTGAAGAATGATTCTCGGCAATAGTAGATCTGAACTCCTTGCTTCCACGATCGGACAAAAGATGAGTATGTGAAAATCGATCTCGATCTGGAGAGCTTTTTCTGTCTATTTCCTCTGAAGATCAAAACCCTTGCTGGAGAAGAACAGCGGTGGCGGCGGCTTTCGTTCCGTGAAGAGAGAGAGAGGAAATAGCGATTATTTGGAAAGCGACGGCTGCAAAACTCAGAAGAATTATCTTCTTGAAAGATCTGTTTTTCTGATTAGGGTTTGTCGATTAGACAAGACCTTTTATAGGAGTACTAATAATAGTCATAATCGGTTTTAATGACGTACACGTGGACCAATCATGTCACGGAATTTGAAAATCTGTCAAATCTGGACTTAGAAGAAATTTCTGGGAAAAAGAGGTCATATACACGAGTATGTATAAACTACTCGAGTAGGTCAAGGACTACTCGAGTAAGCAAAGAAATTTTACTCGGGTATATAGATCATGACTACTCAAGTATGTAGAAGAAAACTACTCGAGTATGTATAGTCAACTACTCGAGTACTTTAGAAGATCTAATCGAGTACACAGAAAAGTTTCTCGGGAGGGAGAGGAATTACTCGAGTACAAGTTGTACTACTCGAGTAGGCAAAATTAAACTACTCGAGTGGTTAAAAGAACTACTCAAGACAAACACTTAGAAATATTCTGCACACGGGAAAAACAGCTTCTCGAGTAGTTAAAGTTAACTACTCGAGAGAAAAGAAAGTTATCTCGAGTATATGAAAGACTTACTCGAGTATATTTTAACTACTCGACACATAAAAGATTGTTACTCGACACAGTGTCAAGACATACTCGAGTATATAAAGTACCTACTCGAGTAAATGACTTAGAAAAATTCTGAAAAAAAATGAATCTGGAATAGGAAGAATATACTACTTGAGTATGAACTACTCGAGAGAGAATGAGCTACTCGAGTATATGACTTGGACTACTCGAGTGTTTTGCTTAGAAAAGTTTGGAACCTGAATTCTGGGCAACTCGAGTAGGAAGAATGATCTACTCGAGTAGTTAAGTAAGCTACTCGAGTATGTTAATGAACTACTCGAGTGTTTTACTTAACTTCACGAGAGGAAAAATTTTCTTACTCGAGTATGCAGAAGTTTCACTCGAGTATATCTCAAGCAATCTACTCGAGTAGTTAAGGACCTACTCGAGAGAAATACTTAGAAAAATTTCTGTCAGCAACTTTCTTCTTCTACTAGAAGGGAATCAGCACCAAGTTTTACACAGTCCTATAGCTTGAATATGAATTGTATCCCAATAGAGAGAATACACGTGAGTCAACACTTTGGAACACACAATGAGGGATTACACTGTGTGGTCCTTTGTTTGGTGACCCATTGTAGACTGACATTGGTCTACACTTCCCATTGGAGTCCTGCAAACACATAACTCAAACAAAGCATCAAATATAACCTAATTCATCTTAGTTCTAGGGTGACTTCATCAAATCTGGGTTACTGCGGACATGGTTCCCAACAATCTCCCCCTATTTGTTGAAGTCAGAACCCTTTACACTAAGATGAATTATAGACATAAAAAGAAGCTAAGTAGAAAATGTGCAAACAAACAATAGACTATGATAAAGGATAATAAGAGCAAAAACTTAGAATTATATAAATAAGAATATCCAAAATTTTCATTTCTACAGTCAATCATTCCACCCTCTCAAAGCTACTAGAAGATCAGCCTTGATTCTGTCTGTCCAGTTTCTCTTGTTGTCTTCTCTGGCAGTAGTAGGGTTTTGGATAGTACTTGGGAGGCCTAGGAGGGGCTGCAGGGTTGTTCCTCCCATATTCTCTATTATAGATTCTTCTTTTTGTCATGGACTTCTCATAAAGTTCCCATTCAGAGGAGCTGTAATGAATGTTCCTGCTCTCATGGAATTCCATAACTAATCTGAGAGTTTCTAAAATCAGGGACTTGGAGGTTGGAGACCAAAATTCAGCATGTTTACTGGCTTTAGTAAGAGCAGTCCTGCTAGCAGAGGGGCCTTCACCATACTTCCTTTTCTTCTTGTAGGTTTTGATCTCTAGAGGAACTTTGAGGAATATATCTGTAGGATCTTCTTCCCAGTCTTGAGCATGTGTCTGGAGGGGTAACTGTGTCTCCAAGCCTGGGAGAGAAAGTAGGTTGCAGAGGAACAGCTGGGGCAGAGACATCTGTAGCTAGAGGGTTTAAATGATGAGGAATGATGTTGGGGTCAATAGCAAGGTCTGGCAGAATCTGATTGTGCATCCAGACAGCAGTGTCATAGGTATGAAATTTGACACTCTGGATCTGTGCTAGCACATCATCATGAATTGTCTTCACATGAGCTTCACATACATCTGACTTCTGAGCAGCTGACTTTTCTACTCGTTCTTTGAGTTCTTTGACCAATCCCTCCCCCTTTCTGATTTCAACAGATAGCTTCTCTATAGTGTCTTTTTTGAAAAGTCCAACTTCTTCACAGATTTTCATTTTGTTAGCTTCATTTCTCTTGTCTTGCTCTATCTGATTGTTTGCAAGGGTGACACCTTGTTCCATAACCTCTCCAACACTAGTGATAGTGTGGTCTACGGCTTTGCCACCAAGTTGAAATAAGTATTTAAGCTTGTCAGTATTATGCTGAATTTCAGCAAAGCCTCTGCTCATCTCAGTCTCGAGAGCAGTTACCTTGTCAGTTACAATCTTTAGAGAAGTATCAAAATAATTTCTTTGTTCTTGAATGTTGGAACCGGCTTTCCGGTCCCTCCTAGAGTTCGAAGCAGAATGCAACCCACACGTACTCTCCTTGCGCTACCGCCCTGACGAGAGTCAGCGACCTGGAAACAGACCGAAGGGACTCAACTTGGAGGTCCCACCTCTTACCCGGAAGAACTGTTAGTCTTCCCCTCCCTAGCCAGTGTTGAGCTAGGTGCCTGAGAGGGAAAAAGTGGGAAGGTTCAACAACAACCCTTTCTCAGGCACCTTATCGGTCTATTTATAGGTTTCTGAATCTGCTCTGCAAATATCATTTCCAAGCCGTCTCAAAATGACCAAAACACCCTGGACCGGGTCTGCTAATAGCCCAACTCCGCTGTTCTGGAGAGCTATACGCAGGACTCCAGGGGTAAAAGAGTAAAACCATCTGGGGCCCAAAGGTAAAAATCCCCCTTATGGGTCAAAATAGATAAAGAGCTGTTAGTCTCCTGCGGCGAGTGGGGGAGGTACTGCCGGGCGAGACGGCCGCCATGCCCGTCTCGCCGCCTTCCTGGCATGTGAGCTCTCTCGCCCTGTAGGGTGATTTCGCCCACTAGAAGGTCTCGCCTCTCCAGAGGATCCCCCGTCTCGCCTCCTGTAGGTGGGCATCCTGCTCTCGCCAGTCATCTCTTCGCCTGCTGGACCGTCTCTCGCGAGCCCCCAGGTTGTACACAATCCCCGCTCTTTTCGAGGTTGCCCTAACCTCGGAAAGATAAGTCCAACCGCGGCTCGCGATGCTAAGGTTCCTCTGTGGAAATCTTGGGTGGGCCCCTCTTCCCCAGACTACCTATAAATATGAGGAGGAAGCTTTCATTTGGGAACTCTTTTTGTCTTCGTCCTTTCTTCCGGAATGTCTCATAGTCAAAGTTTTCGTGAGCGTCTTGCGATTGTGCGAAGGCAGAACAAAGCCGGCACAGATGCCCTTTTCCCAGATCTGGGGCGTACTCCCCCCGCAGCCTCTCCGTCCTCTCGCACCAAGAAAGCGAAAGCCGTCTGCGCTCCTCTCTCGGCAGGCGCAACCTCTTCGGCCGCTCCGATAGACGCCCCGTTCTCTTCCTCAGGGGAGAGACAGGTGATTACGTTATTTTTCCTCTCCCCTGTCTCGCCTGTCTGATTATGCTTTCGCAGGGAAGTCCTGCTGATTCGCCGGTGCCTGCCGATCCTCATGACAATGTAAGTCAAGTCCCTCAGCGTACGGACTCGCCCAAGGTGGCCTCCCCACCTCTCTCGCGGAGAGAAAATCTCTCGCGAGTGGTGGGGAATCCTCGAATCCCAAGTAAGATCTTTTTCCGTTTTCCTTCTCGCCTTTTGGTTGATTTGCCTTCTTCTGCTCGGCTTGCGCGGGTTCTCCCTTGTTTGTAACCTTTCACTATTTTCGCAGGCATCCACTTTGATTCTGATACTGAGGAAGCTCCCGGGTCTCCCCCCCTCTCGCCCCTTCCTCATCCAAGCGAGATCGAGGACTACCTGGGTGATCCCATGGACCCTCTGGAGTTGAAACGGAGGACTGCCCGGATGTTCCGCAAATACACCCACATAATCCGCGAGATGGAGCTCGAGAAGCAAGCCTCCGACCGGCGTATGGAGTGGATGGAAGCAGATCATCACCGTCTTTCCACGATGGTGGAGGCGGACGGGGTGCTGGACGGGACTGACCCCCAGGCTATACTGAACGAGACGGATGAACATCTCCGTCTCGCGCGCCGCGGCGTGATCGCCGCTCGCGCCTTTCACCTCCCTGGCCGCCCGCCATGCGCGGGAGGTAAGGATGGCCGCTGGCGGTGGGTGCGGAACAAGGCAGTCTCAGCCCGTCTCGCCCCCCCCCCGGATCTCGTTTTTTGTTAATGTCGTTGTTTTATTACTGCTATGTTGTACAAACTTATTCGGACGAGACGCCCCCTTCTGCGGGACGGTTTCATTTTTTGGCTCTGGGTCACGCAATGGTCGTATCGTGCCGTCTTTTCATTATTGCAGTCTTTTCATTAGATATGATATTATTTTATTTTATTATTCTATTAACCCTGCAATGATGGCTTGCCTCGAAAGGGTGCCTGCGGCGCCTCCGTCTCTTGAGTTCTAGAGAGAGAGTGAGAGGGGAAATGAAATTAAGAGAGAGAGAGAGAGAGGGGGAGGGAACGAGGCGTCGGGATGTCCCCTCATGTCCCGCCGCCTTACTTTCCCGCCCTTTTCTCTACCCCTTATAAATATCTTCAACCACCACCGTTCCCCCTCACTACTCTAAGCTGTTCTTCTGACCCCGGCTCCCGTTCCTCGTTCATCGTCTCGCGCCTCTCTTTCTGGGCCATCCCTTTCTGCTTTTCCCGCTTTCTCGCCAGTCATGGGGAAGAAGAAGATCGAAGAGGGCGAGGGCCGCAGCCGTTGTGGGAAACGTTTCGTCGACCACGACTTCCCTCTCGGCCGACTGCCGGAGGAAGACCACGCCCGTTTTGCTCGCGAGTACCTCTCCGATTGCTACCCGTCTCGCCCGCCTAAGGTGGGCGAGTGCATCAACACCTTCTATCCCAATGAGCTAGCTTTCCCGATCTCGCACTTTGAGGCGGGACTGAGGCTCCCCCTCTGGCCAGAGGTTAAGTTGGTGCTGAAGTATTTTGGGGTCGTCCCGGCCCAGTTCAACCCCAATGCTATCTCCATGCTGGTCGCCTTCGCTTGCTACCTGCGGCGAGAGCGCGTCGAGTTCAGTCTAACCGCCTTCCGCAAGCTGTTTGTCTACCACGCCAAGGACGACGGCATTTCTTACTTCACAGGTCAAGGCCTCAAAGTATGCGAGACCCCGAACAAGAACCATCATTGGTTGACACGGTTTGTCTTCATACGCGGGGATCTAGGAGGCATCCCCCTCGCACCGGTATCCCCAGCCGAGTGCTATTACGATACCCCCAAGGTGGGGGGCGCCGAGAAGGAACTCTGTGACTTTTTCGTGGGAAAGAATTTTGAAGTTCAATACCTGCGGCGAGACCTGGACTCGCTACCTGCCGTCTTTCCGGGCGAAGGTAAACCTCTATTCCCTTCTGTCCCTGTAAAAATTTTTTCTCCCGCTCACTGTTACCATTTCTAGGAGAAAGGACCGTTCCCGTCAATCCCCCCTACCAGAGCAATCGAGCTCTCGCTTTAGCGAATATGGCGGCGGAGGCTGCGAAAGATACGCTAACCCCTGTCGCCAAGAAGAGGCCTGCAGGCGCGGGTACCTCCCGCCTCAGCCCCAAGAAGAAGAAAAAGATTGTGTCCTTCGAGAAGGAAAAGCCGGCCAAGAGAAGAGAAGAGCTCGAGGGGTCTCTTTCACCTATCACCTTATCGTCTCCCTCGCCTCCTCGTCAGCCCGTCTCGCCAACCCGCGAGACGATTTCTGCAGAACCAGCCCCCCACGGTCGTGCTCAGCCTCCTCCGCCTTCTCCTGGCTCTTCGAGTCGCCCGGCTCCCGCCTCGCACCCCAACTACAACATGGGGCCCGTGATGGAGGATGACGCCGGCGAGCCGGTTATAAAATGGGAGCAGGATTCTAACCGAGTGTCGGTGTCCACCCTTCTCCCTTCCTGGAAGGAACAGGACCGTCCCACCGGCCACGCCTTTTCGCTAGGCTTCGGGCTTTATGGCGGTCTTGGCTCCGAACCCGCTGACAACGAGGCCTCGCGGGACCTCATTCTGAGAAGCGTCCACTCGCAATTTCGCTCCCTGGAGCTCGCGCACCGCGTCTCGCGCCGTCTGGTCTTTAATAACAGGAAATGGAAAGAGGCGGAGACCGGTCTCGCCGCGGAGCGAGAGAAGTCTATTGACTTGGAGAAGCGGTTGAATGTTGCGGACAAACTCCTTGCACAGAGCCAGGGTGGCGTGGTAAGTTTCCTTATCCTTGCCTCGCCCGCCTAGCCCTTGCCCCTAATGGCTCTCTCACTTCTCCCCCCCTCTCGCAGGATGCCGAGACGGCGAATAGGATGCGCTCGCGCATCGAGGAGCTGGAGGGAGAGATCGAGAAGCTGAAAGCCGAGAACCTTCGCCTTCAGAGCCGCGCGGCGCCCCCCACAGATCCGTTTCCCGATTCTTCCCGATATTCTGTGGATGAGGTGGAGGCCATCTGCGGGACTCGAACATCAAGACAGCGGAGGTCGTCCTTAAGATGATGAAGGAGCTGGGAGTGGTGCGCGCCGACGCGGAGGCGGTGACCGTCCGCGACCTGGTCCCGCGTTTGTTCGACGAGTCGGACGGCAGCGCCTCCTCTGACAATGAGTAGTGCACCATCCCTCTCAACATTTTCTTCTCGCCCTCATCTTTTTGTTTAACATTTATGGTCCTTGTTTCCTTTCTTAAAGGGAGAGCGAGGTGTCTCTGCCTCACTAATTTTTTGTTTAAAAACTCTTTATATGCTGATGGCCGTTTCCCCTTTTGGGGTGCTGCGCAATAGTCATTTAGGAGTTACTTTATTTTAACTGCTAGTTTGATTTTCCATCCTCTCGCCTAGCTTCTAGTCCAAAGGGTAGGGCTATTTTTTGGGACGCCGTTTAATTATTATTGTTATTGCCTTCCATTTCGCTTAAAAACCCGCGCGAGGCATCCTGTATTGCTTTTTACCTGTCTTGATAACCTCCGCCGGCGCTGCACTGCGAGATCATCTCGCCACAAAGTTTCGGGGTCCAGTCGTCTCGCCAGCCGGTTTCGGCCACTTCAGCTCTCTTGATCCTGGGACGGGGAAAACCCTCCCTCCCGTGGCGAGACTCCCTATGGCGAGTGCCGGCCAGGGATTTTCATCCCTGGCCCTATTCCTGGTCACCCTTTGTTTCAGGGACTATCCCTCTCTTGCCGAGTCATGGTTTTTTCTCCACGCGAATTCTTACCCTCAGACTTGTCTCCTCAAGTGAGTACCGTCCTCCCGAAACACCCTCAACCACCGAGTGAGCCTACAGCCCTGCCAGCTAGGTGGGAGCCTGGTCAGCGGGTCTGCTCGGGGTCTCCTCTCCAAGACACCACCAACCACCGAGTGAGCCTACAGCCCTGCCAGCTAGATGGGAGCCTGGTCAGCGGGTCTGCTCGGGGTCTCCTCTCCAAAACACCACCAACCACCGAGTGAGCCTACAGCCCTGCCAGCTAGATGGGAGCCTGGTCAGCGGGTCTGCTCGGGGTCTCCTCTCCAAAACACCACCAACCACCGAGTGAGCCTACAGCCCTGCCAGCTAGATGGGAGCCTGGTCAGCGGGTCTGCTCGGGGTCTCCTCTCCAAAATGCCACCAACCACCGAGTGAGCCTACAGCCCTGCCAGCTAGATGGGAGCCTGGTCAGCGGGTCTGCTCGGGGTCTCCTCTCCAAAACACCACCAACCACCGAGTGAGCCTACAGCCCTGCCAGCTAGATGGGAGCCTGGTCAGCGGGTCTGCTCGGGGTCTCCTCTCCAAAACACCACCAACCACCGAGTGAGCCTACAGCCCTGCCAGCTAGATGGGAGCCTGGTCAGCGGGTCTGCTCGGGGTCTCCTCTCCAAAACACCACCAACCACCGAGTGAGCCTACAGCCCTGTCAGCTAGATGGGAGCCTGGTTAGCGGGTCTGCTCGGGGTCTCCTCTCCAAAACACCACCAACCACCGAGTGAGCCTACAGCCCTGCCAGCTAGATGGGAGCCTGGTCAGCGGGTCTGCTCGGGGTCTCCTCTCCAAAATGCCACCAACCACCGAGTGAGCCTACAGCCCTGCCAGCTAGATGGGAGCCTGGTCAGCGGGTCTGCTCGGGGTCTCCTCTCCAAAACACCACCAACCACCGAGTGAGCCTACAGCCCTGCCAGCTAGATGGGAGCCTGGTCAGCGGGTCTGCTCGGGGTCTCCTCTCCAAAACACCACCAACCACCGAGTGAGCCTACAGCCCTGCCAGCTAGATGGGAGCCTGGTCAGCGGGTCTGCTCGGGGTCTCCTCTCCAAAACACCACCAACCTCCGAGTGAGCCTACAGCCCTGCCAGCTAGATGGGAGCCTGGTCAGCGGGTCTGCTCGGGGTCTCCTCTCCAAAACACCACCAACCACCGAGTGAGCCTACAGCCCTGCCAGCTAGATGGGAGCCTGGTCAGCGGGTCTGCTCGGGGTCTCCTCTCCAAAACACCACCAACCACCGAGTGAGCCTACAGCCCTGCCAGCTAGATGGGAGCCTGGTCAGCGGGTCTGCTCGGGGTCTCCTCTCCAAAATGCCACCAACCACCGAGTGAGCCTACAGCCCTGCCAGCTAGATGGGAGCCTGGTCAGCGGGTCTGCTCGGGGTCTCCTCTCCAAAATGCCACCAACCACCGAGTGAGCCTACAGCCCTGCCAGCTAGATGGGAGCCTGGTCAGCGGGTCTGCTCGGGGTCGTTTCTACAAAGCATCTCGCTCCCGGTGCCTCACAGAGGTCACCCCCCTTCCACCAAGAGAGCACATCGGATGATAAGCATTACAAAATAAAAATAACAATGAAAAGATATTGTGAAGTAGAGTGCTACGGGTAAAATCTCTTCAAATCATCTCCACTCCGGGCTCGCTCGAGGGATACCCCCGTCCACATTCTGGAGGTGGTACCCTCCTGACTTTAAGACTTCTTTTATTACAAAAGGACCCTCCCAATTTGGGTTAAGTTTCCCTACCGGGGCTCCCCTACCCGCCGCGTCAACCTTTTTTAGGACCAAATCTCCTTTCGCAAATTGTTTAACCCTTACATGCTTGTCGAAATACCTCGCCATCCGGCGCTTGACTTCCTCCTGCCGGACCACCGCTAAATCTCGGAGCACCTCCACGAGATCCAACGAAATTCTCTGCTCTTCTTCGTTCTCGGTCCTCCATCCTTCGGCTCCTTCCCTTGCAACCACTATTCTTGGCGATGCGACCTCGAACTCGACAGGTATGACGGCCTCTGAGCCGTGAGAGAGCTTAAACGGGGTTTCTCCCGTGGCTGTGTTTGGTGTGGTTCTCAAGGCCCACAGCACGGAAGGTAATTGTTCCACCCAGCTTCCTCTCAAATTCTCCACCTTCTTCTTCAACAGATTGACGATGACCTTGTTAGCCGCTTCGACCTGTCCGTTACTTCGCGGATGATGAACAGAGGCAAAGCGGAGATCTATCCCCAAACGAATGCAGAAATCCACGAACTCCCTGCTTGCAAACTGGGGTCCATTATCCGTCACAATGGCTAGGGGCAACCCATGCCGGCAGACGATCTCCCCCCAAACGAAGTTCTTGACCACCTGCGAGGTTACCTTAGCCAGTGCTTTCACCTCCAGCCACTTTGAAAAGTAATCCACCATGACTATTAGGAACTTCCTTTGGCCACTTGCTTGGGGAAAGGGGCCTACCAGATCTAGCCCCCATATAGCGAATGGCCAGGGAGCTGTGATGGTCCGCAACCTCTGGGCCGGGAGGAGCTGAAGAGGGGCGAACTCCTGGCATTTCTGGCACTTTTTGGCAAATTCCTCCGCATCTCTCCTAAGGGTAGGCCAAAAGTACCCCTGCCTCAGCACCCTTCCTTCTAAAGTTCGGCTCCCCGAGTGACTTCCACATTCCCCGGAGTGGATCTCTTGCAGAACCCTGGGAGCCTCTTCCTCCGACACACACCTGGCCAGCAATCCTGTCAAGGTCTTGCGATATAAAACTCCATCCTTCAATAGGTAGTATGCCGACTTGTATCTGGTGCGCTTCTTGTCGTGCTCCGTCGCAGGTAACTGTCCTGATGCCAAAAAGGTGATAAAGGGGTCCATCCACGACCTTTGTTGGCACACTTCCATAAGTTCTCCTTCCTTTATGGACGGCCTGAAGAGCTCCGTTACTGTTCCCCCGGCCCGAGGGCCGTGCTTGGCGAGTTGGTCGGCCTGGGTGCTCTCCACTCTCGGGACGTGTTGAATTGAGAAACTTCGGAACTGTCCTATGATGTCCTTGACCTTTCCTAAATACAGCTGGAGGGCTGGCTCCTTTGCCTCGAACTCCCCTTTGATCTGACCTGCCACCACCATGGAGTCCGTCGAGGCCTCAATGTCCTGTATGCCCAGCTCCCGGGCTAACTTCAGCCCTGCAATGACCGCCTCATATTCCGCCTGGTTGTTGGTGACTGCAAAATGAATCTTCAAGGCTTGCTCAATACGAGTCCCCTCCGGACTGGTCAAGACCACTCCTCCCCCAAAAGAGTTTCTTCCTGACGCTCCGTCCACTAACATTTTCCAAGCTGCTCGAGGGGGCGTCTCCGCTTCTCGGACCTCGACTACATAGTCTGCTAAGAAATCGGCCACCGCCTGCGCCTTGATGGCGAGCCGTGGAACGAAGACGAGGTCAAATTCGCTGAGCTCTATTGACCATTTTGCCAGCCTCCCTGAATGCTCTACCCCACTCAAGATGTTACGGAGAGGGTGGTCAGTCACCACTCGGATGGAATGTGCCTGGAAATACGGTCTGAGCCTTCGGGCCGAGACGATGAGGGCAAATGCTAATTTTTCCAGGATGGGGTACCCGAGTTCCGCCTTCTTCAGGACCCTGCTCACGTAATAAATTGGGAATTGTTTCTTTCCTTCTTCACGTACAAGAACCGAGCTTACCGCCTCCATCCCTACCCCCAAATATAGGAACAGGTCTTCGGCTTCCCTTGGTCCCTGGAGTAAAGGTGTCTGGGTAAGCTGCTGCTTTATGGACTGAAAGGCCGTCTCGCACTCCGCGGTCCACTCGAAACCCTTACCCCCTCGCAGCGTTCGAAAGAAGGGTGAGCATCTCTCCCCCGCCCGAGAAAGGAACCTGCTCAGCCCGGCCAACTTTCCTGTGAGACGCTGGACTTCCTTCGCATTCCGAGGTGACTCCAGTTCTAGGATTGCTCTTACTTTTTCGGGGTTGGGCTCCACCCCAGATGGAGTGAGTAGATGCCCCAGGAATCTCCCTCTGCTAGCGCCGAAAACGCACTTCAGGGGGTTAAGCCTCATTTTATACTTCCTCAAGGTTTTAAAGGTTTCCTCTAGATCTAGGACATGAGCCCCGAGGTCCTTGCTTTTGATCATCAAGTCGTCTACGTAAACCTCGAGGTTCCTTCCTTTCTGTTCTCGGAAAATTCGATCCATCATCCTTTGATAGGTTGCGCCCGCATTTTTCAAACCGAAGGGCATCATGTTAAAGCAGAAGCACCCATCCTCCGTGACGAAGGTGACGTCCTTAACGTCCGGAGGATGCATGCGTATTTGATGGTACCCAGAAAACGCGTCCAAGAAACTCATAAAAGGGAAACCGACGGCTGAGTCAACCAGCGCGTCGATTCGGGGCAGCGGATAACAATCCTTAGGGCATGCTTTATTTAAAAGAGAAAAATCTACGCACATCCTCCACTTACCCTCCCCTTTTTGGACCATTACAACATTACTCACCCACCCCGGATACTTACAGGCGGACACAAACCCCGCCTTAAGCAATTTTTCCACTTCCTCTCTAATAGGTCCGGCCATCTTCGAGGCGATGGCCCTCTTCTTTTGTTGTATGGGGCGGGTGTTGGGGTCCAGATTGAGGCGGTGACAGGCGACGTCTGCATCGACCCCCGGCATGTCCGCGGCGCTCCACGCGAAGACGTCAATATTGTCTTGTACGCAGGTCCTGACCTTCTCCCGGTCCTCTGGGTTGAGCTCGCCACTGATCTTTATCCTTTCTACTCGGCCTTCCTTGGTGCGTATTTCTACCTCCAGGACCTCCACCGCAGCTTTCAGCCTGGATGGTTCCTCCTCTTCTTCCTGTTCTGCCTGCTTACCCTGCTGCTGGGCTTTGTCTTCTACGTTGGCCATCATTCCCTCTTCCCCTGGCTGCTCCGCCTCCCACCTGCTCGTGCCCTCTTTTTCCTGCCAGGAGGCTCTTCTCTTTTCTGGACGGGTCCCCTCTCCGGGTGATCCGCCCACCTCTTCCGTCTTCCTCTTCTCCTTTCTCCCTTCCTCTTCTCTTTGCCCCACTTCCCCTGCCGCTCCCGTCTCTCCTCCCTCTGCTCCGGCCATCTCTAGCTCCTTCCGCATACCCTTGCTCCCTGCCACTCCTCCCTCACCTCTAGCTCTTCCCCTCTCCCTTTCTTCTTCCATCTCCGTCTCCCCGAACTCCTCTCCCGCCATTCCTTGCTCCTCCGCAATGCCTCCAACCACTACTACTTCTCCCTCTCCTCCAGCACCTTCCTCCACCCTTTCCTCTGTCACCCCCGTCTCCCAGAACTTCTCTCCCGCCATCGTTGGCTCCCCCGCAATGCCTCCAACCGCTACTGCTTCTCCCTCTCCTCCAGCACCTTCCTCTCCTCGCTCTTCTTCGCCTCCCTGCTCTTGTTGCAATCGCTCCATCCTCTTTTCCAGCTCCTCTGCGTCCCCCTGCCAGGAGATTGTGTTTACCGCCGTCACGTAGCATTCCCTTGCTGCCTTCGGATCTCCTCGTACCCTGATTTGAGTACCTCTAGAATTCAGCTTCAAGCATTGGTGAAACGACGACGGAACGCATCTGAAAGCGCTGATCAAGGGGCGCCCAAAGATAGCGTTGTAGCTACTTGGGGCGTCCACTATGACAAAACGGCAGTTTCGGGATAGTCCTCCCAGAGTTACTTGAAGTCCTACACCCCCCTCAACCTCTTTCCTTTCTCCTGAGAATCCAAACAATGGTCCATCCGCTGCCAGTACCCTCCGTGCCTCTACCCTCATTGCATTGAATGCCTTCTTGAAAATCACGTTCACCGAGCTTCCATTGTCGACCAGGATCCGCGACACCATGAAGTTCTCGATGGCAGTCCGTATCACTAACGCGTCACAAAAGGGGTCCTCATGGTCGGGCATGTCTTTTCTTGAAAACGTGATCTTCTCATCGGGAGGAGGGGATTGTGACGTCGAGGCGACACTTCGGCGGTACATAGTGTGAAGGCTCGCCTTTCGGGCCGCCTCTATCCCCACTCCCCCATTGATCACCCCAACCAGCCCGCGGTCCCCTTCATCCGCACGATCCACACACCGATCCTCTTCCCCTGTAATCGTTACTTCCTCTATCCGCACTGGCCTTGGCTGTTCCCCAGCTCCTCGAGTCCTCCTTAACTCCAAGAAATCCGGGCAGGTAGCCATTGCGTGACCTTCCTCCTCGTGGAAGTCACAGTAGGGCAACGCCACCCCCCCCCCCCCCCTCCGGTCTCCCTTCCTGAGGGTCCCTCCTTCTCCCTGCTCCTGCTCCTCTTCCTCTTGCCCGGCCCCTTCCTCTACCTCGGCCGATGGCCATGGCCTGCTGCGGAGGAGGTAGGGGCGGTCTATGACCATACCCCCACCCCATCTGATTGAACCTTCCCGGTCCTCCTTGTTGATTTCTTCCCCCTTGGGGAAGTCCCCTTCCTTGCCCGGGGGCCGTCCCCCCCTGCTGCCTCCATCCCAGCTCTGGATACGCCGGCGCCCTCGGCTCGTCTCTTCTCCTCGCTTCCTGCTGCCTCCCCCCTGTCTCCCTCGACTCTATCTCGGTCAGCCTCGCCAACTTTTTCGCAAAAGCTGGGTTCGCCGCCTCCATCGCTATTTCCTTGGCCGCCTTCTCCATCAAGCCCTCAAAGGAGAGCGGAGCCTTCCGGGTGAGGCTCATCTTGAAGAATCCTTCCCGCAGTCCCACTGTGAAAGCCATCTGGAGGGCGAAGCCCGGTACCTCCTGTATATCCAGAATCTCCTCTTGGAACCTATCCACGTACTGGGCCAGGTATTCATCCGCCTTCTGCTTGATCAAAAAGATCGATTCCGGGTTCTTCTTCCTCTTCTTAGATGTGGAGAATCGAAGTTGGAAACTTCTACTCAAGTCCTCGAAACAATATATCGAGCCTGCCGGGAGTTGATGGAACCAGTCCCTAGCTTTGTCTTTCAGAGTGATCGCGAAGAGGCGACACTTAAACGCGTCCGTCATGGGCCTGATTGAGACAGCGTCTTCGAACCACTGCAGATGATGGAGGGGATCGTCCTTCCCTACATAGTAATTCATCTCGGGCTCCCTGAAGCCCTCCGGGACCGGAGCAGACAGGACTAGCTCGCAAAAGGGGGACCCTCGCGCCGCCGGTCTCGCCACCCCTACTCGCGCGACGACCTCCCCTGGCGCGATGGTACTCGCCGGACTTGGGAACAGCTCCCTTCCCGCCATGTCCCTCCCGGTCCCTTCCAGCATCACCTCCTTTCCCGGCCTTCTCCCCGGGGCGTCTTCTCCGACTCGCGCCGAGACGAGTTCCTCCTGAGTCGCGAGAGCTGGCACTGTGGGCCGTGGAGTTGAACAGTCTCCCTGCCGCGAGATCCCTTGCAATAGATCCATGATCCCCTTGATCGAAGCCAGGAACTCCGTTCTCCCTACATATCCCCCCTGATTATCTGACTCCCCTCCTTCTCCTTCTCCATGATCTCCCGCCATGTTGGTTGCTCAAGGTTCTTCTCTGAGGGCTGCGCTCCACGCTCACCGCACCAAAAATGTTGGAACCGGCTTTCCGGTCCCTCCTAGAGTTCGAAGCAGAATGCAACCCACACGTACTCTCCTTGCGCTACCGCCCTGACGAGAGTCAGCGACCTGGAAACAGACCGAAGGGACTCAACTTGGAGGTCCCACCTCTTACCCGGAAGAACTGTTAGTCTTCCCCTCCCTAGCCAGTGTTGAGCTAGGTGCCTGAGAGGGAAAAAGTGGGAAGGTTCAACCCCTTTCTCAGGCACCTTATCGGTCTATTTATAGGTTTCTGAATCTGCTCTGCAAATATCATTTCCAAGCCGTCTCAAAATGACCAAAACACCCTGGACCGGGTCTGCTAATAGCCCAACTCCGCTGTTCTGGAGAGCTATACGCAGGCCTCCAGGGGTAAAAGAGTAAAACCATCTGGGGCCCAAAGGTAAAAATCCCCCTTATGGGTCAAAATAGATAAAGAGCTGTTAGTCTCCTGCGGCGAGTGGGGGAGGTACTGCCGGGCGAGACGGCCGCCATGCCCGTCTCGCCGCCTTCCCGGCATGTGAGCTCTCTCGCCCTGTAGGGTGATTTCGCCCACTAGAAGGTCTCGCCTCTCCAGAGGATCCCCCGTCTCGCCTCCTGTAGGTGGGCATCCTGCTCTCGCCAGTCATCTCTTCGCCTGCTGGACCGTCTCTCGCGAGCCCCCAGGTTGTACATTGAAGAAGAAGTGCAATTTGTTGCAGCAAATCTGAGGAGGAAGAGACTGTAACAGCAGCAGCATGAGGAGCAGCAGAAGGGAGAGGAGGAGCTACCCATGGAGCAATTTCTTCAATGATGGCAGAGCTGACAGTTCTTTTGGTAGGAAAGAGAGCAACCCCTTCTTCTGTAACCTGAGGGAGAGAGAAATCTAGGTTTCTGAGAGGAGCTTCTACTAGCTCTGGAGAGGGCTCATCAGAAATAAGAATTGTATCTTGCTAGTCTGTGAGAGCAGTAGGAGATTGTCCTGGAGTCCTGTCTGGAGAATGTTCAGGAGACTGTGCTGTAGTGGGGTCCTTGTGACATTCAGAGGATGGAGCTAGAGGAGATAGAGGAGGAATAGACATCACTTCTTCAGAGATCTCTTCAATCATAGCATCTATGGCAGCAGTTGTTGAGAGAAGAGATTCTGGAGGTATCTCATCTGAGGGAGTTGCTGGACTTTGTGGAGTATGAGGTAGGGAAGAAATTGCTGGCTGAGGAGAGGGCTGCCTGACTTGGTTAGAAGGAGCAGGCTCCCCCTCACTTAGTGCACCAGAGGAGCTGGCCACATGATGAGGAGAGGGAGATGGAGTCCTGTCCTCTAGAGCTAGAACCTCTGGAACTTCTGAAATCTTTGCAGCTTGGGCAGGATTCTTCAGCTTGAGTTCCCATCTCTGAATGGATGAAATGGAGACCTTCTTCATGTGGTGAAGAGGGGTCCCTTTGGAGAAGTTGAAAACTTGGGGATTTGTTTCACGGAGGAGCAGAGAGATTATTCTAGCGTAGTTAGGGGATTTTAAACTGTCCTTGATTTTATCCAGAATCAGCATACCAAATTGGAATTTCTTGCGGCAGACAATGGCTTGCATTATGTCGAAGAAATACGATGGAATGTCTCTTATGGAATTGGTCTTGCATAGTAAAACCTTCCCAATAACATCAACACAAAATTTTCCTTCTGCGTTCATGTCGGACCTTTTGAAGTACTGAGCATCAGTTGAAATTCCACAGAATAGGGCTATTCTGTCAGAGTCTATAGCATCTAAGTGATCTTCTTCATCTACTATCGGCAGTCGGAGAAGTTGAGAGACAGAGGTCTTGTTGAGTTTAATTTTCAAATCTTGCACCTTGGATTTCAGGACATTGCCATTCCTTTTGACCTTCAGATTTGAGAAGAATTCGGCTACTGCTGGGAAGAGAATCTCGTAGGGTTCTTGCAGGATGAAGGAGAGCCCTGTGTTATCTAGAAGAATGAGCAAGTTATGAAAATCATCTGAAAGCTCGACAATCCCGGCGGTAACGAGTTCGGATCCTACACCAATCTTGGAGACGGCGGCCATGATCCAGAAATATGGGAAGAAATTCTGTCGCGGGGAAGAGGAAGAGTCGCGGCTCTGCAATTTCTCGAGTGGAGATGAAGCGGCGGACGAGTACTCGAGTGAATGGAAATGATTTTGTGTAGAGTGATATTTGGAATTTCGAATTTACAAAACCCTAGGTTTAATTAAGTCTAATCATCTAGAAGAAAATAATTTAACGTAAAGGCAGCACGGGAAAATTTGAAAGCCAAATGGCATATACATGAGAGGTAAAAGGAGGTACTCGAGTATAGAGGCAGTTACTCGAGTAGGTCTATAGAGGGTACTCGAGTATATAGGGAGGTACTCGAGTAGGTCTATAAAAGGTACTCGAGTAGGTCTAGATAATCTGAAATGACTCGAGTAGAAGAATTGACTCACTCGAGTAGATGAAGTGTACTACACGAGTACTTAATTGCCTTACTCGAGTAAGTTAAAGGACTACTCGAGTAGGTCTGTTGAGTACTCGAGTAGGTACTTTGAGTACTCGAGTAGGTTAGGTTTTACTTGAGTCAGAGAAGGAAGAAACCTTTGAAAAGCCAGATTTTGACTAACATTTTAATTTCCTTTGCTTCCTTGGTATCCAAAATGCTCTAATCTTCCTTGTTGAGCATCCCAAGTTCAGTTTTGAAGAAAGAGAACTTGGTCTCGTCCAGTGGCTTCGTGAAAATATCTGCAACTTACCTGTCTGTGGAGACATATTGGAGATCTATGTCCCCATGCTCTACATGCTCCCGGATAAAATGATACCATAGCTCGATATGCTTTGTCCGACTGTGCGAGACTGGATTGTTGGCTATTGCAATTGCGCTGGAGGAGTCGCAGAACAGTGGGACATTCTTGAACTTCAAGTTGTAATCTTCGAACTAATTCTTTATCCAAAGTAACTGAGCGCAGCAATTGCCTGTAGAGATGTACTCTGACTCGGCCGTTAAGATTGCGACACAGTTCTGCTTCTTGCTACTCCAGGAGATTAGCCTTCTTCCAAAGAATTGGCACGTCCTGGAGGTGCTTTTCCGGTCGTCTCTGCTACCTGCAAAATTTGCATCTGAAAACCCAATTAGTTTGCTGTCATTACTTCTTGGGTACCATAAGCCAAGATTTGGTGTACCTTTAAGGTATCTCAAAATCCGCTTTGCAGCAGCGTAGTGAGATTCCTTAGAGTTCACCTGAAATCTAGCACAGACACATGTTGAAAACATTATGTCAGGTCTACTGGCAGTGAGGTAGAGCAGGGATCCAATTATGCTTCTGTACTTGGTTTCATCAAAAGGTTTTCCTTTTTCATCCTTGTCCAGAGACATAGTTGAGCCCATTGGAGTCGTCATAGAGGTTGCGTTCTTCATTCCGAATTTCTTAATTAGCTCTTTGGTGAACTTGGTCTACGAGATGAAAATTTCAACTTCAGATTGTTTCACCTGAAGCCCAAAGAAATACTTCAGCTCGCCCATACTGCTCATTTCGAACTTCCCTTGCATAAGTTTTGAGAACTTTTTGCAGAGGTTGTTGTCTGTAGAGCCAAAGATAATGTCGTCGACATAGATTTGTACTAGCAAAATCTTGCCTTTAATTTCCCTAAGAAATAATATCTTGTCTATCTTTCCCCTTGTGAACTTGCTCTCATGTAGAAAGCTAGACTGCATCTCATACCAAGCTCGAGGAGCTTGTTTCAGACCATATAGAGCCTTGTGCAGGAAATAGACATAATCAAGAAAGTTAGGATCAACGAAACCTGGAGGTTGTTCCACATACACTTCCTCCTTTATGTTACCATTTAGAAAGGCATACTTCACGTCCATCTGATAGACGGTAAATCCTTTGAGTGCAGCATATGCTCGGAACAACCTTATTGCCTCCAGCCTAGCCACTCAACAATTTCAAAAGGCCCTAAAAACCTTGGACTCAACTTCTTGAGTCGGCGAATCCGTGAGACGCCTTTGAACGGCTTGACCTTCAGATAAACCCAATCACCAACTGTAAATTCCAACTTCCGGTGACGAGCATTAAAATATTTTGCTTGCCTGTCTTGCGCCACCTTCATACGCTCTTGGATGGTCCGTACCAACTCACAAGCGTCAACTACCGCACCCTTTCCCAAAAGTTTGGTGTCTCCCGCCTCTGCCCAAGACATTGGCGTTCGACATCGCCTCCCATACAAAGCTTCGTATGACGCCATCTTTATACTAGCTTGAAAACTGTTGTTGTACGCAAATTCTACCATGAAGAGGTGATCCTCCCACCTCTTGCCAAAATCAAGAACGCACATCCTAAACATGTCCTCCATAGTACGGTTCGTTCTCTCTGTTTGCCCATCAGTTTGAGGATGGAACGCCGTACTAAACTTTAGCTTCGTGCCCAAGCTCTTTTGAACCAATCTCCAGTCCTTGGACGTAAATCGTCCATCTCGATCACTGACTATGCTCTTAGGAACTCCGTGCAGTCGCACAATGTTGCGAACATACAACTCCACCAGCTTCTCCACGCTGTCCTCTTTCCGATTTGGGATGAAGTGAGCTACCTTAGTTAGGCGATCCACGATCACCCAAATAGCATCATTACCATGCTGCGATCTAGGCAAACCATGCACAAAGTCCATGGAGATGTCCTCAAATTTCCATTCAGGAATTGGAAGGGGCTTCAGGAACCCGCCCGGTTTCTGACATTCGGCCTTCACCAAGGCACATGTTTGGCAACGACTCACATACAAAGCTACATCTCGCTTCAACCCCGGCCACCAAAAGGATTTCTTCATATCCAAGTACATCTTTGTACTGCCCGGGTGAATGGAGTACTTTGAGAAGTGAGACTCAAACATCAACTCCTCACAGAGATTGCCAAACTGCGGTACCCAAATCCTTCCATCCTTTCTCAAGATTCCCCCAAACATCTCCCAGGCGCTGCTCTCGCCCTTTTGAGCCTCCAACACAAAAGGTTGAAACTCCACATCCAATCGAGTCGCTTCCCGAATACGATCGGATAAGTCGCTTTGCACTTCAATCCAGTTCAACCGAGCCACGCTAGACTCGCCTCTCGCAACACATTCCAACCCAAGGGACTCCCATTCCCCAACCAACCGCTCATCATGAGCTTCGATCCAATTTCCTTGCCCCGAGTACTTTCTACTCAACGCATCCGCCACCACATTGGCCTTACCCGGCGTATACTGAATCGCCACTTCGTAGTCTCCAAGAAATTCAACCCATCTGCGTTGCCGCATGTTCAATTCCTTCTGATCCAAGAGATACTTCAGGCTTTTATGGTCCGTGAAGATCTCCACCCTTACGCCATACACATAGTGTCGCCATATTTTCAACGCGAAGATTACCGCCGCCAACTCCAAGTCATGGATGGGGTAATTCCTCTCATGAGGTTTCAGCTGTCGAGACCCAAAAGCTATTACCCTGCCATGTTGCACCAACACGCAACCCAAACCGCATCCCGATGCGTCACTGAAAATCTGAAATCCATCGGTCCCTTGCGGTAAACTCAGGATCGGAGCCATCATAAGACTCTCCTTCAGTGCCTCGAATGCTTGACTGCACTCTTGGGTCCACACAAACTTATGGTCTTTACGAGTGAGTGAGGTGAGGGGTAGAGCTATCTTCGAGAAATTCTCCACGAATCTCCTATAGTACCCGGCTAGTCCAAGAAAACTTCGGACTTCCGCCACGGTCCTCAACACCGGCCAATCTCTGATGGCCTCCACTTTCGCCGGATCCACTACCACCCCATCACCACTAATCACGTGGCCCAAAAATGCCACCTTCTCCAGCCAGAACTCGCATTTGGAGAATTTTGCATACAACTCATTCTCCCTCAACACTTGCAAAACTATTCTCAAGTGGGTCTCATGCTCCACTTGCAATTTGGAATACACCAAAATGTCATCAATGAAGACAACCACAAACGAATCCAAGTATTCCCGAAATACCCGATTCATAAGGTCCATGAACACCGATGGTGCCTTCGTCAACCCAAACGGCATCATCGTAAACTCAAAGTGTCAATACCTTGTACCAAAGGCAGTCTTGGGTATGTCCTCGTCCCGAATTCGCAGCTGATAGTAGCCTGACTTCAAGTCCAGTTTCGAATATACCTCTGACCCCACCAATTGGTCGAACAAATCGTCTATCCGAGGGATCGGATACTTATTCTTGATGGTCAATTTATTCAGCTCTCGGTAGTCTATGCATAGGCGCATGCTACCGTCTTTCGTTTTTACAAACAACACCGGTGCGCTCCACGGTGAAGAACTGGGTCTAATATACCCTTTCTCCAACAGTTCCTGTAGCTGTACCTTAAGTTCCGCTAACTTCTTTGGTGCCATCCTAAATGGGGGACGCGACACCGGTCTAGCCTCCGGCATTAACTCGATCGAGAAGTCGATCTCCCGCCGAGGAGGCACTCCAGGAAGTTCATCCGGAAACACATCCTTGAACTCTGCTACCACAGGCACTTCCTCAATCAAAAGTTGGGAGAGACGAACCTCCAACAACGCTACCAGCGCCACACCTCCCTGGTTAACCGTCTGCATCATTTGCATGGTCGTAATTAGGGAATGGGCTACTCCACAAAGGCCCATAAACTTGACTTCCGCTTGCCCCTTACTCTTTAGGGTCACTACCTTGGATAAACAATCAATGTTGGCACGCTGCTCTGCAAGCCAGTCCATGCCTAAAATGACATCGAACTCTACTAACGGCAACACTGCTGCTTCCAAAATGAAGTCAACTCCGTCTAGCTCCCAACAGATGTGCCCTTTAGCCCCGGTGGTCATAGATGAACCATTGGGCATGCGCACTTTCAGTTCCGCGTCCGCTGAGAAAGTCTCGACTCCTACCCTTCGGATGAAACTCTCCGCAAGAAAAGAGTGCGAAGCCCCAGTATCGAACAATACCCTAGCGGGGTATCCAGAAACTAACACGAAGCCTACAACGAGACAACACACGGAAAGGGGTCTAAAAGTATGAAGCACAAATGCAAACTTAAATTTTCTTCATACCTGTCACCACATCAGTTTGGCGGATCGCTTCTTGCTGTCCAAGGTTGTAAGCCCTTGGTTGCACCGGTTGGAACCGAGAAGCGCTCGACTCCGCCATCTTTCCTTTCTCTGCAGCACTGGGGCCCGAGCGCACAGACTGCTCCTGCTTTGACTCTTGCCCCGCTCCCCCTTGCTGACAAGCACGGGCTATGTGCCCAACCTTCCTGCAGTTGTAACACGTCGGCGGTCCCCTAGAGTGAGAACCCCCAGACGTCCAAGTGCTCCTCTCACCCGACCTGGAAGGGTGAGGCTTCCTCCTCCACCTGCTCCCATCAGACTTTACATGAGATTGGGAGGTCTTCCCTTCCCCATGCTTGGGAGTAAAACCCTTTCGACGCTGGGTTCGCTCCAGATCACTCTCCAAACTCCTGGCGGCTTCAACTAGCTCATTAAATCCCGCCCTCTTCATGGAGATGAGAGGCTGTCTCAGATTCTCCCTCAAACCTTGGTAGAAGAGGTTATCCCTCTCTACATCATCCGCCATTGTCGTTCCCGCATAACGACCCAAATGGGTGAACTCTTGCACGTACTCATCCACTGTCTTGTCTCGCTGCATTAGATGGAGAAACTGCCTCTGCAGGGCCAACCGTGTTGAAACTGGAATATACCTCTTAAGAAAAGCGTCCCCAAACTCTTCCTCTGACGGGGTGCGCACCGGGAACAGGCGGCCGCTATGGCTCACCCACCACAATTTGGCATCTCCTTCCAACATGAACGTCGCATACTCGGATTTCTTCTCCTCTGGCGTCTCTGCCGCCCTTAACAATTCTTGAATACAAACCCACCAATCCTCCGCGTCCGTTGGCGTTCCTACACCCTTGAAAGACGGTGGATGGAAACTCAGGAAATACTTCATGTGTCGGTCTCCATGCCCTACCACCACCCTTTCTGCCAAAGGCTCCACTCGCCTGGCTTCTCCGCCTGGCACGGCCGTCGCCTTGTCCGGTGTAGCAGGGGTTGCTACCTGGGCTGCAGCCGCCGCTTGCACCGCCACCATCGCTTCTGCAAGCATACGGCAGAAGTCAGCCGGGTTTACACCCGTGCCCAGAAGGCCTGGAGCAGTTGCACTGCTTGCCGAGAGATCATCCCTTGCTCTTGAAGTGCCCGCCTCGTTGCTTGCACTCTTCAGGAAAACAAGAAATAAGGGATTAGTCTCCAATCTCAAGACTAGAACATAAGGACACTCACGGTCCCGCATTACTCTTATGTGGATAACTTCTCTACGCACTGACCTTGAATCAAACTTGGCTCTGATACCAAATTGTAACACCTCCCCTGTAGTGGACGTATAATATGGGTCCGGCCGGGGACCCACAGCATACGAACGCCACAGCTTTAGTATTATAAGTTGATATAACTACCCAAACTCAAAACACTTGCACAACACAGCGGAAACCAACAGGACTAGAAGTTATCCACCACTAAAGAGTAAAACAAATGGCCTTAAGGCCTTACAACAAGTGTCCAAAAAGACATAGTACATCAAACATGAATGTGCTCAGCACTCCTAGTCTACCTCGGCATGCAAGCCGGACAAAATAGTCTCAAACAAACATCATCATAACTGTAGTGCTACAAAAAGGGAAAAACACTTCATGGTGAAAGGGAAACTAGATCTGATATACTCTAGAGGGGGGTGAATAGAGTATATGGTGCTTTTATAACACAAAGAAAAACTTTTGCAAAGCTTTACAACAATTGTTGTAATGAGTGTGAGCAGGGAAGCAGAAATAAAACTAATCACAAAACTAAGCTATGCAGAAACTAAGCACAAGAGAATCTAGGCCAGAAATAAAAAGAAAACAAGCAGAACCAGATGACACAAGAAAATATAGTGGTTCCCCAAACTTGGGTACATCCACTCTTCTACCACCCTAGGTAGGAATCCACTGCAGGATGAGTTGATCAGGTGTCCTGGGCACCAATGAGCTTTTGATAAGGTGCTCAAAAACCAAATCAGATTTTTTGATCAGGTGTCTTGCCACCAATGAGCTTTTGACAAGGTGCTCAAAAACCAGATGCAAACTTTTGAAGGGAGTTTGAAAAACCATTTACAGAATGGGGGTGAGAGAGTTATGGCAGTCTTCTCTTTCTCAAGCAACTGAGAAGACTAAGTGGATTGATGTCAAAGCTCCCCCTGAATCCTTGAAATCTTCAGGAAGATGAGCTTTGCTGAGGGTGATAGGCCTTCAAAGATAGATCTCCAGCACAAGATGATTTCAGCAAGCTGAAATATTGAGAGTCTGGAGTCTTGAAATGATGTTGGCCTTGAACACTTTGAGAGCTGAAGAGATCTGAAGATTGCTTGATCTCTTTGATGAGTGTTCTTCAGAATTCTCCTTGACAGAAGATTTTTAAAAAGTCTCTGTATACTGAGTTGTGTGTCCTCTTCTTGTCAATCTCTGTATTTCATCTCTATTTCATTCAAAAACATTCTGTCTTTCATTCTCTGTGCCAGAATAGAATATCACTCTGTCAAAGATAGTCGTTGGTCTGCATTGATTACAACCTTAATTGCATAATTTCTTCTGAAGGAAAGTCCACTGAATTGTTCCTTGAAAAATCCCTTGAAACTTGCTCCAGAAGTAAATGAAAACGGCTGGCAGATCTTCTGAATTAATTGCAGAATAACTTCTAATTGATTTGAATTTGAATTCTGAAGGATAACTGAAATCGTCGAACTGAGCTCTGCTATCGTCGAGCTGAGCTCAGCGAACTGGAAAATCCAAGTAGCAAGATAATCGTCGATCTGAGCTCAAAGATCGTCGAACTGAGCTCAGAGATAAGGATCCAATGCAGAGTTAAAATCGTCGACCTGAGCTCACCGATCGTCGAATGGAGTTCGACGATATTGCGAAGTTGAGCTCAGCGATCGTCGAGTGGAGCTCGACGATATTATGAGGTTGAGCTCAGCGATCGTCGAATGGAGCTCGACGATCTGTCAAAGTTGAGCTAGACGATCGTCGACCGGAGTTCGACGAATCGTCGTGCTGAGCTCGACGATTAGACTTGGTCTACAGAAAAACTTGGTCTTCAGGGTAGCTTCCAATCCTAGACTTCTAACCCTTAGACTCAATTCTAATTGACCTATTAAGCTATATAGAAGGTCAAACACAGATTCCTAGAGACATAGTGATCCTGACCCAAATTAGTAATAGGGTGTTCCATCAATCTCCCCCTATTTGGGTTAGGATTACTATTTACAGATTTTGGAAAAATTCAAATAACAACATACAATCAGAAAAGCATAAAAACAATATACAGACATTGCAGAAACATCACAGATATATATATATATATATATATATATATATATATATATATATATATATATATATATATATATATATATATATATATATATATATATATATATATATGTGTGTGTGGCATCCAGATAGCAATCAGAAAAACCAAGGATTGTCACCTTACAGAGTTACTTCTTCTCTTTGCTTTTAACCATCTTGATTTCTCTGTTAGGATTCAGGGCTTCTTGTTTGGATCTGGTGTCATCAGCTGCACCCAAATAAATTTGCTTAGTAGCCCTGGGAACCACAGCAGCAGGATGCAATTCCATATATCTTTCTGCATCAAAAAACTTACTGGAGGCATATCTTTCTAATTCTTTCTGTCTTTGTTCTGACATTGTAGAAATATTGGAAGTGTCTAGGCCTTGTTCTTTGGCTTTCTTTATCTAGTCTAATGCAGCCAACTCCTTCATCCTAGAAGTCCAAGCAACAGGATTCTTCTCAGGGTCCTCAAACGGTACAGGTGGCTCATACCTGTTGGAAGAAGTATCTTGAGGAGTCCTGGCACTCACAGTTTCTTTGAGCCTATAGGGGAATGGACCAGAAGAAGTATCAGATGAAGCATGTCCTCCCCTGGAGTAAGGATGCTGCCTAGAATGCCCTTTGGAATAAACTTGAGTCTCTCTTTGATTTCCCCTATATCCTCCCCTCCTAGAGTAAGAACCCCTAGGCTGGCTTTCCCTTTGATAGGTTCTAGCATGGGGTTGGTAGGGAGCCTGGCTTCTAGATGGGGCTTGGCCTGCAGAGCTGCCACCTGCACCTGCATCAGGTGGAGGTGGTGGAGGAGGATGAGGGTGCTTGAACTGGGAGGAGCCCTTCTCATACTTCCTTTTCATCTTCATTGCTTTTAGCTGATTTTTAGAGAACTGCATCCAATGTTCAGTAATTGGGCAGTTGTGCAGAATATAGTATGGAATATCATTATCATCTTTTACTTTGGCAGGTGGAACCCTTTTCATTGCCTTACTTCTTGCCTTCCTTTTCCTTGCAATGGTGGCAGAAGAATCATCAGAGGCAGTGTTGTAGTCATCAGATTCAGAGCTCTGAGCATCATATAAAGCATCAATCCTCTTCATCAAATCCTCTTTCAGTTGAACAGCAGCAGATGGGGCAGAATTAGAGGGAGCAACAGAAACAGATACAGCAGCAGATGTAACAATAGATACAGGAGCAACAGCAGAAACAACACTGGTTACTTCAGGAATGATGGCAGCAGCAGCTTCAGAAACAACAACAAAATCTTCAGCAGGCTCAAAAACAGCAGCCTCTGTCATCAGAAAATCCTGGGATGTGGGCTCATCAGAAACAATTTGAATTTCAGCAGTAGTTGGAACATTTTCTTCAGCAGCAGCAAAGACAGTTTCAGAAGCAGATACAACCTTTTCTTCATCAGCAGCAGCAGCAGTCATCACTGAGAGTACAAAAGAGGAAAGAATGTTGGGGTCACAGCCAGAGAGAGGCACCAGAGCCTTGGACAGATCTTCTGGGGGCTGGACAGCATTTGGCTCTGGGAGGTAGCTGTAATATGCAGTATCAAATGCAGAGAGCAAAGACCTTAGGTCTATTGCTAAGACTGGAATAGGAGCCTGAACTGGAACAGCAGCAACAGGAGCAGTAGATACAAACACAGCAGCAGCAGTAACAACAGCAGGAGCAGAAGCAGCAGCAACAGCAGCATGAATGCTGGCTTCATAGGGCATCTCCCCCTGCCTGGATGCAGATACCTCTGTATCAAGGCAAACTGCTGGAGGTGCTGCCTGAGGAATGAGGGAGGAAAGCCTGGCAGACAGGGCTGCCACTGACTGTTGTAGAGGAGCTAAGGAGGCCTCCATGAGAAGAGAGAGCCTGGGGGCAAGTAGCTCATACAACTTGTCAGCTAAGGCTGGCAGATCTACATGCTCAAGAAGAGGAGCAGAGGTAGATGGTATTGGGATGGCTGAGGAAGCTGGAAGTGGAGGGCTGAATGGTGGAGGGATGGATGGCTGAGGTGTGGGGATTGTGGAGATGGAGGACAAGGGGATGGATATGGATGGAGTGAATGTGGGTTGGTCAAGGATGTGGTGGAGGAGATCTTGGAAAGATGTTGAGGAGGAGGGTAATTCTTGAGGAGAAGAGGGGGAATCATCCATGTAGGATTCATCCAGAAGGGTGAATGATGGTATGGATGGAGATGATGTGACATCTGGAGGTGGATATGAGAACAATGGGTGGAATTGGTCTACTGGAGGTGATGAAGTGGTTGCTGGGGATGGTATTGAGGTTGGAGATGGGCTGGATATGGTAATGGTGGATGGAACTGGAGTGGTGGATGGAATAGGTAGGGTTGGACTTGGAGGAGGAGAAGCAGCACTAGCGGCAGGCAGGTCTTCTGCAGGAGCAGAGACCTGGGGGGGAGTGACTCTTTGAGTCCTGGTGCCTGAAGGAGCAGTTGAAGAGGGCCTGCAGGGTCTGCTAATTTGCCTGTCCCACTTCCCAAATAGGGCACAGGTGAGTCTCTTGGAGGCATTGATGTGCACTCCAGAGGAGACCAGCAGAGCAGGGCACCTTGCTTGAAGGAAAACTCCAAGAATTCTTCCAAAATTTACAAAGGTTTTATTAATCTTCTTCTTTATCAGGTCAAAGAAGACCTATCCCCAGTTTAAGCTTTTCCTTTCTACCAGAGCTCCCATGAGGCAGAGCTGATGTCTGGAGATGGTATCATGTGCAGAATGCTTTGCCAACAGCACCTTGCCTACAACATCAGCTAGAAACCTGTATTCAACTGACAGGTTCCTCTTAAACAACTTGCTAGGGTTTCCCTCTGGATGACCCATCCTGGCAAGTATATCAGAAAATTCCTCTCCAGATAGTTCAGCAGTGTCTTCACCATTTCTCAAGCCAAAAACTTCTGTTAAAACTGTTGGGGTCAGAGGTACCTGGGTTCCAGCAATAGATCCAACTATGGTGTTGTTGTCTAGATTGTGAGCAGTATAGACCCATTCTTTTATTTCATCTGAGGCAAGTTTGATTCTTGTGGTCATGAGGGCAGACAAATGCTGATCCTTGAATAAACTCAGGATGTCCTGGAAGATTTGATCAGTGGTGTTGAAGGAGTCCAGATCAATGTCAAATCCTGCATCAAACTTCATTGCGGCGAGGACAGCAACTGAGACGACCATGGTACCTGCAAAAACTTAACAAACAAACCGAACAAGCGTAGAACTGTTTGGAGGGAAGAAAATTCTTGCAGAGAAATTGAAAGCGCAAGAGAGAACGACGGCGAAAAATGAGTTTTATATTAGGGTTCGACGCAGAATTGGAAAGATCGTTGAACTCAGTTCGACGATCTAGGCTTCTAAAGGAATCTGAAGAGACTCCAACATCGTCGATCTCCGTTCGACGATCTTGGAAAGGCGTCGAGCTCCGTTCGACGATCGTTCAGGGAACAAAATCGTCGAGCGCCGTTCGACGATCGTTGACCGGAAGAGATAGTTCATACTATCTGAGGGGCGCTGAACTCAGTTCGACGATTCTGGAAATCGTCGAACTCCGTTCGACGATCTTTGGGGAAATCGTCGAGTGCAGTTCAGAGATCAGAAAATTCTAGACACTAAGAAAAATCAGAATTTTGCATAGTCTTGGTCAAGTTTTAGCTTTCAAAATCTTGGGTATTATTTAAGACTTCCTCCATGTAACATTCCTAACAGATTTAGGAAGAAAGTGTGTTTCTTTTCATCCAAAGGCTTGGTGAAAATATCTCCCCTTTGTAAATCAGTTGGGATATATTGCAGTTCAATTTTGTTCTTTTCAACATTGTCCCTTAAGAAGTGATGCCTAATCTCTATGTGTTTTGTCCTACTATGGAGGACTGGATTTTGAGCTATGGAAATAGCACTTGTATTGTCACAAAAGATTTTAGACTTCTCTAAGTTGTAACCATAGTATAGGAGTTGATTTTGAATCCACAATATTTGTGAACAACAACTGCCTGCAGCCATATATTCAGCTTCAGCAGTTGAAGTTGACACAGATGTTTGTTTCTTGCAAAACCAAGAGACAAGTCTATCACCAAGGAACTGACAAGTTCCACTGGTGCTTTTCCTGTCAATTCTGCATCCAGCATAATCAGCATCAGAGAATCCAGTTAACTCAAATGCTGAATCTTTTGGATACCAGAGACCTAGATTTGGACAACTTTTAACATACCTGAGAATCCTCTTTACTAATGTTAGGTGTGACTCTCTAGGGCTAACTTGGAACCTAGCACATATACATGTAGCAAACATTATATCTGGTCTACTAGCTGTAAGATACAGTAAAGAGCCAATCATTGCTCTATATGTTGTCTGATCAACAGGTTTCCCATGTTCATCAGCATCCAATACAGCATTGGTAGGCATGGGTGTTTTCATACAAGATGCCTCAGACATGCCAAATTTCTTAACCAGCTCATTAGCATATTTGGTTTGAGAAATAAAGATGCCTTCAGCATGTTGCTTGACTTGCAGTCCTAGGAAGAAGGATAGCTCACCCATACTACTCATCTCAAATTTAGAATGCATTAGGTTAGAAAACCTTTTGCACAATTTTGAGTCAGTAGAACCAAAAATGATATCGTCTACATAAATCTGTACTAGTAGGGTATGGGACTTATGGGTTCTAATAAAAAGAGTTTGGTCTACTCTACCCCTGATAAAACCATTGATATACTCTAGAGGGGGGTTCCCTCTGATACCAATTGAAAGGGAAACTAGATCTGATATACTCTAGAGGGGGGTGAATACAGTATATGGTGCTTTTATAACACAAAGAAAAACTTTTGCAAAGCTTTACAACAATTGTTGTAATGAGTGTGAGCAGGGAAGCAGAAATAAAACTAATCACAAAACTAAGCTATGCAGAAACTAAGCACAAGAGAATCTAGGCCAAAAACAAAAAGAAAACAAGCAGAACCAGATGACACAAGGAAATATAGTGGTTCCCCAAACTTGGGTACATCCACTCTTCTACCACCCTAGGTAGGAATCCACTGCAGGATGAGTTGATCAGGTGTCCTGGGCACCAATGAGCTTTTGATAAGGTGCTCAAAAACCAAATCAGATTTTTTGATCAGGTGTCTTGCCACCAATGAGCTTTTGACAAGGTGCTCAAAAACCAGATTCAAACTTTTGAAGGGAGTTTGAAAAACCCTTTACAGAATGGGGGTGAGAGAGTTATGGCAGTCTTCTCTTTCTCAAGCAACTGAGAAGACTAAGTGGATTGATGTCAAAGCTCCCCCTGAATCCTTGAAATCTTCAGGAAGATGAGCTTTACTGAGGGTGATAGGCCTTCAAAGATAGATCTCCAGCACAAGATGATTTCAGCAAGCTGAAATATTGAGAGTCTGGAGTCTTGAAATGATGTTGGCCTTGAACACTTTGAGAGCTGAAGAGATCTGAAGATTGCATGATCTCTTTGATGAGTGTTCTTCAAAATTCTCCTTGACAGAAGATTTTTAAAAAGACTCTGTATACTGAGTTGTGTGTCCTCTTCTTGTCAATCTCTGTATTTCATCTCTATTTCATTCAAAAACATTCTGTCTTTCATTCTCTGTGCCAGAATAGAATATCACTCTATCAAAGATAGCCGTTGGTCTGCATTGATTACAGCCTTAATTGCATAATTTCTTCTGAAGGAAAGTCCACTGAATTGTTCCTTGAAAAATCCCTTGAAACTTGCTCCAGAAGTAAATGAAAACGGCTGGCAGATCTTCTGAATTAATTGCAGAATAACTTCTAATTGATTTGAATTTGAATTCTGAAGGATAACTGAAATCGTCGAACTGAGCTCTGCTATCGTCGAGCTGAGCTCAGCGAACTGGAAAATCCAAGTAGCAAGATAATCGTCGATCTGAGCTCAAAGATCGTCGAACTGAGCTCAGAGATAAGGATCCAATGCAGAGTTAAAATCGTCGACCTGAGCTCACTGATCGTCGAATGGAGTTCGACGATATTGCGAAGTTGAGCTCAGCGATCGTCGAGTGGAGCTCGACGATATTATGAGGTTGAGCTCAGCGATCGTCGAATGGAGCTCGACGATCTGTCGAAGTTGAGCTAGACGATCGTCGACCGGAGTTCGACGAATCGTCGTGCTGAGCTCGACGATTAGACTTGGTCTACAGAAAAACTTGGTCTTCAGGGCAGCTTCCAATCCTATACTTCTAACCCTTAGACTCAATTCTAATTGACCTATTAAGCTATACAAAAGGTCAAACACAGATTCCTAGAGACATAGTGATCCTGACCCAAATTAGTAATAGGGTGTTCCAACAATCTCCCCCTATTTGGGTTAGGATTACTATTTACAGATTTTGGAAAAATTCAAATAACAACATACAATCAGAAAAGCATAAAAACAATATACAGACAATGCAGAAACATCACAGATATATATATATATATATGTGGCATCCAGATAGCAATCAGAAAAACCAAGGATTGTCACCTTACAGAGTTACTTCTTCTCTTTGCTTTTAACCATCTTGATTTCTCTGTTAGGATTCAGGGCTTCTTGTTTGGATCTGGTGTCATCAGCTGCACCCAAATAAATTTGCTTAGTAGCCCTGGGAACCACAGCAGCAGGATGCAATTCCATATATCTTTCTGCATCAAAAAACTTGCTGGAGGCATATCTTTCTAATTCTTTCTGTCTTTGTTCTGACATTGTAGAAATATTGGAAGTGTCTAGGCCTTGTTCTTTGGCTTTCTTTATCTGGTCTAATGCAGCCAACTCCTTCATCCTAGCAGTCCAAGCAACAGGATTCTTCTCAGGGTCCTCAAATGGTACAGGTGGCTCATACCTGTTGGAAGAAGTATCTTGAGGAGTCCTGGCAGTCACAGTTTCTTTGAGCTTATAGGGGAATGGACCAGAAGAAGTATCAGATGAAGCATGTCCTCCCCTTGAGTAAGGATGCTGCCTAGAATGCCCTTTGGAATAAACTTGAGTCTCTCTTTGATTTCCCCTATATCCTCCCCTCCTAGAGTAAGAACCCCTATGCTGGCTTTCCCTTTGATAGGTTCTAGCATGGGGTTGGTAGGGAGCCTGGCTTGTAGATGAGGCTTGGCTTGCAGAGCTGCCACCTGCACCTGCATCAGGTGGAGGTGGTGGAGGAGGATGAGGGTGCTTGAACTGGGAGGAGCCCTTCTCATACTTCCTTTTCTTCTTCATTGCTTTTAGCTGATTTTTAGAGAACTGCATCCAATGTTCAGTAATTGGGCAATTGTGCAGAATATAGTATGGAATATCATTATCATCTTTTACTTTGGCAGGTGGAACCCTTTTCATTGCCTTACTTCTTGCCTTCCTTTTCCTTGCAATGGTGGAAGAAGAATCATCAGAGGCAGTGTTGTAGTCATCAGATTCAGAGCTCTGAGCATCATATAAAGCATCAATCCTCTTCATCAAATCCTCTTTCAGTTGAACAGCAGCAGATGGGGCAGAATTAGAGGGAGCAACAGAAACAGATACAGCAGCAGATGTAACAATAGATACAGGAGCAACAGCAGAAACAACACTGGTTACTTCAGGAATGATGGCAGCAGCAGCTTCAGAAACAACAACAAAATCTTCAGCAGGCTCAAAAACAGCAGCCTCTGTCATCAGAAAATCCTGGGATGTGGGCTCATCAGAAACAATTTGAATTTCAGCAGCAGTTGGAACATTTTCTTCAGCAGCAGCAAAGACAGTTTCAGAAGCAGATACAGCCTTTTCTTCATCAACAGCAGCAGCAGTCATCACTGAGAGTACAAAAGAGGAAAGAATGTTGGGTTCACAGCCAGAGAGAGGCACCAGAGCCTTGGACAGATCTTCTGGGGGCTGGACAGCATTTGGCTCTGGGAGGTAGCTGTAATATGCAGTATCAAATGCAGAGAGCAAAGACCTTAGGTCTATTGCTAAGACTGGAGTAGGAGCCTGAACTGGAGCAGCAGCAACAGGAGCAGTAGATACAAACACAGCAGCAGCAGCAGCAGTAACAACAGTATGAGCAGAAGCAGCAGCAACAACAGCATGAATGCTGGCTTCATAGGGCATCTCCCCCTGCCTGGATGCAGATACCTCTGTATCAAGGCAAACTGCTGGAGGTGCTGCCTGAGGAATAAGGGAGGAAAGCCTGGCAGACAGGGCTGCCACTGACTGTTGTAGAGGAGCTAAGGAGGCCTCCATGAGAAGAGAGAGCCTGGGGGCAAGTAGCTCATACAACTTGTCAGCTAAGGCTGGCAGATCAACATGCTCAAGAAGAGGAGCAGAGGTAGATGGTATTGGGATGGCTGAGGAAGCTGGAAGTGGAGGGCTGAATGGTGGAGGGATGGATGGCTGAGGTGTGGGGATTGTGGAGATGGAGGACAAGGGGATGGATATGGATGGAGTGAATGTGGGTTGGTCAAGGATGTGGTGGAGGAGATCTTGGAAAGATGTTGAGGAGGAGGGTAATTCTTGAGGAGAAGAGGGGGAATCATCCATGTAGGATTCATCCAGAAGGGTGAATGATGGTATGGATGGAGATGATGTGACATTTGGAGGTGGATATGAGAACAATGGGTGGAATTGGTCTACTCGAGGTGATGAAGTGGTTGTTGGGGATGGGATTGAGGTTGGAGATGGGCTGGATATGGTAATGGTGGATGGAACTGGAGTGGTGGATGGAATAGGTAGGGTTGGACTTGGAGGAGGAGAAGAAGCAGCACTAGCAGCAGGCAGGTCTTCTGCAGGAGCAGAGACCTGGGGGGAGTGACTCTTTGAGTCCTGGTGCCTGAAGGAGCAGTTGAAGAGGGCCTGCAGGGTTTGCTAATTTGCCTGTCCCACTTCCCAAATAGGGCACAGGTGAGTCTCTTGGAGGCATTGATGTGCACTCTAGAGGAGACCAGCAGAGCAGGGCACCTTGCCTGAAGGAAAACTCCAAGAATTCTTCCAAAATTTACAAAGGTTTTATTAATCTTCTTCTTTATCAGGTCAAAGAAGACCTCTCCCCAGTTTAAGCTTTTCCTATCTACCAGAGCTCCCATGAGGCAGAGCTGATGTCTGGAGATGGTATCATGTGCAGAATGCTTTGCCAACAGCACCTTGCCTACAACATCAGCTAGAAACCTATATTCAACTGACAGGTTCCTCTTAAACAACTTGCTAGGGTTTCCCTCTGGATGACCCATCCTGGCAAGTATATCAGAAAATTCCTCTCCAGATAGTTCAGCAGTGTCTTCACCATTTCTCAAGCCAAAAACTTCTGTTAAAACTGTTGGGGTCAGAGGTACCTGGGTTCCAGCAATAGATCCAACTATGGTGTTGTTGTCTAGATTGTGAGCAGTATAGACCCATTCTTTTATTTCATCTGAGGCAAGTTTGATTCTTGTGGTCATGAGGGCAGACAAATGCTGATCCTTGAATAAACTCAGGATGTCCTGGAAGATTTGATCAGTGGTGTTGAAGGAGTCCAGATCATTGTCAAATCCTGCATCAAACTTCATTGCGGCGAGGACAGCAACTGAGACGGCCATGGTACCTGCAAAAACATAACAAACAAACCGAACAAGCGTAGAACTGTTTGGAGGGAAGAAAATTCTTGCAGAGAAATTGAAAGCGCAAGAGAGAATGACGGCGAAAAATGAGTTTTATATTAGGGTTCGACGCAGAATTGGAAAGATCGTTGAACTCAGTTCGACGATCTAGGCTTCTAAAGGAATCTGAAGAGACTCCAACATCGTCGATCTCCGTTCGACGATCTTGGAAAGGCGTCGAGCTCCATTCGACGATCGTTCAGGGAACAAAATCGTCGAGCGCCGTTCGACGATCGTTGACCGGAAGAGATAGTTCATACTATCTGAGGGGCGCTGAACTCAGTTCGACGATTCTGGAAATCGTCGAACTCCGTTCGACGATCTTTGGGGAAATCGTCGAGCGCAGTTCAGAGATCAGAAAATTCTAGACACTAAGAAAAATCAGAATTTTGCCTAGTCTTGGTCAAGTTTTAGCTTTCAAAATCTTGGGTATTAGTTAAGACTTCCTCCATCTAACATTCCTAACTGATTTAGGAAGAAAGTGTGTTTCTTTTCATCCAAAGGCTTGGTGAAAATATCTCCCCTTTGTAAATCAGTTGGGATATATTGCAGTTCAATTTTGTTCTTTTCAACATTGTCCCTTAAGAAGTGATGCCTAATCTCTATGTGTTTTGTCCTACTATGGAGGACTGGATTTTGAGCTATGGAAATAGCACTTGTATTGTCACAAAAAGATTTTAGACTTCTCTAAGTTGTAACCATAATCTAGGAGTTGATTTTGAATCCACAATATTTGTGAACAACAACTGCCTGCAGCCATATATTCAGCTTCAGCAGTTGAAGTTGACACAGATGTTTGTTTCTTGCAAAACCAAGAGATAAGTCTATCACCAAGGAACTAACAAGTTCCACTGGTGCTTTTCCTGTCAATTCTGCATCCAGCATAATCAGCATCAGAGAATCCAGTTAACTCAAATGCTGAATCTTTTGGATACCAGAGACCTAGATTTGGACAACTTTTAACATACCTGAGAATCCTCTTTACTAATGTTAGGTGTGACTCTCTAGGGCTAACTTGGAACCTAGCACATATACATGTAGCAAACATTATATATGGTCTACTAGCTGTAAGATACAATAAAGAGCCAATCATTGCTCTATATGTTGTCTGATCAACAGGTTTCCCATGTTCATCAGCATCCAATACAGCATTGGTAGGCATGGGTGTTTTCATACAAGATGCCTCAGACATGCCAAATTTCTTAACCAGCTCATTAGCATATTTGGTTTGAGAAATAAAGATGCCTTCAGCATGTTGCTTGACTTGCAGTCCTAGGAAGAAGGATAGCTCACCCATACTACTCATCTCAAATTTAGAATGCATTAGGTTAGAAAACCTTCTGCACAATTTTGAGTCAGTAGAACCAAAAATGATATCGTCTACATAAATCTGTACTAGTAGGGTATGGGACTTATGGGTTCTAATAAAAAGAGTTTGGTCTACTCTACCCCTGATAAAACCATTGATATACTCTAGAGGGGGGTTCCCTCTGATACCAATTGAAAGGGAAACTAGATCTGATATACTCTAGAGGGGAGTGAATAGAGTATATGGTGCTTTTATAACACAAAGAAAAACTTTTGCAAAGCTTTACAACAATTGTTGTAATGAGTGTGAGCAGGGAAGCAGAAATAAAACTAATCACAAAACTAAGCTATGCAGAAACTAAGCACAAGAGAATCTAGGCCAGAAACAAAAAGAAAACAAGTAGAACCAGATGACACAAGGAAATATAGTGGTTCCCCAAAATTGGGTACATCCACTCTTCTACCACCCTAGGTAGGAATCCACTGCAGGATGAGTTGATCAGGTGTCCTGGGCACCAATGAGCTTTTGATAAGGTGCTCAAAAACCAAATCAGATTTTTTGATCAGGTGTCTTGCCACCAATGAGCTTTTGACAAGGTGCTCAAAAACCAGATTCAAACTTTTGAAGGGAGTTTGAAAAACCCTTTACAGAATGGGGGTGAGAGAGTTATGGCAGTCTTCTCTTTCTCAAGCAACTGAGAAGACTAAGTGGATTGATGTCAAAGCTCCCCCTGAATCCTTGAAATCTTCAGGAAGATGAGCTTTGCTGAGGGTGATAGGCCTTCAAAGATAGATCTCCAGCACAAGATGATTTCAGCAAGCTGAAATATTGAGAGTCTGGAGTCTTGAAATGATGTTGGCCTTGAACACTTTGAGAGCTGAAGAGATCTGAAGATTGCTTGATCTCTTTGATGAGTGTTCTTCAGAATTCTCCTTCACAGAAGATTTTTAAAAAGTCTCTGTATACTGAGTTGTGTGTCCTCTTCTTGTCAATCTCTGTATTTCATCTCTATTTCATTCAAAAACATTCTGTCTTTCATTCTCTGTGCCAGAATAGAATATCACTCTGTCAAAGATAGCCGTTGGTCTGCATTGATTACAGCCTTAATTGCATAATTTCTTCTGAAGGAAAGTCCACTGAATTGTTCCTTGAAAAATCCCTTGAAACTTGCTCCAGAAGTAAATGAAAACGGCTGACAGATCTTCTGAATTAATTGCAGAATAACTTCTAATTGATTTGAATTTGAATTCTGAAGGATAACTGAAATCGTCGAACTGAGCTCTGCTATCGTCGAGCTGAGCTCAGCGAACTGGAAAATCCAAGTAGCAAGATAATCGTCGATCTGAGCTCAAAGATCGTCGAACTGAGCTCAGAGATAAGGATCCAATGCAGAGTTAAAATCGTCGACCTGAGCTCACCGATCATCGAATGGAGTTCGACGATATTGCGAAGTTGAGCTCAGCGATCGTCGAGTGGAGCTCGACGATATTATGAGGTTGAGCTCAGCGATCGTCGAATGGAGCTTGACGATCTGTCGAAGTTGAGCTAGACGATCGTCGACCGGAGTTCGACGAATCGTCGTGCTGAGCTCGACGATTAGACTTGGTCTACAGAAAAACTTGGTCTTCAGGGCAGCTTCCAATCCTAGACTTCTAACCCTTAGACTCAATTCTAATTGACCTATTAAGCTATACAAAAGGTCAAACACAGATTCCTAGAGACATAGTGATCCTGACCCAAATTAGTAATAGGGTGTTCCAACACATGGGGCTTAGGCCTTTCTGGCCGGCGTGCTATCTTCTGCATGCGATCCTTGCCCTGTAAAAATTATTAGTAACGTGGGTCAGCAAAGGCTGACCTCAAACTGTGTAACAACACATCTCCTCCCGGCCGCCCCTAACGGACCCCGGGGAACCCTCCAACCTGCAAGTCAGCACTTCGTATGCAATATAATCATCTATAAATAGAAAAGCATTAAAACAGGCTTGGATGTCTCAATCATCAAACACGTTCTCTACTGGTTGAGCATGTAATAAAAGGGCCTACTATGCAACATGTATGCAACACTCGGGCTTCGCCCAAGGCACCCTACTGCGTATACAACTAGCACAACATTACAACATTTGGGTACTCATATTTCCCCATTGGCATAAAGCCGCAAACAATGAGGGAGACACAACTCCCTCAAACGGCGCACAGGCTGCCACATGGAATTCTTGCCAAGGCCCCACCCTCTCGTGGGCTTAGCCCCGGGCTTACCTGCAAACTCTGACGTCTCATGTCAGGATTCCAACAAACACAGACCGACCGATTCTAAGAAGCCTTGCTGGACCCCACCCGCTCATGGCCTCTTTGCCCGGGCTTGCCCCAAGCTTGGCATTCTCGTCAGTCTCATAGAAGGGGACTAGTCTCGCCGGGACACTCTCCACACATGACGCACATGTCACGGGATAGACAGCCGACCACAGAGACATAGCCATGCCTTGGCACAACACAAACCGAGACTAAATACATCATAATCCCTCATTGTACTGTAGTGTTCCCGCGCACCAAGGAAACCATCTCCAACTCGTGCGGAGCTAACCTTGTCCCTCAAGGAAACCATCTACCGCCACGAGGAGCTAACCTTGTCCGGGTCCGACTACACGTACCTTTGCAAATAAACGGGACAATCACCACCACAACACAAACGGCATCTTGCCGCAACGGAAAAATCTCTACGAATCCCTAAGTTCGTATGCAACATCACCGAGTCGGACTAACGGTCGCGACTACGGCTTCACCCACCATGCCTAATCTACTAGCGAAGCGGATCTCTAATGCAAAATATGCCGGGGACGCACTCAATCAACCCAGAAGTTCCTCTTGAAACTTGGCAAACCAAAACCCCTCTCATTTGAGAGTTCGGTGCCCAAAAATTAGGGAGAAAGAAAACTAAATGATGCTAATACATGCATCCTAAGGACCGAGAGGAGAGATGTCGTTACCTTCCGACTCCACTTCCTTGCCATGGCAAAATAGCCGGATAAAACCTTCGCAACGCTCCAAGCTTCACGGATCCGGACTCGGCTCGCGATTTGGAGCTCCGAAACTCTTCCTACAGCCCAAGACCTTCTTCTTCTTCCTCCTTGCTCTAGTTTTTCTCAAGAACTTAGAAAGAGAAGACTTGGAAAACAAATGAGGGTTTCCCACCCTAGAATCAGACTTAACTTCCCAAGAACAGTCCTGAGCCGTAAGATCCCAAAATCTGGGAAAGAATGGCCACGATTCGCCTGGAAAATAAAAGACCTGGGCCGAACACGACCTGGCACACGCCCGTGTCCAGGGCCGTGTGCCTCATTCGCCGTCTCAAATCGACGCGCCTGGAACCGCACACGGGCATCCGACACGCCCGTGTTCAACCCGACACGCCCGTGTCCCCAGTGACACGGCCGTGTGGCCGGCCGTGTGCCTCCAACAACACGGCCCCGAAACCAACCCGAGAGATGACACGGCCTGGGACACGCCCGTGTCCCAAGCCGTGTGCAAAGTCTCGACACTCGTCGACAGGATTTGTGTCGACACCGCGGAAACACGTCGAGCGAAGATCGTCGACCAAGCGGGACACGCCCTGTGACACGCCCGTGTCACAGGCCGTGTGCCCCAGTCTCGACACTTTATTGAGCGAATGTGTCGACACTTGGGTCGAGTGTCGACACAGCCACGACACGCCCTGCGACACGCCCGTATCGCAGGCCGTGTGCCCCACTCTCGACACTTTGTCGAGCGAAAGTGTCGACACTTGGGCCGAGTGTCGACACGGCCTCGACACGCCCGTGTCGCAGGCCGTGTGCCCCACTCTCGACACTTTGTCGAGCGAAAGTGTCGACACTTGGGCCGAGTGTCGACACGGCCTCGACACGCCCTGCGACACGCCCGTGTCGCAGGCCGTGTGCCTCCTGCCAGAAACCCAAAAATGTTCAGAACTGCAGACTGAACCTCTTGCAAAAACTGGGGTGTTACAGCTCTCCCCCACTTAACAGAATTTTGTCCCGAAATTTTCAAAACAAAAGGGTACGAAACTTAAATTGTACCTGACATGAAGAGTTCTGGATAATCTTATAGCATGGCCTGTTCTCGTTCCCAAGAGAACTCCTCACGACCGCAGTTGTCCCATCGAACTTTCACGTGTTTGACTTCTTTATTCCGCAACTGCCGAGTCTCTGAATCCTCTATAGCAATTGGGAGGACTCGCGTCCTCAAGTATTCCTCAATCGGCACCGATGCCGGCTCTATCACCATGCTAGCCTCCACCAAGGCTTTCCTCAAAGCGGAGACGTGGAAGACGTCATGTAATCCACTTAAGTCTGCGGACAATGCCAACCGATATGCTGCTTCTCCTACCCGCTCAACAATTTCAAAAGGCCCCAAAAACCTTGGACTCAACTTCTTGAGTCGGCGAATCCGTGAGACGCCTTTGAACGGCTTGACCTTCAGATAAACCCAATCACCAACTGTAAATTCCAACTTCCGGTGACGAGCATTAAAATATTTTGCTTGCCTGTCTTGCGCCACCTTCATACGCTCTTGGATGGTCCGTACCAACTCACATGCGTCAACTACCGCACCCTTTCCCAAAAGTTTGGTGTCTCCCGCCTCTGCCCAAGACATTGGCGTTCGACACCGCCTCCCATACAAAGCTTCGTATGGCGCCATCTTTATACTAGCTTGAAAACTGTTGTTGTACGCAAATTCTACCATGAAGAGGTGATCCTCCCACCTCTTGCCAAAATCAAGAACGCACATCCTCAACATGTCCTCCATAGTACGGTTCGTTCTCTCCGTTTGCCCATCAGTTTGAGGATGGAACGCCGTACTAAACTTTAGCTTCATGCCCAAGCTCTTCTGAACCAATCTCCAGTCCTTGGACGTAAATCGTCCATCTCGATCACTGACTATGCTCTTAGGAACTCCGTGCAGTCGCACAACGTTGCGAACATACAACTCCACCAGCTTCTCCACGCTGTCCACTTTCTGATTTGGGATGAAGTGAGCTACCTTGGTTAGGCGATCCACGATCACCCAAATAGCATCATTACCATGCTGCGATCTAGGCAAACCATGCACAAAGTCCATGGAGATGTCCTCAAATTTCCATTCAGGAATTGGAAGGGGCTTCAGGAACCCGCCCGGTTTCTGACATTCGGCCTTCACCAAGGCACATGTTTGGCAACGACTCACATACAAAGCTACATCTCGCTTCAACCCCGGCCACCAAAAGGATTTCTTCATATCCAAGTACATCTTTGTACTGCCCGGGTGAATGGAGTACTTTGAGAAGTGAGCCTCAAACATCAACTCCTCACGGAGATTGCCAAACTACGGTAGACAAACCCTTCCATCCTTTCTCAAGATTCCCCCAAACATCTCCCAGGCGCTGCTCTCGCCCTTTTGAGCCTCCAACACAAAAGGTTGAAACTCCACATCCAATCGAGTCGCTTCCCGAATACGATCGGACAAGTCGCTTTGCACTTCAATCCAGTTCAACCGAGCCACGCTAGACTCGCCTCTCGCAACACATTCCAACCCAAGGGACTCCCATTCCCGAACCAACCGCTCATCATGAGCTTCGATCCAATTTCCTTGCCCCGAGTACTTTATACTCAACGCATCCGCCACCACATTGGCCTTACCCGGCGTATACTGAATCGCCACTTGGTAGACTCCAAGAAATTCAACCCATCTGCGTTGCCGCATGTTCAAGTCCTTCTGATCCAAGAGATACTTCAGGCTTTTATGGTCCGTGAAGATCTCCACCCTTGCGCCATACACATAGTGTCGCCATATTTTCAATGCGAAGATTACCGCCGCCAACTCCAAGTCATGGACGGGGTAATTCCTCTCATGAGGTTTCAGCTGTCGAGACCCAAAAGCTATTACCTTGCCATGTTGCACCAACACGCAACCCAAACCGCATCCCGATGCGTCACTGAAAATCTGAAATCCATCGGTCCCTTGCGGTAAACTCAGGATCGGAGCCATCATAAGCCTCTCCTTCAGTGCCTCGAATGCTTGACTGCACTCTTGGGTCCACACAAACTTATGGTTTTTACGAGTGAGTGAGGTGAGGGGTAGAGCTATCTTCGAGAAATTCTCCACGAATCTCCTATAGTACCCGGCTAGTCCAAGAAAACTTCGGACTTCCGCCACGGTCCTCAACACCGGCCAATCTCTGATGGCCTCCACTTTCGCCGGATCCACTGCCACCCCATCACCACTAATCACGTGGCCCAAAAATACCACCTTCTCCAGCCAGAACTCGCATTTGGAGAATTTTGCATACAACTCATTCTCCCTCAACACTTGCAAAACTATTCTCAAGTGGGTCTCATGCTCCACTTGCGATTTGGAATACACCAAAATGTCATCAATGAAGACAACCACAAACGAATCCAAGTATTCCCGAAATACCCGATTCATAAGGTCCATGAACACCGATGGTGCGTTCGTCAACCCGAACGGCATCACCGTAAACTCAAAGTGTCCATACCTTGTACCAAAGGCAGTCTTGGGTATGTCCTCGTCCCGAATTCGCAGCTGATAGTAGCCTGACTTCAAGTCCAGTTTCGAATATACCTCTGACCCCACCAATTGGTCGAACAAATTGTCTATCCGAGGGATCGGATACTTATTCTTGATGGTCAATTTATTCAGCTCTCGGTAGTCTATGCATAGGCGCATGCTACCGTCTTTCTTTTTTACAAACAACACCGGTGCGCTCCACGGTGAAGAACTGGGTCTAATATACCCTTGCTCAAACAGTTCCTGTAGCTGTACCTTAAGTTCCGCTAACTCCTTTGGTGCCATCCTAAATGGGGGACGCGACACCGGTCTAGCCTCCGGCATTAACTCGATCGAGAAGTCGATCTCCCGCCGAGGAGGAACTCCAGGAAGTTCATCCGGAAACATATCCTTGAACTCTGCTACCACAGGCACTTCCTCAATCGAAAGTTGGGAGAGACGAACCTCCAACAATGCTACCAGCGCCACACCTCCCTGGTTAACCGCCCGCATCATTTGCATGGCCGTAATTAGGGAATGGGCTACTCCACAAAGGCTCATAAACTTGACTTCCGCTTGCCCCTTACTCTTTATGGTCACTACCTTGGATAAACAATCAATGCTGGCGCGCTGCTCTGCAAGCTAGTCCATGCCCAAAATGACATCGAACTCTACTAACGGCAACACTGCCGCTTCCAAAACGAAGTCAACTCCGTCTAGCTCCCAACAGATGCGCCCTTTAGCCCCGGTGGTCATAGATAACCCATTGGGCATGCGCACTTTCAGTTCCGCGTCCGCCGAGAAAGTCTCGACTCCTACCCTTCGGATGAAACTCTCCGCAAGAAAAGAGTGCGAAGCCACAGTATCGAACAATACCCTAGCAGGGTATCCAGAAACTAACACGAAGCCTACAACGAGGCAACACACGGAAAGGGGGTCTAAAAGTATGAAGCACAAATGCAAACTTAAATTTTCTTCATACCTGTCACCACATCGGTTTGGCGGATCGCTTCTTGCTGTCTAAGGTTGTAAGCCCTTGGTTGCACCGGTTGGAACCGAGAAGCGCTCGACTCCGCCATCTTTCCTTTCTCTGCAGCACTGGGGCCCGAGCGCACAGACTTCTCCTGCTTTGACTCTTGCCCCGCTCCCCCTTGCTGACAAGCACGGGCTATGTGCCCAACCTTCCCGCAGTTGTAACACGTCGGCGGTCCCCTACAGTGAGAACCCCCAGGCTTCCAAGTTCTCCTCTCACCCGACCTGGAAGGGTGAGGCTTCCTCCTCCACCTGCTCCCATCAGACTTTACATGAGATTGGGAGGGCTTCCCTTCCCCATGCTTGGGAGCAAAACCCTTTCGAAGCTGGGTTCGCTCCAGATCACTCTCCAAACTCCTGGCGGCTTCAACTAGCTCATTAAATCCCGCCCTCTTCATGGAGATGAGAGGCTGTCTCAGATTCTCCCTCAAACCTTGGTAGAAGAGGTTATCCCTCTCTACATCATCCGCCGTTGTCGTTCCCGCATAACGACCCAAACGGGTGAACTCTTGCACGTACTCATCCACTGTCTTGTCTCGCTGCATTAGATGCAGAAACTGCCTCTGCAGGGCCAACCGTGTTGAAACTGGAATATACCTCTTAAGAAAAGCGTCCCCAAACTCTTCCACTGACGGGGTGCGCCCCGGGAACAGGCGGTCGCTATGGCTCACCCACCACAATTTGGCATCTCCTTCCAACATGAACGTCGCATACTCGGATTTCTTCTCCTCTGGCATCTCTACCGCCCTTAACAGTTCTTGAATACGAACCCACCAATCCTCCGCGTCCGTTGGCGTTCCTACACCCTTGAAAGACGGGGGATGGAAACTCAGGAAATACTTCATGTGTCGGTCTCCATGCCCTACCACCACCCTTTCTGCCAAAGGCTCCACTCGCCTGGCTTCTCCGCCTGGCACGGCCGTCGCCGTGTCCGGTGTAGCAGGGGTTGCTACCTGGGCTGCAGCCGCCGCTTGCGCCGCCACAATCGCTTCTGCAAGCATACGGCAGAAGTCAGCCGGGTTTACCCCGTGCCCAGAAGGCCTGGAGCAGTTGCACTGCTCGCCGAGAGATCATCCCTTGCTATTGAAGTGCCCGCCTCGTTGCTTGCACTCTTCAGGAAAACAAGAAATAAGGGATTAGTCTCCAATCTCAAGACTAGAACATAAGGACACTCACGGTCCCGCATTACTCTTATGCGGATAACTTCTCTACGCACTGACCTTGAATCAAACCTCGCTTTGATACCAAATTGTAACACCTCCCCTGTAGTGGACGTATAATATGGGTCCGGCCGGGGCCCCACAGCATACGAACGCCACAGCTTTAGTATTATAAGTTGATATAACTACCCAAACTCAAAACACTTGCACAACACAGCGGAAACAAACAGGACTAGAAGTTATCCACCACTAAAGAGTAAAACAAATGGCCTTAAGGCCTTACAACAAGTGTCCAAAAAGAAATAGTACATCAAACATGAATGTGCTCAGCACTCCTAGTCTACCTCGGCATGCAAGCCGGACAAAATAGTCTCAAACAAACATCATCATAACTGTAGTGCTACAAAAAGGGAAAAACACTTCATGGGGCTTAGGCCTTTCTGGCCGGCATGCTAGCTTCTGCATGCGATCCTTGCCCTGTAAAAATTATTAGTAACGTGGGTCAGCAAAGGCTGACCTCAAACTGTGTAACAACACATCTCCTCCTGGCCGCCCCTAACGGACCCCGGGGAACCCTCCAACCTGCAAGTCAGCACTTCGTATGCAATATAATCATCTATAAATAGAAAAGCATTAAAACAGGCTTGGATGTCTCAATCATCAAACACGTTCTCTACTGGTTGAGCATGTAATAAAAGGGCCTACTATGCAACATGTATGCAACACTCGGGCTTCGCCCAAGGCACCCTACTGCGTATGCAACTAGCACAACATCACAACATTTGGGTACTCACATTTCCCCATTGGCATAAAGCCGCAAACAATGAGGGAGACACAACTCCCTCAAACGGCGCACAGGCCGCCACATGGAATTCTTGCCAAGGCCTCACCCGCTCGTGGGCTTAGCCCCGGGCTTACCTGCAAACTCTGACGTCTCATATCAGGATTCCAACAAACACAGACCTACCGATTCTAAGAAGCCTTGCTGGACCCCACCCGCTCATGGCCTCTTTGCCCGGGCTTGCCCCAAGCTTGGCATTCTCGTCAGTCTCATAGAAGGGGACTAGTCTCGCCGGGACACTCTCCACATATGACGCACATGTCACGGGATAGCCAGCCGACCACAGAGACATAGCCACGCCTTGGCACAACACAAACCAAGACTAAATACATCATAATCCCTCATTGTACTGCAGCGTTCCCGCGCACCAAGGAAACCATCTCCAACTCGTGCGGAGCTAACCTTGTCCCTCAAGGAAACCATCTACCGCCACGAGGAGCTAACCTTGTCTGGGTCCGACTACACGTACCTTTGCAAATAAACGGGACAATCACCACCACAACACAAACGACATCTTGCCGCAACGGAAAAATCTCTACGAATCCCTAAGTTCGTATGCAACATCACCGAGTCGGACTAACGATCGCGACTACGGCTTCACCCACCATGCCTAATCCACTAGCGAAGCGGATCTCTAATGCAAAATATGCCGGGGACGGACTCAATCAACCTGGAAGTTCCTCTTGAAACTTGGCAAACCAAAACCCCTCTCATTTGAGAGTTCGGTGCCCAAAAATTAGGGAGAAAGAAAACTAAATGATGCTAATACATGCATCCTAAGGACCGAGTGGAGAGATGTCGTTACCTTCCGACTCCTCTTCCTTGCCATGGCAAAATAGCCGAATGGAAACCTTCGCAACGCTCCAAGCTTCACGGATCCGGACTCGGCTCGCGATTTGGAGCTCCGAAACTCTTCCTACAGCCCAAGACCTTCTTCTTCTTCCTCCTTGCTTTTGTTTTTCTCAAGAACTTAGAAAGAGAAGACTTGGAAAACAAATGAGGGTTTCCAACCCTAGAATCGGACTTAACTTCCCAAGAACAGTCCTGAGCCGTTAGATCCCAAAATCTGGGAAAGAATGGCCACGATTCGCCTGGAAAATAAAAGACCTGGGCCGAACACGGCCTGGCACACGCCCGTGTCCAGGGCCGTGTGCCTCATTCGCCGTCTCAAATCGACGTGCCTGGAACCGCACACGGGCATCCGACACGCCCGTGTTCAACCTGACACGCCCGTGTCCCCAGTGATACGGCTGTGTGGCCGGCCGTGTGCCTCCAACAACACGGCCCCGAAACTAACCCGAGAGATGACACGGCCTGGGACACACCCGTGTCCCAAGCCGTGTGCCAAGTCTCGACACCCATCGACAGGCTTTGTGTCGACACCGCGGAAAAACGTCGAGCGAAGATCGTCGACCAAGCGGGACACGCCCTGTGACACGCCCGTGTCACAGGCCGTGTGCCCCAGTCTCGAAACTTTGTCGAGCGAATGTGTCGACACTTGGGCCGAGTGTCGACACGGCCTCGACACGCCCTGCGACACGCCCGTGTCGCAGGCCGTGTGCCCCACTCTCGACACTTTGTCGAGTGAAAGTGTCGACACTTGGGCCGAGTGTCGACACGGCCTCGACACGCCCTGCGACACGCCCGTGTCGCAGGCTGTGTGCCCCACTCTCGACACTTTGTCGAGCAAAAGTGTCGACACTTGGGCCGAGTGTCGACACGGCCTCGACACGCCCTGCGACACGCCCATGTCGCAGGCCGTGTGCCTCCTGCCAGAAACCCAAAAATGTTCAGAACTGCAGACTGAACCTCTTGCAAAAACTGGGGTGTTACAACCTGCTCTTCTCTTCTTCAGCTTTCCTGGTGTTGAGTTGAAGCTCATATGACATAAGCTTCCCTAAGAGATTTTGTGGGTCTATCTCAGCCAACTTCCCAAACTCCCTGATGGCACAGACCTTATTGTCCCATTCTTTGGTCAGGGATCTCAGGAACTTGTCATTCAGTTCTCCATTAGTGAATACTCTGCCATAGACTCTTAGGTCATTCACTATCTTGAAAAAGTTCTCAAATGTATCAGCAATGGTCTCTTTGCTTCCCTGTCGGAAGGCTTCATACTTCTGATTGAGGAGGGATCTCCGATCATCCCTCACTTCTTATGTACCTTCAATCAGGGTAACCAAGGACTGCCACATCTCCTTTCCAGATTGGCAGTGGATTAAGTTTTTCAGCATTAAGTCATCAACTGCACTTGCTATAATGTTTTTAGCTTTCTTGTCCAGTGAGACAAGTGCAATATCGTCCTTGTCTAAATCTATCAGCTTCTTTGGAACCTTCTTGGTAGGGTCTATAGTGGAGACAGTCATAGGGACATAAGGACCTTCTTCAACTATCATGAAAATCCTCGGATCCACAGCTTCCATAAAAAAATTGATCCTTTCTTTCTACATGGGAAAGTTGTTCTTGTTGCACATGGGAAGCTTGGCGAAATCCTTTGCCTTGTCCAGGATAGATAGATCTCAAATGAGAACTATTTGCAGGACCTGATCAAGGTGTTAACCTTTTGCTGATCAACCTCCCTCTGATACCAATTGAAAGATAATAGTTGTCAACCTAAATCACCTAGAGGGGGTGAATAGGTGAGTTGTGCGTCTTTTGCGGAATAAAAAAATCTTAGAACACAGCACAGATCTATCAACTAAAATATCACAGATGAGACAAGATTTATAGTGGTTCCCCGATCTTGGGTACATCCACTTTCCCTCACAGATCTAGCAACGAACTAGACTCGGCTACTCCACTATCTCGGATTGAAAAATAATCCTACCCTCGGAACAAAGTTCCTACAATCTCAATCCAATCCAACTGGATCTACAACTCGGTAGAAACACCTTCCTACAAACTCGGAGTGAAAAACTCCTACACTCGGAGAAAATTTCTCCTACAGAAATCAAGTACAAGTATTGAAGAAATACAAACAGTCGTATTGTCTGGTTCAGATCTGAAAATGAAACAGGGACTGGAATCTTCTTCTTGGCGTTCGGCTTTATCAGAAAAGTTGAAGAATGATTCTCGGCAACAGTAGATCTGAACTCCTTGCTTCCACGATCGGACAGAAGATGAGTATGTGAAAATCGATCTCGATCTGGAGAGCTTTTTCTATCTATTTCCTCTAAAGATCAAAACCCTTGCTGGAGAAGAACAGCGGCGACGGCGGCTTTCGTTCCGTGAAGAGAGAGAGAGGAAATAACGATTATTTGGAAAGCGACGGCTGCAAAACTCAGAAGAATTTTCTTCTTGAAAGATCTGTTTTTCTGATTAGGGTTTGTCGATTAGACAAGACCTTTTATAGGAGTACTAATAACGGTCATAATCGGTTTTAATGACGTACACGTGGACCAATCATGTCACGGAATTTGAAAATCTGTCAAATCTGTACATAGAAGAAATTTCAGGGAAAAAGAGGTCATATACACGAGCATGTATAAAACTACTCGAGTTGGTCAAGGACTACTCGAGTAAGCAAAGAAATTTTACTCGGGTATATAGATCATGACTACTCGAGTATGTCGAAGAAAACTACTCGAGTATGTATAGTCAACTACTCGAGTACTTTAGAAGATCTACTCGAGTACACAGAAAAGTTTCTCGGGAGGGAGAGGAACTACTCGAGTACAAGTTGTACTACTCGGGTAGGCAGAATTAAACTACTCGAGTGGTTAGAAGAACTACTCGAGACAAACACTTAGAAATATTCTGCACACGGGAAAAATAACTACTCGAGTAGTTAGAGTTAACTACTCGAGAGAGAAGAAAGTTATCTCGAGTATATGAAAGACTTACTCGAGTATATTTTAACTACTCGACACAGAGAAGATTGTTACTCGACACAGTGTCGAGACTTACTCGAGTATATAAAGTACCTACTCGAGTAAATGACTTAGAAAAATTCTGAAAAAAAAAAGAATCTGGAACAGGAAGAATATACTACTCGAGTATGAACTACTCGAGAGAGCATGAGCTACTCGAGTATATGACTTGGAATACTCGAGTGTTTTACTTAGAAAAGTTTGGAACCTGAATTTTGGGCAACTCGAGTAAGAAGAATGATCTACTCAAGTAGTTAAGTAAGCTACTCGAGTATGTTAATGAACTACTCGAGTGTTTTACTTAACTTCACGAAAGGAAAAATTTTCTTACTCAAGTATGCAGAAGTTTCACTCGAGTATATCTCAAGCAATCTACTCGAGTAGTTAAGGACCTACTCGAGAGAAATACTTAGAAAAATTTCTGTCAGCAACTTTCTTCTACTAGAAGGGAATGAGCACCAAGTTTTACACAGTCCTATAGCTTGAATATGAAGTGTATCCCAATAGAGAGACTACACATGAGTCAACACTTTGGAACACACAATGAGGGATTACACTGTGTGGTCCTGTGTTTTGTGACCCATTGTAGACTGACATTGGTCTACACTTCCCATTGGAGTCCTGCAAACACATAACTCAAACAAAGCATCAAATATAACCTAATTCATCTTAGTTCCAGGGTGACTTCATCAAATCTGGGTTACTGTGGACATGGTTCCCAACAATCTCCCCCTATTTGTTGAAGTCAGAACCCTTTACACTAAGGTGAATTATAGACATAAAAAGAAGCTAAGTAGAAAATGTGCAAGCAAACAATAGACTATGATAAAGGATAGTAAGAGCAAAAACTTAGAATTACATAAATAAGAATATCCAAAATTTTCATTTCTACAGTCAATCATTCCACCCTCTCAAAGCTACTAGAAGATCAACCTTGATTCTGTCTGTCCAGTTTCTCTTGTTGTCTTCTCTGGTAGCTGTAGGGTTTTGGATAGTACTTGGGAGGCCTAGGAGGGCTGCAGGGTTGTTCCTCCCATATTCTCTGTCATTGATTCTTCTTTTTGTCATGGACTTCTCATAAAGTTCCCATTCAGAGGAGCTGTAATGAATGTTCCTGCTCTCATGGAATTCCATAACTAATCTGAGAGTTTCTAAAATCAGGGACTTGGAGGTTGGAGACCAAACTTCAGCATGTTCAGTGGCTTTAGTAAGAGCAGTCCTGCTAGCAGAGGGGCCTTCACCATACTTCCTTTTCTTCTTGTAGGTTTTGATCTCTGGAGGAGCTTTGAGGAATATATCTGCAGGATCTTCTTCCCAGTCTTGAGCATAGGTGTCTGGAGTGGCAACTGTGTCTTCAGGCCTGGGAGAGAAAGTAGGTTGCAGAAGAACAGCTGGGGCAGAGACATCTGTAGCTAGAGGGTTTAAATGATGAGGAATGATGTTGGGGTCAACATCAAGGTCTGGCAGAATCTGATTGTGCATCCAGACAGCAGTGTCATAGGTATGAAATTTGACACTCTGGATCTATGCTAGCACATCATCATGAATTGTCTTCACATGAGCTTCACATACATCTGACTTCTGAGCAGCTGACTTTTCTACTTGTTCTTTGAGTTTTTTGACCAATCCCTTCCCCTTTCTGATTTCAACAGATAGCTTCTCTGTAATGTCTTCTTTGAAAAGTCCAACTTCTTCGCATATTTTCATTTTGTTAGCTTCATTTCTCTTGTCTAGCTCTACTTGATTATTTGCAAGGGTGACACCTTGTTCCATAACCTCTCCAACACTAATGATAGTGTGGTCTAGGGCTTTGCCACCAAGTTGAAATAAGTATTTAAGCTTGTCAGTATTATGCTGAATTTTGGCAAAACCTCTGCTCATCTCAGTCTCGAGAGCAGTTACCTTGTCAGTTACAATCTTTAGAGAAGTATCAAAATAATTTCTTTGTTCTTGAAGAAGAAGTGCAATTTGTTGCAGCAAATCTGAGGAGGAAGAGACTGTAATAGCAGCAGCATGAGGAGCAGCAGAAGGGAGAGGAGGAGCTACCCATAGAGCAATTTCTTCAATGATGACAGAGCTGGCAGCTCTTGTGGTAGGAAAGAGAGGAACCCCTTCTTCTGTAACCTGAGGGAGAGAGAAATCTAGGTTTCTGAGAGGAGTTTCTGCTAGCTCTGGAGAGGGCTCATCAGAAATAAGAATTGTATCTTACTGGTCTGTGAGAGCAGCAGGAGATTGTGCTGGAGTCCTGTCTGGAGAATGTTCAGGAGACTTTGCTGGAGTGGGGTCCTTATGACATTCAGAGGATGGAGCTGGAGGAAATAGAGGATGAATAGGCATCACTTCTTCAGATAGCTCTACAATCATAGCATCTATGGCAGCAGCTGTTGAGAGAAGAGATTCTGGAGGTATCTCATCTGAGGGAGTTGCTGGACTTTGTGGAGTATGAGGTAGGGAAGAAATTGCTGGCTGAGGAGAGGGCTGCCTGACTTGGTTAGAAGGAGCAGGTTCCCCCTCACTTAGTGCACCAGAGGAGCTAGCCACATGATGAGTAGAGGGATATGGAGTCCCGTCCTCTAGAGCTGGAACCTCTGGAACTTCTGAAATCTTTGCAGCTTGGGCAGGATTCTTCAGCTTGAGTTCCCATCTCTGAATGGAAGAAATGGAGACCTTCTTCATGTGGTGAAGAGGGGTCCCTTTGGAGAAGTTGAAAACTTGGGGATTTGTTTCACGGAGGAGCAGAGAGATTATTCTGACGTAGTTGGGGGATTTTAAATTGTCCATGATTTTATCCAGAATCAGCATACCAAATTGGAATTTCTTGCGGTAGACAATGGCTTGCATTATGTCGAAGAAATACGATGGAATGTCTCTTATGGAGTTGGTCTTGCATAGTAAAATCTTCCCAATAAAATCAACCAGAAATTTTCCTTCTGCGTTCATGTCGGACCTTTTGAAGTACTGAGCATCAGCTGAAATGCCACAGAATAGGGCTGTTCTGTCAGAGTCTTCAGCATCTAAGTGATCTTCTTCGTCTACTATCAGCAGTCGGAGAAGTTGAGAGACAGAGGTCTTGTTGAGTTTAATTTTCAAACCTTGCACCTTGGATTTCAGGACTTTGCCATTCCTTTTGACCTTCAGATTTGAGAAGAATTCGGCTACTGCTGGGAAGAGAATCCGGCAGGGTTCTTGCAGGATGAAGGAGAGCCCTGTGGTATCTAGAAGAATGAGAAAGTTGTGAAAATCATCTGAAAGCTCGGCAGTCCCGGCGGTAACGAGTTCCGATCCTACACAAATCTTGGAGACGGCGACCATGATCCAGAAATATGGGAAGAAATTCTGTCGCGGGGAAGAGGAAGAGTCGCGGCTCTGCAATTTCTCGAGTGGAGATAAAGCGGCGGATAGGTACTCGAGTGAATGGAAATGATTTTGTGTAGAGTGATATTTGGAATTTCGAATTTATAAATCCCTAGGTTTAAGTCTAATCATCTAGAAGAAAATAATTTAAAGGAAAGGCAGCACGGGAAAATTTGAAAGCCAAACGGCATATACACGAGAGGTAAAAGGAGGTACTCGAGTATAGAGGCGGTTACTCGAGTAGGTCTATAGAGGGTACTCGAGTATATAGGGAAGTACTCGAGTAGGTCTATAGAAGGTACTAGAGTAGGTCTAGATAATCTGAAATGATTGAGTAGAAGAATTGACTCACTCGAGTAGATGAAGTGTACTACACGAGTACTTAATTGCCTAACTTGAGTAAGTTAAAGGACTACTCGAGTAGGTCTGTTGAGTACTCGAGTAGGTACTTTGAGTACTCGAGTAGGTCAACTTTTACTTGAGTAAGAGAAGGAAGAAACCTTCGAAAAGCCATATTTTGACTAACCTTTTAATTTCCTTTGCTTCCTTGATATCCAAACTGCTCTAATCTTCCTTGTTGAGCATCCCAAGTTCAGTTTTGAAGAAAGAGAACTTGGTCTCGTCCAGCGGCTTCGTGAAAATATCTGCAACTTGCCTGTCTGTGGAGACATATTGGAGATCTATGTCCCCATGCTCTACATGATCCCAGATGAAATGATATCGTAGCTCTATATGCTTTGTCCGACTATGCAAGACTGGATTGTTGGCTATTGCAATTGCGCTGGAGGAGTCGCAGAACAGTGGGACATTCTTGAACTTCAAGTTGTAATCTTCGAACTGATTCTTTATCCAAAGTAACTGAGCGCAGCAATTACCTGCAGAGATGTACTCTGACTCGGCCGTTGAGATTGCGACACAGTTCTGCTTCTTGCGACTCTAGGAGATTAGCCTTCTTCCAAAGAATTTGCACGTCCCGGAGGTGCTTTTCCGGTCGTCTTTGCTACCTGCAAAATCTGCATCTGAAAACCCAATTATTTCGTTGTCATTACTTCTTGGGTACAATAAGCCAAGATTTGGTATACCTTTAAGGTATCTCAAAGTCCGCTTTGCAGTAGTGTAGTGAGATTCCTTAGAGTTCACCTGAAATCTAGCACAGACACATGTTGAAAACATTATGTCAGGTCTACTGGCAGTGAGGTAGAGCAGGGATCCAATTATGCTTCTGTACTTGGTTTCATCAAAAGGTTTCCCTTTTTCATCCTTTTCCAGAGACATAGTTGAGCCCATTGGAGTCCTCATAGAGGTTGCGTTCTCCATTCCGAATTTCTTAATTAGCTCGTTGGTGAACTTGGTCTATGAGATGAAAATTCCAACTTCAGATTGTTTCACCTGAAGCCCTAAGAAATACTTCAGCTCGCCCATACTGCTCATTTCGAACTTCCCTTGCATAAGTTTTGAGAACTTTTTGCAGAGGTTGTTGTCTGTAGAGCCAAAGATAATGTCGTTGATATAGATTTGCACTAGCAAAATTTTGCTTTTAATTTCCCTAAGAAATAATGTCATGTCTATCTTTCCCCTTGTGAACTTGTTCTCAAGTAGAAAGCTAGACAGCGTCTCATACCAAGCTCGAGAAGCTTGTTTCACTGACTTTGTTGTCCCATTCTTTGGTCAGGAATCTCAGGAACTTGTCATTCAGTTCTCCATTAGTGAATACTCTGTCATAGACTCTTAGGCCATTCATTATCTTGAAAATGTTCTCAAATGTATCAGCAATGGTCTCTTTGCTTCCCTCTCGTAAGGCTTCATACTTCTGATTGAGGAGGGATCTCCGATCATCCCTCACTTCTTTTGTACCTTCCATCAGGGTAACCAAGGACTGTCACATCTCCTTTGCAGATTGGCAGTGGATTAAGTTTTGCAGCATTAAGTCATCAACTGCACTTGCTATAATGTTTTTAGCTTTCTTGTCCAGTGAGACAAGTGCAATCTCGTCCTTGTCTAAATCCATCAGCTTCTATGGAACCTTCTTAGTAGGGTCTATAGTGGAGACAGTCATAGGGACATAAGGACCTTCTTCAACTATCATGAAAATCCTCGGATCCACAGCTTCCATAAAAAATTTGATCCTTTCTTTCTACATGGGAAAGTTGTTCTTGTTGCATAGGGGAAGCTTGGCGAAATCCTTTGCCTTGTCCATGATAGATAGATCTCAAATGACAACTATTTGCAGGACCTGATCAAGGTGTTAACCTTTTGCTGATCAACCTCCCTCTGATACCAATTGAAAGATAATAGTTGTCAACCTAAATCACCTAGAGGGGGGTGAATAGGTGAGTTGTGCGTCTTTTGCGCAATAAAAAAAATCTTAGAACACAGCACAGATCTATCTACTAAAATATCACAGACGAGACAAGATTTATAGTGGTTCCCCGATCTTGGGTACATCCACTTTCCCTCACAGATCTAGCAACGAACTAGACTCGCCTACTCCACTATCTCGGATTGAAAAATAATCCTACCCTCGGAACAAAGTTCCTACAATCTCAATCCAATCCAACTGGATCTACAACTCGGAAGAAACACCTTCCTACAAACTCGGAGTGAAAAACTCCTACACTCGGAGAAAATTTCTCCTATAGAAATTAAGTACAAGTATTGAAGAAATACAAACAGTAATATTGTCTGGTTCAGATGTGAAAATGAAATAGGGACTGGAATCTTCTTCTTAGCGTTCGGCTTTATCAGAAAAGTTGAAGAATGATTCTCGGCAAAAGTAGATCTGAACTCCTTGCTTCCACGATCGGACAGAAGATGAGTATGTGAAAATCGATCTCGATCTGGAGAGCTTTTTCTGTCTATTTCCTTTGAAGATCGAAACCCTTGCCGGAGAAGAACATCGCCGGCGGCGGCTTTCGTTCCGTGAAGAGAGAGAGAGGAAATAGCGATTATTTGGCATGCGACGGCTGCAAAACTCAGAAGAATTTTCTTCTTAAAAGATCTGTTTTTCCGATTAGGGTTTGTCGATTAGACAAGACCTTTTATAGGAGTACTAATAACGGTCATAATCGGTTTTAATGACGTACACGTGGACCAATCATGTCACGGAATTTGAAAATCTGTCAAATCTGGACTTAGAAGAAATTTCAGGGAAAAAGAGGTCATATACACGAGTATGTATAAAACTACTCGAGTAGGTTAAGTACTACTCGAGTAAGCAAAGAAATTTTACTCGGGTATATAGATCATGACTACTCGAGTATGTAGAAGAAAACAACTCGAGTATGCATAGTCAACTACTCAAGTACTTTAGAAGATCTACTCGAGTACACAAAAAAGTTTCTCGGGATGGAGAGGAACTACTCGAGTACAAGTCGTATTACTTGAGTAGGCAGAATAAAACTACTCGAGTGGTTAGAAGATCTACTCGAGACAAACACTTAGAAATATTCTGCACACGGGAAAAACAGCTACTCGAGTAGTTAGAGTTAACTACTCGAGAGATAAGAATGTTATCTCGAGTATATGATAGACTTACTCGAGTATATTTTAACTACTCGACACAGAGAAGATTGTTACTCGACACAGTATCGAGACATACTCGAGTATATAAAGTACCTACTCGAGTAAATGTCTTAGAAAAATTCTGAAAAAAAAATGAATCTGGAACAGGAAGAATATACTACTCGAGTATGAACTACTCGAGAGAGAATAAGCTACTCGATTATATGACTTGGACTACTCGAGTGTTTTACTTAGAAAATTTTGGAACCTGAATTATGGGCAACTCGTGTAGGAAGAATGATCTACTCGAGTAGTTAAGTAAGCTACTCGAATATGTTAATGAACTACTCGAGTGTTTTACTTAACTTCACGAGAGGAAAAATTTTCTTACTCGAGTATGCAGAAGTTTCACTCGATTATATCTCAAGCAATCTACTCAAGTAGTTAAGGACCTACTCGAGAGAAATACTTAGAAAAATTTCTATCCGCAACTTTCTTCTTCTACTAGAAGGGAATCATCACCAAGTATTTACACAGCCCTATAGCATGAATATGAAGTGTATCCCAATAGAGAGACTACACATGAGTCAACACTTTGGAACGCACATTGAGGGATTACACTGTGTGGTCCTGTGTTTGGTGACCCATTTGTAGACTGACATTGGTCTACACTTCCCATTGGAGTCCTGCAAACGTATAACTCAAACAAAGAATCAAATACAACCTAATTCATCTTAGTTCCAGGGTGACTTCATCAAATCTGGGTTACTGGGGACATGGTTCCCAATAATAAGCCAGGTCATGTGATTGCTGACTGCCCCCATAAGAAGAAGGAGGGTGGAATAAGAGAGGAAAAGAAGTCCTCATACAATAAGAAGAGGACAGAGAAGAGCCTGATAGCTAAGAAGGGAAAAATTCTTAGTGACTCCGACTCATCTGAGTCGACTGAAGAAGAATAAGCCTACTTTGTGCTTATGGCTCAGACTGATGACGAACAAGAGCCCCAGTTCACTGGGAAGATAAACTCTCACACTCCTCTTTAAGAATCAAAAGTTTCTAAGCATGATAATGAGGACAGCTCTTCTGACGATGAGTATGAACTCATGGCCCAGTACAAGGAGTTGATCATGGCTTACGACAAAAGTCATCGAGTCGTGAAAACTCAGGCTAAAGAGATAAAATCTCTAAAAGCTTAAGAGAGCATCTTGAGAGAGGAAGTGGCTAACACTGTCTCACATAAAGAGGACTTCAATAATGATATTGAAGAATATAACAAAGCTCTCGAGCACCTAAACCTAAAGGAGAAAATCATCAAAGAACTGGAAGCAAAACTTGCTGCTGAAAAGAAACTTGTTGAAAGTTTCTCGAAGCCTAAGACTGTTTTTCCATTCGTTGCTGAATTCTCAGCTAAGGCCAAGGGTGCTGGACTAGGCCATGTAGAAGCTCCTTGTAACACCCCAGTTTTTGCAAGAGGTTCAGTCTGCTGTTCTGGAAATTTTTGGGTTCTGGCAGGAGGCACACGGCCTGCGACACGGGCGTGTCGCAGGGCGTGTCGAGGCCGTGTCGACACTCGGCCCAAGTGTCGACACTTTGTGCTCGACAAAGTGTCGAGAGTGAGGCACACGGCCTGCGACACGGGCGTGTCGCAGGGCGTGTCGAGGCCGTGTCGACACTCGGCCCAAGTGTCGACACTTTGTGCTCGACAAAGTGTCGAGAGTGAGGCACACGGCCTGCGACACGGGCGTGTCGCAGGGCGTGTCGAGGCCGTGTCGACACTCGGCCCAAGTGTCGACACTTTGTGCTCGACAGAGTGTCGAGAGTGGGGCACACGGCCTGCGACACGGGCGTGTCGCAGGGCGTGTCGAGGCCGTGTCGACACTCGGCCCAAGTGTCGACACTTTGTGCTCGACAGTGTGTCGAGACTGGGGCACACGGCTTGGGACACGGGCGTGTCCCAGGCCGTGTCACCTCTCGGGTTGGTGTTGGGGCCGTGTCGTTGGAGCTACACGGCAGGACACACGGCCGTGTCACTGGGGACACGGGCGTGTCAGATTGAACACGGGCGTGTCGGATGCCCGTGTCTGATTCCAGGCGCGTCGATTTGAGACGGCGAATGAGGCACACGGCCCTGGACACGGGCGTGTGCCAGGCCGTGTTCGGCCCAGATCTTTTATTTTCCAGGCGAATCGCAGCCAGTCTTTTTCTGGTTTTGGGATCTAACGGTTCAGGCCATCTCCTGGGGATTTAAGCCCGAAGTTAGGGCTGCAGATCCTCACTTTTTCCAAGTTCTCTCTTTCTAAGATCTTGAGAAAACCTAGAGCAAGGAGGAAGAAGAAGAACTCTTGGGCTGTAGGAAGGGTGTCGGAGCTCCGAATCGCGAGCCGAGTCCGGATCCGTGGAGCTTAGACCGCTGCGAAGTTTTCCATCCGGATAGTTTGCCATGGCAAGGAAGAGGAGTCGGAAGGTAACGACATCTCTCCTCTCGGTCTTTAGGATGCACGTTTTAGCATCATCTAGTTTTCTTTTCTCTAATTTTTGGGCACCAAACTCTCAAATGAGAGGGGTTTTGGCTTGCCAAGTTTCAAGAGGAACTTCCGGGTCGATTGAGTCCGTCCCCGGCATATTTTGCATTAGAGATCCGCTTCGCTAGTGGATTAGGCATGGTGGGTGAAGCCGTAGTCGCGACCGTTAGTCCGACACGGTGATGTTGCATACGAACTTAGGGATTCGTAGAGGTTTCCGATGCGGCAAGATGTCGTTTGTGTTGTGGTGGTGATTGTCCCGTTTGCTTGAAAAGAGTACATGTAGTCGAACCCGGACAAGGTTAGCTCCTCGTGGTGGTAGATGGTTTCCTTGACAAGGTTAGCTCCAAATGAGAATGGAGATGGTTTCCTTGGTGGACAAGGTTAGCTCCGCACGAGTTGGAGATGTTTTCCTTGGTGCGCGGGAACGCTGCGGTACAAAGAGGGATTGCGATGTGTTTAGTCTTGGTTGTGTTGTGCCAAGGCGTGGCTATGTCTCCGTGGTCGGCTGGCTATCCCGTGACACGTGCGTCATGTGTGGAGAGTGTCCCGGCGAGACTAGTCCCCTTCTGTGAGACTGACGAGAATGCCAAGCTTGGGGCAAGCCCGGGCAAAGAGGCCATGAGCGGGTGGGGTCCAGCAAGGCTTCTTAGAATCGGTCAGTCTGTGGTTGTTGGAATCCTGACATGAGACGTCAGAGCTTGCAGGCAAGCCCGGGGCTAAGCCCACGAGCGGGTGGGGCCTTGGCAAGATTTCCATGTGGCGGCCTGTGCGCCGTGTGAGGGAGTTGTGTCTCCCTCAATGTTTGCAGCTTTATGCCAATTGGGGAAATGTGAGTACCCAAATGTTGTGATGTTGTGCTAGATGCATACGGTTTAGGGTACCTTGGGTGAAGCCCGGGTGTTGCATTCATGTTGCATAGTAGGCCCTTTCTTTATATGCTCAACCAGTAGAGAACATGTTTGTTGATTGAGACATCCAAGCCTGTTTTAATGTATTTCTATTTATAGAAATTTATATTGCATATGAAGTGCTGACTTGCAGGTTGGAGGGTTCCCCGGGGTCCGTTAGGGGCGGCCGGGAGGAGATGTGTTGTTACACAGTTTGAGGTCAGCCTTTGCTGACCCACGTTACTAATAATTTTTACAGGGCAAGGATCGCACGCAGGAGCTAGCACGCCGACCAAAAAGGCCTAAGCCCATGAAGTGTTTTCTCTTTTGTAGCACTACTTTTGATGATGTATGTTTGAGACTATTTTGTCCGGCTTGCATGCCGAGGTAGACTAGGAGTGCTGAGCACATTCATGTTTGGTTGTACTGTTTACCCTTTTGGACATTTGATGTAAGGCCTTAAGGCCATTTGTTTACTCTTTTGGATTAGTGGATAACTTCTAGTTGTGCTTGGTTTTTCGCTGTGTTGTGCAAGTGTTTTGAGTTTGGGTAGCTATATCAACTTTTATTACTGAAGCTGTGGTGTTCGTATGTTGTGGGGCCCCGGCCGGACCCATATTATACGTCTATTACAGGGGAGGTGTTACAATTTGGTATCAAAGCCAGGTTAGATTCAAGGTCAGTGCGTAGAGAAGTTATCCACATAAGAGTAACGCAGGACCATGAGTGTCCTTATGTTTTAGTCTTGAGATTGGAGACTAATCCCTTATTTCTTGTCTTCCTGAAGAGTGCAAGCAACGAGGCGGGCACTTCAAGAGCAAGGGATGATCTCTCGGCGAGCAGTGCTACTGCTCCAGGTCTTTTGGGCACGGGTGTAGACCCGGCCGACTTCTGCCGCATGCTTGCAGAAGCGATGGTGGCAGCTCAGGCTGCAGCAGCGGCTCAGGTGGCAGCCCCTGCCACACCAGATACGGCAACGGCCGTGCCAGGAGCAGAAGCCAGGCGAGTGGAGCCTTTGGCGGAGAGAGTAGTTGTTGGACATGGAGATCGACACATGAAGTACTTCCTGAGTTTCCATCCCCCGTCCTTCAAGGGTACTGGAACGCCAACGGATGCGGAGGACTGGTGGGTTCGTATGCAAGAACTGTTAAGGGCGGCAGAGACGCCAGAGGAAAAGAAAGCTGAGTATGCGGCTTTCATGTTGGAAGGGGATGCCAAGTTATGGTGGGTGGCCCATAGCGGCCGCCAGTTTCCGGGACGCACCCCGTCAGTGGAAGAGTTTGGGGACGCTTTTCTTAAGAGGTATATCCCAGTTTCAACTCGGTTGGCCCTGCAGAGGCAGTTTCTGCATCTAATGCAGCGAGACAAGACGGTGGATGAGTACGTGCAAGAGTTCACCCGATTGGGTCGTTATGCGGGAACGACAATGGCTGATGATGTAGAGAGGGATAACCTCTTCTACCAAGGTTTGAGGGAGAATCTGAGGCAGCCCCTCATCTCCATGAAGAGGGCGGGATTTAATGAGTTAGTTGAAGCCGCCAGGAGTTTGGAGAATGATTTGGAGCGAACCCAACGCCGTAAGGGTTTTACTCCCAAGCAAGGGGAAGGGAAGCCTTCCCAATCTCATGGAAAGTCTGATGGGAGTAGGTGGAGGAAGAAGCCTTCCACTTCCAGATCTGGTGAGAGGAGCAACTGGACGCCTGGGGGTTCCCACTCTAGGGGACCGCTAACGTGCTACAACTGCGGGAAAGTTGGGCACATAGCCCGTGCTTGTCAGCAAGGGGGAGCGGGGCAAGAGTCAAAGCAGGAGCAGTCTGTGCGCTCGGGCCCCAGTGCTGCAGAGAAAGGAAAGATGGCGGAGTCGAGCGCTTCTCGGTTCCAACCGGTGCAACCAAGGGCCTACAACCTTGGACAGCAAGAAGCGATCCGCCAGTCGGATGTGGTGACAGGTATGAAGAGAATTTAAGTTTAAATTTTGTGCTTCATCCTTTTAGATTTTTTGTGTAATGTCTATGTTGTAGGCTTCGTGTTAGTTTCCGGATACCCCGCTAGGGTATTGTTTGATACAGGAGCATCGCACTCCTTTCTTGCGGAGAGCTTCATCCGGAGAATAGGAGTTGAGTCTTTCTCGTCGGGAGCAGAGCTGAAAGTGCGCATGCCCAATGGGTCATCTATGACCACCGGGGCTAAAGGGCGCATTTGTTGGGAGCTAAACGGAGTTGTCTTCGCTCTGGAAGCGGCAGTGTTACCTCTAGTAGAGTTCGACGTCATTTTGGGTATGGATTGGCTTGCAGAGCAGCGCGCCAGTATTGACTGCCTTTCTAAGGTGGTGACCTTAAGGAGTAAAGGGCAAGCAGAAGTCAAGTTTGAGGGCCTTGGTGGAGTGGCCTGTTCCCTGATATCGGCCATGCAGTTGGTGCGGGCGGTTAACCAGGGTGGTGTAGCGCTTGTAGCGTTATTGGAGGTTCGTCTATCCCAACTGTCGATTGAGGAAGTGCCTGTGGTGGCAGAGTTCAAGGATGTGTTTCCGGATGAACTTCCTGGAGCGCCTCCTCGGCGGGAGATCGACTTCTCGATCGAGTTAGTGCCGGAGGCTAGACCGGTGTCACGTCCTCCATTTAGGATGGCACCAAAGGAGTTAGCGGAACTTAAGGTTCAGTTACAGGAACTGTTGGAGCAAGGGTATATTAGACCCAGTTCTTCACCGTGGAGCGCACCGGTGTTGTTTGTGAAGAAGAAAGACGGTAGCATGCGCCTGTGCATAGACTACCGAGAGCTTAATAAGTTGACCGTCAAGAATAAGTATCCGATCCCTCGGATAGACGACCTGTTTGACCAATTGGTGGGGTCAGTGGTATATTCGAAGTTGGACTTGAAGTCGGGATACTATCAGCTACGAATTCGGGACGAGGACATACCCAAGACTGCTTTTGGGACAAGGTATGGACACTTTGAGTTTACGGTGATGCCGTTCGGGCTGACGAACGCACCATCGGTGTTCATGGATCTGATGAATCGGGTATTCCGGGAATACTTAGATTCTTTTGTGGTTGTTTTCATTGATGACATCTTGGTGTTTTCCAAATCGGAAGTGGAGCATGAGACCCACTTGAGAATAGTTTTGCAAGTGTTGAGGGAGAATGAGTTGTATGCAAAATTCTCCAAATGCGAGTTCTGGTTGGAGAAGGTGGCATTTTTGGGCCACGTGATTAGTGGTGATGGGGTGGCAGTGGATCCAGCGAAGGTGGAGGCCATCAGAGATTGGCCGGTGTTGAGGACCGTGGCGGAAGTCCGAAGTTTTCTTGGACTAGCCGGGTATTATAGGAGATTCGTGGAGAATTTCTCGAAGATAGCTCTACCCCTCACCTCTCTCACTCGCAAAGACCATAAATTTGTGTGGACCCAAGAGTGCGGTCAAGCATTCGAGGCACTAAAGGAGAGGCTTATGATGGCTCCGATCCTGAGTTTACCGCAAGGGACCGACGGATTTCAAATTTTCAGTGACGCATCGAGATGCGGTCTGGGTTGCGTTTTGGTGCAACATGGGAAGGTGATAGCCTTTGGGTCTAGACAGCTGAAACCTCATGAGAGGAATTACCCCGTTCATGACTTGGAGTTGGCGGCGGTAATCTTCGCGCTGAAAATTTGGCGACATTATGTTTATGGCGCAAGAGTGGAGATCTTCACGGACCATAAAAGCCTGAAGTATCTCTTGGATCAAAAGGACTTGAATATGCGGCAACGCAGATGGGTTGAGTTTCTTGGAGACTACGAAGTGGCGATTCAGTACACGCCGGGTAAAGCCAATGTGGTGGCGGATGCGTTGAGTAGAAAGTACTCGGGGCTAGGAAATTGGATCGAAGCTCATGATGAGCGGTTGGTACGGGAATGGGAGTCCCTTGGATTGGAATGTGTTGCGAGAGGCGAGTCTAGCGTGGCTCGGTTGAACTGGATTGAAGTGCAAAACGACTTGTCCGATCGTATTCGGGAAGCGACTCGATTAGATGTGGAGTTTCAACCTTTAGTGTTGGAGGCTCAAGCGGGCGAGAGCAGCACCTGGGAGATGATTGATGGGATTCTGAGGAAGGGCGGAAGGGTTTGTGTACCGCAGTTTGGCAATCTCCGTGAGGAGTTGATGTTTGAGGCTCACTTCTCAAAGTACTCCATTCACCCGGGCAGTACAAAGATGTACTTGGATATGAAGAAATCCTTTTGGTGGCCGGGGTTGAAGCGAGATGTGGCTTTGTATGTGAGTCGTTGCCAAACATGTGCCTTGGTGAAGGCCGAATGTCAGAAACCGGGCGGGTTCCTGAAGCCCCTTCCAATTCCTGAGTGGAAATTTGAGGACATTTCCATGGACTTTGTGCATGGTTTGCCTAGATCGCAGCATGGGAATGATGCTATTTGGGTGATCGTGGATCGCCTAACCAAGGTGGCTCACTTCATCCCGAACCGGAAAGAGGACAGCGTGGAGAAGCTGGTGGAGTTGTATGTTCGCAACATTGTGCGACTGCACAGAATTCCGAAGAGCATAGTCAGTGATCGCGATGGACGATTTACGTCCAAGGATTGGAGACTTGTTCAGAAGAGTTTGGGCACGAAGCTAAAGTTCAGTACGGCGTTCCATCCTCAAACCGATGGGCAAACGGAGAGGACGAACCGTACGTTGGAGGATATGTTGAGGATGTGCGTTCTCGATTTTGGCAAGAGGTGGGAGGATCACCTCTTCATGGTAGAATTTGCGTACAACAACAGTTTTCAAGCTAGCATAAAGATGGCCCCATACGAAGCTTTGTATGGGAGGCGGTGTCGAACGCCAATGTCTTGGGCAGAGGCGGGAGACACCAAACTTCTGGGGAAGGATGCGGTAGTTGACGCTTGTGAGATGGTACGAACCATCCAAGAGCGTATGAAGGTGGCACAAGACAGGCAAGCGAAATATTTTAATGCTCGTCACCGGAAGTTAGAATTTGCAGTTGGTGATTGGGTTTATCTGAAGGTCAAGCCGTTCAAAGGCGTCTCGCGGATTCGCCGACTCAAGAAGTTGAGTCCAAGGTTTTTGGGGCCTTTTGAAATTGTTGAGCGGATAGGAGAAGCAGCCTGTCGGTTGGCATTGTCCGCAGATTTGAGTGGATTACATGACGTCTTCCACGTCTCCGTGTTGAGGAAAGCCTTGGTGGAGTCTAGCGTGGTGATTGAGCCGGCATCGGTGCCGATTGAGGAAGACTTGAGGACGCGAGTCCTTCCAATCGCTATAGAAGATTCAGAGATTCGGCAGTTGCGGAATAAAGAAGTTAAACTTGTGAAAGTTCGTTGGGACAACTGCGGTCGTGAGGAGTTCTCGTGGGAGCGAGAACAGGCCATGCTAGAAGACTATCCAGAACTATTTTTGTCAGGTACAATTTAAGTTGTGTACCCTTTTGTTTTGTAATTTCGGGACGAAATTCAGTTAAGTGGGGGAGAGTTGTAACACCCCAGTTTTTGCAAGAGGTTCAGTCTGCTGTTCTGGAAATTTTTGGGTTCTGGCAGGAGGCACACGGCCTGCGACACGGGCGTGTCGCAGGGCGTGTCGAGGCCGTGTCGACACTCGGCCCAAGTGTCGACACTTTGTGCTCGACAAAGTGTCGAGAGTGAGGCACACGGCCTGCGACACGGGCGTGTCGCAGGGCGTGTCGAGGCCGTGTCGACACTCGGCCCAAGTGTCGACACTTTGTGCTCGACAAAGTGTCGAGAGTGAGGCACACGGCCTGCGACACGGGCGTGTCGCAGGGCGTGTCGAGGCCGTGTCGACACTCGGCCCAAGTGTCGACACTTTGTGCTCGACAGAGTGTCGAGAGTGGGGCACACGGCCTGCGACACGGGCGTGTCGCAGGGCGTGTCGAGGCCGTGTCGACACTCGGCCCAAGTGTCGACACTTTGTGCTCGACAGTGTGTCGAGACTGGGGCACACGGCTTGGGACACGGGCGTGTCCCAGGCCGTGTCACCTCTCGGGTTGGTGTTGGGGCCGTGTCGTTGGAGCTACACGGCAGGACACACGGCCGTGTCACTGGGGACACGGGCGTGTCAGATTGAACACGGGCGTGTCGGATGCCCGTGTCTGATTCCAGGCGCGTCGATTTGAGACGGCGAATGAGGCACACGGCCCTGGACACGGGCGTGTGCCAGGCCGTGTTCGGCCCAGATCTTTTATTTTCCAGGCGAATCGCAGCCAGTCTTTTTCTGGTTTTGGGATCTAACGGTTCAGGCCATCTCCTGGGGATTTAAGCCCGAAGTTAGGGCTGCAGATCCTCACTTTTTCCAAGTTCTCTCTTTCTAAGTTCTTGAGAAAACCTAGAGCAAGGAGGAAGAAGAAGAACTCTTGGGCTGTAGGAAGGGTGTCGGAGCTCCGAATCGCGAGCCGAGTCCGGATCCGTGGAGCTTAGACCGCTGCGAAGTTTTCCATCCGGATAGTTTGCCATGGCAAGGAAGAGGAGTCGGAAGGTAACGACATCTCTCCTCTCGGTCTTTAGGATGCACGTTTTAGCATCATCTAGTTTTCTTTTCTCTAATTTTTGGGCACCAAACTCTCAAATGAGAGGGGTTTTGGCTTGCCAAGTTTCAAGAGGAACTTCCGGGTCGATTGAGTCCGTCCCCGGCATATTTTGCATTAGAGATCCGCTTCGCTAGTGGATTAGGCATGGTGGGTGAAGCCGTAGTCGCGACCGTTAGTCCGACACGGTGATGTTGCATACGAACTTAGGGATTCGTAGAGGTTTCCGATGCGGCAAGATGCCGTTTGTGTTGTGGTGGTGATTGTCCCGTTTGCTTGAAAAGAGTACATGTAGTCGAACCCGGACAAGGTTAGCTCCTCGTGGTGGTAGATGGTTTCCTTGACAAGGTTAGCTCCAAATGAGAATGGAGATGGTTTCCTTGGTGGACAAGGTTAGCTCCGCACGAGTTGGAGATGTTTTCCTTGGTGCGCGGGAACGCTGCGGTACAAAGAGGGATTGCGATGTGTTTAGTCTTGGTTGTGTTGTGCCAAGGCGTGGCTATGTCTCCGTGGTCGGCTGGCTATCCCATGACACGTGCGTCATGTGTGGAGAGTGTCCCGGCGAGACTAGTCCCCTTCTGTGAGACTGACGAGAATGCCAAGCTTGGGGCAAGCCCGGGCAAAGAGGCCATGAGCGGGTGGGGTCCAGCAAGGCTTCTTAGAATCGGTCAGTCTGTGGTTGTTGGAATCCTGACATGAGACGTCAGAGCTTGCAGGCAAGCCCGGGGCTAAGCCCACGAGCGGGTGGGGCCTTGGCAAGATTTCCATGTGGCGGCCTGTGCGCCGTGTGAGGGAGTTGTGTCTCCCTCAATGTTTGCGGCTTTATGCCAATTGGGGAAATGTGAGTACCCAAATGTTGTGATGTTGTGCTAGATGCATACGGTTTAGGGTACCTTGGGTGAAGCCCGGGTGTTGCATTCATGTTGCATAGTAGGCCCTTTCTTTATATGCTCAACCAGTAGAGAACATGTTTGTTGATTGAGACATCCAAGCCTGTTTTAATGTATTTCTATTTATAGAAATTTATATTGCATATGAAGTGCTGACTTGCAGGTTGGAGGGTTCCCCGGGGTCCGTTAGGGGCGGCCGGGAGGAGATGTGTTGTTACACAGTTTGAGGTCAGCCTTTGCTGACCCACGTTACTAATAATTTTTACAGGGCAAGGATCGCACGCAGGAGCTAGCACGCCGGCCAAAATGGCCTAAGCCCATGAAGTGTTTTCTCTTTTGTAGCACTACTTTTGATGATGTATGTTTGAGACTATTTTGTCCGGCTTGCATGCCGAGGTAGACTAGGAGTGCTGAGCACATTCATGTTTGGTTGTACTGTTTACCCTTTTGGACATTTGATGTAAGGCCTTAAGGCCATTTGTTTACTCTTTTGGATTAGTGGATAACTTCTAGTTGTGCTTGGTTTTCCGCTGTGTTGTGCAAGTGTTTTGAGTTTGGGTAGCTATATCAACTTTTAATACTGAAGCTGTGGTGTTCGTATGTTGTGGGGCCCCGGCCGGACCCATATTATACGTCTATTACAGGGGAGGTGTTACACTCCTAGTAAATCTTCTAGGAGGAACAAGGCTCAAAGAAACAGTAAGGCCGCCAAGAAGGCCTTAGCCAAAGTGAAGGGGAAAGCCCCTCAAGATCAGATTTCATTCAAGAAAGTCATATTTCCAACTAATGAGTTTGATCTTGACACATCCTACGGTCACTTGACCAGGCCTACCTATGTAGAGCCAAAGTCCCGCTACTAAGGATGGACTCGCCCCAGAAACTTTGGTGGGAGTGTCTTTAAGACACCTTATGAAGAAGTCATTCTTAAGAGCTATGACCCTTTCAATCATGGTCATAACTTCAAGAAAGCACTAACGGTAAAGCCCGTTGTGGAAAAACCATTGAAGGAGAAGAACTCATGTGATTGTCGTCACCATGAAGCTTCTTCCTCCAAGAATGCTGCCCCTGCTAGACCACCATCTCAAAAGGTCAAGCAGGCGAATCTAAAGGCAACGTTATAACAGGTTTGACTGTTGGTGATGTGGCAGAACTGGTCATTTTGCCATCGACTGTTGGTTCAATCCCAGGAATTTTGCAACTCCTCATGTTAGCAATATGAGAATGACCGCTCATAATGCTAATACTCGTAGGGGGAGTTCTCTAACACGAGACCAAGGACCCAAACGTGTTTGAGTTCCTAAGGCAAACTGATTATGATTGCAGGTATGTCCAAAGCCCACCAAAATGCTTATTTGGTATTTGAACAGTGGATGGTCTCGGCACATGACCGGGACAAGAAGACTACTTCAAAATTACTCTCCAGTCTTGAATGGACCAAAGGTCATCTTTGGAGGTTCAGACCGAGGAATCACTAAAGGCTATGGTATGATTACTAACGGTTGTGTATCCTTCTCAGATGTAGCTTATGTTGAAGGATTGGAACACAATCTCATAAGCATAAGCCAACTCTGCTACAAAGGACACATAGTTGAATTTCATGCTGGTAAGTGCTTGATAAAATCCGTTGACAATATGGAAATGATTCTATCTGGCACTCGAAGTATCAACATATTTTGTTTAAATTCCATTTGTATAGACTCTTCTACACCAGTGTGCCTTTTAGCAAAAGATATTGCATCTCTTGGTGACCAATGACACAAGAGACTAGCACATATTAATTCCAAAGCTATTAGTAAATTATTTTCATTAAATTTAGTACGTGATGCCCTAAATGTCACGTACGTCAAAGATAGACCTTGTCATGCATGTGTAAAAGGCAAGCAAATAAGGGCTACCTTTAAAAGCATTATTGGCAAAGATTCCAATAGATTTTGCATCTACTCCATATGGACTTGTTCGGTCTATTACAAGTTAGAAGTTTGGGAGGTAAGGATTATACGTTAGTAAATTTTGATGATTACTCGCGCTTTGCATGGGTGTTCTTTCTGAAACAAAAGTCAGATACCCTCGACATCTTTACGAATTTTGTCAGGCAAGTCCAGAATGAATACAATCTATAGTCAAAATCAGAAGTGACAATGGAGTAGATTTCAAGTCTGGGGCTATAATAGAATTCTGTGAAAGCTTGCGTATCTTTCATTAGTTTTCCTCTCCTCGTACTCCACAACAGAATAGATTGGTTGAGAGAAGGAATAAAACACTCATAGAGGCCTATAGGACCATGTTGAGTGATGCCTCACTTCCGGAATACTTCTGGGCTGAAGCCGTCAACACTATATACCAAGTGCAAAATCGAGCACTCATTAACAAAAACCACGATAAGATACCTACGAACGTCTAAAGGGAAGGAAACTGACTGTCTCATATTTTGTAATTTTTAGTTATAAGTGCTTTGTGCTTAACAATGGCAAGTATCATACTACCAGGTTTAGAGAAAAGAGTTTTGAAGGTATTTTTTTAAGATATAGTAGCCATAGTAAGACATACAGGATATTTAATAGAAAAACTCTGGTTGTAGAAGAATCAATACATGTTGTATTTGATGAGACGAGCTTGCTGCAAGGCAACTCTTCTAGTATGCTCATTGAAGATGCATGTACAAAGTTGAAAGAACTTAGCTTGGATGAACCGTCTAAAGAAAAAGGTGAACAGTTCATCAAGATCACCACTCCAACCCCTATTGGAGAGGTTGATGATCAAGATGAAGAAATTGTCCAAGTTGATGAAGTCACTCCAGTGATTGAAGACAATCCAGATGCAAGGACCCTAGAGCTCAGACATCTGAAGGATTACCCCATGGACCAGATCATAGGAGATCCCCAGGATGGTGTCAGAACTCATCGAGGTACAACTAACGAGAATTTATATTTAAGTTTTCTCTCACATGTTGAACCAAAGAAGTTTGAGGAAGCAAACTCAGACGCATCTTGGATAATGGCAATGGAAGAAGAACTAAATCAGTTCAAGCGTTGTCAAGTATTGAAACTTATTTCAAGACCCAAAGTTAAGAACATAATCGGGATAAAATGGGTCTACAGGAACAAGATGGATGAGGATGGAACGATCATAAATAACAAGGCCAGACTTGTCGCTAAAGGATATCGTTAAGAAGAAGGAATTGACTTTGACCAGACGTACGCTCCATTGGCAAGGCTGGAGGGCATCAGGTTATTCCTAGCATATGCTTCACTCAAAGGCTTCACCGTCTATCAGATGGAAGTGAAGTCTGCCTTCCTTAATAGTGATATAAAGGAAGTGGTATATGTGAAACAACCTCTAGGTTTCGTTGATTCTAACTTTCCTGATTATGTTTACTTATTGATGGCCCGACCAATGCTTACGAAAAGCGATCAGCCGAACTAGCAATCCAACTAGGCAAGTTTACCTATCAGACTGTAGTAAGGGGAACAAGTGTCGTATTTAAATCCGGGAACTGTTGAGTAAATCTACTCACACGACGGCTATTATTTTATCGAAGATTGATTTTGAGTTTAAGAGAATGCTAAAACGCGATTAAGAAAAGAAGTATTACGCTAAAAAGAGAAAAGCTTGTGGTTAAATAGAGAGCTATTAAAACGATTACAATGTGGGGTTAAGACGATGATAAAGAGTACTCGATCGAGAATCACCTCGACAAGAGTCGATTAAAAATACAATAAATAAACCTAAGCTTAATAGGGTAAAGGTCCTTGACCGTGAAGGTTCCATAAATATGAACACGCTTCTCTCGAAGACGTGCCTACCTGAGTTTAGGAAGGTCCGACCGACTTTTGCCTGAATTGGAGGCCTAAAAACTGGCTTTACACGGTGGACCCCACTATTGGATTTTACTCCAATCCGGGAGATTTGGACGTCTGCCTCTCTCGAGGGGTGCGTACAACTCTCTTTACTCTTGAGTGCTCACTTCAAACCGTTGGCCTCTCGGCTAGCCAGGAATGAAAGCAAAGGTGGAGAGTATATATCGAATGATATACCTCCAACCCGGGATAAATCAAGAGTAATTCAAGGTTAAACCCTAAAAAGAAAAGGTAAGATTCAAAGCATCATAACTTAATCACTCGAACCTCAGATAATCAAGATCGAGTACAAGGAGGATTAGTTAATCATGGCGAGGTGGAAGAGGGGGGATGAGTAGTAAAGCATAAAGACACAAAATGCTAAAGAGAAGAGAAAATCACACTTTTATTAAGATTAAAGAGAGTTACACTTGGAAAGAATATTACAATTGCATGGAATCGAAAATCCTATTCTAGCCCTATTATTAACAACTAGAGCTATTACAAGAGCTTAAACTAAATTAGCATTAAACTAAACTAACTTAGCATGAGAAAGAGAGAGATAAAGCATGAAAAAGAACAAGAAACAAAGGGGCGCACCTCCCCTCTCGGCCCAAAAGATGCCGTGAAACCTAAGATAAGGGCTCAATTTATAGAATTTTTTCGGGCTGGGTCACACCCCCCTGACACGCCTGAGTCGGGCGTGTAGCTAGAGAGTGATACGTTCGGTGCGACTTTTTGGGCTGAAATTGAATGCTGGAGGTGACGAGCGTAGTAGTTGAAGTACACGCCCATATGTCACGCCCGACCAGGGCGTGTCAGGGGGGCGTGACTATTTCGGTGCGACGGTGGAGCGGGAAAAAGAGCTTGCTGTGGCAATTTTTCAGGATCAGGGGAAACGCCTCTTGAACACACCCGTATCGGGTGTGACACGAGCGTGACAGTGGGCGTGTTCACTGAGTTTCCAAGAAATGCATTTTCGGACTTGTTGCTTCATTCCTCTAGTCTACATGCCCTAGTTATATGCCCTAAGTACACGCCCTGGTAGGGCGTGTCACTGGGCGTGTCACAGCAATATTTTGCTGAAAGCCGTGCAAACCTGCAAAAAGCAAAAAACACATTAGTGACAATAATATTTACAAAATGGGGTCAATATAAGCACTTGCAAGACATGCTTTATGCTTTAAAAACCCGAAAATACAATAATAAATTTAACTGCAAAAAGTACTATCAAATTCCCCCAAGCTTAAGCTTTGCTTGTCCCTAAGAAAAGATATAAAAAGTAGATAAACATAAAATAAGACTAATCAAAAATTTCTAATGATGCCTACACAAGTACTATGCGAAATTCTAAGTAGGGAAAAGGTGAAACATGAATCTAAAATAATTATTTAGGTATGGTTTAACTTTTATAAACTTTACTTAATCGAAAATAAATCATCCAAAATTTTGACGGAATTCTTTAAATAGATTTAAGTAAAGCAACGAAAATGAAAAAAACGCATTGACTTATTACTAGATCCAAGTAACATATTATAATTATATCAATTAAATAACAAAAATCTAAGTTTAAATCCAAAACTAAAACTGATTTATTTTTCTTCTTTTCTTAGTTGTTAAATAAAATTTAAAAGGCGTGAATCAAAAGGACTTAATAGGACCGAAATATTTGGTTTAGGATTATGAATAGTAGTGGAATTCAAAGATAAACATGGAGGCTTTTAAAATCATACTAAACCAAAACAAAGAGTTTCAAAAAATTTCATTTTAAACAAAATATATATATTTTTTCTTTCTTTTTCTTCTTTTCTTTTCCATTTTTTTTATTTTTTTTTTCTAAACAAAGGCCATAAATATTTTTATTTTTCATTTTGAGTTGGCCAAATGAAAAAAAACATTTCTTTTTTGTCATACTTTTTTCGAATTTTTAGAAAAACTTTCAAAAATAACACAAAATATTCTATTATAATCAAGAAAATATATTTATGAAACTCAAAAAGGTTTTCGTGATTAGATAGGTTGGAAATTTTGCTTAGGTGAAGATGATATGATATGTGGAGTTATCAAATGAAATTGGAAAAAAGGCTCAAAAGCGGCTAACTAGTGGTGAAAATTTTTAGGTTGGCAGGAAAGCTCAAATGAAAACAAAAATGGCCTAAATCATTTTCACGCTTTTAAATTTATTTAAAACATAGATTTGAAAAATTTCAAAAAACAAGTCCTCGATAAAAAGAAGATTGATGAAATTATCTTGAAAATAGAAATAATAGGTGACTTGGATCGTTCATATCTACTACGCAATTCAAAAGTTGACTTTGCAAAAATTATTTAAAGACGAAAAAGAAAATAGTGGATGATGAATTTTTTAGAAAGTAAAGAAAATAAATAATGAAAAACCATAATAGAAATGTGAGTTTTAGAAAAAATATTTCACCTTAACATGCTACCATGAATTAGAAAGATAGCATGACCAACATTTTACTTGTGAAACGTAATTAAAAAAATGATTAGAAAAATTATGATTAACTAAGTTGTTTATAAGGAATTTTGAGAAAAACAAAACACAAACATGGGGTACTATTGAAATACCAAAATGCATAAATTATTAATATATATATATATATATATATATATATATATATATATATATATATATATATATATTTCTATTTTGAAATATTCTCTTTTTTTGGATTTTGGAGGTATTTTCCTTTTTTTGTTGTTTATTTTTTTTGGATGTCTGAAAAATATTCACAAAAAGTAAAAGATATTCACAAATAGCAAAAATAAGGAGGAAGTCCTCCCCCAAGCTTGAAATGGACATTGTCCTCAATGGAGAAGGAGGTTAGAGAGAGAAAAAAAAATTAAAGTATAGAATTGAAACACAAAATTGAAAACAGGTACTTCCACGGATTTATTTGCTGCGAAAGCTGAGTGATGCTGCCCCCCAATGCTAGCACTTTGGATCTTAATGAAACATCTTCTTTGGACTTCGTCATGGAATCAGCACCGTTGGAGCTGGCGATCGCAGAAGTTTCAGCTTGTCGGAGCCGTCCGGGGCAAAAATTGTAAAATAAAGAAAATAGAAAAAGATAACCTGGGGTGCCTCCCAAGAGCGCCCTTTGTTTATAAATGTCGTTTTAGCTCGACCAAAAGAATATTATCAAAAAGTTTATTTGTCCAAAATAGCATGTAAATAAATAGTGTCCAGTCAGTTTAAAGTTCGTGTAGAAGATAATTAATATAGTTTGGACTAACATCACCATAGAAATAAAGTTTAAGACACTGCCCATTTACTTTGAATTCACCCTTATCAGGGTGTGAAATTAAAATCGTGTCATACGGATAAACTTCTTTAACGGTAAACGGTCCAGACCATCGCGATTTTAACTTGCCCGGAAATAATCATAAACGGGAGTTGTATAAAAGTACTTGGTCGTCCGTCTTAAAGGTTTTTGGGTGCCTAAGTTTTTTATTATGTAAATGCTTCGTCCTCTCTTTATAAAGTTTGTTATTGTCATACGCGTAAGAGCTCCACTCGTCGAGTTCGTTAAGTTGAAATTTTCTAAAATTGCCGACAGAGTGGGGATCGAGGTTTAAAAATCTTAGGGCCCAAAAAGTGCGGTGTTCTAATTCTACGGGTAAATGGCACGATTTTCCATAAACCAAGTGATATGGCGTACATCCGAGGGCGATTTTGTATGCTGTTCTGTAGACCCATAGAGCATCATCTAACTTGGCTGACCAGACTTTTCGAGATGTGAAAACAGTCTTTTCTAAAATTCTTTGTAATTCTCTATTCACTACTTCGACTTGTCCGTTAGTTTGGGGGTGGTATGCAGTGGAAAGCTTATGAGTAACGCCATATTTAGTAAGGATTTTAGAAAACTGTGCGTTACAAAAATGGGAACGCCTATCACTAACGATGGCGCGCGGCGTACCGAATCGAGAAAATGTTTTTTTAAGAAAGTAACTACTACTCGAGCGTCGTTCGTAGGAAGAGCTTTGGCCTCGGCCCATCACGAAACATAATCAATGACAACTAAAATATACTTATTCCCGAAGCTAGAAGGAAAAGGGCCTACAAAATCAATTCCACAGAGGTCGAAAACTTCGCACTCTAGGAAGTAATTTTGCGGCATTTCATTTTTATTAGAAATATTACCCGACCGTTGGCAACTATCACACCTACTCACAAAGGCCTGCTCGTCTTTAAACAGGCTAGGCCAGTAAAAACCTGCGCTTAGCACTTTGTGAGCGGTGCGAGCAGCTTGATAGTGCGCACCTGTCGGTCCTTCATGAAAATGTTTAATAATGTCCAAACCTTCTTCATAAGAAACACACCTCCTTATCACTTGGTCTGCACAGACTCGAAAGAGATGTAGGTCCTCCCAAAAGTAGTTATTCAACTCAGAAAAGAATTTCTTCTTTTGCTGAGACGAGTTTTGGGAGAACCCAGGCCACTAGATAGTTGGCGATGCTTGCAAATCAAGGAGAAGTAGATGTGTTGATCGAAAACAGCTTCTCATCGGGAAAATAATCGTTAAAAGATTTTTCATCTAATTTTTCTATAGAGGGATTATCTAGGCGCGAGATGTGGTCGGCGGCCAAGTTCTCGGCTACTCGCTTATCCCGGATCTCTAAGTCAAACTCCTGGAGGAGTAAGACCCAACGAATCAAGCGTGGCTTGGCATCCGTTTTAGAAAGGAGATATTTGAGGGCCGAGTGGTCTGTAAAAACAATAATTTTGGAAAGCATTATATAAGGGCGGAATTTATCAAAAGTGAATAGTACAGCTAGGAGCTCCTTCTCGGTTGTGGTGTAATTTTCCTGTATAGATGTGAGTATTTTGCTAGCGTAATAGATGGGGTGGAAGTTTTTAGATATACGTTGACCTAATACAGCTCCTACCGCATAGCTACTCGCATCGCACATTATCTCAAATGGAGAGTCCCACACCGGAGCTATCATGATTGGGGCATTAATTAATTTTTATTTTATTAAATTAAAGGCAGCTAGGCAAAGGTCATCATAGATGAATGGAGCATTTTTTTCTAAGAGATGGGTAAGAGGATTGGTGATCTTGGAAAAATCCTTTATGAAGCGGCGGTAGAAACCCGCGTGACCTAGGAAACTTCTTATAGCTTTTATGTTTGTAGGTGGCGGCAGCTTATCGATAACTTCTATCTTAGCAACTTTTACTTCAATACCTCTTGCAGAAATTTTATGGCCCCAAACTAACCCTTCCCTCACCATAAAATGGCATTTTTCCCAATTTATGGCAAGGTTAGTTTCTTCGTATCTTTCTAAGACTTTTTTGAGGTTCGCTAAACAACTATCGAATGTGTCACCGAATACGGATAAATCATCTATGAAAACTTCCATAATGCCTACTATGTACTTGTTAAAGATAGCGAGCATACATCACTGGAATGTAGCTGGCGCATTGCAAAGTCCAAACGACATTCTTCGGTAGGTGAAGGTGCCGAAGGGACAAGTAAACATAGTTTTCTCCTACTCCTCGGGAGAGATGGGGATTTGAAAATACCCCGAGAGGACATCGAGAAAACAATAAAAGCTATGGCCAGAAAGTCGTTCTAAAATCTGGTCAATGAACGGCAAGGGAAAATGATCCTTGCGAGTGGTGTCATTTAACTTACGGTAATCCATGCACATTCGCCATCCGGTCACCATTCGTGTCGGGATTAATTCATTATTTTCATTACTTACTACTGTTATCCCTCCCTTCTTTGGTACTACATGGACTGGGCTAACCCACTTACTATCTGATATATGATGGATAATTCCTGCGTCTAACAATTTCATAACCTCTCCCTTAACTACTTCTTTCATGTTAGGGTTTATAAGGCGCTGAGGTTGTATAGAGTTACGTGAATTATCTTCCATTAAGATCTTGTGAGTGCAGAAAGAGGGTCTTATGCCCTTGATAGCAGATATCTGCCAAGCAATAGCTCGACGATATTTACGTAAACTGGAAAGAAGTTTATCATTTTGTGCATCCGTGAGGTAGGCCGAGACTATGACAGGCAGCTTGGAGTCCTTTTCTAAGAAAGCATATCTAAGATGCTCTAGTAGTTCTTTCAGTTCCAGGGTAGGGGGTCATCACACGAGGTTTTAGAAATCCGTTCATTTTCAAAAACTATGTCCTCGTAGACTTTTTATGTGTAAAATTAAAAGAGGCGGGCCTAGCGGCCAAGGCGGCTTCTTGCAATGATTTATTTGGAAGAGTAGAAGAGGAACAAAAATCAGAAAATTCTTTTTCAAAATCAGAAAGACAATAAGAGGATTCTTCACTTAGATGTAGAGATTCAGTTGGAGGAGTAGGAGAGGAACAGAAATCAGAAAATTCATTTTCAAAATCAGAGAGGTGAGAGGAGGATTCTTCACTTACGCCATCTATGAAAAAACAAGAGTCATCATTGGCTAGGGTGTTCTTCATCGAGGGGGTGATAGAGAAAGTTACTTCGTCGTCGCCTACTCGAAGGAAGAGCTTACCATTGCTTACGTCAATGATAGCTCGGGAGGTGGCAAGGAATGGTCGGCCAAGGATCAGGGGAACCTCGACATCTTCTTCGATGTCCAATATGACAAAGTCCACCGAGAAGATGAACATGTCGACTTTGACTAGGACGTCCTCCACTATACCTAACTGGTATTTGACTGATCTGTCGGCGAGCTGGATACTCATGCGTGTGGGGTTGAGACTACCAATTCCTAACTTTTTAAACAATGAGTGTGGCATCAGATTAATACTCGCACCTAGGTTCGCTAATGCGTGCTTGACAAAAAGATCACCAAAGACACACGAGATAGAAAAACTACCCGGGTCACTGATTTTCTTTGGTAAACCATTTTTCAAGACCGTCGAGCACTCGACATTTAACGTGACATGTGAAATGTTATCTAAATTCTTCTTGTTGGTCAGGAGGTCCTTAAGGTACTTAGCGTACTTCGGCATCTGGGATATGGCTTCGTGGAACGGCAGATTTATGTGGATTTGTTTAAACATTTCTAAGAAATGGGTGTACTGATCATCCTGATGTTGTTTATTAAGTTCGGAAGGGTATGGCGGGGATGAATTATTTTTAAAGGTGGGTGATGGAGTGAGTTCTTTTTCTAAAACAGGGGTGATAACTTCTTCAGCAGAGGGTGGAATTTTTAAAACGAGAGCGGAGCTTTGATTTTTTTAAAAGCGGGAGCGGAGCTTTGATTTTTTAAAGCGGGAGCGGAGCTTGCCTCAGGCTCTTCACTTACCATACCAGGAACTTACTTCCCACTCCTAAGAGTTATAGCTTTCGCTTGCTCTCTCGTGTTGGGCTCAGTATTGGAAGGAAGAGACCCTGCGGGCCGCTCAGAAATTATTTTAGCGAGCTTTCCTACTTGATTTTCTAAATTTTTAATGCTTCTAGTTAACGTTCTTATCGTAGCATCATTAAGATTCATGTATTTTGAAAACATTTCCTCCAAACTTGGAGGTTTTGGAAAACTTTGAGTAGGTGGTGGTGGTGCAGAATAATCAACTTGTGATGGCGGGCGCACTGCGTTCGATGGATTACTCCATGAAACATTATGGTGATTTCTTAAAGCAGGATTATAACTATTCACAAACTTAAAGCCAGACGGATGAAAATTCGCAGCAGAAAAATTATTAAAAGTATTTTTAGGCAAATTATTGACATAATCCAAATATTCTGGAGCAGGAGTTCAGATTCCCATACCTGAGGGGCGGAGGCAGCAGTCATCTCCGTAATTGTTTTGCTTAATATTTCAACTTGCAAAGCGAGCTGGGAGACGTTGTCCACTTCAAAGATGCCTGCAAGTTTGTTGGGACGGGACCTAGGCACATTCCACTGGTAAGTGTTCATGGCCATGTTCTCAAAAATCTCAAGAGCTGCTTTCGGGGTCTTATGGTTTAAAGTACCGCTAGAAGCTGGGTCTGTCATTTGCTTCGTGCTTTGATTTAGCCTGCTATAAAACGTCTGCACCTACAACTATACAGCCAGAGCGTGATGTGGGCATCGTCTTAATAATTCTTTAAATCTTTCCCAGGTTTCATATAAGGTTTCAGAGTCGATTTGTCCAAAAGCAGAAATATCGTTCCTAAGTTTTGCAGTTTTAGCATGCGGAAAATACTTCGCCAAAAAATTTTCTGTTAATTGCATCCAAGTTGTGATGTTATTTTTAGGTAGAGTGTTCAGCCACTGCTTAGCCTTAGTTCTAAGAGAGAAGGGAAATAATCTTAGCCTAATAGCATCATTTGTGACACCATTAATCTTAAACATGTCACAAATCTCAAGAAAGCTTGCAATATGTGCATTCGGATCTTCATCTTGAAGTCCGTCAAATTGCACATACTGCTGCATCATTTGAATTATGCTAGGCTTCAGTTCGAAGTTATTATTTGCTATTGCCGGGCGAACTATGCTAGATTCAGTACCCTCGAGATTCGATCGTGCATAATAAGACATAGGCATTTGCATGGCTTCCTCCACGTTGGGTTCTTCGATTCTTAAAGTGGAAAATGACTCGGAATCCTCAACCGGCACTTGGATAGTAGGACCTTAAAATCATAATCTTCACCGAAGAGTACGCTCAATTTCGTGGTCCAGGTCCAAAATAACCGACGGACTCCCGCGGGTCATGCACTAGACAAGATAGCGACACTTAAAACCGCTTTGCCCTTTTCAAGAGATTTAGGTGGCATAGAAAAATTATGTAGTGGGTTTCTATTATGAGAGCTAAGTAAAAAAATATTTTAAAAAATTTAAAGCAGGAGGGCGAGGAAGAGAAATGATCAAACTAATAGATTCGTGTTTTCAATTTATCAACGAGCGTTGCTCCCCAGCAACGACGCCAAAAACTTGATGACCCGGCCAACGCTTACGAAAACCGAGCAGTCGAACTAGCAATCCAACTAGGCAAGTATACCTATCGGACAGTAGTAAGGGGACACAAGTGTCGTATTTAAATCCGGGAACTATTGAGTAAATCTACTCACACGACGGCTATTATTTTATCGAAGATTGATTTTGGGTTTAAGAGAATGCTAAAATGCGATTAAGAAGAGAAGTATTACACTAAAAAGAGAAAAGCATGCGGTTAAATAGAGAGCTATTAAAATGATTACAATGTGGGGTTAAGACGATGATAAAGAGCACTCGATTGAGAATCACCTCGACAAGAGTCGATTAAAAATACGATAAATAAACCTAAGCTTAATAGGGTAAAGGTATTTGACCATGGAGGTTCCATAAATATGAACACGCTTCTCTCGAAGACGTGCCCACCTGAGTTTAGGAAGGTCTGACTGACTTTTGCCTGAATCGGAGGCCTAAAAACTCGCTTTATGCGGTGAACCCAACTATTGGATTTTACTCCAATCCGAGAGATTTGGACGTCTGCCTCTCTCGAGGGGTGCGTATTACTCCCTTTACTCTTGAGTGCTCACTTCAAACCTTCGGCCTCTCGGCTAGCCAGGAATGAAATAAAAGGTGGAGAGTATATATCGAATTATATACCTCCAACCCGGGATAAATCAAGAGTAATTCAAGGCTAAACCCTAAGAAGAAAAGGTAAGATTCAAAGCATCATAACTTAATCACTCGAATCTCAGATCATCAAGATCGAGTATAAGGAGAATTAGTTAATAATGGTGAGGTGAAATAGGGGGGATGAGTAGGAAAGCATAAAGACAAAAAATGCTAAAGAGAAGAGATAATCACACTTTTATTAAGATTAAAGAGAGCTACACTGGAAAGAAAATTGCAATTGCATGGAATTGAAAATCCTATTTTGGCCCTATTATTAGCAACTAGAGCAATTACAAGAGCTATTAGAAAATCTTAAACTAAATTAGCATTAAACTAAACTAACTTAGCATGAGAAAGAGAGAGAAAGCATGAAAAAGAACAAGAAACAAAGGGGCAGCACCTCCCCTCTCAACCCAAAATATGCCCTGAACCCTAGGAGAAGGGCTCAATTTATAGAATTTTTTCGGGCTGGGTCACTCCCCCCTGACACGCCCGGGTCGGGCGTGTACCTGGTGCGTGACACATTCGTTGCGAATTTTTGGGCTGAAATTGAATGTTGGAGGTGACGGGCATAGTAGTTGGAGTACACGCCCATATGTCATGCCCGACCAGGGCGTGTCAGGGGGGCGTGACTATTTCGGTGCGACGGTATTGCGGTAAAAAGTGCTTGCTGTGGAGATTTCTCGGGATTAGGGGACACGCCTCTTGAACACGCCCATGTCGGGCGCGGGCGTGACACGGGCGTAATAGAGGGCGTGTTCACTGAGTTGCCAAGAAATGCATTTTCGGACCTATTGCTTCATTCCTCTGGGTTACACGCCGTAGGTACACGCCCTGGTAGGGCATGTCAGGGGGGCGTATCACAGCAAAATTTTGCTGAAAGCCGTGCAAACCTACAAAAAGCAGAAAACACATTAGTGACAATAATATTTACAAAATGGGGTCAATATAAGCACTTGCAAGACATGATTTGTGCTTTAAAAACCCGAAAATACACTAATAAATTTAACTGCAAAAAGTACTATCAATTATTGCATAAAGCTTTATATGGTCTTAAACAAGCTCCTCGATCTTGGTATGAGACGCTATCTAGCTTTCTACTTGAGAACAAGTTCACAAGGGGAAAGATAGATAAGACATTATTTCTTAGTGAAATAAAAAGCAAGATTTTGCTAGTGCAAATCTATGTCAACGACATTATTTTTGACTCTACTGACGACAACCTCTGCACGAAGTTTTCAAAACTTATGAAAGGGAAGTTTGAAATGAGGAGTATGATCGAGCTGAAGTATTTCTTAGGGCTTCAGGTGAAACAATCTGAAGATGGAATTTTCATCTCGCAGACTAAGTTCACCAAAGAGCAAATTAAGAAATTCGGAATGGAGAACGCAACCTTGATGAGGACTTCAATGGGTTCAGCTATGTCTCTAGACAAGGATGAGAAAGGGAAACCTTTTGATGAAACCAAGTACAGAAGCATATTTGGATCCTTGCACAACCTTACTGCCAGTAGACCTGACATAATGTTTTCAACATATGTATGAGCTAGATTTCAGGTGAACTCTAAGGAATCTCACTACGCTGTTACAAAGCGGATTTTGAGATAACTTAAAGGTACAGCAAATCTTGGCTTATGGTACCCAAGAAGTAATGATAGCGAGCTAATTGGTTTTTCAAATGCAGATTTTGCAGGTAGCAAAGGCGACAGGAAAAGCACTTCGGGGACTTGCCAATTCCTTGGGAGAAGGATTATTTCCCGGAGTAGCAAGAAGCGGAACTGTGTTCCAATCTCAAAAGCTGAGTTAGAGTATATCTCTGCAGGCAGTTGCTGTGCGCAACTGCTATGGATAAAGAATCAATTTGTAGATTACAATATGAAGTTCCAGAACATTCTGTTGTTTTGCAACTCTTCCAGTGCAATTACAATAGCCAACAACCCAGTCTCGCACAGCCGGACAAAGTATATAGAGCTGAGGTATCACTTCATCCGGGAGCATGTGGAGCATGGGTACATAGATCTACAGTATGTCTCTACAGACAGGCAGATTGCAGACATTTCACGAAGCCACTGGACGAGACCAAGTTCTCGTTCTTCAAAATAGAACTTGGCATGCTCAATAAAGAAGATTAGAGAAGCTGATATGGATAAAGAAGGCTCAGAGGTCTAGAATCAGTCAAAAGTTGAAATTCTACAAATTTCTAACTTTTTGACTATAGTAAGAAGTAAACTACACGGGTTAGAAAATGACCTACTCGAGTAGTAGGATGACCTACTCGAGTAATAAAGCTTCACTCGAGTACCTCAGCATAACTACTCGAGTACCTCTGTATAACTACTCGCGTACTTCAATATATCTACTCAAGTACTTCCAGACATCACTCGAGTACTTCCAGCTGTCTCTACTCGAGTACCTCCATATCTTCACTCGAGTACTGCCCAGTCTCTCGAGTATATGACAAACAAGCTTTCTACCTTGATTCAAATTTCTTTATTCGCAACCCAAGAATTATGCCGCCCTATCCCAGGTATGTTTGCATTATTTACTCGGTACTTAAGACATAAATTAGGGTTATATATAAATTGCAAAGTCCAAAAGTCATTTTCTACACGAATCAATCTCTCTCTCTCGAGTAAGCCGAAATGCTTCACCTTCCGCCGTAAGTTGCAGAGCCCGCGCATTCTTCCTCCCCGCCGTCAATTTTTTCTCCAATTTCTAGATCATGGCCCCTTCCTCCAAGATTGGCATCGGTTAAGAACTAGTTGCCGCCGGTATCACCGAAATTTCAGATGATTTCTGAGACCTTCTGATACTTCTCGACACTGTCGGCCTCACCTTCGTTCTCCACGAGCCATGTAAAATCTTTTTTCCAGAAGTTGCAGAGTTCTTCAATAATGTCAAAGTCAAGAGAAATGGAACAGTTCTCAAGTTCAGAGTCAGAGGAATCAAAATCAAACTTACCAAGACCTCTGTTTCAACACTTCTTCACCTGCCGATTGTTGATAAAGAAGATCATCTCGGTCTTGATGAATCTGACAGGACCTGTATGTTCTGTGGAATTTCTCCGGAAGTACAATACATCAAAAGATCTGACCTGAATCCTGAAGGGAAGTTGTTAGTGGATATCATAGGAAACATTCTTCTCTATAAAACCAGCTCCATAAGGGATATCTCTCTCCACTTCTTTGACATCATGCAAGCTATAGTATGTAGGAAAAAGTTTCAGTTTGGGATGATGATTCTGGATAAGATAAAGGATAGCATTAAGGCTCCCAGCTTTGCCAGGATTATTTCTCTTCTCCTCCATGAGATTATTCCTGAGGTGTTCAACTTCTCCAAAGGGACTGTTCTTCATCACATGAAGAAAGTCTCTATCTCTTCTATTCAAAGATGGGAGTTGAAATTGCAGAACCCAGTTCAAGCTGCCAAAGCTCAAGAGCTTCCAGCTACAGAGAGCAGGACCCCATCTCCCTCTCCACTTCAGGTTGCCAGCTCCTCTGGTGCAACTGTTGAGGGGGAGCCTTCTCCTTACGTTCCAGAAAGTATTCTACCCCTCCAGCTATTACATCTCCTCCACCACATACTCCTGAACACATTCCATCAAAAGCCCAACTTTAAGATACCCTACTATCAACTGAAGCAGCAATCAGTGAGATGATTGAAGAACTAACTGCTGATGAACCCCTTCCCCCTCTACCAAAAGAATCAACTGCTGAAGTTCCAAAGCCATCCACTCCAGTACCATCTCCATCACATACTCCATCTCCCAACCAGTCTCCTGCTGCACACAAAGAGCAGGACGACACCATCTTCATTTCTGATGAGCAATCTCCTGAACCAGCTGAAGCTCCACTGAGAACCCTGGATTTCTCCATGCCCACAGTCACTGATGAAGGGGATGCCCTGATTCATACTTCTAGAGTCAAGAGCTCAGTCTTCATTGAATATATAGCTCCATGGGTTGCTCCTCCTCCTCCAGTTCCCTCTTTTGTTGCTCCTCCTACTGTAGCTGCTCCTACCAGTGATTTGATGACTCAGTTTGTACTTTTGGTTCAAGAATAAAGGACATATTTTGATGTTTCTCTCAAAGCTATTAATGAGAAAGTCACTGCTCTAGAGACTGAGATGTGTAGCGGATTTACTGAGATCCAGCACAATACAAATCAGCTCAAACATCTCTTCCAAATTGGTGGAAAAGCTTTAGATCACACTATTACTAGTGTTGGTCAAGTCATGAAGCAAGGTGTGACTCTTGCAAATAATCAGATAGAATTAGATAAGAGAGCTGAAGCAACAAATATGATGATTTATGAAGAAGTTGGAACTTTCAAAGATGATGCCATCAATACACTAACTGTAGAAGTCAGAAAGGGGGAGAGTTTAGTGAAAGAATATCTTGGGAAATCAGATGCACTAAAGCAAAATCAATTGGAAGCAAAGATGAAAGAGATCCATGATGATGTGTTAGGACAAATTCAGAGTGTCAAGTTCCATACCTATGACACAACTGTTTGGATGCATAATCAGATTCTTCCAGAATTCCCAGCTGATCCAAACATCATTCCTCACCGCCTATACCCCTTAGCTGCTACTGCTCCTGTTCAAGCTCAACAACCTTCCTTTTCTCCCAGACCTGAAGGCTATAAAGGTCTTCCTCCAGATTCATATGCTCAAGTTTGGGAGGTAGACCCAGCAGATATATTTCTCCAAGCTCCTCCTGAGATCATCACTTCTAAGAAGAATTGGAAATATGGTGATGGTGCCTCAGCTAGCAGGTCAATCCCAGTTCCTGATTCAAAAAAGAGAAAAGCTCCGGAGTTTGCAGAGATCTGGTCTCCTACTTCAAAGTCTCTCATTTTAGATACTCTCAAACTTGTTATGGACTTCAATGAAAGTAGGAACATTCATTACAGCTCCCAGGAATGGGAATTGTATGAAAAATCTATGACAAAGAGGAGACTGTATGATAGAGAATTTGGAAGGAACAACCATATTGCTCCTCCAAGGCCTCCAAAATATTATCCCTAACCATTCAGCTACCAAAGGAGAAAGCAAGAGAAGAAAGACAAGCAACATCACTAAGTTGAAGCATTAAGGATTATGAGAGTGTGGAAATGATACATTTAGAAAAGATATTTTTGGACAATCATATCCTTATAATTCTAAATTTAGATCATTTACCTTTTGATCATATTCTTATGCTTGCTTACACTGCTTTCTCTATTTACATATATAGTTCTTTTTATGTCTATAAAATTCACCTTAGTATAAAGGGTTCTGAATTCTACAAATAGGGAGAGATTGTTGGGTATTGTATCCACATTAACCTAGATTTAATGAAATCACCCTTGAACTAAGATGAATTAGTTGTATTTGATGTTTTGTGTTTGCAGGATTATATTGCCAAGTGTAGACTAATGTTAGTCTACAATGGGTGACCAAATACATGACCATAAAATTTAATCCTTTATTGTGTGATCCAAGGTGTTGACTCATGTGTAGCCTCTCTATTGGGGCACACCTCATATTTAAGCACTAGGAATGATTGGAGAAAGACTTGTTGCTGAATTCACTAAAGAAAAGAAAATTCTGTTGAAGATAGTTTTGCTAAGAATTTTGCTTGAGTAGTTCTTTACATACTCGAGTGAAACATGTAGTCAATACTCGAGTAAGACTATAAGTACTCGAGTAAGGGAATTAGCTCTCGAGTAGTCAAATTATAGCTCTCGAGTAGCTGAGTCAATTACTCGAGTAGATCCTCTCTCATTCTCGAGTCAACAGAATTTCTTCCCCGGACAATTTTCGAAGTAAATTACTCGAGTAGTCATATAAGTACTCGAGTAGATTAGTCTTTTATCTCGAGTTATAGAAGACAGGATTTCGTGTAATTTTAACTCACTCGAGTAGTCAAGTTCATGTACTCGAGTAATTTATCTACTACCTGAGTAGCCCGGGTTTAATACTCGAGTAACAAGATTTTCTTCCCTCAAAATTTTTCTAAGTCCTTTACTCGAGTATCTATATCTACATACTCGAGTAGTTTGTATCCTCTCGAGTGGTCCAGTTTCACTACTTGAGTAACCCAGATGTTTCTTCCAGAAAATATTCTAAGTCCTTGACTCGAGTAGTTCATCTACTTCTCTAGTAGTTAATCTTTGTTCTCTCGAGTAGTATTTCTTGTACTCGAGTAGTTCAACCCACATCTCGAGTAATTTTATTAGCACTCGAGTAGGACTTTATGTACTCAAGTAGATGCTCATTATTTCTGAATTTTCTCCAAGTCATCTACTCGAGTAGTCCTCTTCTATTCACTCGAGTAATCTTATATAGTACTCTAGTAGGTAAACCTTCACTCGAGTGATTCAATCAATATTTTATGAAAAATCTCTAAGTCCAGATTTGATTAAAATTTCAAACAGCCTTGGCGTGATTGGTCCACATATACGTCATTAATACTAATTATGACCGTTAGGTAAGATCTTATATAAAGTCTTGTCAAAACTGACAAACCCTAACAGGGGCTGTCAAATATTATTCTAAGTATTCTTCTGAATCTCATTCTCTCTCTCCAAAAAAAATCGAAAGCCACCTCCGTCGACCTTCATTGCGCTCATCCGGCTATGGTTTTCGATCCAGAAGATTCAGATCAAGAAGATTCACAGATTAAGATTGTCGTTTCAATTCTTCATCATCCATCTGATCGTGTGAAGTCAAAAAAATTTCAGATCTGCCTTTGCAGAGACTCTTCTTCAACTTCTCTGATAAAGCCGCAAGGATCAAGGAAGAAGATTCAGGCCGACTGTTTTCAGATCTGAGAAAGTTTTACTGTTTGTATTTTTATATACTCTCAATTTCATTTTTGCAGGAGATCTCTCTCCGAGTGTAGGAGCTTTTGCCTCCGAGTTGTAGGAAGTTTTATCTTCCGAGTGTAGATCATTTTGTGGATCGAGATTGTAGGAACTTTGTTCTGAGGCATAGTATTGGTTTTTCAATCCGAGATAGTGGAGTAGTCGAGTCAAGTGGATTGCTAGATCGGTGAGGGAAAGTGGATGTACCCAAGGTTGGGGAACCACTATAAATCTTTTGCCGTCTGTGATTGCTTGGTTGATAATTGTGTGCATCGATCTTAAATTTTTATTCCACAAAAAGATACACAACTCACCTATTCACCCCCCTCTAGGTGATTTAGGTAGACAACTGATCGCTTTCGTAGATTGCAACGAGGATTCTTGGGGACTAAACCCAAGGTGCACCCGAAAAACTGGGCAGATACGTGGTTCTGCCATCTTGGTGGCATGAGAGCCAACTTGTACATAACTGGGTTATGTAAAATTGTATGACCAATACTCGGGCTTCAGGGAAGCTTGACCCAAGCCAATGACTTAGATTGACATGGCAATGTGAGCAACGGGTTGAGTGGAACCGTACCCGCTTTTTGTTGTTTGGTTTAAGGGGCCTACCGATGGCATAGAGGGCGAGTCTTAGGCTTCGGCCGGAAAGACTTTAATGATCATGATGTTGCCGTCCTGTGGGCGGTGGTGGACCGGGTTCACCGAGAATGTGCCCTAATAGCATGGGGTGTGCGGCCGTGCGTGCCTACGCCTGTGATGAAGTGTGCTTAAATTGCGTGTTCACTATTATGTTTGATTATACTAATGAAATGCAGGTAAGGAGCACCGTTGCCCCGATTAAGGGGCGGGGTCGTTATAATTTGGTCAGCTTTAGCTGACCGTCGCTTTTGTTTGCCACCACTGCAGTGGAATGTTGATTAAAGGTGTTGCGGTGCCTAGTGGTAAGTAGCGGGCAGAAGCCCTTGTTGTTGAGCCAGCCCTTGAAGGCCAAAGTGAATGTTTGCTCTTTATGCTCATTTGTTTCCGGCCTGCAGCTTGCATGCCGATGTATGGAAGAAATTTATTGTTTAAGCAAACTCTTGTAAGGCCATAAGGCCTACTTTTTGGTGTATTTGTATTGTCATTCCTACTTTGGGTTTTTAGTGGACATTCATGTTGTGGCTTGGGCTCTTATAACTATTTTAAAAAGCTTCCGCTAGAATACTCAGAGTTATGATGCATGTTCCTTTGGAACTAATTTGGTATTAATACGTAACTTCACGAGCTTTCTGTGGTATATGGCGTCGGGCCCCGACCGGACCTTCTATTATATCTCATGTGATGGATGAGTGTGTTACATGAGAGAGCTTGGCACACTACTAGTAGATTCTACACTAGAATTTGCTTTCAACATATTATTTTCTAAACATAATTTTGATTTCATACTTATCAACATCTTAATTCTTCGTTTAGCCGCATATAGCACATGCACTGTAGATATAGAGTTACGGACAATAAGGGAATTTGATTTTCTTACAGTGCTCTTAAATGAGGCAAGCTTGGAGAATAGAGTTTCTTTGACTCCTACATGTGTTTCCTCATCCAATGTTGATATATGATCATCCCTTCCCTGTGATGTGGTTGCCATATCTTTTTCTAAGAGCAAGTATCCATTTGGTTCTTCACCTTGATCTAAGAGAAATTGCTCAGACTCGTCATCTGCAGAAAGAAAACTATAAGTAGACTCTAGAAATTTCCAAATATCATAGGTAGGGGGAATCATGTAGATGAGTTTAAAAATTTCTTGACCAATCCCACGAAAGAGACAATTCATAGCTTTGGCATTTATATGATACTCATGCTTGGTTAAGTTATTTGGGGGCTTCATACTAGTTATGTTCCACACTTCTATATCTAATAGTATAAGGAATTTTCTCATTAGTGTTCTCCATTCCTTATAGTTCACTCCTGTAAATAACGGTGGTGCTAACAAATTTTCTGTGTATTATTTTTCATCCCCACTAGTTGTTTTGAGATCAGGGTTTGCCATTATTACCGGTGGTCGACTGTTTTGGAATAACTTGCCTTTGATACCACTTGTTGGATCTAGTGGCCAGCCTTAGAGGGGGTTAATAAGGTTTTGAGCATTAATTAAAAATTCAAATGTTTATATCACGGGAAACTATTTTCAAAAGTTATTGCGGGGTGCTAGCTTGCTAGCAGCGGCCATTGGTCACAAACCACATTTTCTTGAGCGAATTTCAATTTGGTGATCCAGACACCCTTCAGAGAACTACCGACTAATATTAACAATGTCACACGCAGAATGAAGATCAACAAATAATTTTATTCAAATAGAAATAAAGATGGTTTTAAAAATACAAGCACTAGATCTCCATGATGTCGGAGATCAGAGGCGGTGAGAGTCAAATTCCTTTTTCATTTTCTATACCGACCCACTACCCGGACCTGTTGGCTCTCTCCCTATCCCTCCAAGAAAGTTCTTCGAGCCGGCTCTTAACCTTCACACAATGAAGTGTCTTATATCCCCACTAGATCCCCCAATATAGTCGTCCCTTCCCTGGGATGATTTCTCATGGAATCATTCTCGGATTCCGACGACCTTCACCTATCAATTTTCCTTACAACAAACAAACAAAAAAGAGAAAAGTACAAAAAGTATAAAGAAGATTTGAGATTAATTCTCCCTCAAGTCGATTCCTCCGTTGAGCGATGCGTGATCAGTGCTAGTGATCTTTATTTGGTTGCAACCGATCAACTCCTCTTCATAATTGTAGTCTTTTGCTCGCTGGAGATCTTCATGCATGAATGGGAGGGAGGTGGCTTTATATTCCTTTGATAGAGATGGTAGAATGGTGCTCAGAGGCGGCTCCCGAAACCTAGAATGAAGTTATGTCTCTCTTGTTTCGTACAAGGAACAAAAAATGAAAGCCTTTTATACATCTTTGAAAAACAGGATACCGTCGGTGAAAAGAATAGCGCTCAGCGGTAGCACATTATACGTCGAGGTGACAGATATCCTACGAATTTAGAAAAAAATAATCGGAAAAGATATTTCTCCGCATTTTCGAACTATTGCGGCATGGTACCCAACTATTTCCTGGCAGTAGCCCAAGCTTCTTGATGAATCCATCTTGACGCTCGTTAAGAGAGCTAGCGCTGCGTGGTAGGAAGCTAGAGCTGCTCTGTAGGTCACTGAACACATGGCTAGAATATATCCCGGGGCTAGCGCTGGCGGGATCTCTAGCACGACGCAGCTGGTCACTGAGCACCCATTTAATTATATCGAGGCTAGAGCTCGGCGATAGAACTAGCATGTAGTAGTAGCTCACATATTTAAGTTCTTCGCTTCTTTTGAACCTGTAAACCTGCATACTACACCAAACACAGTTGTGATCTAATAAAACATGAGAATTTATATTGTCAAACTGAAGATATGTGAATCGTAGGCTCCAACAGCTTCCTAATTCACTGGATCACACACTTATTGTTGTTAGTTTGGGGATGGCTCATTCACTTCCTCGGGTTATTTTTCTCTACTTTAGTTGTGGTTATAAACGTGTTGCTCATGCAATTCTTGCATGTTCTTTCCATCCACTCTTCCACCCAATGTATTGCACTTGATAAGTTTGGATCAACCAAGTGAATTAATTTGTCCTCTTTTTCTTTTAAAAAAAGTTCTCTTTCGCAGATTGGCACTCTACAACATCTTGGAAGATTTCATCAGACTTGGCGGATACCAATATGTTCATGGTCGTGATGGGAGACATCACAGTCCTTAGATTTCTTCTCATCTTCTGTAACACCTCCCTAGTAATAACCGTATAATATTTGTCCGGTCGGGGCCCACAACATACAGATGCCACATCTTAAGCATTATAAGATGATATAAACTACCCAAACTCAAAACTCAGATTACAATAGAGGAAACATACAACTAAACAGGAAGTTATCCACGAATCCAAGTGTATCAAAATGGCTTTAAGGCCTTACACATCATAAGTCCAAAAACTGAATGACAACAATATCAAACATCAACGTGCATGAGCACTCCTAGGCTACCTTGGCATGCAAGCCAAAAATATAGATCATGGAGCAAAACATTCAAAAAGATATAATCAACTAAGCATAGAAATCACTTCATGAGGCTTAGGACTTTTTGGCTGGAGAGCTTGCTCCCGCTTGCTATCCTTTCCCTGTAAAAATTGGTGGTAACGTGGGTCAGCAAAGGCTGAACTCAACTGTGTAACAAACACATTCCCTCCCAACCGTCCCTAGCGGAGCCCGGGGTACAACATCACCCTGCAGTTCAGCACTTCGTTTGCAATATACATAAACATGTAAAGTTATATAACAGGTTTGGATGTCTCATACAACAAGCATGTTTCTAAGTTGAGCATGTAATATACAGGGTCCTACAATGCAGCATGAATGTCATCCTGAGATTCACCTAAGGCACCCTAACGCGTAAGCTTCTAACACATCATCAATCGGGTACTTATAGTTTCCCTATCAGCATTCAAGCCGCAAACACAAGGGTAATTCCAATTTCCCCTAACGGTATACAAGCCACCACACGGAACTCTTGCCTAGACCCCACCCGCTCGTGGGTATCAAAACCCGGGCTTGCATGCAAGCTCTAACTTCTCGTGTTAGGATTCTGCCACACAAACAAACTGATTCTAAGAACCCTTGCTGGATGCCACCCGCTCGTGGGCTTCATCGCCCGGGCTTGTCCTAATCTTGGCGTTCTCGTTAGTTTCACAGAAGGGGACGTGTCTCTCTGGGACACTCTCCATACATGACTTGCACATTACGGGCTAGCCAGCCGACCACGGATATGAAGTCAAGCCTTCGCAAATCACAACCCATAGACTTCCAACCCTAATCCACCGTTTGTACTATAGTGTTCCCGTGCTCCAAGGAAACCATCTACCGTCACAGTGGATCTAACCTTATCCGGTTCCGACTACAGATACTTGTGTGAAATAAGGGAGACATATATCGCAAACTGCATCTTGCCGCAACGAATTTCTAGAAAAAGCCTTGAGGCAAAATATGCAACATCATCGAGTCGAACTAACATTTGCGACCACGACTTCGCCTACAATGCTTAATCCACTAACAGAGCAGATTTTTAATGCAATATCATGTCGGGGATGGAATCAATTGACCCGTTGGATTCTCTTGAACCAAGGCTACCCGAACCCCTCTCATTTGAGGGATCCGGTGCCTAAATGCTTGAAAGAAAACAAGAAGAAAATGGATGCCATGCATGCATCCTAAAACCGAGAGGATAAATGCCGTTACCTTACGACTCCTCTTCCTAGACATGGAATCCTTGCCTTGCATGGATTAAAATGAGCACCAAGACATCCTCTCCACAGATTTGGCCTTTGAACAACAATTGGAGCTCCGAGGCTACGTCAATAGTAGAAGTGAAATTGTTTAGTTGCCTACCTAAATCGCTTATAGGGGGTGTATAGGTGAGATATACATCTATTTGCGGAATAAAAATTTCAGATCTAAGTACAGAATTATCTACCAATCAATCACAGACGAAGCAAGATTTATAGTGGTTCCCCAACCTTCGGTACATCCAATTTCCCTCACCGATCTAGCAATACACTAGACTCGGCTACTCCACTATCTCGGATTGAAAAACTAGTCCTACGCCTCGGAACAACGTTCCTACAATCTCGATCCACAAAGCGGATCTACACTCGGAAGATAGAACTTCCTACAATCTCGGAGGTAAAAGCTGCTACACTCGGAGAAATATTCTCCTACAAGAATGAAATATAATGTATATAGAAATACAAACAATGAAACTTTGTCAGATCTGCAAGTAATTGGCCAGGATCTTCCTCTTGTAGACTTGTGGCTTTATCAGAGAGGTGAAGAAAATCTCGGCAAAATCAGATCTGGATCTTCTTGGCTTCACATGACCGAATAGAAGATGAAGATTTGTGTGACAATCTCGATTTGTAAAACCTTCTTAATCTGAATCCTCTGAAAACAAAAACCCTAGCCGGATGAGAATCAGTGGCGGCGCCTTTGCTTCTTGGAGAGAGAGAGAGGAACAAAAAACTTAGATATTAATCGGCTGCAAAAACTTCTGATTAAACTTCCTCTTAAGGTTTGTCGGTTTGACAAGACCTTATATAGGATCGGTGATAATCTGTCATGATTAATCTATAATGAGGTACACGTGGACCAATCACGTCAAGGCTCATTAAGGAATATGTTAATCTGGACTTAATGAAATATTTCAGAAAACTGAAGTAATATACTCGAGTGAAGAAGTGACTACTTGAGTACTTTACAGAACTACTCGAGAGAGATGAAGATAACTACTCAAGTACTTAGAGACAGTTACCCGAGTAACCTGAAGAAAACTACTCGAGTATATTCTTGAAGAAAATTGAGAAGTTGATCAGCTACTCGAGTACCAAAAAAGACTTACTCGAGTACTAAAGGAATTACACGTGAAGTGGAGTTAGACTACTCGAGTACAAGTAATACTAATCGAGTAAATGAGAATAAGCTACTCGAGTGGTAGATGAACTACTCGAGTCAGGGACTAAGAATATTTTCTGGAATAGAATTCTGGGTTACTCGAGTAGTGAAGTTGAACTACTCGAGAGGATAAGAACTACTCGAGTATATAGAAATGACTAATCGAGTAATTGACTTAGAAATGTTGAGGGAAGAGAATTCTGGTTACTCGAGTAACAGTTTGAGCTACTCGAGTAGTGGGTGAACTACTCGAGTACTACACTTGACTACTCGAGTGAGAAATAATTACATGAGGTGCAGACTTTTGTAACTCGAGACAGAAGGTATAAACTACTTGAGTACTATAAAGTACTACTCGAGCAATTTACTTAGAATATATCTGGAGAAGAAAATCAGTTAACCCGAGAATAAGAGGGAATCTACTCGAGTAGTTGTCTTAATTACTCGAGAGCCATAAATTGACTTCTCAGGATTTATCATTCTTGCTCGAGTAAGAATAATTTTACTCGAGTATTAACTAAGCTATTCACTCGAGTAGGTATAGAACCACTCGACTAAAACACTTAGTAAATTTTCTTTGACATAATTCTCTTCTTCTTTGGTGAGACCAGCATCAAGTTTTTTCCAATTAGTCCTAGAGCTTGAATATGAAGTGTATCCCAATAGAGAGGCTACACATGAATCAACACCTTGGATAACACAATGAGGGATTACATTGTATGCTCCTGCGTTTGGTGACCCATTGTAGACTGACATTGGTCTAACTTGCCTTTAGAATCCTGCAAACACATAACTTAAACAAAGCATCAAATACAACTTAATTCATCTTAGTTCAAGGATGACTTCATCAAATCTGTGTTAGTGTGGATACAATACCTAACAATCTCCCCCTATTTGTAGAAATCAGAACCCTTTACACTAAGTTGAATTATAGACATAAAAAGAAAATGTTGAATAGACAACTCAGTGTAAACAAGCATAAGACTATGAACAGGATAATATGATCAAAAACTTAGAATTATATAAATGTGATTTCCAAAGTATCATTTCTACAACAATCATTTCCACAATCTCATATGCCCTTGTAGCTTAGACTTGGTGGTGCTGCCTATCTTGCTTCTTTTATTGTCTCCTCTAATAGTTGTACGGCTTGGGGTAGTACTTTGGAGGTCTTGGAGGAGCAGCAGGGTTATTTCTCCCAAATTCTCTGTCATACAGCCTTCTCTTGGTCATAGAGTTCTCACATAACTCTCATTCCTGGGAACTGTAATGAATATTCCTGCTTTCATGGAAGTTTATAACAAGTTTGAGAGTATCCAAGATGAGGGACTTAGAGGTAGGAGACCAGATCTCTCCAAATTCTGGAGCTTTCCTCTTATCAACATCAGAAACTGGAATTGACCTGCTGATAGAGGGACCTTCACCGTACTTTCTTTTCTTTCTTGAAGTCTGTATCTCAGGAGGAGCTTGGAGAAAAATATCTGCAGGGTCATCCTCCCAAAGTTGGACATAAGAATCTAGAGGAGGGCCTTCTTGGCCTTCAGGTCTCGGAGAGAAAGTAGGTTGCAGAGGAGGAGCAGAAGCAGCAGGAGCAAGGGGGTTGAGATGATAAGGAATGATATTTGGATCAGTAGCAAACTCAGGAAGGATTTGATTGTGCATCCATACAGTTGTGTCATAGGTATAGAATTTGACACTCTGAAAAAGTGTTAAGACATCATCATGGATTTCTGTCATTTTTGCTTTCCAAAGTTCTTGCATGGCAGCATCTGACTTTTCAGGATACTCTTTTACTAAATTCTCCCCCTTTCTGACTTCTACAGTCAGCTTACTGATAGCATCTTCTTTGAATATTCCAACTTCTTCACAGATTTTCATTTTGGTAGTTTCAGCTCTTTTGTCCAATTCAATTTGATTACCAGCAAGGGTTACACCATGCTCCATAACTTGACCGACATTAGTAATAGTGTGGTCTAGAGCCTTCCCACAAATTTGGAAAAGATGTCTTAGCTGGTCAGTATTATGCTGCATTTCTGCAAATCCTCTGCTCATCTCAGTTTCCAGAGCAGTGACTTTATCAGTAACAGATTTAATAGAAGCATCAAAGTAGGTTCTCTATTCTTGAAGTAGAAGGACAACTTGAGTCATCAAATCATTGGATGAAGCAGTAGTAGCAGCAGCAGGAGCAGTAGAAGAGGGAACTGGAGGAGGAGGAGCTACCCATAGAGCTATTTATGTAATGGTGACAGAGCTTTTTGCTCTTGTAGTATGAATCAGGGCATACCCTTCTTCAGTGACTATGGGTATTGTGAAGTCCAAATTCCTTAAAGGAGCTTCAGCTGGCTCAGGGGATAGCTCATCATAATTGAAAATGGTTTCAACCTGCTCTTGGTGTGCAGCAGGAGACTTTTCTTGAGAAGGAACAGGAGTTGGGGTTTGAACTGGTGTGGAGGATGGTGGTATGTCAGTAGTGGGTTCCTTTGGAGAGAGAGGAGGAGGAAGATCATTTGCAGTCAATTCTTCTATCATCTCATTGATAGTAGCTTCTGTGGAGAGGAGAGCTTCTTGATGTTGTTGTTCAGATGGAATCTCTTCTAGAGTGTGAGGTGGAGGAGGAGTAGGTGCTGTAGGTGTGTATACCTTTTCTAAAGCAGAAGGAACAGGCTATCCCTCAAGAGATGCACCAGGGGAGCTGGAAACCTGATGTGGAGAGGGAGATGGGGTCCTGTCCTCAATGGCTGGAATCTCTTGACCTTTGGTAGCTTGGGTAGGATTTTTGATGCGTGTAAATCGGCAAGCGCACTGGTTGCACAAGTAATAAAGTTTGGGAATAAATCCCTGATTTTCGGTCTCCTGAGGAATGCAATTAACATAGAGCGGCAACAGTTCAGAAAATATAGTTATGAGGGTTATACTTAGAAAAAGAGTAAAAAAAGGGCACTTTAGAGATTGTGGTTGTTTGATCTAATAAACTAGCAAAAGCTATGCGGGTCGAAGGCACCGCTTCGCAAGGTGAAGTGAGTGTTTAGGCCGCGATGCCGAACTTCGGTTGGGCGAGTGGACGGAAAGCTAATGGATGGAAGTGTTCTTGTGTGGAGTGCAATCGGGTGAGACACGAGTATGGAGTGGATGTGGAGTGAGCGAGGAGCATTCACAGACACTACTCATAAGCATAAGAAAACTACTAACATCTCATTAGATATAGAATAAAACTTGATGTTCATTACAATATTAAACCATTCCATACTACAGAGGAAGTGGAAGAGGAGTAAACCAAAAGAGAGTGAAGATCCACTGCAGGTCGTGGCCGAAATAGCAAGTTGTCAATCCGCTTCTGGGCTCAGTCCGAGGAGGCTTCCGGTGCCAACGAGCTGTCACCCCGAGGCCTTTAAGTCCGTTCTCTAGGTTGTCTTTTTCACCAACTCCGGTGGAAAGCTTGGAGTTTAAGTCGTCAATGGCCGAGGGCTTCGCCGGAGAGTTTGAAAAGCTTCGGAGTAACCGGCTATGGACTCCCGACGAAGGTGGAGGTGATGGAGCAGCTGGACAAGTAAAATGGAGATTCCCGTGCACTACCCGATCGCAGCAAAATGACGGGCGTTGACCTAAATCACGGAGCAGGGCCTTAAATATGGAGGCAGCAAAAGCAGTGCGCACGATCAGTGGCGTGCGACCAGTGGTCGTGCGCACTGTCGGTAGATGATCGTGCTCCATTTCCAATTAGACTTGCAACCTGGATAAGAAACATCAACATAAATGCGCACGATCAGTGGTGCACGACCAGTGGTCGTGCGCACTAAATCCACTGATCGTACGATTGGCAGGGACAGAATTGCCGAAAGCAAGGGGCAAGCGCGCACGAGCAGTGGCGCACGACTTGTAGTCGTGCGCACTACGTCCAGTGCTCGTGCGATTACCCGGGCAGAATTAGGAAAAATGAGAATGTAATGTGCACTAACGGTGGCGCATGACCAGTGGTCGTGCGCAATAAGTCCAGTGTTCGTGCGCAAAAAGAGTTCGACGAACAGAGAAAAATTCTTGAGAAAGTCGTCGAACGGATATCGATGAATGTAATGTGCACGACCGGTGGCGCACGACCAGTGATCATGCGCAATAGGTTCAGTGGTCGTGCGCAGTATTCCTGCATCGTCGGGGTCTCCCGAGTGGTTCCGGAGCACGTACACGAACCATGCACCAGCAGAAGAGGCAGATAGGCCACCAAACATGGACACCACATTCCTAAGACAAGGCTAAAGAACAACAAAAACACAGAAACAAATAAAGCACACAGAAACGGGCCTATAGTGCACTTAATCGTGAAATGGGCACGTAAGCAAATATAAGCAATAATGGCTCTCAAGTGTAGTGCTAAGACGATAAAACTGGCCCAGATGAGTCCAAAAATCAGTGTAAAATGTGGACTCATCACACCCAAACTTAACCATTTGCACGTCCCAAGCAAATCATCACTCCGTAGACTAGAAAATAGCTAGCTGGCTCAGAAATTTCAAAAAGAAGTAAGACGCGAAATCAAATACATCATGGGCATAAAAGATATAATAGAAAAACTTTTTAATTATACGATATAGTTTAAACTATTCGACAGACGTAAATAAATATTGTAATTGCTCAAAATTAGAATTCTGGAGAATCTTGCGATCAGGTGTAGGAAGAAAGTAGGCAGGCCACTAAGGTGAGCATTGCCAAAGATCGGGACTCAGGATCACCTCCAAAGGAATCCACCAATGTCAGGGACCATACGCTTGCACGTTCACACTCTCTCTACAGTGCGGGTTATACTCGGTTGTGAATCAGTAGGACTTGTAGGAGAAAATGGGGCTTAGGCTAAGGTTTGGTAGTCAATGATAAACATGAAGGCTATACGCAACCAAGGCGAGCAAATAAAAACCTAAACCAATACAGCCACTTAGAAATGTATGGGTAACACACCCCCAGACTTAGCTTGAAAACCGGGCGTGTACACGGCCTAACCCGACCAAAATCAATAAATAGGATGGGGATAGAATTCTCAATGCAATTCTTTAAGATGTTTCTCTTTTTTTTGTATTTTTCGCTTTTCTACTTTTGTTTTTTCTTTTCAGCGCTTGCAATCCCCAAACGTAGCAATCAAAATGTGAATGAATTCAACACCACATTAAACGATGTCCACATATCACAATCTTGGCAAAATAGTAAATACAAACAAGCTCAAGCATTTGATTGCGATGGTGGGTTTAGCTTCAGGCCTTGGTGAATGTGAGTGGAGCTGGATCAAAGAAGGGGTAGGCATAAATTTGTCATGCAACGGTTAACTGGTAGGAAAGGCTAAACAAGACTCAAACTAGCCAAAATGGAGGCCTACGTCATGCGCATGCTTGAATAACCAGGCACCAATGCTTCGAGAGTAGCTTAGGGGAAGTTCTTAGCCACCGAGAAAGATGATCCTTCCTCCCGACTCAAGCAATACGAGTCTAGTGGCGGTTACACACATTCCTACATTATCGTTCGATTACTCCAGATTCATATTTTGAGTAGTACAAACAATATTTACGTCTGTAGAAAAATATAAATCTACGAGCATAAAGAAAAATTAATTCTATCCTAATTCTACACAAACCATGAGTACTCGATTAGGAGCGCTGCATGAGTTTCGAACTACTAAATCGTGAAATACTAAGCCAGCACCACTATTTTAAAGTTTACACAAAAACAATACATTTGACGCGGGTTGTGCGCGTGGATAAGAGAGCACTCGTGTGGGTGACTCAGTGTGTGCAACAGAGATCAAGAAATAATTAAACAAGAAACTGGTATCTAACAGAATATGTTGTGTAGTGACCAGAGGCATGTTCTCCCCCCCCCCAGACTTAAATTCGACAACTAATAAAGATAAGCATTCTAAATGGGATAAAAAGCTTGGGTAGGAAGTACCTATGCTCAAAATTGAGCATACCAGTCGTGCAATGAGATGTCCAAGTGCGGCCAAGTTGTCGCGCCTTAAAAATTCCTGCACCCGCGATTGAAATATAAAAAGAACTCAAAACACAGCATAGGACCAAACAGTCCAACTTGGGTTGTCTCTCGAAAGCCCTTTTGTTTACCGTCCTTAAGGTGGACCAAATACCTGTATTAGCAGTTCAAATAGAGAGTTCTTGGAAGTAGAAAAAGGAAAAAATTTAAAGTAAAGCAACCCAGCGTTCAAAACGTAGCGAGAAAATAGAAAGAGCAGGGAACGTGGAATGATGGTGGTGCAATCAGCTATAAGCAGATTTATGGTAAGTCTCTCTGGTGGGATGCGAGAGGACAGCAGATTGTCTTTTTGCATTGGGGGTAGGCATTGTCCCTTTACTTCGATTGCACTCTTTCTCGCGTCGGGAGGTAGTGTAGCGCTCTTCACGTAAACGCTTTGCCTCTTTCAGTTTCGCCACCATGGGAGACTTCCAATGGATGTTGGTTGTGGTGTTTCCTGGTGTCGTGGTTTGTGGCATCCTGTCCGGCACCGTGACTGCGACCGGATCTGCCCAAGCTACAGATCGCTTAACAGAGTTATACAAATAAGTGTCTAGGGATTTCTCTCAAATAAAACTTGGTTCGCCATGCTCAATAACATAGTTGGTTGAAAGTAGAAAGGAAGTCGTGGCTTTGGTACACTCGATCTCTTCTTTGACCAGTAGCTCTTGATTCTCATCTACCTCCTGAGAGAGTCTTTTCTTTGGCTTCTCTTCCAGATGTGCTTCCAATGTTGGGAGACCTGAATCTATCTTGGAATCTGTGACACTCAGAAAATTGTTATTTTGGATGGGAGAGGAATGTATGGATGTGTTATCGTGGGTGGAATCTTCGGTAGGCCAAGTGACACGGCCTTTGGAAAAGTCGAGGGATGCGCCACTGGCTGTCAGAAATGGGACTCCTAATATGGGAATAGAGTTATTTTCCCTTGGTGCCAAAACCTGGAAATCAGTGGTTATACTTTTGCCGTTAACCTCGATTTCAACTTCCTAAACACCTCCCTCAGTATCAACCAAATTGTCATTCGCTAAGATAAGCGACTTCTGATTTTCAATGTCGACTTGTAGGTGCATCTTCGCAACATCTTGCAAAGTGAGGATGTTGTTGGACGCCCTGGAATCGCATAATGCTGGGGTTTCGATGTTGTTTATTTTACAATTAATGATGAGTTCGTTGCGGTTTCCCAAATTTTCCTCCCCAAGACGTTTACCTTGTTCATGGGGGTTCTTTTCGGTGTTACTAGGTAAGGTGCCTTGGGTGCGCTTGGAAACCACTTGGGCCAATTGGCCCAATTGTGCCTCCAGTTTGCGCATCGAGGCGGCTTGATTTGTCATGTTGGTTTGGGAAATTTCAACGAATTTCTCAAACATCTCTTCCAAAGAACTTTTTTTTACGACGGGGGGCCCTCGGGAATAATTCGGTTGAGGCTGCCGCGGTTGGCTTCCGGAGGCATACGCATCATTTTGATGCTGACCCGGTTGCCATCTTTGGCCAAATGCGTTAGGATTCCAAGAAACGTTGGGGTGGTTTCTCACCCCCGGTTTGTATGTGTTCTCGTAAGGAACTCCCCTGTTTTGATTGGCTATAAAATTAACTGACTCGTTCAAAAAAGAAGATTCATCGGGTACCTCAACTCCTAAGCATTCGAAGCTATGGTGGTCGGTGCTTCCGCACCCTTGGCATGAGATTGCCATCACTGGGGCGGCGGCAACAGGCTTGGGGATATCCACGGCAAATACTCCACTTGTGCTTCATGGGATGTTTCTTCCAGCGGTCCAGTAAGCGTTGTAGGTGGTGGTGTCTTGTAAGATTCTCATAGCATCATCTGGAGCAAGATTCATGTTTGTTCCTCCAGAGGTGGCATCGATCATGGCTAGGTGGTGGGGATCAATAGCGAAGTAGAAACTTTTGACGAGGTTCCACGTTTGGAATCCATGATTACGGCACTTCCTCAGCAGCTCGTTGAAACGCTCCCAAACTTCGGCTAAACTTTCTTGATCGGCTTGCCGGAAGTTGGCTATTGGGCATCTCATGCTCACGATCCGATCTACCAGATGGAACTTAGCTAGGAATTTTGTGGTCAAAGCCTCCCAGGTGGTGGCTGTTCCAGGTGGGAGGGAGTGAAGCCATGTCTTGGCTTTGTCCCTTAATGAAAAATAAAAGAGGCGGAGCTTGACTGTTTCATCTGGGATTCCAGTGTAGCGGAACGTGGCGCAGATTTCAGAGAATTCTATAAGGTGAAGATGGGCGTCTTCAGTGGCCATTCCGGAGAACTGAGCATTGTTCCGAATTATATTCAGAATAGCTAGTTTAATCTCGAATTGTTGGTTGGTGATAGCAGGTCCGAAACCGGGGTATATGCTCCCGATAGTAGGTGTAGTATAATCCCTCATGGTGTGGACCTGGGGAGGGTTCACTTCATTTTCGTCGCAATTTCTGTCGACATGAAATATCCCTCCAACTCTGTTTCCTGCATCAATATTTAGCTGGTCTCCCATTGGGGCAAAAGTGATGGCTGCGGCGCGTCTTTGCGCTAGGATAGTACGTTCGATCTCTGGGTCGTAGGTGACAAAATCTCCTGTAGCTTGGCCCTACATTCACTGCGGCAAACACAATAAAAGGAAACAGTAGTCAAAAAATAGTAACTCTTATAACAATATTTTCAGTCATCCTGAGTCGCTCTACAGTTGCATTCCCCGGCAACGGCGCCAAAAACTTGATGCGTGTAAATCGGCAAGCGCACCGGTCGCACAAGTAATAAAGTTTGGGAATAAATCCCCGAGTGTCGGTCCCTTGAGGAATGCAATTAGCATAGAGCGACAACAGTTCAAAAAATATTATTATGAGGGTTATATTTAGAAAAAGAGTAAAAAAGGGGACTTGAGAGATTGTGGTTGTTTGATCTAATAAACTAGCAAAAGCTATGCGGGTTGAAGGCACAGCTTCGCAAGGTGAAGTGAGTGTTTCAGCCGCGATGCCGAACTTCAGTTGGGCGAGTGGACGGAAAGCTAATGGATGGAAGTGTTCTTGTGTGAAGTGCAATCGGGTGAGACACGGGTATGGAGTGGATGTGGAGCGAGCGAGGCGCATTCACAGACACTACTCACAAGCATAAGAAAACTACTAACATCTCATTAGATATAGAATAAAACTTGATGTTCATTACAGTGTTAAACCATTCCATACTACAGAGGAAGGGAAAGAGGAGTAAACCAAAAGAGAGTGAAGATCCACTACAGGTCATGCCGAAATAGCGAGTTGTCAATCCACTTCCGGGCTCAGTCCGAGGAGTCTTCCGGTACCAATGAGCTGTCACCTCGAAGGCCTTTAAGTCTGAACTGTGGGTTGTCTTCTTCACCAACTCCGGTGGAAAGCTTGGAGTTGAAGTCATCAATGGCCGAGGGATTCGCCGGAGAGTTTGAAAAGCTTCAGAGTAGCCAGCTATGGACTCCCGACGAAGGTGGAGGTGATGGAGCAACTGGACAGGTAAAATGGCGATTCCCGCGCACTACCCGATCGCAGCAAAATGACGGTCGTTGACCTAAATCGCGGAGCAGGGCCTTAAATATGGAGGCAGCAAAAGCAGTGGCGCACGATCAGTGGCGCACGACCAGTGGTCGTGTGCACTGTCGGTCGATGATCGTGCGCCATTTCCAATTAGACCTGCAACCTGGATAAGAAACATCAGCATAAATGCGCACGATCAGTGGCGTACGACCAGTGGTCGTGCGCACTAAATCCACTAATCGTGCGATTGGCAGGGACAGAATTTCCGAAAGCAAGGGGCAAGTGCGCACGAGCAGTGGCGCACGACCAGTAGTCGTGCGCACTACGGCCAGTGCTCGTGCGATTACCCGGGCAGAATTAGGAAAAATGAGAATGTAATGTGCACGAACGGTGGCACACAACCAGTGGTCGTGCGCAATAAGTCCAATGGTCATGCACAAAAAGAGATCAACGAACAGAGAAAAGTTCTTGAGAAAGTCGTCGAACGGAGATCAACGAATATAATGAGCACGACCGGTGGAGCACGACCAGTGGTCGTGCGCAATAAGTCCAGTGGTCGTGTGCAGTATTCCTGCATCGTCGGGGTCTCTCGAGCGGTTCCGGAGCACGTACACTTACCTTGCACCAGCAGAAGAGGCAGATAGGCCACCAAACGTACACACCACATTCCCAAGACAAGGCTAAAGAACAACAAAAACATAGAAACAAATAAAGCACACAGAAATGGGCCTATAGTGCACTTAATCGTGAAATAGGCACGTAAGCAAATATAAGCAATAATGGCTCTCAAGTGTAGTGCTAAGACGATAAAACTGGCCCAGATGAGTCCAAAAATTAGTGTAAAATGTGGACTCATCAATTTTGCAGCTTCAATTCTCATCTGTGTATGGAGGATATAGAGACTTTCTTCATGTGGTGAAGAACAGTCCCTTTAGAAAAACTGAAGACCTCTGGGTTGATTTCATGGAGGAGTAGAGAAATAATTCTGGCATAATTGGGAGCTTCAATGATGTCTCTGATCTTATCTAAAATCTTCATCCCAAACTGAAATCATTTCCTGCACATAATAGCTTACGTAATGTAAAAGAAGGAGAGGGATATATCTCTTATGGAGTTGGTTTTGCAGAGGAGGACCTTCCTTATTATATCCACAAGTAATTTCCCTTCTGGATTCATCTGAGAGCGTTTGATATATTTAGAATCAGTAGACACAACACAGAACCGACAGGTTCTGTTGGATTCATCTGGTCCAAGATGGCCTTCCTCATCCACAAGCGACAAGCGAAGAAGTTGAGATACAGAGGTTTTGGTGAGTTTGAATTTGAAAGTGAGAGTTAGATCTGAAATACTCTAGAGGGGGGGGGGGGGGGTGAATAGAGTATTCTTAAAAAATTCTTGACAACTATTACAGCTTTTGCTGTAAATTAAAAGTGCAGAAGTAAATCTAGCTAGAACACAACAAACCTAAAGCACAAGCACACCAAGAACACAAGTAAAAGAGGCAACCAGACGACACAAGAATTTTATAATGGTTCCCCAACCTTGTTACATCCACTCTTCTACCATCCTTGGTAGGAATCCACTCAGATTTTTGATCAGGTGCCTAACACCAATGAGCTTTTGATCAGGTGCTCAAAAACAAACCCAAGTCTTTTGATCAGGAGACTTGCAACCAAGGAATAACTTTTGAAGGGAGATAACAACCTTTATACAGTGGGGGGGTGAGATGATTTTGTCTTCTCTTTCTCAATATACATCTGAGAAGACTTGTGGATTTGATTATATCTTATGGCTCCCCTTGAGATGTAGAATGAATCAGGGAAATAAATAGGAGCTAAGCTTCAGGGTGATAGGTCTTCAAACTGAATTCTTGACCAGCAATAATCATCAGGAACTTCTTTGCTAGATAGAACTGATGTTGTCCTTTTGAAGTATCCTGGAGTACTTGAAGAAAGAAGACTCTTGATATAGGTATTGTTCTTCTTCTTCTTCAGGTACTAATGAGCTTCTGGTCAAGATCTTCTGTGTATCAGAGAATTCTTCTTGTTGGCAAAGCAGATTGTTCAAGACTGAATGTTTTTCTCTGCGTCTCAGTAATCTCTGTATGCTTTTTAGTTCGCTGTGCTCTGTGTGTAACTTTCTGAATAATGCTTGATTGTTTTTTTTGATGTCTGTGTCCATTATTCTCTTCTTCTCTATCCTTCAAAAATTTGAATTCATCTGCAATTAATGTTGATAGCCTTGAGAAGAATCGGCATTGATTTATTTCCCCAACTGTCCCGTGGAAAAATGGCAAGCAATAATCCTGGAGAAGACCATAATTAATGCTCCTTCTAACGGCTATAATCAGAGAATGTTAGAGCATTAATTACTCAGAAATTATCGCATTTGAGTGGGGACAGAAGTCCGGAAATAACTAAGTCTGGAATCGTCGAACAGATAGCAGAATTCGTCGAACTGAGTCCATAGTTCGTCGAGGTGAGATGTTGTATTCGTCGACCAAAGGCTTCTGTTTATCGAGCTGAGTTCCATGATCATCGAGCTGGAAACTGAACTGCTGTCTCTTTTGAACTTTGCCTATTCTATCTGAAGTTCGTCGAGCTGGTAAATGTGTTCGTTGACTAGAGTTCAGCAACTATTCTGGAGTTGTCAAATATTCTGTGTGTCGATACAATTACTCCCGTGTGTCGACACAAGTCTTTCTATGTGGTGTCTACATAATCTTTCCACTGTGTCAACTAATGATCTGGGTGTCGACACAAGTTCTTCTAGTGTCAACTTAGTTGGTGTCGACATATACTCTGAGTGTCGACAGAAGTCTTCGTGTTCCAGAATTTGTCAGGCAGAGAACTGAGTTCGTCGACCTGAGACTACAGAACATTGTCTTGACAGAATGCTGTAGTAGTCCAAAGATTCGTCAACCAAAGAATAGTGTTCGTCGAGCTAAGTCTGGAGAACCTTGAATTCGTCGAACTAAGTCTGGAGAACCTTGAATTCGTCGAGCTGAAATTGATTCTGGACTTAGAGAAAAATTGATAAACCTCTGGCAATAGAGTTGAAGTGGAAGTCCAGAAGTCGTCGAGCAAAGAATGAAGTTTGTCGACCTTAGAACTAGGTTCGTCGACCTGAGTCTAGAGAATGGTCTGGACTTAGAATTCTGGAGGTGGAGTCCAAGGATCATCGAACTGTGACTGAAGTTCGTCGAGCTCAGCTCAAAGAATATTTCTCTAAGATCGTCGAGCTGAGAATGACTATCGTCAACCTGAGTTCGACGAACGTCGAACTCATTTTACTTAGTTTCTTGAGAAGTCTTTGAATCTCTGGAAAAACTCTAAGTCTTGAGTCTCTGACAGTCTGATGATGGCTTGTCCATATGATGTTGTTACTGAGGACTTGGCCTAGACTCTAGGACACAACTATGACCCTGGTTATACATGTTGGGTCACATCATCCTAAGTTAGTAAACCTAGCTCAAATCAAACTAGGGATCCAACAATCTCCCCCTATTTGGGTGAGGTCACTAATAGACTCAAAATAAAAACATAAAGTAAACAAAGCAGGAAAAAGATATATCTGGCAGAGATAATTAACACATGCAACAGATATATTTACACAAAAGCTTTGTTCAGACAATATGAAACAGTTTAAGAGAAAAAAAATAGAAACAAAATAGTTCAGATTTCATTTCTTCTGCTTCTTCTCCTGATGATTTTCATCCTTGTCTGTGTCTCCTGGCTTGGTAAAGATTATTTCCCTGTTTGGATTTGAAGCTTGTTCCATAGTCATTGTCATGTCAGCAGCCCCTATAATCTTTAGAGATGTAGCTCTAGGTACCACTGCTTCAGGATGTAATTTCATATAATCATCAACATTAAAAATTTTGTTTGATTTTTCAAACCTTTTTAGTTCTTCTCTCCTGTATTTGGACATTGTAGTGTATTCAGAAATATCCTTCCCTTCAGCCACTGCCTTGTTAATCATGGAAATGCCTACAAGTTCCTGGAACCTGGCCATTTTAGCTATGTTGGTTGTTTCTGGATCTTCATAAGGAACAGGAGGCGAGGTTGATCTTTTAGAACTTTCAGCTTGTTGTTGTTCATGCTGTTGATATTGTTGTTGCTGTTGATGTTGTTTTCTTGAAGATTGTTGCCTGTGTTGACTTCTACCAGGAGAAGATCTGCCATGATGTCTTTGATAAGTTTGAACAGGGACAGACCTTTGAGAGCTTGAACCAGGAGCACCAGCTGCAGGAGGAGGAGGAGGTGGTGGATACTTTCTATACCTTTAAACTGGTGGAGGAGAGTACCTTTTACTCTTCTTCCTTTTCTTCTGCTGACTCTTAGATAGCCACATCCATGCTGGCATCCCTTTGTATGGTGTTATCTTTTGAAGAATGTAATAGGGAGTGTCATTGTTTAGATTAGGCTTAGGAGTAGGAGGAGGAGGAGCTTTTCTTTTCTTTGATACTTGCTTCCTCTTCTTTGTATCCTCCTCATCTGAGTCCTCATCCTCATCTTCATCATCATCATTGTCGGAACCCTAAGAGTTATCATATAGATCATCCAAAGCTTTCAAAACCTTAGCAGAAATAGCAGGATTTTCTGGAGCAGGAGTAGGAGTTTCAACAAGAGTTGGAGGAGAAGCTACAAAAGAATCTAAACTAACTTGGACAGAGCTTTCAGCTGCTGCCTTATTTTCATCTTCAATATCAGCAATGATCAGTTCATCTAGATCTGGCATGGGGGATTCATCCATGACAAAGGTTGGGGCTGAAGGTATTTTTGGGGAAAATGGAATAGCCACTACTTCTGGAAGTAGATTGACTGTTGGCTGTGCAATAGCAAACCTTTCCCTAAGTTGCTTAGCAACTTCTGAAGAGATGAGGGAAGTGTATTGTATAATAGCCAAGGATGACTTAGTAATCTCAGCTGGAAGGTAATTCAAATGTACAGTATCAAAAATACTCAACAAAGTTTCTAAATCAACTGTGGGATTAAGAATGAAATCACCAACAGTATTGGACTCTTCCGAGTCTGATTCAGCAAAATCCATATCAGTTTCAATAAAGTCAATCAAATCTTTATCTATGTATTCTGTACACTCTGCTGCTATTGTTGAAGCTGGAGCTGAAACCTCTGGAGTTGTAGCTGCTGCTTCATCATCAAGCATCTCCCCCTGTCTGGTTTCAGAGGGAACTGAGGCCAGGCCCCTAGCTGAAGATGGGGCAGCAGTAAGAGCAGAGATTTGGCCAGAGAGAGAGGAGATGGTGGTAGCAAGAGGTGTAATGGCCTCTGCTATAAGGGATTTGAGGAGGGGAGTGATTATGGAAATGATTGAATATATAGTGGAGTGGTCCAATGGTGGAGTGGTGGATGGTGTTGCAGAAGGTATAGAAGTGGGAACTATAGGAGGTATAGAAAGTCGAGCAATAGGTATGTGAACATCTGGAGGGGATGCATGTTGAGGGATGGTAGATGTTGATGGGGATGGATGGGTTGCATCTTCCATGTGGGTGATTGGAGGAAGAGGGGAATTGGGAGGTGAGGGTGGTATGTTGAAATATGGTATGGAGGATAAATGAGGAGGAAGTGGAGATGGTGGAGGAGATGGTGCTGGTGAAGCATGTGGAGATTCTCGTGTAGTAGGGGGTTGAGTAGGGGATGATGGAAGTATGGAAGAGGGATGGATTTGTATTGCTGGAAGAGATGGTGGTGTTGGATGAATCTTTTCAGTAGGTTGGGTAGTGGCTTTAACAGCACTGGTGCCTTCAGAAGCTGGGGTGGAAGAGGTAGAAGCATTGGTTGGCTTGGTTATTGTCCTCTCCCACCTGCCAAATAAGGCACAGGTTAGCCTTTTACTGGCATTGATGAATATGGTCTAGGAGACCAGTGATTCAGCCGCCTTTTCTTGTAAAAAGATCCCTAGGATCCTTCCAAAGCATATTTCCTTTTTATTGTTTTTCTTCTATATAAGATCAAAAAGAAGTTGTGTCCAATCCACTGATTTCTTGTTTATGATTGCACAAATGACCAGAAACTGGTGTCTGGTGATGTAGTCATGGGCAGTATGTTTCCCAAGCAAAACTTTTCCAACCAAGTCTGCCAAAAACTTATAAGGGGCAGAGAGGTGTTTCTTCAATAGTTTATTAGGGTTGTCTCCAGTATAACTCATTAGGCTCAGCCTCACGTTAGACTCATCTATTTCAATCTCTAGTTGCTCTTCTCCATTTGTTAATCCAAAACTTTCAGTTAAAATTGCGGGAGTTAAGGAGACGTAGTTACCCGCAATAGTGCCTGTCATCGTATTCTCCTCTGTTGGTGATAGGGTGTAGACCCATTCTCTGATTTCAGTGTTGTGTAGTTTGATTCTTCTAATCATCAAGGTTTTGAGTTCTTGCTCTTCAAGGAGTTCTAGAATGTAAAGGAATATGGGATCAGAATGTTGAAACGAATCAAAATCCACATCAAAGCCTGTATCGAACTTCATGCCTGCGAGAATGCTTGCCTGAATCGCCATGGAATCAGCTGCAAGAGAGACACAAAAACGGCGATCAAGTGTAAAGGAACAGAAAGCGTGGGACGGAGGTCGAAGAAAACCTAAATATAGAGTTTTCAAGAATATGAATCGACAGACTCCGTTCCACGAAAATTGACATAATTCTTCGAACTGAGTTCGATGAAATAATTTTGAATGAAATAATTCGTCGATCTTATCCAGAAGAATTGAAGACAGTTCGTCGAACTCCGTTCGACAAATATCTTCTGAAGTAAGTTTGTCGAACTCCGTTCAACAAAAATTGTTTCACTCATAGAGAGTTCGTCGATATTCATTCGACGAATATCTCTCAAACTTTCCCCGGTTCGTCGAACTCCGTTCGACGAACTTTGGAAAATTCATCGAGTGTAGACAGAAATTAAATAAAGTCTTCTCCATTGATCATTCTAAGTTGATTTACAATGAACATATGATTTCTCTCATCCAGAGGTTTGGTGAATATATCAGCCCTTTGTAAATCAGTGTAGATATAGACAAGCTTGATTTTATTTTTGTCTACACACTCTCTAATGAAATGATGTCTTATATCAATATATTTTATCCTACTATGGTGAACTAGATTTTGGGCTATGGCTATAGCACTTGTATTATCACAGAGTAGGGTTGAATTATTTAAGTTGAACCCATAATCTAGAAGCTGATTTTGTATCCAAAGCATCTGTGAACAACAGCTGCCTGCTGTAATATATTTTGCTTCAGCAGTTGAGGTTGACAGTGATGTTTGCTTTTTATAAAACCAAGATACTAATCTCATACCCAGGAACTGGCAAGTCCCTGAAGTACTTTTTCTATCTACTCTGCATCCAGCAAAATCAGCATCAGAGTATCCAGTTAACTCAAATTCTGATTCAGCAGGATACTATAGGCCTAGATTAGGACAACTCTTTATATATCTCAAAATCCTTTTTAGTAAAATTAGGTGAGATTGTTTAGGGTTAACCTGGAACCTAGCACAAAGACATGTGACAAACATAATATCTGGCCTACTTGTTGTGAGGTATAGTAGGGACCCAACAATGCCCCTATAAAGTTTCTGATCCACAGGTTTCCCTGGTACATCAGAGTCCACAACAGCATTGATGGCCATGGGTGTTTTCTTTCCTAAGGTATCAGCCATCCCAAACTTCTTTAGAAGTTCTTTAGCATATTTTGCTTGAGAGATGAAGATGCCATCAGGGAGCTGCTTCACTTGGAGACCAAGGAAGTAGGAAAGCTCACCCATGCTACTCATTTCAAATTTGGAATGCATGAGGTCAGAGAACCTCTTGCATAATTTGGAATTTGTAAAGCCAAATATAATATCATCCACATAGATTTGTGCTAATAAGATTTGGTCCTTATGATGTCTAGTGAAAAGAGTTTTATCTACAGTTCCTCTTGTAAATTTATGCTCTAATAGAAAACTAGCTAAGGTCTCATACCAAGCTCTTGGAGCTTACTTTAGACCATAAAGAGCCTAATGCAATTTAAAAACATGATAGGGGTAAGTTGGAGAAACAAAACCTGGAGGTTGTTCTACATAAACCTCTTCTTTTAGCACTCCATTTAGAAAAGCACTCTTCACATCCATTTAGAAGACCTTGAATCTCTTGTATGTTGCATAGGTAAGGAATATTCTTATGGCTTCCAACCTTGCAACAGGTGCAAAGGTTTAATCATAATCAATTCCTTCTTCTTGTCTATATCCTTGAGCAACAAGCCTAGCCTTGTTTCTCATAATGATTCCTTGGGCATCTAGCTTGTTTCTGAAAACCCATTTGGTTCCAATAACTGGGTAGTTTTGGGGTCTTAGAACCAAATCTCAAACTCTACATCTCTTAAATTGATTTAGTTCCTCCTGCATTGCAAGGATCTAGTGGGGATACTGCTCAGCATCATGAATGGATAGAGGTTCAACCTGAGAGAGAAAATAGTCATGCATAAAATCTTTGGTGAGTTGATGTCTTGTCTGTACACCCGCTGATATGTCTCCAATCACTTGAGATTTGGGGTGATCCCTAAGTGTGAAACAATCAGTGGGTGGAGTTGGTTGTGCAACAGCATTTGGAATTAATTCCTCCTGTGGAATTGTATTTGATGTTGGTAGAGATTCATTTTCTTCAGCTTCTTCTTCTTCACTTTCTTCAATGGCATGTGGAGAGGGATGAGTTGGAACCTCTTGGGTGAGGTTTAGTCCATCCAAGGTCTCACATAAGTGGGGTACCTGCAAGTTGCTATTGGTAGAAACTTCTTTCTCCTTGCAATACATGTTAGTCTCATCAAATGAAACATGAATGGACTCTTCAATTTTTAATGTTGATTTATTAAAAACCCTATATGCTTTGTTTACTTAGGAGGATCCTAGAAAAACTCCCTCTTAAGCCTTAGCCTCAAACTTTCTAATGTATTTTTTGTTGTTATTATGAATGTAACATAAGCATCCAAATACTTTGAAGTAGTTCATTTTAGGTTTCTTCCCTTTGAGCAATTCATAGGGAGTCTTATCCTTTAGTTTGTAAATTAGGCTCCTGTTCAGGACATAATTTGATGTGCTTACAGGCTCTTCCCAAAAGGTTAGGGGCATGTAAGCATCTACAAGCAATGTACCTGCAGCTTCAATGAGTGTCATATTTTTCTTTTCAACTACCACATTTTGTTGGGGAGTTCTAGGAGCTGAGAAGCAATGCCTAATACCTTCCTTCTCACAGAACTCATGCATAAGAAAAGACTCAAACTCTGTGCCATGATCACTTCTGATCAATGTAATATGAGTAGAGAACTCAATCTGTATGGTCCTGAGAAAATCTGTAAGAACCTTGAAGGTATCTGACTTTGATCTCAGAAAGAATACCCAACTGAACCTGGAGAAGTCATCCACTATAACCAAAGTGTTGGATTTCCCTCCTAAGCTTTATACAGCAATGGGTCCAAAGATATCCAAATGTAGCAAGTGCAAAATCCTAGGTGAATCACTCGTATTAACAAATTTAAAACTAGTTTTAGTTTGCTTGCCTAATTGACAAGCCCTGCAGAGACCTTCCTTCTTGTAGGGACCTGAAGGTAGACCTCTAACAAGATTGTGTTTAGATAGCCTAGCAATTTTTTTCATATTTACATGACCTAGTCTTTTGTTCCATAAGTCATTCTGATTACTAGCTAAATTAAGTAAACAGATATCAGTTTTGGCAGAAAGAAAATTTCCTAAGTATATGTTGCCTTGTCTACTTATAGTTAAAACTGTTTGGTTGTTTTTATCAATAATAGAACAAGTGGATGGGTTAAAGTATACCTGATAACCATCATCATATAACTGACTTATGGAGATGAGGTTATGCTTGATTCCACTTACATATGTCACCTTTTTGAATGTGACAGCTCCTATTCTTACTTCTCCAAATCCTTCTGACTGACCACATTTGAAGTCACCAAAGATAACCTTTGACCCCAGCTTGGACTTGTAGTTGAATAAGATGTCCTTGCTGCCAGTCATATGTTTGGAGCAGCCACTGTCCATGTACCAAGTTTGATTTACCCCTGGACAGCTCTTCACCTGCAATAGAAAACAGTTAATGGTTTTTGACCCAGGTTACCTTGGGTCCTTTGTATTGCTGATAAGAGAAGCTGGAAATAATAGAGAATTTAGGTTGGGACTTGTATCCTAGGGGGTGATATCTCCTAGGTGGTATGATCCAGTTAGCTAGTGGATTAAATGGTTTCTTAGGAATATTTAAGTTGCTATTGGAATTATAGTTTTGATTAAGTCTTCCTGGGTTCGACGAATTTCTATAAGTTCGTCGACCAGAGTTCGACGAATTGGGTTGAGATCGTCGATCTCTGCCCAGAGAATGAACATGTTCATTCTCTGTGCCCCACGTTCATCGACCTCTGCTCGACGAACCATACAGAGTTCGTCGACGCAGTTAGACAAATAAATGTAACTATAATTTGCGTTCAGAGTTCGTCGATCTGGTTTCGACGAACTGGACCCATTTCGTCCATCTGAGTTCGACGAAAATTGCTGAACCTTGTTTTTACTAGGTGTTTTTTGGTTTTTGGTTTTCTGTCCTACTGTCTTAGAGATCTTTTCTACTGTTTGTTTATCATTTACTGTTTCTTTCCCTTTAGCAGATACAAATTTTATTGGGGTTGATAAAATGTTCTTCCTGAGAATGTGGGGCAAACCTGATGGAGCACCCAAGCCTTGCTTGCCATTAAGTCTGGCATTAACAGTACTTATGATATCCATCAGTTTGAGGCTTCTCCCATTGAGAGTTTCCTCAAATTTTTTGGCCTCACAAAGCTCAGTTTTTAGTGAAATTATCTTTTCATTTGCTAAGGTTGATTCATCTTTTAACCTAATGTTTTCAGATTGAACATCCACTAAGTTTCCTAATTTTTCCCTAAGAATTTTAATTTCTTTTTTAGAATTAATCAAATTTATGCACATTAACTTGAAATTAGATTTAAATGTTTCAGAGCTGTAGTCAAAAGAGGACATTACCTGATCTGCCTCTAATTCAAACACTCCTTCATCTTCAGACTCCTCTTCTTCTGAGTGACTTCTGGAGGCATCAATTGCCATGAGGCAAACCTCCTTTGCTCTTTCTTCTTCCTCATTTTCACTGGAGCTTGAAGTTGTTGACTCATCTTCTGTCTCACTCCAGGTCTCAGCCACAAAGCCCTTTTCATTCTTCTTGTGCTTGCTGGAAGAGGGTTTACTGGTGTGTTGTTTTCTGATTTCCTTCTCTCTTCTCCTCTCTTTCTTCTGGTTCTCTGGACACTCAGAGAGGAAGTGTCCAGGCTTCCTGCATCCATAGCACACAATTTCTTTGGTTGGTGTCTTGTCATATTTTGGCTTGTCATCATTTCTTGATGACTTTCTCCTAAAATCCTTTCTGGCCATCTTGTAGAACCTTTTAGCAAAGAGACTCATGATCTCATCATTTGATGTTACTGTCTCTATCTCTTTAGTGGCTTTAAAGGCAATACTTTGTTCTCTTCTGGCTGTTGGAGGTGTTCTTTATTCAGATGCCTCCCTGTTCTTTATCAGTTATTCATATGACTTCAGTTTACCTAATAGAGATTCAGTTGAAATCTCATTCAGGCATCTGGCCTCCTTGATGGGCCAGATTCTTGTATCCCATGAGCTTGGGAAGCACATCATGATTTTATCATTCACTTCAGTAAGAGTGATGTTCTTATCCAAGGTTTTTAGCTCATTGATAATTGAGCTTAACCTATTGTACATATCAGAAACTGTCTCAGCTTCTTCCTTCTTAAAGTTCTCATATAGGGATATGAGATTTGATCTCCTATCCTTTTTCTCATCTGCTGATCCATCCACCATTTGGTTTAGAGAATCCCAAATGGCTTTTGCTGAGGTGCACTCAGTAACCTTCTGGAAGATATCATCTGACATAGTTTGTGCCAGGATATTCATATCTTTGGCATCTGCAACTTTTGCTTTCTTCTGGGATTCAGTCCACTCAGGTATTGGGACTGCATTATTGCTGGAAGATGTTGTAGATGTAGATGCCTGTGGGGGACCTGTCAAAATTGAATTGAAGATGTCTTCATCAATGGAATTCATGTACAGCCTAAATCTTGCCTTCCAGATGGTAAACCTATTAAGGTTGCAAACAGGAGGTCTGGTGCTTGCATAATCCTTGTTCTGTGTCATGGCTGTGTTTATAATTTAAATAAAAATAAAGTAATGTGTAGATCTAATAAAGGATCTTTTGGTTCAAGATTTAACTTGTACCACCAAAGTAACCTCCTCTGATACCAATTGAAAGTGAGAGTTAGATCTGAAATACTCTAGAGGGGGTGAATAGAGTATTCTTAAAAAATTCTTGACAGCTATTACAACTTTTGCTGTAAATTAAAAGTGCAGAAGTAAATCTAGCTAGCACACAATAAACCTAAAGCACAAGCACAACAAGAACACAAGAAAAAGAGGCAACCAGACGACACAAGAATTTTATAGTGGTTCCCAAGCCTGGGTACATCCACTCTTCTACAACCCGTGGTAGGAAACCAGTCAGATTTTTGATCAGGTGCCTGACACCAATGAGCTTTTGATTAGGTGCTCAAAAACCAACCCAAGTCTTTTGATTAGGAGACTTGCAACCAAGGAATCACTTTTGAAGGAAGATGACAACCGTTTATACAGTGGGGGTGAGATGATTTTGTCTTCTCTTTCTCAATATACAACTGAGAATACTTGTGGATTTGATTATAGCTTATGGCTCCCCCTGAGATGTTGAATGAATCAGGGAAAAAACCTGAGCTAAGCTTCCGGGTGATAGTTCTTCAAACTGAATTCTTGACCAGCAATAATCTTCAGGAAATTTTTTGACAGATGGAACTGATGTTGTCCTTTTGAAGTATCCTAGAGTACTTGAAGAAAGAAGACTCTTGATATAGGTATTTTTGTTCTTCTTCAGGTACTGATGAGCTTCTGGTCAAGAGCTTCTGTGTATTAGAGAATGCTTCTTGTTAACAGAGCAGATTGTTCAAAACTGAATGTTTTTCTTTGTGTCTCAGTAATCTCTATATGCTTCTTAGTTCGTTGTGCTCTGTGTGTAACTTTCTGAATAATGTTTGATTGTTTTTATTTGATGTCTGTGTCTGTTATTCTTTGTCCTTCAAAAATTTGAATTCATCTGCAATTAATGCTGACAGCCTTGAGAATAATCGTCATTGATTTATTTCCCCAACTATCCCGTGGAGAAACGGCAAGCAATATTCCTGGAGAAGATCATAATTAATGCTCCTTCTAACGGTTATAATCAGAGAATGTTAGAGCATTAATTACTCAGGAATTATCGCATTAGAGTGGGGACAGAAGGCTGAAAATAACTAAGTCTGGAATCATCGAACAGATAACAGAATTCGTCGAACTTAGTCCACAGTTCGTCGAGCTGAGATGTTATATTCATCGACCAGACGGCTTCTGTTCGTCGAACTGAGTTCCATGGTCGTCGAGCTGGAAACTGAACTGCTGTCTCTTTTGAACTTTGCCAATTCTGTATGAAGTTCTTCGAGCTGGTAAATGTGTTCGTCGACTGGAGTTCAGCAACTATTCTAGAGTTGTCAAATATTCTGTGTGTCAACACAATTACTTCTGTGTGTCGACACAAGTCTTTCTGTGTGGTGTCGACATAATCTTTCCATAGTGTCAACTGATGATCTGGGTGTCGACACAAGTTCTTCTAGTGTCGACTTAGTTGGTGTCGACATATACTCTGATTGTCGACACAAGTCTTCTGGTGCCAGAATTCATCGGGCAGAGAACTGAGTTCGTCGACCTGAGACTAGAGAACATTGTCTCGACAGAATGCTGTAGTAGTCCAAAGATTCGTCGACCAAAGAATAGTGTTCGTCAAGCTAAGTCTGGAGAACCTTGAATTCATCGAACGAAGTCTGGAGAACCTTAAATTCGTCGAGCTGTAAATGATTCTGGAGTTAGAGAAAAATTCATAAACCTCTGGCAATAGAGTTGAAGTGGAAGTCCAGAAATCATGGAGCAAAAAAATGAGGTTCATCGACCTGAGTACTAGGTTCATCGACCCGAGTCTAGAGAACAGTATGGACTTAGAATTCTGAAGGTGGAGTCCAAGGATCGTCGATCTGTGACTAAAGTTCGTCGAGCTCAGCTCAGAGAATATTTCTCTAAGATCGTCGAGCTGAGAACGACTATCATCGACCTGAGTTCGACGAATGTCGAACTCATTTTACTTAGTTTCTTGAGAAGTCTCTGAATCTCTGGAAAAACTCTAAGTCTTGAGTCTTTGGCAGTCTGATGATGGCTTGTCCATATGATGTTGTTACTGAGGACTTGGTCTAGACTCTAGGATATAACTATGACCCTGGCTATACATGTTGGGTTACATGATCCTAAGTTAGTGAACCTAGCCCAAATCAAACTACGAATCCAACATATTTTAAGACCTCTGACCTTCGATTTGAGAATAGCTCGATGTCTCTTAAACTTAACATTTTGGAAGAGTTCGGCAACATCTGGAAAGAGTATTTTGCAGGGTTCTTGGAGTATGAAGGTGAGTCCGGTGGTGTCGAGCAGTATCATGAGGTTATGGAAATCATATGATAAGTCGGCGATGCCGGTGGCGACAAGTTCGGAACCAATCCCAATCTTCGACGAAGCAGCCATGATCCAGGAGCTGTTGGAAAGACTGCGATGGGGAGGAAGAAGGCATGGCTCTGCAACTTCTTGTCGGAAGGCAAAACGGCGATCGGCTTACTCAAGAGAGAAAATAATCTCGTATAGAGAATGATTTTGGAATTTTCGATTTATATAACTCTAGGTTAAAGTCTAATTAAAAGATAAATGATGGAGTAATACCTTAGAAGTGGCGGTATATGCCTCGGGTTGTGAATAAGGAAATTTTAATCAAGGAGAAAAATCGGCTTACATATACTCGAGTGACTTAATATTACTCGAGTAGATAAGTCTGGAAGTACTCGAGTAGATATGTTGAGCTACTCGAGTGTGAAAGTGCAGGTAAGATCTGAAATACTCTAGAGGGGGGGTGAATAGAGTATTGTGCTCACTAAAAACTTTTTACAGCTTTTGCTGTAATCCTATGTGAACAGTTTAACAAATAAAGAGATAAGCACAGCAACCTAATCAATCACAGAACAACACAGCCAAAACAAAAAAAGGCAACCAGACGACACAAGAAATTTATAGTGGTTCCCCAACCTGGGTACATCCACTCTTATACCACCCTGGTAGGAATCCACTCAGGTTTTTGATCAGGTGCTTGACACCAATGAGCTTTTGTTCAGGTGCTCAAAAACCAAAACCTCAAGTCTTTTTGTAGTAGACTTGCAACCAGGAATAATTTTGAAGGGAATTAAAACCCTGTACAGAGGATGAAAAAAGGGTGATGGTGTCTTCTCTTCCTCAATAATAACTGAGAACACTTGTGGATTGATTTCAGCAGATTGCTCCCCCTGAGATCTTGAAGGGATCAGGAATTCTGGAGCACTGCTTCAGGGTGACAGGTCTTCAAAAGCTTGAGTGCCTGGACCAGAGATTTCTTCAGGAACTTCTTTGACAGATAGAGTAATTTGTTTTCCTTCTGAAGTTGTCCTGTAGGATTGAAGAAAGAAGACTCTTGATGGAGATTGGATGTTCTTCTTCTTCTAGATGATGTTCTCTGACCTGGGCTGATTGCAGAAACGAACTTTCGATTTCTGTAAGACTGTTCTTCTTTGCAATGTCTGTCTGTGTGTCTGTATCACTGTTTCTGGTTGTTGAACTGCTTAATTTATTTTTCTTCTGACTTATAACTGACTGAAGATCATCCGAAATTTGAATGTTTAAGCAGTAAATGCAATCGGCTTGGGAAGGAAGCGACAATCAATGAATTCCCTAACTGTCCCATGGAAAAATGGCATGTAATAATCCTTGATTAATGCTCGTTCTAACGGTAACATTCTGAGAAGATTGAGCATTAATTACTCAGGAATCATCGCCAAGAAAAGGGACGGAAAACTGGAGAAGACCTAGTCTGGAATCGTCGAACGAAGAACAGGAATCGTCGAGCTGAGTTCACAGATCGTCGAGCTGAGCTGATGAGTTCGTCGACCAGACAATAACAATTTGTCTTTAAGGGGATCCTGTCAATTCTGCTACAATCTTCGTCGAACTGACAATCTTCATTCGTCGAACTGACAAACAAATTCGTCGAACAGACAAACAAATTCGTAGAATAGATAATCATCACTGTCAATCATTATTCGTCGAATAGAGATCCAAATTCGTCGACCGAAGAATGATTGTGGACTTAAGAATCTGAGAAGTATCTGACTGAGAAGGATTCAAATCGTAGACCAGAAATTGTCGAGTAGAATACTGAATTCATCTACCTGAGAAGTTGTGAACTTGAGGTCCAAGTTCGTCGAGCTCAGAATCCCATTCGTCGACCAAAGCCTGAAGTTGGACTTAGAAAAATTCTGAAGTTACTCTGACTTTAGTCTGTTGAGGTATCTCAGTCTTCGTCGAATAGAGAACAAAGATTGTCGAGCTCAGCACAGAGAAATGTCTCAATATCTTCGAGCTCAGCACGTCTTTCGTCGACCTGAGCTCGACGAACGTCGAACTCATTTTTCTTAGTCTTGAAATCTTCTAAGTCTGGAGTCTCTGATGGTCTTGTTGATAGCTGGTCCATCTGAAGTTGAACCTAAGGACCTGGCCTAGACTCTAGGACACAAAATTGACCCTGGCTATACATGATGGGTCATATCCTAAGCTAGTGAACCTAGTCCAAATCAACTAGGGATCCAACAATCTCCCCATATTTGGCTGAGGTCACTAAGAGACTCAAAACATAAACAAACAGATAAACAAAGCAAGAAAAGAAATATATCTGACAGAGAATTACTAACACATGCAGTAGATATATATATACATAGGCTTTGTTTAAACAAAAGACATAGTTTGAAAAATAAATGCAGAAAGAAATTGAAACAAAATAGAGATTACTTCTTCTTCTTCTGCAAAGACCTGTCTTCTTTTGGCTTCTCTCCTGTCTTTTTGAAGATAATTTCTCTGTTGGGATTTGAAGCCTGTGCTTGAGTCATTGTCATGTCAGCTGCCCCAATAATCTTCAGTGATGTAGCTCTGGGGACAACTGCTTCAGGATGGAGCTTCATATAATCATCAACATTGAAGAGTTTGTTGCCTTTGTCAAACCTTTTTAATTCTTCTTTCCTGTACTTTGACATAGTTGAGAGACTTGAAATGTCTTTACCTTTAGCTTTAGCTTTATTAATCAATGACAGACCAATTAGTTCCTGGAACCTGGCCATTTTAGCAGTATTTACAGTTTCAGGATCCTCAAATGGAATAGGAGGATAGTAAGTTCTTTTAGGACTGTCAGCTTTCTGATCTTCAGATATTTGTTATTGTTGCTGCTGTTGTTGTTGATGTTGCTGATATCCTGAAGAATGAAGACTTTGCTGGCTCCTTGCAGAGGATCTCCCTAGATGTCTTTGATAAGTTTGCATGGGGGCAGATCTTTGAGAGCTAAAGCCAGAGGCACCAACTGTTGGAGGTGGAGGAGGTGGATCTTTCTGGTATCTGTGGACTGGTGGAGGAGAATATCTCCTACTTCTTTTCCTTTCCTTCTGCCGGTTCTTAGATAACCACATCCATACAGGCATTCCCTTATAAGGAGTAACATTATGCATAATGTAGTAGGGAGTGTCAGCAGTGGGATTGGGCTTAGGAGCAGGAGGAGGAGAAGCCTTCCTTTTCTTTGACAGCATTTTCTTTTTCTTTGAAGCTTCTTCATCAGAATCATCATCATCATCTTCTTCATCACTGCCAGAACCCAGAGGGTTATCATATAAAGCATCTAATGCTTTCAAAGCTTTCTCATCAATAACAGCCTTTGTTGTAGAAGGGGCAGAAGTCGAAGTTTCAACAACTGGAGTTTCAGCAATAGTGGAAGAAGAAACTACACAAGAATTAGAAGTACTTGGGATAGAGCTTTCAGCTGCTGCCTTATTTTCCTCTTCAATATCAGCCAAAATTAACTCATCCAGATCTGGCATTGGTGAGTCATCCATAACAAAAGTAGGTGCTGAGATGGCTTCTGGAATAACTGCAGAGGTTGAAGCTAAAGCTAGAAGAGCAAAACTGTCATAGAGTTGCTTAGCAACTGCTGGACTTATTGGAGATGTATAAGGGACAATAGCCAACTGTGGCTTAGTAGAGGGTAACTGTACATAAAGTGTATCAAAACTTCTCAACAAAACAGTCAAATTAACTATGGGATTTAAATGGAAATCACCAACAATTTTTATTTGCTCTGGTACTGACTCATCTAAGTCAATGTCAGTATCCATAAAATGAATCAATTCAATCAACTCAGAATCAAATTCTGGCAAAATTTCTGCATCTGCATCTGCATCTGCATCTACTATAGAAGGAACTGCTGTTGTACCTGCTGCTGCTACTTCTGCATCTGTATCTGCTGCTGCTTCATCACTGAGCATCTCCCCCTGCCTGGGTTCAGGAGATCCTAGAGCTAGGCCCCTGAATGAAGAGGGGGCAGCAAAGAGAAGAGACACTTTGGCAGATAAAGAATTGATAGAACTCACAAGAGGTGTAATGGCCTCTATGATTAGGGATTTGATGATGGGAGTGAGCAGGGATATGATGGTAGATACAGTGGAGGGTTCCAAAGATGGAGAGGTAGTTGGTGAAGGTAGAGAAGTAGATGAAGGGAGGGGAACAGATGGAGGGGATAGAGGTGGAATTGCATCTGTTATTAAAGTGTATGAGGGTAGGGTGTAAGATGGAATGGAGGATAAATGTGGGGGAAGTGGAGACTGTGGTGGTGTAGGAATAGATGTGTCATGAGGTGAAGTAGGGGGTGTAGGAATGTTTGTAATGACAAGTGGTGGAGATGGAGGTGGAGTAGGAACAGAAGTATGCTGGGGAGATTGAAGTGTTGAAGAAGGAATAGGAGAGGAAGGGAGTTGTTTTGCTGGAAGGGGTGCTGGAAGAGATGGAATTGCCTCTTCTGCAGGGTGGGGAGAGGCCTTCACAGCCATGGTGCTCTCAGAAGTTGGGATGGAATAGGAGGAAGCCTTGGATGGCTTGGAGATCGTCCTTTCCCATCTGCCAAAAAACGTGCATGTGAGGCGCTTGCTGGCATTGATGAAGATGGTCGGGGAGACCATGAATTCACCAGCCTTTTCTTGAAGAAAAAACCCTAAGATTCTTCCAAAGCAAACCTCTTTCTTACTGTTCTTCTTCTTTATGAGCTCAAAGAAAATCTTACCCCAGTCGACATGTTGCTTGTTGACCACTACGCACATAACAAGTAATTGGTGTCTTATGATGTAATCGTGCGCTGAGTGCTTGCCCATCAACACTTCTCCCACAATGTCCGCCAAGAACATGTAAGCGGCGGAGAGTTGTTTCTTTAACAACTTGTTAGGGTTACTCCCTGTAAACCCCATCAGATTCAGCATCAAAGTAAACTCTTCAGAATATACATCCAGATCATCTTCTCCATTTACCAACCCAAAAATTTCCGAAAGAACGACGGGAGACAAAGAAACAGCATTACTCCTGATATTTCATGTCAAGACATTTTCCTCAGATATAGAAGAAGTGTAGACCCATTCTCTAATTTTAGTTGCATGCAGTTTAATTCTTCTAGTCATAAAGTCCTTGAGACCAAGTTCCTCTAGTAGTTCTAGAATGTAGAGAAATATTAGGTCAGAATGCTGGAAGGAATCAAAATCCATGTCAAAACCGGTGTCGAATTTCATGGCAGCCAAGGTGCTCGCTAGAATTGCCATTGATGACCTACAAGAGAGAGAGAGAAAACGGCGATCAAGAGCAAAGGAACAGAAAGCGCAGGATGGAGGTCGAAGAAAACCTAGATATAAGTTTTCCAGAATATGAATCGACAATCTCCGTTCCACGAAAAGAAAACAATTCTTCGAACTGAGGTCGACAAAATAAATTATAGATAAATAATTCGTCGATCTCATCAGAAGAAACAAAAATAGTTCGTCGAACTCCGTTCGACGAAATATCTTCTGAAGCAAAGTTCATCGTTCTCCAGTCGACGAAAATTGTTCCCACACAGAGAATTCGTCAATCTTCATTCGACGAGCATCTCTCAAACTTACCCTAATTCGTCGAACTCTGTTCGATGAAATCTGGAAAATTCATCGAATGCAGACAGAAATTAATTTAACTCTTCTCCATTGATCATTCCCAGTTGATTTATAAATAACAGATGATTTTTCTCATCCAAGGGCTTGGTGAAAATGTCTGCTCTCTGTAAATCAGTAGGAATATGGATTTGGTTAATTTTCTTTTTGTCTACATTATCTCTAATGAAATGATGTCTTATATCAATATGCTTAGTCCTACTATGGTGAACTGGATTTTGTGCTATAGCAATAGCAGTAGTATTATCACAAAATAATGTTGAATTATTTAAGTTGACACCATAGTCTAGGAGTAGATTTTGTATGCATAACATTTGTGAACAGCAGCTGCCAACAGCCATGTATTCTGCTTCTGCAGTTGATGTAGACACAGATGTTTGCTTTTTAAAAAATCAGGAGATAAGTCTCATACCCAGGAGCTGGAAAGTTCCAGAGGTACTCTTCCTGTCCACTCTACATCCAGCATAGTCAGCATCTGAGTATCCAGTTAACTTAAACTCTGACTCTACAGGATACCAGAGTCCTAGATTAGAACAACTCTTTATATATCTCAAAATTATTTTTAAGAAAATAAGGTGAGATTCTTTAGGGTTCACTTGGAACCTAGCACAAAGGCATGTGGCAAACATGATATCAGGCCTGCTAGCTGTTAGGTATAATAGAGATCCAACAATTGCCCTATAATGTTTCTGATCTACAGGTTTCCCTGCTGCATCAGAATCCACAACAGCATTTGTAGCCATAGGTGTTGTCATTCATGAAGCATCACCCATCCCAAACTTCTTAATAAGCTCTTTAGCATACTTAGCTTGGGAGAGGAAGATATCATCATGGAGCTGCTTCACTTGGAGACCAAGGAAGTTGGAAAGCTCACCCATGCTACACATCTCAAATTTGGAATGCATGAGGTCAGCAAACCTCTTGCATAATTTGGGATCAGTAGACCCAAAGATGATGTCATCCACATATATTTGTACTAACAATATTTGGTTCTTATGACGTCTAGTGAAAAGAGTTTTATCTATGGTTCCTCTTGTAAATTTATGCTATAAAAGAAATCTTGCTAAGGTCTCATACAAAGCTCTTGGAGCTTGCTTTAAACATAGATAGTTTTATGCAATTTAAATACAAAAGAGGGTTGAGTTAGAGAGATAAAACCTGGAGGTTGTTCCACATAAACCTCTTCTTGAAGCACTCAATTCAGAAATGCACTATTGACATCCATTTGAAAAACTTTGAATCTCTTGTGAGCTGCATAGGCACGGAATATTCTTATGGCCTCTAACCTTGCAACTGGGGCAAACGTTTGGTTATAGTCAATTCCTTCCTCTTGCCTGTAGCCTTGAGCAACAAGCCTAGCCTTGTTTCTCACAATATTTCCTTGAGCATCTAGCTTGTTTCTATAGACCCATTTGGTTCCAATAACTGGGTAGTTATGAGGAATTGGAACAAAATCCAAAACTCTACATCTCTCAAACTAATTTAGTGTAACGCCCCTGATTTTTTCGATGATTTTATTTGTTTGGGCAACGTCAGATTTATGACGTCGTGGCGTTACTTTTAACGTCGAGTTGACGGCGCAATGCTGATAAGGCATTTTTGCGTCTGCGCGGTCGAGTAGGCCGAATTCTTGTTGTAATGTGAAGATTTTGCTTTTGGAATTTAAGTTAAGTAATTTTGGACTTGCTCGTCAAGTTTCGTCGCAATCCGAGCATTTTTGGAGTCTCGGCGCGCGATCGAAGTTTTGGATTGTTTATGTTCGCCGTATACTTTGAAGATTAATATCTCGGGAATGGCTCGTCAGATTCTGGTTTTGATTTCGCCGTAAGATTTTTAGCATTAGTGTTCGCCTTCGGTGCAAGTTTCGTTTAATTCGGCGCTCGTTTGGGCTTCCGTACTGAGTCTTCTCGAGAACCTATGGTTCTACTCGATTAGCCCGTTTTAGATTTCACTCGGGCGCCATTTGGAGGGTCAAAACGGCATTGTATAAAAAAATGGTCAACATGAAATGCGTTCGACTCGACGATATCTACAACTTTCATGTTGACCACTTTTCGAATTGAAGCCGTTTTGAACCCCTAATTCCATTGTTTATGCAATAACTCGAGTGGTGAGCTGCTACTCGAGTATATGCTGCTTCTACTCGAGTAATTCATGTTTTAACTCGAGTAATGACCCTCTACTCGAGTATATTATGTTACTACTCGAGTAGGTATGCTAATACGTGAGTAGGTATGCTGTTACTCGAGTAGGTATGCTGCCACTCGAGTAGGCTGTTTTGTTTTACATTCAGACATCGTTTTGAGGGTCAAAACGGCGTCGTATCAAACAATGGTCAACATAAAATTTGTTCGTCTCGACGAGATCTACAACTTTCATGTTGACCATGTTTCGCTTTGAGGTCGTTTTAGACCCCTAATTTCATTTTTTTCCGCTATAACCCGAGTGGTGAGCTGCTACTCGAGTATATGCTGCTTCTACTCAAGTAATTCATGTTTTAACTCGAGTAATGAGCCTCTACTGGAGTATATTATGTTACTACTCGAGTAGATATGTTACTACTCGAGTAGGTATGCTGTTACTCGAGTAGGTATGCTGCTACTCGAGTAGGTATGCTGCCACTCGAGTAGGCTGTTTCTGTCTGCGGTCAGAGGCCGTTTTGAGGGTCAAAACGGCATCGTATCAAAAAATGGTCAACATGAAATTTGTTTGTCTCGACGAGATCTACAACTTGCGTGTTGATGAAGTTTCAATTTGAAGCAATCTTAGACCTATATTGTCGATTTTACCAAAACTGCTCATAAATAGCGCATTTTTGACAAAACTTTATATATATATATATATATTCTTTGACTTAGGTTTAGAACCAAACTTCATCTTCTCCGATTCTTGTCCTCCCGAACCAGAGCAGCATGATCGTGAGAGAGAAAATTTTTCGTGAACCTTCCGTTGGCCTCCGACGGTGCTCCGGTGCTCGAAATCTTCATCCGAATATAGATCCGGAAAGCTCTCGCCGAGAGCTACGGCCTCGTGGTAATTTCTTCCCCGTTTCTTGAGATTTCTCGTTAGGGTTCTTCGGCCCTAACCTCTATTTTGGCCATTATTTTCTAGATTTTAACTCCTCCCGCATCCTTTTGCCCCGATCTATGACGTGGAGTGATTTCGGTGGACTTTTTTGGTAAAACCAAGACAAGTGGTGGTTTCTCCTCATTTCTCCTTGTCCGATTCGATAGTAACGGCTATGTTTTTCACGTCCCCTAAAATTTTCTACAATTATTCTTCCAAATTATTGTTATGATTAACCGCTTTGTTGATCACATTTTGTTATGATGTGTTGTCGTGTTAAACTCGATCTTGTCTATTTATGTTTAATCGTTCTTGAAGTATTTTAGCGATGGTTTAAGTGCCTTTGCTCTCGTTATCAAATGTTTTAGAGTTTAATTAGGGTTGTAAATCGTTTCTAAGGGTTGATCAACCGCGTCTTAAGTTCGGTAATGTCTAGTAGAATCTGTCGAGCCAAATGCTGAGATATTTTTGTGTTGTGGTTTCTTTGGGTTCTTGAATGTGAGAGTTAGTGGACGATTCCACCTCTGTAGTGTTTGTCAACTTCATTAGTGCCCTGTGGAAGTCTACCTGTTTTTTTGGATGTCTACAGTGTATGGTGGAGAGTATGAGACTCCCTCGCAGTTAGACGGATTATATATCCGTTTTGTTTCTTTTTGGTGGGTGTGTCCAAGAGCGACCACTTCGCCCGTGTTTTTGGGGGGTGTGTCCAAGAGCGACCACGTCGCCCATGTTTTTTTTTGGGGGGGGGGGGTCCAAGAGCGACCACTTCGCCCGTGTTTTTGGATAGTGCGTCCAAGAGTGACCACTTCGCCCGTGTGTTCGGGTAGAGTTGACCACAGGTGCCTTATAAAGGTTTTGCATTTCTCTTTCTGGTGAAATAATCATGTAGCCACCTTATAGCCTTGTGCATCTGGTGCTCTCTTGTGGAACGTGGCAAATCACGTAGGAGTTCTTTTCCTGTTGATACCCTGTTTCTTTTGTACTTTACTTCAGTACTTTTGGTCTTGGGTTGGTACCCCGGTTGACCCCTTTGATTATTTTGGTTTATTACTTTTCCTGCCACTACTTGTACCTTCTTGCTGAGGTGTTCTGTTTTTGGAATGCCTCAGGTTCAGAGCAGTAGCAGTTAGCAGTGCTGGTTTTGGAGTTTCCTGGGCGGTAGCGTTGGCCATAGTTCTTGCCTCGTCTTAGCGAGGTAGATTGTCGTTTGTTTAGTTTTACTAGTTTAGACATACTTTTGTTTGTGGGTTCATGTCAGTTTGTTGGCGCCCACTGAATTGTTAATTGTTTGATACTTGCTAGCTGCTCATTTCTTTAATGTGGTTGTGGATTACTTGTTCTCTTGGATGATTTATGCTAGGAATGCATGTTAGGTATTTTCAACTATAAAACCTACCAGTACTACTTCATGCATTGCATAATTTGAAACTCTAAATTGTTATTTTTAGCGACCGTAAAAGCTATCTTCCCTACTATAATAAATTTAGAGTCTTGCATAACATGAGTTGTCCTTTAGGGACGTTTATACTCATGTAGGATGTTTGGGTTAATCTAATCAAGTATTTTTCCGCAGCGTATAATATATTTTAATTCGTGGACTAGATGAGCCACTAAGCCGAAGGATACGACTAACTTCTGCTCGTAACTGATTTTCCTTGAAATAACTTTAAAAGAACCTTTCTTGTTATTTAGTTGGTGTCTGCCTGAGCGTCCGCAGTTATCCTCTGCTAACGTGGCATCATGACGCGCATTTTCCCTTACTCTGATAAGCTTTAATTACGGTGAAAAATGCGGGTTGTGACAGTTTGTATCAAAGGGAGGTTGCTTGACAATTTGTCGGGAAACCTTTCCTTGTTGGTATTAGGTGTTTAGCATCATATCATACACACACCGATATATCATCAGCACGTCTTGGCTAAAGCACAAACACTACACTCATAGCATAACATGAAGTATACAAGGCATATTATGTAGTATGGGATGCATAATATGTGTTTGTATATGGATCCACCATAGGGGCAACATGTGAGGGTTATGTAGTATGGGATGCATAACCTCACCACATGAATGCGACTAGCACGTTTCATTTTCGTTGCATGAGAATGTCATGTAGTATGGGATGCATAACATTTTCATGCGTACGCCGCTCATAACATGCATTAGGGACTTTTTAGAATGCATAGCACAATCATGCATAGCATAACATTGCATAAGCACAACGTGTCAAGCTAAAGATTTGCGGGATGACATATGTACACACATGGATTTAAATCAAAATAATAATAATAATAAAGAATACATGCATTCATGTCATAGGCACAAGAGTCAATAGGATGAGAGGATATCATCCTAAGTAGGACATAGCATCATTATAAAAATCCCAGAGCAAGTTGCAGTGTAAGCGAGTGTCTTTTAAGTATGGTCTGAACTAAGTGGTGTAGTCCTAGTTTAAGCTAGAGTTTTAATGAGGTGTTACGTAGTTTTTTTAGAATGTCGCATGAGCGTGTTACGACCAGGTCGACTCCCCAGTCTGAGTGTGAGTCATCAGGTACGCAGGGTGAGGCGATGATTGTTGAACTACGCCAGAGCATGGAGACCATGACAGGTCAGATCGTGGCAATGCAAGCACAGTTGCAGGCATTGTTGGCTACCACCTTAGGATAGCATCCTGGTGAGAAAACCCCCGTAATGATTGGGTATGAGTGTGAGATCAGTAAATTTAATATGTTTGCTTCTGAGTTGAGAGCTGTTGAGGAGCGCAGGGTTAAAGGTTTCTTGGGCGGTCTCCAAAATGACATTCAGCAGATCGCCAAGACTTACCAGTCTGAGACTAACGCGAGGACAGTAGAAGTTGCTCTTGAAGTTGAGACCATTGGATATGCTAAGGATCGTGATATGATACCGAGGGAAGAGAAGAGGAAGTGTGTTGAGCATGGAACCTCTAGGGCATCCGTCCCTTCTTCGAAAAAGAAAAGTGGAGAAATATATAGCTTCTGTGGTCGACCCGGCCACCTTTTCGAAAGGTGTTTCAAGAGAAGTGCCACTCAAAAGAAGCAGCGGGTGCTCGCCATCCAAGGAGTACCCAAGGGAGATCGGGTGTACACGTTCTGCTCAAAGAAGGGACATGACGTGAGTCATTGATGGTTGAAGGAAAAGACTTGCTTCTATTGCGGGCAGAAGGGACACCTGAAGACTTCGTGTCCCCAGGCTCAGTCCCCACTGCAGCCGGCCCCACCTCGGCCTCTACCGCTGCCACAAAATCATGACAAAGGAAAAGGTAAACTGATCGCGACGACCGAAGAAGAAACTCAGTCTTCAACCCAAGTGATTTCAGGTTAGGTTCTATTTGGTTTTGTTATTGATTGAATAAGTTATGTATACGATTTTATAAGTAAATTAAGGTAAAGAACCGTTGGGCGCGTGTTCCTTTTGATTGTGTCGCTACCCACCCGTTCGTGGCTAGGCCCTTTGTAGAGTGTCATGGTTTGACCCTCGATCAGGTTGGTGACGTGTTTTGTGTCAAGTTTCCTTCTGGTGATTCTGTGGTATCCGACGAAGATATTCAGGGTTGTCCGATTCGGTTATTTGTTTTTCTAGTGGTTGTTGATTTAAAGGTGATAGACCTGGAAGATTTTGTGTAGTCTTGGGCCTGTACTGGTTGTCTAGGCATGACTCTGTTACCCAGTGTAAGGTTAAGTGCTTGGACTTCAAGATGGACGACAGTCAACCCAGGAGTGGTTATGGTTATCTGCGTCAGGCTTCTCCAGTTATTTCTGCAGTATGTGCTCGGAAGCTTTTAGCTTCTGGGTGTTTTTCTTTTTTGGTTCCAGTTCTAGAAACCAAGGTAGGTTTACCGTGTCTAGAGGAGATCTGTATGTGCGTGAGTGTTCGGATGTTTTCCTAGCTAATCTTCCTAGTCTTCCTCCTGTGAGGGACATAGAGCTCGTCCTAGGTCTGGAACGTTTTGTGATTGTATTTATAAAGGATGATGTCTTGGTGTATTCCCGCAATGCTGAGGATCATACTCAGCATTTGCGGTTGATTTTGTCGACCCTGAGGGAGCATAAGTTATATGCAAAGTTGAGCAAGTGTGAGTTGTGGCTACCCCAGGTGTCCTTCTTGGTCATGTTGTAAGCAAGGATGGTCTATCTGTAGACCCGACCAAGATTTCTGCGGTGATGGAATGGGAGAGACCTTCTACACATAAGGAGATTATTAGTTTCTTAGGCCTAGCTGGCTATTACAGAAGATTCGTGGAAGGATTTTTGGTGTTGTCTGCTCCTCTAAATAGACTTACTCAGAAGAATACTGCTTTCATTTGGAGTGATAAGTGTGAAGAGGCTTTCCAAGAGCTGAAAAAGAGATTATGTACTGCTCCGATTTTAACCTTACCTACCGAAGGAGTTGAGTATGTTGTGTATGTTGATGCGTCACATATCGGACTTGGTTGTGTTTTAATGCAAGATGGTAAGGTGATCACGTATGCACCGAGGCAACTAAAGACCCACGAGAGAAACTATCCTACGCATGATTTGGAAGTTTGCTGCCGTAATTTATGCGCTGAAGCTTTGGAGGCAGATCATAAGAGTTTGAAGTACGTCTTCACTCAGAGAGAACTAAATCTGCGCCAGCGTCGGTGGTTAGGATATGTGGCGGATTATGAAGTGGAAATTCTTTATCATCCAGGAAAGGCTAATGTAGTAGTCGATGCCTTGAGTAGAAAGATCGCTAAGATTTTTAATCTGTCGGTGCAGTCCTTGGTAGAAGAATTTTTGTTGATGGATATTGAGGTTGGGAGTAGTACCGTGCCTGCTAGTCTAGAAGTAGAAGAACCCTCTTGAATTTCCCTTACTCGAGCACATCAGAAGGATGATCCTGATTTGTTGCATCTCTAGAATAGAACTGTGAAGGGAGAGCTACCTGATTTCTCTGTGCATGAGTTGGACACCTCGAAGTATCGGGGTAGATTTTGCGTCCCCGCCTTTGGCGATATTCGAGCTAAGATCTGTGCTGAAGCCCGTGGTTCCAGTGTATCCTACCACCCTGGTTCCACTAAGATGTAAAAAGATCTAAAACAAATTGTTTGGTGGTTAGGGATGAATAATGACATCGCAAAGTTTGTATCGGAATGTTATACTTGTCAGCGTGTTAAGGCTGATCACAGAAGGTCTGGTGGTAAGTTGACACCGCTTGATATTCCAAGTTGGAAATGGGAAAGTATTTCAATGAATTTCATCACCGGTCTGCCAAAATCTCCCCGTGGGCACGACACTGTTTTGGTGATAGTCGATAGATTGACAAAGTGTGCTCACTTTGTGCTATTTAAGATTGGGTACTCGATGAAGAAGATAGCTGAGTTATATCTTGAAGAGGTCATCAGGTTACATGGTGTGCCTGTTAGCATCATATCAGATCGGGACTCTAGATTTACGTCTCGCTTTTGGAAGAGTTTACAGGAGGGTTTGGGTACCGATTTAAGGTATTCCACCCCCTATCATCCGCAGACTAATGGTCAGATGGAAAGGTTAAATCAGATCGTAGAGGATATGATCAGATGTTATTTTTTGGATCATGGTGATTCTTGGGATAAGCGTCTCAGGCTCATGGAGTTTGCATACAATAATAGTTATCAAGAGAGTCTGCAGATGGCTACGTTTGAGGCCTTGTATGGGAGGCGTTGTAGGACTCCACTGTTTTGGGCTGAAGTTGGTGAGAGACTATTGTTAGGTCCGGAAGCTCTTGAAGAAATGAATTGTGCCGTGACCCATATTTGGGAAAAGCTTCGTGTGGATCAAGAGCGCTATGAGTAATATGCTAATCTTCGAAGGGTTGATCTGGAGTTTGCGGTTGGAGACTTAGTTTTTCTGAAGGTTTCTCTGATGTATGATGTTAAAAGGTTTGGAAGGAACCACAAGTTAGACCCCCGGTACGTGGGACCTTTTTATATTCTTGAGCACATAGGAGTGTCAGCTGATAGGCTGGATTTGCCTGCGACCTTCCCTGGTGTCCATGATGTGTTCCATGTGAGCCAGTTGCGAAGGTGTGTTCGTAATGATTGTCAAGTCGTCGACTCGATGCCCCAGATTCAGCCCAACCTTACGTTTGTGGAAGAACTTATTCGTGTTCTGGATTCTCAAGAACGTGTGTTGCGGAGAAAGACCATTCCTATGGTGAAGATTCTTTGGAGAAATCAAGACGTCAAGAGCGCGACGTGGGAATTGGAATCAGCCATGAGAGAATCTCGTACGCGCCTCTTCTCTTAGTTTCGGGTATGTTGCTATGTTTTCAGTTATGCATGGTTTTATCGATTTTGGTTTGGTTTTGGAGTTGTGATAAGTTTCGGGACGAAACTTCTTTTCAGGGGGAGGGACTGTAACGCCCCTGATTTTTTCGATGATTTTATTTGTTTGGGCAACGTCAGATTTATGACGTCGTGGCGTTACTTTTAACGTCGAGTTGACGGCGCAATGTCGATAAGGCATTTTCGCGTCCGTGCAGTCGAGTAGCCCGAATTCTTATTGTAATGTGAAGATTTTGCTTTTGGAATTTAAGTTAAGTAATTTTGTACTTGCTCGTCAAGTTTCGTCGCAATCCGAGCATTTTTGGAGTCTCGGCGCGCGATCGAAGTTTTGGATTGTTTATGTTCACCGTATACTTTGAAAATTAATATCTCGGGAATGGCTCGTCAGATTCTGGTTTTGATTTATCCGTTAGATTTGTAGCATTAGTGTTCGCATTCGGTGCAAGTTTCGTTTAATTCGACGCTCGTTTGGGCTTCCGTACTGAGTCTTCTCGAGAAGCTATGGTTCTTCTCGATTAGCCCGTTTTAGATTTTACTCGGGCACCATTTTGAGGGTCAACACGGCATTGTATCAAAACATGGTCAACATGAACTTCGTTCGTATCGACGATATCTACAACTTTCATGTTGACCACGTTTCGAATTGAAGACGTTTTGAACACCTAATTCTGTTGTTTCTGCAATAACTCGAGTGGTGAGCTGCTACTCGAGTATATGCTGCTTCTACTCGAGTAATTCATGTTTTAACTCGAGTAATGACCCTCTACTTGAGTATATTATGTTACTACTCGAGTAGGTATGCTAATACGCAAGTAGGGATGCTGTTACTCGAGTAGGTATGCTGTTACTCGAGTAGGTATGCTGCCACTCGAGTAGGCTGTTTTGTTTTACATTCAGACATCGTTTTGAGGGTCAAAACGGCATCGTATCAAGCAATAGTCAACATGAAATTTGTTTGTCTCGACGAGATCTACAACTTTCATGTTGACCACTTTTCTATTTGAAGTCGTTTTAAACGCCTAATTTTATTCTTTCCGCTATAACTCGAGTAGTGAGCTGCTACTCGAGTATATGCTGCTTCTACTCGTGTAATTCATGTTTTAACTCGAGTAATGAGCCTCTACTCGAGTATATTATGTTACTACTCGAGTAGGAATGTTACTACTTGAGTAGGTATGCTGTTACTCGAGTAGGTATGCTGCTACTCGAGTAGGTATGCTGCCACTCGAGTAGGCTGTTTCTGTCTGCGCTCAGATGCTGTTTTGAGGGTCAAAACGGCATCGTATCAAAAAATGGTCAACATGAAATTTGTTCGTCTCGACGAGATATACAACTTGCATGTTGACAACGTTTCGATTTGAAGCAATCCTAGACCTCTATTATCGATTTTACCGAAACTGCTCATAAATAGCGCATTTTTGACAAAACTTTTTATAAATATATATATATTCTTTGACTTAGGTTTAGTACCAAACTTCATCTTCTCCGATTCTTTTCCTCCCAAACCAGAGCGGCGTGATCGTGAGAGAGAAAATTTTTCGTGAACATTCCGTTGGCCGCCGACGGTGCTCCGGTGCTCGAAATCTTCATCCGAATATAGATCCGGAAAACTCTCGCTGAGAGCTACGCCCTTGTGGTAATTTCTTCCCCATTTCTTGAGATTTCTCGTTAGGGTTCTTCAGCCCTAACCTCTAATTTGGCCATTTTTTTCTAGATTTTAACTCCTCCCGCATCCTTTTGCCCCGATCTATGACGTGGAGTGATTTCGGTGGACTTTTCCGGTAAAACCAAGGCAAGTGGTGGTTTCTCCTCATTTCTCCTTATCTGATTCGATGGTAACGGCTATGTTTTTCACGTCCCCTAAAATTTTCTACAATTATTCTTGCAAATTATTGCTATGATTAACCGCTTTGTTGATCACATGTTGTTATGATGTGTTGCCGTGCTAAACTCGATCTTGTCTATTTATGTTTAATCATTCTTGAAGTATTTTAGCGATGGTTTAAGTGCCTTAACTCTCGTTATCAAACGTTTTAGAATTTAATTAGGGTTGTAAATCATTCATAAGGGTTGATCAATCACGTCTTGAGTTCGGTAATGTCTAGTAGATTCTGTCGAGCCAAATCCTGAGATATTTTTGTGTTGTGGTTTCATTGGGTTCTTGAATGCGAGAGTTAGTGGACGATTCCACCTCTGCAGTGTTTGTCACCTTCATTAGTGCCCTGTGGAAGTCTACCTATTTTTTTGGATGTCTACAGTGTATGGTGGAGAGTATGAGACTCCCTCGCAGTTAGACGGATTATATATCCGTTTTGTTTCTTTTTGGTGGGTGTGTCCAAGAGCGACCACTTCGCCCGTGTTTTTGGGGGGTGTGTCAAAGAGCGACCACGTCGCCCTTGTTTTTGGGGGGTGTGTCCAAGAGCGACCACTTTGCCCGTGTTTTTTTTGGGTGGGGGGTGTCCAAGAGCGACCACTTTGCCCGTGTTTTTGGATAGTGCGTCCAAGAGTGACCACTTCGCCTGTGTGTTCGGGTAGAGTCGACCACAGGTGCCTTATAAAGGTTTTGCATTTCTCTTTCTGGTGAAATAATCATGTATCCACCTTATAGCCTTGTGCGTCTGGTGCTCTCTTGTGGAACGTGGCAAATCACGTAGGAGTTCTTTTCCTGTTGATACCCTGTTTCTTTTGTACTTTACTTCAGTACTTTTGGTCTTGGGTTGGTACCCCGGTTGACTCCTTTGATTATTTTGGTTTATTACTTTTCCTGCCACTACTTGTACCTTCTTGCTGAGGTGTTATGTTTTTGTAATGCCTCAGGTTCAGAGTAGTAGCAGTTAGCAGTGCGGGTTTTGGAGTTTCCTGGGCGGCAGCGTTGGCCGTAGTTCTTGCCTCGTCTTAGCGAGGTAGATTGCCGTTTGTTTAGTTTTACTAGTTCAGACATACTTTTGTTCGTGGGTTCGTGTCAGTTTGTTGGTGCCCACTGAATTGTTAATTGTTTGATACTTGCTAGCTGCTCATTTCTTTAATGTGGTTGTGGATTACTTGTTCTCTGGGAGGATTTATGCTAGGAATGCATGTCAGGTATTTTAAACTATAAAACCTACCAGTACTACTTCATGCATTTCATAATTTGAAACTCTAACTTGTTATTTTTAGCGACCGTAAAAGCTATCTTCCCTACTATAATAAATTTAGAGTCTTGCATAGCATGAGTTGTCCTTTAGGGACGTTTATACTCATGTAGGATGTTTGGGTTATTCTAATCAAGTATTTTTCCGCAGCGTATAATATATTTTAATTCGTGGACTAGATGAGCCACTAAGCCGAGGGATACGGCTAACTTCTGCTCGTAACTGATTTTCCTTAAAATAACTTTAAAAGAACCTTTCTTCTTGTTTAGTTGGTGTCTGCTTGAGCGTCCGCAGTTATCCCCTGCTGACGTGGCATCATGACGCGCATTTTCCCTTACTCTGATAAGCTTTAATTACGGTGAAAAATGCGGGTTGTGACATTTAGTTCCTCTTGCATGGCAATGATCCAGTGAGGATCTTGCTCAGCTTCATGGATGTAGAGAGGTTCAATATGACAGAGAAAATAGGCATGCATCAAGTCTTGGTTGAGCTGATGCCTTGACTGTACACCTGCTGAAATGTCTCCAAACACTTGAGATCTGGGGTGATGTCTAAGTGTGACAAGATCATTTGGTGGAGTTTGTTCAACAACAGCTTCTGTAATTAATTCCTCTTGAAGAATGTTATTAGCTGTTGAGGGAAGTCCAGCCACTTCCACTTGAATCTCTTCTTCACTATCTTTAGCAATCTGTGGAGAAGGATGGGTTGATACCTCTTGGGTAAGGTTTAGTCCATCCATAGACTCACACAGTTGTGGAACCTGCAAAGAGCTATTGGTAGAAATCTCTTTCTCCTTATAAGACATGTTAACTTCATCAAAAGATACATGGACTGACTCTTCAATTTTAAGAGTGGATTTATTAAAAACCCTATAGGCCTTGCTTACTTAGTAGTATCCTAGAAAAATCCCTTCTTCATCCTTAGCATCAAACTTTCTAATGTATCTTTTGTTGTTTGTGTGGATATAACATATACAACCAAAAACTTTAAAATATGTGATTTTAGGTTTCTTCCCTTTAAGTAATTCATAGGGGTCTTATTTTTCAGCTTATGTATAAGGCTTCTATTCAGGACATAGTTAGCAGTGTTTACAACTTCTGCCCAAAAGGATAGAGGCATGTAAGCATCTGTCAATAATGTACATACAGATTCAATGAGTGTCCTATTTTTCCTTTCAGCTATCCCATTTTGTTGAGAAGTTCTAGGAGCTGAGAAACACTGTCTGATACCTTCCTTCTCACAGAACTCATGCATAAGAAGAGATTCAAACTCTGTACCATGATCACTTCTGATCAATGCAACATGAGTAGAGAACTCAATCTGTATGGTCCTGAGAAAATCTGTAAGAACCTTGAATGTATCTGACTTAGTTCTCAGAAAGGCCACCCAACTGAATCTGGAGAAGTCATCAATAATTACTAAAGTGTAAGACTTCCCACCTAAGCTTTGTACTGCAATGGGTCCAAATAGGTCCACATGAAGCAAATAGAAAATCCTAGGTGAATCACTTTTATTAATGGATTTGAAGCTAGTTTAGTTTGCTTGCCTAATTGACAAGCCCTGCATAGGTTTTCCTTCTTGTAGGGGCCAGAAGGTAAACCTCTAATAAGGTTGTCTTTAGATAACCTAGCTATATTCTTAAGGGTTACATGACCTAATCTTTTATGTCACGACTCATTTTGGTTACTAGTGATATTGAATAAACAAACATCAGTTTTGGCAGAAATAAAATATACTAGATATATGTTACCTTGTCTAATTCCAATTAAAATAGTTTTGTTTTCACTATCAATAATAGAGCAAGAGGTAGAGTTAAAGTGTACCTGATAACCTTCATCACATAATTGATTTATGGATATTAGGTTATGTTTGAGTCCTCTTACATATGTTACTCTCTTGAAGGTAATTGTTTCAATCTTTACTGCTCCATATCCTTCAGACTGGCCACTGTTTGAATCACCAAAGATCACCTTTTGTCCTAGTTTGGACTTGTAATTGGATAGATTGGCCTTGCTGCCTGTCATATGCTTGGAGCAACCACTATCCAAGTAACAGGTCTGACTCACCCTTGGACAACTCTTCACTTGTACCTATAATGAAAAACAAAGCTCAATTATTCTTGACCCAGGTTACCTTGGGTCCTTTATTTTGTTGAAAAGAAAAACTGGATATAACTGACAAAGTAGGTTGAGATTTATAATATAAAGGGTGATATCTCATAGGTGGAATAACCCAATCAGCTATTGGATTAAATGGTTTATTAGTTGGCTTAGAATTTCTGTAAGAGAAATATTTTAAGTTTGTTCCTTCTGGGTTCGACGAATTTCTGTAAGTTCGTCGACCAAAGTTCGACGAATAGGGCTGAGATCGTCGATCTCTGCTCAGAGAATGATAGTAGTCATCTTCTGTGCCACATGTTCGTCGACCTCTGCTCGACGAACCATACAAAGTTCGTCGATCACATTTCGTCGATCTGAGTTCGACGAATGCTACTGAACCTTGTTTTTATTAGTTGTTTTCTGATTTTTATTTCTCTTGTCTATGGGTTTTGGGTTGTTTTCTGACATTGGTTTGTCTATTATCTTTTCCTTTCCCTTGGCAGAAACAAATTTAATAGGTGTTGTGAGAATATTTTTCTTAATTATGGGGGCAAACCTGATGATGCACCCAAGCCCAGCTTGTCATTTAATCTGGCATTTACTATGCTTGTTATGTCCATCAGCTTGAGACTTCTTCCATTGAGAGATTGCTCAAGTTGTTTGGCCTCATATAAATCAGATTTTAATTTAATTATCTGTTCATTTGCTAGAGTTAGTTGATCTTTTAGTTTAATATTTTCTAAGTTAACAGATTCAAGATTTCCTAGTCTTTCTCTAAGGGTTTTTATTTCTTTCTCTGAGTTAATTAAATCTAAACACATAGTTTTAAATTCAATTTTAAATAAATCAGAATTAAAATCAAAACTTGAATGAACCTGATCTGCCTCTGAGTCTGAGGCTGCCTCATCTTGAGATTCTCCTTCTGATCCTGAACAGCTCCTGGAGGCATCAATTGCCATAAGGCAAACCTCCTTGGATCTTGATTCTTCCACTTCTTCACTTGAGCTGGAAGAGGATGATTCTTCTTCATTATCACTCCACGTCTCAGCAACAAAGCCTTTGTCTTTCTTTTTGTACTTTTTGGAGGAGGGTTTGCTGCTGTGTTTTCTCATGGAGTCCTTTTCTCTGCTTTTCTCCTTCTTCTGGTTTTCTGGACATTCAAAGATGTAATGTCCAGGCTCTCTACATCCAAATCACACAACCTCCTTGGTTGGTGTCTTGTCAAATCTGGGCTTATCATCCTGCCTGGATGATTTTCTTCTGAAATCCTTTCTAGCCATCTTATAGAATCTTTTTGCAAATGGGCTCATGAGTTCTTCATTGGATGTTGAGGTCTCACTTTCCTCAGATGCCGTGAAAGCTATGATGTGATCCTTTCTCACTGGAGTTGTTGCTTTCTGTTCAGCTGCTTCTCTTGACTTAATGAATTGCTCGTAAGACTTTAATTTGCCTAGCAGAGATTCAGTTGATATCTCATTTAGGCTTCTGGCTTCTTTGATAGGCCATATTCTTGAGTCCGAAGAGCTAGGGAAGCACATCAACATTTTGCCATTCACCTCTGTCAGCGTGATGTCTTTATCCAAGGTTTTGAGCTCATTGATGATTGAGCTCAACCTGTTGTACATTTCAGCCACTGATTCAGTCTCATCCTTCTTAAAATTCTCATACAGGGATATGAGATTTGATCTCCTGTCTTTCCTTTCATCTGCTGAGCCAGCTACCATTTGGTTGAGAGAATCTCAAATGGCCTTGGTTGAGGTACACTCAGCCACCTTATGAAATATGTCATCTGACATAGTTTGAGCCAAGATGTTTATTGCCTTTGCATCTGCAATTTTGGCTTTCTTGTAGGAATCATTATTCTTTGGAGGAGGTGTTGGGTATATTGGAAAATGTGTATCAGATTTGAAGAAGCCTCACCATACTCAATGATATGCATCAAGATGTATTTGATGTTATTTTGAGTTTATATGTGCAGGTTAAGAAAATGCATGAATATAAGAAAATTTCTAAGTCCATGTGTCGACACCTAAAGAAGTTGTGTCGACACTTATGAAGACTTGTGTCGACACTGGAGAAAAGTTGTGTCGACACTTAGAGTTAATTGTGTCGACACCATAGAAGGCTGTGTCGACACCAGAAGAAACTGTGTCGACATGAAGAGGCAGTGTCGATACACAGTGAAGTATTGTCGACATCAACTGTGTCGACACCAAGAGGCAGTGTCGACACACAGGAATACTTAGTCGACATCAATTGTGTCGACACCAAGAGGCAGTGTCGACATACTAAAGGCTTTGTCGACATCAACTGTGTCGACACACAACAAAGTTTCAACAAAGTTAAAGAAAAGAAGGCTTGTGTCGACACACAGAATCAGTGTCGACACATTCCAAAGAAGCAGTATCGAGAAGCTGTTACAACAACAAAGGAGTTGTGTCGACACCACCAAGGCTTGTGTCAACACTTAGTCCACTTGTGTCGACACTTATTCTACATGTGTCAACACATGATGAAGTTCAGTCTCCACACTTTCAGACAAAGACAGTATTTCAATAAGTGACTGGATGACTTGACAGCTGTCATTTCAACTGGTCTACTGCAACTGTCAAAGCTGTCAGAAGTTTGTTAGAAACGGATCAGCCGGTTACCATGAAGGAAGGCTATATAAAGACTTATTCCTTCAACAGAATAAAAAATTAAAGTGTGGAACATACACATATAACTAACAACACAAAAGAGAAGAAGACCTTCGACAGAAGATCTAAGAAGTTGGAGAGAGAGAGCTCCATCTAAGAAGTGCAGCTCTTGAACCAGGCTGCCAAGAAAGATTCAGATTGAGATCTAAATCTCAAGTCAGAAGCTGATTAAAGATCAACTTCATGGGAGATTCAACCCTACTGAGTTCAGATTCAAGAAGCTTTGAAGAAAGCTAAGAGAGGTTGTTCTCTGCTATCAGATTCTTCCAAGAACTGATCAAGAAGCCAGCCATCCCTTCTTTCTCTATCTGGGTGGTGGTTAATTACTGTATTAAATCAATTTTCTATAAGATCTATTATAGATCTGAGTTGTAAGCCTGTGTTATAAAGGCTGAGTGTAGGAGAATATTTTCTCTGAGTGGTAAGCCTTGTTGAAGCCTGAGGTAGGGCTGTGAGCCTGAGTGTAGGAGATTGTGATCTCTGAGTGTAGGCCTTGTTGAAGGTTGAGGTAGGGCAGTTTGCCTGAGTTGTAGGAGTGTGGACTCACTCTGAGTGTAGGAGTCCTGTTGGGGTTCTGAGCTACTATAAGATCTGAGGATCTGAGGTGAAGTGAAGAAGTTAGGCCGAATTTAGTACACTGCTAGATAGGCGAAGGGGGAAAGTGGATGTACCCAGACCTTGGGGAACCACTATAAAAACTGTGTGCACTCTATGATTGAATGTTGCTGTGAATGTTGTGCTGTGTTAGCTGTAGAAATCTGCAGTTTGTTGTTATTTAACTAAACAGATTTTCTGCCTTAAAAAGAAAAAGGAATTACACCTATTCACCCCCCCCCCCTCTAGGTGGTTAGACACTAATTCTTTCAAGTGGTATCAGAGGCAGGTTCCTCAAAGGACTAGACAGTCTGAGTTAGATCCATAAGGCAGATTCAAGATCAAGAAAATGGGTTCTGGAGAAAATCATAAGGAACTAGGGTCTATGAAATTACCCATATGCAGAAAGGAGATATTTGGAATATGGAAAGAAAGGGTCAGGCTGTTTATGGAGGCTTCTGATACAAGGATCTATATTACAGTAACGGAAGGTCCTTATATTCCTATGAAAATATCAGTTCTAGATGCAAACCAAAGAATTCCCAAGGATTATTCAGAGATGACCAAAGATGAGATCATCTTGGCAACTAAGGATAAAAGAGCCCAGAATATCATAGTAAGTGTCATAGATGATTCAATCTTTCAAAATTTGATTCACTGCAAGACCTCCAAAGAATTGTGGGATACATTGATAGTCTACATGGAGGGTTCTGAAGAAGTTAGATAAGATAGAAAATCTATGCTGAACCAGGAATATGAGAGTTTCAGACAAGGAAAGTCTGACAGTATAACTGAGTGTTATAAAAAGTTCTATAGAATAGTAAATGAGCTGATGTCCTATGGGAGAATCTTCAGTACTTATGAACTGAATGATAAATTCCTAAGATCTTTGACAAAGGATTGGGACACTAAGATTTGTGTCATTAGGGAAGTGGCCAAACTTGTAGATATCTCTACACCAACCTTGTTTGGAAAACTATTGTCATATGAGATGCAGCTAATGGCAAGGAAAGAGGAAGATAAAAGTGCAAAAGGTGAGCATAGAGAAAAGTCTGTGGCTTTCAAGGTTGAAGCCGATAGGAAGAATAGGAGAATGTATCCATCACCTCCTAAGATAGTTGCTGAAATTGCTTCAGATAATTCAGACAACCGAAGTTCAGAAAGCAGTGACTCAGATGAAGACTTTGCAGCATTTACAAGATAGTTCCAGAGATTCCTGAAGAAGAAGCAATGGAAGTCTAAGCCTTCCACATCTCAGCCTAAGGATGATTATTATCAAAAGAGAAAGTCATCCAAGAAGGACAGGAGCAGGTCTAAGCCAAGCAAATCTACAACATCAAAGATTATTTGCTACTGCTGTAATAGGCCTAGACATGTTGTTGTTGAGTGTCCAGATAAAAAAAAAGAGTCTACTGATAAAAAGAAGACTCAACACCAGAGCAAGAAGGAGAAATCCTTTGTTGCTAAGAAGGAGAAGAGCTTGACAGACCAATCATCTTCAGAGTCAGAATCTGAAGCTGAGACATACATTGGTCTATATGCAGTAGATGAAGAAGAAGAGTTTCTGCAAGTGCTGAACTCTATCTATGAACAAGAAGACCATCAGTGCAATGGACTGATGGCTGTGTTAGAAAAAGACAAGTGTCAGGATCAGCCTGATCCTAGTAAGGTTAGTCCAAGTTGCCATGCCCCTAAATGGTACTTGGACAGTGGATGTTCCAGGCATATGACTGGAACAAGGGAGTTGCTGAAGGACTACTCACCTATCATGGATGGCCCTAAAGTAGCCTTTGGTGGTTCTGAAAAAGGAATCATCAAAGGCTTTGGTAACATTTCTAGTAACCAGATTACTATCACTCAAGTGGCCTATGTGAAGGGTTTGAAACACAACCTTATAAGCATAAGTCAGCTGAGTGATTTAGGATATGACATCTCATTTGTTAAGAATGGATGTCATATCAAAAGGTCAAGTGATCAAAAGGTCATGTTGACAGGACATAGAAAAAGAAATGTGTACTGTCTTAACTTTGAGTGTGAGAACAATGGTTCTCCTATTTGTCTTGTAGCTGATGAGAGAGTCTATCATTGTGTAAAATGGCACAAGAGGCTGGCCCATCTTAACTACAAGACTATTGGCCAACTCTTTAGCAAAGAGTTAGTGAGGAATGGTCCTAAAGTTTTGTGTATAAAGGATGGGATATGCTCAGCTTGTCAAAAAGGCAAGCAGACTAAATCCTCCTTTCATAGCCTTGAAAACAAGGATTCAGTGAGGTGTCTATACCTCTTGCATATGGATCTATTTGGTCCTATGCCAGTTCATAGTCTAGGTAGGAAGGTCTACACTTTTGTGGTGGCAGATGACTATTCTAGATATTCATGGGTGTTCTTTCTGAGACAAAAATCTGAAACCCCAAGTGTTTTATATAATTTTGTCAAACAAATTCAGAATGAACTGGACAGTATAGTGGTCAAAATCAGAAGTGACCATGGCACTGAATTTCAGTCTGAGAGTATGACAAGATTGTGTGAAGAATTTGGGATTTTTCAAGAATTTTCCTCACATAGAACACCACAGGAAAATGGTATTACTGAGAGGAAGAATAGAACACTGATTGAGGCTGGTAGAACTCTATTGAGTGACACTTCTCTTCCAGAATATTTCTGGTCTGAGGCAGTAAACACTGCATGTCATGTGATCAATAGGGCTACTATCACCAAAAGCCACAAGAAGACCCCCTATGAGATTATGAAGGGCAGAAAACCAAACCTATCCTATTTCAGGATCTTTGGTTGCAAGTGTTATCTCCTTAACAATGGAAAGTCTTATCTAACCAAGTTTGCTGTCAAATCCCAAGATGGGATATTTGTTGGGTACAACAACAATAGTAAGGCTTATAGGGTTTACAACATGATTACTCAAGTTGTAGAAGAGTCTGTACTTGTTGTTTTTGATGAAACAAGACTGATTAACTGTGAGTTGCCAAGTAGTGCTTGCAGTTCTACAGGTATAAATGAGACAATGAACAAGCTTACTATTACATAAGATTCAACTGCAAATCAGGAAGTGAAAAATGGTGGTTGCTGTCCAGGGGGAGTACAAGACTCTACAGATGCTGATGAAAACCAAGAGGTGCAGCATAATGAAGAAACTAGAGGTGTTCAACCTGAAGATAGACTACCTCCAGCTAATAGACACTTAAAGGATCATCCAGCAAATCAGATAATTGGTGATCCAAGACAAGGAGTACAAACAAGGAGCAGGAATCTGAACACAGTTCTATGCTCTAGTTTTTTATCACAAGTAGAACCCAAGAAATTTGAAGAAGCAGTTCTAAACCCACATTGGATTGATGCCATGCAAGAGGAGCTGAATAAGTTCAGAAGGTGTCAGGTCTAGAAGTTAGTTCCTAAACCAAAAGACAACAACATCATTGGAACAAAGTGGATCTTTAGGAACAAACTCGATGAGAATGGGATCATTGTGAAGAACAAAGCAAGACTTGTTGCAAAAAGATACAGGCAAGAAGAGGGTATTGACTTTGATCAAACCTTTTCCCCAGTAGCAAGACTGGAAGCAATTAGGATGTTCCTTGCTTATGCAACACATCAAGGCTTTAAGGTATTCCAAATGGATGTAAAATCAGCATTCCTAAATGGAAATCTAAAAGAAGAAGTCTATGTAGAGCAGCCCTCAGGTTTTGTTGATTCTCTCAAACCTGATTATGTTTATAGACTTAGAGAAGCTTTGTATGAGTTGAAACAATCCCCAAGGGCTTGGTATAAAACCCTGTCTAATTTCCTCATTGAGAACAAATTCTCAAGGATGAAAATAGACAAGACTCTATTCCTTAGGGAATCCAAAGGAAAGATAATCCTAGTCCAAATATATGTTGATGACATAATATTTGGGTCTACATAAAGTAATCTTTGTAGAAAGTTTGCAAACCTTATGCAAGGAAAATTTGAAATGAGCAGTATGGGAGAACTTAAGTTCTTCTTGGGTCTCCAAGTAAGACAGACTGATGATGGCTTGTCCACCTTACAGTCTAAGTTCACCCTGGAGTTAATTAAGAAGTATGGTATGGAATCATCCACTACCATGAGAACTCCTATGGGGACAAGTGTATCTCTTAGCAAAGATGATGCAGGGTAACCTGTAGATGAAACTTTGTATAGAGGAATAGTTGGCTCCCTCCTATATCTGACTGCTAGTAGACCAGATATCATGTATGCTACATGTGTCTGTGCTAGGTACCAATCCTGCCCTAAAGAATCTCATCTGACTACAGTAAAAAGGATTTTGAGATATCTTAAGGGCACACCTAATCTAGGCCTTTGGTACCATAGGAATGGAGATTTTCTACCGACAGGCTATTCAAATGCAGACTTTGCAGGTTGCAAAGAAGATAGAAAAAGTACTACAGGTACCTATCAATTTCTAGGAGGAAGACTGGTGTCTTAGAGAAGTAAGAAGCAGACTAGTGTGGCAATTTCCACAGCTGAGTCTGAATATGTGGCAGCAGGAAGTTGCCGTGCACAGCTGTTGTGGATTCAACATCAGCTAGAAGACTGTGGTATTCAGGTAAGTAGAACACCTTTGCTTTGTGATTCTACAAGTGCTATTTCTATTGCTAATAATCTTGTTTCACATAGTAGGACTAAGCACAAAGAAATTAGATACCATTTTCTTAGAAAACATGTAGATAAAGAGGACATCTCACTAGAATTTGTCAAAACAGATTATCAAATTGCAGATATATTTACTAAGCCTTTAGATGAAACTAAATTCAATAAGTTTAAAATTGAATTAGGCATGTTGAACATAGATTAGTTTCACAAAATTTGGAGAAATGAGTTTAAAATTGAATTAGGCATGTTGAACATAGATTTGTTTCACAAAATTTGGCTAAGTAAAATTGTGTCGACACAAGGAGTTGTCTGTGTCGACACATAGAAGTGGTGTCGACATTCCAGGGAAATGATGTCGACACATCTAGAAAAGTAGTGTCGACACTTCAGGAAGTTGTGTCGACACATCCAAGATAGCTGTGTCGACCCTGGGAATAAGTGTCGACACATAAGTTCTGTCGACTATATTGGTGTCGACACATGCAGATGTCTGTGTCGACACTCAAACATTGAGTCGTCAGTTAAGGATATTTGTGTCGACACATCATAATTGGTGTCGACACATAGAAATCAACACCGTCGTCGAGACTTAAGTAGTAAGTGTCGACACTTTTCAACAGTGTCGACACATTTAGAGTATTATGACGCTCCTTTTCACCTTCGTTTTTAGAAAGGTATAAATAGGTCATCAACATTGTCTGTCGACACACTCTCCATAGTTACGAGACCAAAACTTTGTGTTGACAACTCTCTCATTTAAATTCAAGATTTTCCTCAACCCTAATGGCGCCAAAAATCGAGGACAATGTCAATGAAGGATACGAACTGGTTCGGAACGCATTTGATGGAGCGGAATCAGAAAGTATAGGAGTAGTAACCCTAATTGCTGAGAATGGGTTGGAGTTTCTAGTATCTAAACCAACCAAGATTTGGAAGAAGGAGATACTAGAATTCTTTGGTGCTTCTACCCTAGATCAAACTGGACTCAAAATTAGATCCACAGTCCATGGAGTCAAGGTGAAAATCACCCAGAAGAGTATAAGGAAAGTTCTTCACCTTCCAAGAACACATGAAGAAGTACACGTACCTGCATCTAAGCTAAGAGAAGCACTTCAATGGTGTGGACTGGATTCCACAATGAAGATTGGCTCAGCCTTGAACAGGAAAGACATGAATATGCAAGGAAAGTTCTTGTCTGAAGTGGTCGGAAAAGTGATTCTGTGCAAGCCAGGGGGCAGATAGGATATCAGCCCATATGTTCAGCTTAATGACCAGAATCATCTATCGACTAAACACTGAATGGTCAGCAGTTATATTTGAGAAGATTAAGGAAAGTATGAAATAGCCAAATCTGGGAAGAATTGTGAGCTCGTATTTAGCTGGAACAATACTTGAAGTTATGGACCAAGCTGCTGGATCCCAGATAAATCATATGAGGAGAATGGACATCATGATCATATCTAGATGGGATAGGGTCCTAACTAAGGACATGCCTGATGAGGAGAGGCAAGTGGTTCCTGACAAATCTCCAGCACAAGACCCTGTAGATGGAGCACAAGTGCAGGGAGAGCCACATGTTGAGGAAGAGCCTACTCACTTGGACAGTGAATTGGCTACACAAACAATCCTTGAGGTAATACAAGAGGTGAATCAATCAAATCTTAATGATAAAGATGAGACACTAACTGAATTTTGATTGATGTTGACCAGCCAACACAACAACAAAGTCAAGTTCAAGATGTAATCATGGAGGATACATCAGTTGTTGATGATGCTCCAGAGATAAGAGACTCTCCAGTGCCTACTCAATAAGAGTTTACCTTAGAAGAGTTGTTTCCTGATTTAGTGCTAGCTAATATTGAGGGGGAGTATGCTGGTTTTGAGGGGGGGGGGGAAACTGCTTTTGAGGGAGAGCAAGCTAATCTTGAGGGGGAGCAAGTAGAATCTCAGGGGGAGAAAGCAAGAGTTGAGGAGGAGCAAAAGACTTAGGGGGAGCAACCTAGAACAGAAAGGGAGTTGCATCCTAGTCCTAAAGAAAGAGTTAATATAGCCAGTACCTCAGATTCTGAGGATGAAGAAGCTACAAGGGCTAAAAAGAGGAAGCTAATGGTCTTCAAAAGGAGAAGCCAAAGCTACAAGAAGGCATTACAAACTGCTGCTCCATAATCTGCCCCAGCAACTGATTATAGCTCATTATTGGTAGCCTTGCAGATCAAGTTAGATGAGCAAAGGATTGCCATAGAGAAGTATCTGGATGAAACTCATAAGGATCTCCAATTCTCTTTGGCTCAGGATATAAAGTCAATATAATTTGAGGTGAATCAAAATAAGAAAGAAATAACTGACTGTTTCCACAAGGGTGGAAATGTTGTGGTTTTCCTTGCAACACATCAAAAGAAAATCAAGACTCAAGTGGATGATATGGCTGTAAAACATGGATATGTTCTAGAGAATCATATTAGAATGAATGAAAATCTGACAGAATCACATAATGTGATTGTCACAGAAATGAAGAATATTGCTACTGCCCAAACTGAAGCAAGGAGTACAGCTCAAGCAGAGTTTGATAAGCAATTATAAGAAGAAATAGCTACTGTAAAAACTGTTATTACAGATTCTCAAAAGACTATTTCTGCCCAGCTGCTGAAGTTAAAATCTTTTTATAAAGATGGTGTCAATTTTCTGGATGAACAAATCAGATTTCAAAAGGATGATCACAGGGATCATGTTGCCAGTGAAGTCATAAAGGGAGAGAGAGTATTAGTCAAAGCTGGCTCAGACCATGCTAAATGGATTTCCAATAACATCAGAGCCACACTTGGATATCCACCCCTTTGTGATGATGATAATGTGGCTGAATCAGGAGTGCATCCTACATATTTTGGAGGAGAGCAAGCTGAAGTTGCTCAAGTTATTTATCCTCCAGCTGATTTTGAGATGATTCACCAAGAAATACAGTTTATGTATAGTCCTACAGAAGGTGCTCACAATGTTATCATAGAGAAAGTAGACATGCCAGTGTCAGAAGCAGTTTTGAACAAAGAGCAAGAAGCTCTCTTGTCTAAGAAAAAATTCAGAGAACAAGCTGAGTTAAAGCCTGATTTTGAACAGTGGAGTCCTACATCCAGGAACATCATACTAACTGCTTGGAAGGCTGTAAAAATAAGACCCGTGATAGGGGTAAATGGTATTCTGAACAAGAATGACAAAAACATGAAGCCAGGCAAGAGGTCATTGTGCAATATAGAATAAAGGCTAAAGCTGGGAAGCTACCTCCTAATTCTCAGGAGCCTAGCAAATATTTCCCTAAGCCCTTTCACTACTTTAAAGGCAAAGAATAAGGGCTGAAGAACTGAAGAAGAAAGATCTAAAGGGAAAGAAGCCTGCTGAAGATACTGATGCTCCTGTGCAAGCAAAGATCAAATCAGGTCAAGGAATTGTCATCAATGAGCCAGAGCAGCCTTAGATTAGTTTACTTGATAACAATGTAAACCTTAGTGTTTAAAATCTATGTAAACTTTTAGTAAATAAACTTTTGAAGTTTAAACAAAACATGATTAATGCTTATTCTATGTTAGCATTATTATTTTTTATGTGATGATATATTCTATATGTTTTGTTTAGTAGTTACCCTGTTATATAATGTTGTTATACATCATAATGTTTATTTGTTATGAATGGTGTATATCATTGACTAAGGGTTATGACTTCTCCAAATAGGAGGAGATTGTTGGGTACATTGAAAAATGTGTACCAGATTTGAAGAAGCCTCACCCTACTCAATGATATGCATCAAGGTGTATTTGATGTTATTTTGAGTTTATATGTGCAGGTTAAGAAAATGCAAGAATGCAGGAAAATTTCTAAGTCCATGTGTCGACACCTAGAGAAGCTGTGTCGACACTTATGAAGACTTGTGTCGACATTGGAGAAAAGCTGTGTCGACACTTGGAGTTAATTGTGTCGACACCAGAGAAGGCTGAGTCGACACCAGAAGAAACTGTGTCGACACACAGTGAAGTATTGTCGACATCAACTGTGTCGACACCAAGAGGCAGTATCGACACACAGGAATACTTAGTCGACATCAATTGTGTCGACACCAAGAGACAGTGTCGACACACTGAAGGCTTTGTCGACATCAACTGTGTCGACACACAGGACTTGTGTCGACACACAGGACTTGTGTCGACATACAGCAAAGTTTCAACAAAGTTAAAGAAAAGAAGGCTTGTGTCGACACGCATAATCAGTGTCGACACATTCCAAAGAAGCAGTATCGAGAAGATGTTACAACAACAAAGGAGCTGTGTAGACACCACCAAGGCTTGTGTTGACACTTAGTCCACTTGTGTCGACACTTAGTCTACATGTGTCAACACATGATGAAGTTCAGTCTCGACACTTTCAGACAGAGACAGTATTTCAAGAAGTGACTGGATGAGTTGACAGCTGCCATTTTGATTGTCTCTTAGATATCTGCAAGGAGAAAATAACCAAACTAACAATTCAACAAGGCAAGTATACCAATCAAAATGCAGCTAGGGGACACAAGTGTCGTATTAAAATCCGGGAACAGTTGAGTAAGATTACTCACACGAAATCTATTATTTTATCGACGGACAAATTAGGTTTTTTAGAAGAAAGCTAATTGTACTAAAGGAAGAGAACTACTTGCAATGAAAGAGAGCTACTTGCATGAAAAGATAAAGAGAGCTAAAAGAGCGATTAAACTTAAGCTTAGTAACGATGAGGGGAAAATGCACTCGATCAGAAATCACCTCGGCAAGAGTGGTTAGAAAAATACGATAAATAAACCTAAGCTAATTAGGGTAAAGGTCCTTGACCGTGGAGGTTCCATGAATATTGACACGCTTCTCTCGAAGGCCGTGCCTAACTGAGTTTAGGAAGGTCCGACCGACTCTCTCCTAAATCGGAGGCCTAAAACTCGCTTTACGCGGTGAACCCCGCTATTGTATTTTACTCCAATCGGGGAGATTTGAACGTCTTCCTCTCTCGAGGGGTGCGAACAACTCCCTTTACTCTTGAGTGCTCATTTCAAACTTTCGGCCTCTCGGCTAGCCCAGAATGAAAGCAAAGGTGGAGAGTATATATCGATGATATACCTCCAACCCGTGATAAATCAAGAGTAAATCAAGGCTAAACCCTAAAAAGAAAATGTAAGATTCAAAGCATCATAACCTAATCACTCGAACCTCGGATCATCAAGATCGAGTACATGGAGGATTAGTTAATCATGGTGAGGTGGAAGAGGGGGGATGAGTGGAAGAAAATAGTGAAAACAGAGTAGAAACGAAAAAGAAAACAACACTTTTTATTAATGGAAACAGGGATCTTACAACTTGAAAACCAGAGATTACAAGTGCATGGAAAGTAAAATACACTATCATTAACATTATACTACAGAAAGAAGCTAGGAGCTAATACAGGTAAAGCATAAAGCTAGAGCTAAGAACTAAAAATGAAGAGACATGCTTGAAAAAAGTTCAAAAATACAAAGGACAGAACCTCCCCTCTCAATGCAAAAAATGTCTCAGAACCCTTGGAGTTGGGCTCTATTTATAGAATTTTTCGGGTCGGGTCACGCCCCCCTGTCACGCCCGGGTAGGGCGTGACCCTGGGGCGTGACAAATTCGGTGCGACTTTTTCGGGCTGGAATTTAATTCTGACGAAGTAGTTGAAGTACACACCAACAAGTCACGCCCTGGTAGGGCGTATACCTGGGGCGTGTTCTTTGCGGCGTGACTTTGTTGAGCTGAAATTGAATGCTGGAGGTGACGGGCGGAATTACTGAAGTACACGCCCATATGTCACGCCCGGATCAGGCGTGACCCTAGGGAGTGACACTTTCGGTGCGACGGTGGAGCAGGAAAAACGAGCGCGTTGCGGCGATTCCTCGAAACCTGGGGACACGCCTCTGGAACACGCCCGTGTCGGATGTGACACGGGCGTGACAGAGGGCGTGTACACTAATTTTCCACGGAATGCAGTTTCGGACCAATTGCTTCATTCCTCTGGGTTACACGCCCTAGGTACACGCTCGGGTAGGGCGTGACCTTGGGGCGTGTCACAGCAAAATTCGGCTGAAAGCCGTGAAAACTTGCAAAAAGCAGAAAAAATGCATTAGAGACAAAAATATATACAAAGGGGAATCAAAATAAGTACTTTACAAGACATGATTTGCTTTAAAACCCCGAAAATATCCTAATAAAATTGACTGCAAACCGTATTATCAAATACCCCCAAGCTTAAGTTTTGTTTGTCCCCAAGCAAAGATATAAAGACTAGCTAATCATAAAAGTGACTAATTCAAAAAGTTTCAATCATACTTACACAAGTACTATGCGAAATTCTAGGTAGGGAGAATGTAAAACGTAAATCTAAAACAATTATTTTGGTATGGTTTAACTTTTATAAACTTTACTTAATAAAAATAAATCATCCAGAATTTTGACGAAATTCTTTAAATAGATTTGAGTAAGGCAATGAAAATGAAAAAAACGTATTGAGTTATTACTAGATCCGAGCAACGCATTATGATTATATCAATTAAATAACAAAAATCTAAGTTTAAATCCAAAACTAAAACTGATTTACTTTTCTTCTTTTCTTAGTTGTTAAATAAAATTTAAAAAGGCGTGAATCAAAAGAACTTAATAGGACCGAAACGTTTGGTTTAGGATTATGAATAGGAGTGGAATTCAAATATAAACATGGAGGCTTAAAAATCACACTAAACCAAAACAACGAGTTTCAAAAAAAAAATTATTTTTTCTTTATTATTATTAATTTTGTTTTTTTTCATCATTCATCATTTTTTTTTTCAAAACATTGCTTTTGAGTACACTTTTTTCTACAATTTCTCCAAAGATAACAAAAAATTTCCTATCATGAAAATTTTAGAATGAAACTCAAAAAACAAAATTAGCGTGATTAGATAGGTAGGAATTTGGGCTTTGGTGAAAATGAAATTCTATGTGGAGTTATCAAATGAATTTGGAAAAAAGGCTCAAAAGCGGCTAACTAGTGGTAAAAGATTTTAGGTTGGCAGGAAAGCTCAAACGTAAACAAAAATGGCCTAAATCAATTTCACGTTTTTTTAAATTTATTTAAAACATAGAGTTGATAAATTTCAAAAAGCAAGTTCGAGATAATAAAAGAAGATTGATGAAATTATCTTGAAAATAAAAATAATATGTGACTTGGATCGTTCATATCTACTACGTTATTCAAAATTTGTTCTTACAAAAATTATCTAAAGACGAAAAAGGAAAATAGTGGATGATAAATTTTTAGAGAAAGTAAAGAAAATAAAGAACGGAAAACCATAATAGAAATGCACGTTTTAGAGAAATATTTTACCTTAACATGCTACCGTGAATTAGAAACACAGCATGGCCAACATTTTACTTGTGAAATATGATAAAAAAAATGATTAGAAAAATTATAATTAACTACGTTGTTTATAAAGAAGTTTGAGAAAAACAATACATTAACATGGGGTACTTATTAAAATACCAAAATGCAGCTATATATATATATATATATATATTGGATTTTTACAAAAAACAAAAAGGAGGAACTCATCCCCCAAGCTTAAAATCTACATTGTCCTCAATGGAGAAGGAGGTCAGAGAACGAGAGAAAAGTAAAGTACAGAAAGGAAAGACAGAATTGAAAAACAGGTACTTCCCCGGTTTTATGTTGCAGGGAAAGCTGAGTGATGCCGCTCCTCCATGCTAGTGCTGTGGATCTTCATGAAATGTCGTCCGGTGGACTTTGTCATGAAATCAGAACCGTTGGAGCAGGCGATCGCAGAAGTTTCAGCTTGTCAGAGCCATTCGGGGCAAAAATTGTGAAATAAAGAAAACAGAAAAAAGATAACTTGGGTTGCCTCCCAAGAGCGCCCATTGTTTAAAGCGTTGTTTGAGCTCGACGCATCAAAATAAGATTGTCCCAAATATTGTTTAAAAATAAAGTTCGAATAAAGTTCAAAGTTTATGAGAAAAATAAAGTTCAGATTAATCAAATGTCAGGACCGGAAAGATAGAGTTAACAGGGTTGAGACTGACATCATCACAGAAATACAGTTTAAGACGCTGACCATTCACTTTGAAAGTATTCTTATCAGGGTGGGAAATTAAAACAGTACCATAAGAAAAGACTTCTAAAATAGTAAAAGGCTCCGACCAACGTGATTTTAATTTACCCTGGAATAAACGTAAACGAGAATTATAAAGAAGCACTTGGTCGCCCGGCTTAAAGATTTTTGGGTGCCTAAGATGTCGATCGTGTAAACGCTTCGTTCGCTCTTTATAAAGTCTGTTATTTTCATATGCATAAGAGCGCCACTCGTCGATTTCTTTAAGTTGAAATTTTCTAAAATCGCTGACAGAGTGGGGATCAAAGTTTAAAAATCATAAGGCCCAAAAGGCGTGTTGTTCTAACTCTACGGGTAAATGACACGATTTTCCATAAACCAACCGATATGGCGTACATCCGAGGGCGGTTTTGTACGCTGTTCGGTAGGCCCATAGAGCATCGTCTAATTTGGCTAACCAGTCTTTTCTAGATGTTGAAACAATCTTTTCTAAAATTCTTTTTATTTCTCTATTGACTACTTCGACTTGCCCGTTAGTTTGGGGGTGGTAGGCAGTGGAAAGCTTATGAGTAACGCCATATTTAGTTAGGATTTTTAAAAATTGTGCGTTATAGAAATGGGAACCCCTATCACTAACGATAGCGCGCGGCGTACCGAATCGATTAAATAATTTTTTTAGGAAATTAACTACGACTCGGGCGTCATTCGTAGGAAGAGCTTGGGCCTCAGCCCAACGCGAAACATAATCAACGGCAACTAAAATGTACTTATTCCCGAAGCTAGAAGGAAAAGGGCCGACAAAATCAATCCCCCAGAGGTCAAAAACTTCGCACTCTAGGAAATAATTTTGTGGCATTTCATTTTTATTCAAAATATTCCCCGACCGTTGGCAACTATCACAACTACTCACAAAGGCATGCGTGTCTTTAAACAGGGTGGGCTAGTAAAAACCCGCGCTTAACACTTTGTGAGCGGTGCGAGCAGCTTGATAATGCCCACTTGTCGGTCCTTCATGCAAATGTTTAATAATATTTAATCCTTCATCAAAAGAAACACACCTCCTGATCACTTGGTCGACACAAATTCTAAAAAGATGCGGGTCCTCCCAAAAATAGCTTTTCAGCTCAGAAAAGAATTTCTTCTTTTGTTGAGATGAAAACTCTTTTGGGAGCACACGAGCCACTAGATAGTTGGCGATGCGGGCAAACCAAGGAGAAGTAGATGTGTTAATTATGAACAGCTTCTCATCAGGGAAATAGTAATGAAAAGAATTTTCGTCTAATTGTTCTATAAACGGGTTGTCAGGCGCGAAAGGTGGTCGGCGGCCAAGTTCTCGGCACCTCTCTTATCACAGATCTCTAAGTCAAACTCCTGGAGGAGTAAGACCCAGCGAATCAAGCGAGGCTTGGAATCCGTTTTAGAGAAAAGATATTTGAGGGCCGAGTGGTCCGTAAAAACAATAATTTTCGAAAGAGTAATATAAGGACGAAATTTGTCAAAAGCAAATACTACAGCTAAGAGCTCCTTCTCGGTTGTGGTGTAATTTTCATGTGCAGATGTGAGTGTTTTACAAGCATAATAAATGGGGTGGAAGTTTTTGAAAATACGTTGACCTAGTACGGCTCCCACCGCATAACTACTCGCATCACACATTATCTCAAATGGAAGATTCCACACCGGAGTTATCATGATTGGGGCATTAACTAATTTTTCTTTTATTAAATTGAAGGCAGCTAGACAGAGGTCATCAAAGATGAATGGGGCGTCTTTTTCTAAGAGATGGGTAAGGGGCTTGGTGATTTTGGAAAAGTCCTTTATGAAGCGGCGGTAAAAACCCGCATGACCCAGGAAACTTCTTATAGCTTTTATGTTCGTAGGTGGCGGCAGCTTCTCGATAACTTCTATTTTCGCAACGTCTACTTCAATACCCCTTTAAGAAATTTTATGTCCCAAAACTAACCCTTCCCTGACCATAAAATGACATTTTTCCCAATTTAAGGCGAGGTTAGTTTCTTCGCATCGCTCTAAGACTTTTTCAAGGTTCTCTAAGCAACTATCGTAGGAATTCCCGAACACGGAGAAATCATCCATTAAAACTTCCATAATGCTTTCTACGTACTTGTCAAAGATGGCGAGCATACATCGTTGTAATATAGCTGGCGCATTGCACAATCCAAACGGCATTCTTCGGTAGGCGAAGGTGCCGAAGGTACAAGTAAACGTAGTTTTCTCCTGGTCCTCGGGGGAGATGGGGATTTGAAGATACCCCGAGAGGCCATCGAGAAAACAATAAAAGCTATGTCCGGAAAGTCGTTCTAAAATCTGATCAATGAATGGCAAGGGGAAGTGATCCTTGCAGGTGGCGTCATTCAACTTACGGTAATCGATACACATTCGCCATCCGGTTACCGTCCGAGTCGGGATTAATTCATTATTTTCATTACTTACTACTGTTATCCCTCCCTTCTTTGGTATTACCTGTACTGGGCTAACCCACTTACTGTCGGATATAGGATAGATAATTCCTGCGTCTAACAATTTCATAACCTCGCCCTTAACTACGTCTTTCATGTTTGGGTTTATACGGCGCTGAGGTTGTATAGAGTTACATGATTTATCTTCCATTAAGATTTTATGAGTGCAGAAAGATGGGCTTATGCCCTTGATATCAGATATCTGCCAAGCAATAGCTTGGCGATGCTTTTGTAAAATTGAAAAAAGTATATCCTTTTGTGCATCCGTGAGGTAGGCCGAAATTATGACAGGCAGCTTGGAGTCCTTTTCTAAGAAAGCGTATCGAAGGTGCTCTGGTAGTTCTTTCAGTTCCAAGGTAGGGGGTCATCATACGAGGTTTTGGAAATTTGTTCTTTTTCAAAACTATGTCCTTGTACACTTTTTTTATGTAAAATTAAAAGGGGTGTTGCTAGCGGCCATGGTGGCTTCGTACAGCGATTCAGTTGAAAAGTAGAAGAGGAACAAAATCAAAAAAATCTTTTTCAAAATCAGAAAGGCGGGTGGAGGATTCTTCACTTAGGTGTAGAGATTCAGTTGGAGGAGTAGGAGAGGAACAAAAATTGGAAAATTCTTCTTCAAAATCAGAGGTGCGAGAAAAGGATTCTTCACTTACGGTATCCATGAAAAAACAGGAGTCATCATTAGCTAGTGTGTTCTTCATCGAGGGGGTGATAGAGAAAGTTACCTCATCGTCGCCCACTCGAAGGAAGTGCTTACCATTGCTTACGTCAATGATAGCTCGGGAGGTTGCAAGGAAGGGTCGGCCAAGGATCAGGGGAACCTCGACGTCTTCTTCGATGTCCAAAATGACAAAGTCCACCGGGAAGATGAACTTGTCAACTTTGACTAGGACATCCTCCACTATTCCTAACGGGTATTTGACTGATCTGTCGGCGAGCTGGATACTCATGCGTGTGGGGTTGAGACTACCAATTCCTAACTTTTTAAACAACGAGAGGGGCATAAGATTAATACTCGCACCTAAGTAGGCTAAAGCGTGTTTGACAAAGAGATCACCTAAGACACACGGGATAGAGAAACTACCCGGGTCACTGATTTTCTTCGGTAATCCGTTTGTCAAAACCGCCGAGAACTCGACATTTAATGTGACATGAGAAAGGTTCTCTAACTTCTTCTTGTTGGTTAGGAGTTCCTTAAGGTATTTTGCGTACTTCGGCATCTGGGATATGGCTTCGTGGAAAGGCAGATTTATGTGGATTTGTTTAAACATTTCTAAAAAATGGGTGTATTGATCATCCTGTCGTTGTTTATTAAGTTCGGAAGGGTATGGCGGGGATGGATTATTTTTAAAGGTGGGTGGTGGAGTGAGTTGTTTTTCTAAAATAGGGGTGATAATTTCTTCGGCAGAGGGCGGGATTTTTAAAACGGGAGCGGAGCTTTGATTTTTTAAAGCGGGAGCGGAGATTGCCTCGGACTCTTCACTTATCGTACCGGGAACTTTCTTCCCACTCCGAAGAGTTATAGCTTTTGATTGCTCTCTCGGGTTGGGCTCGATATTAGAAGGAAGAGACCCTACGGGTCGCTCAGAAATCATTTTAGCGAGCTGTCCTACCTGATTTTCTAAATTTTTAACACTTCCAGTTAAGGTTCTAATTGTAGCGTCATTAGCGTTCATGTATTTTGAAAACATTTCCTCCAAATTTGGAGGTTTTGGATAACTTTGAGGAGGTGGTGGTGGTGCAGAAAAATCACTTTGCGGTGGCGGGCGCACGACATTCGATGGATTGTTCCACGAAAAATTCGGATGATTTCTTAACGCAGGATTATAACTATTCGGAAAATTAAAACCAGGAGGATGATAATTCGCAGCAGAAAAATTATTAGAAGCAGTTCTAGGCATATTATTTACATAATCCAAATGTTCGGCGGGAGGAGTTGCAGATTCCCATACCTGAGGGGCGGTGGCAGCAGTCATCTCCGTAATTTTTTTTGCTTAATATTTCAACTTGCAGTGCGAGTTGGGAGACGTTGTCCACTTCAAAGAGACCTGCAGGTTTGTTTGGGCGGGACCTAGGCACATTCCACTGGTAAGTGTTCATGGCCATGTCCTCAAACAGCTCAAGAGCTGCTTCCGGGGTCTTATGGTTTAAAGTACCGCCAGAAGCTGCGCTATCATTTGCTTTGTGCTTTGATTTAGCCCATTATAGAATGTCTGCACCTACAACCATACAGGCAGAGCGTGATGTGGGCATCGTCTTAATAATTCTTTAAATCTTTCCCAGGTTCCGTAAAGGGTCTCAGAGTCTATTTGTCCAAAGGCAGAAATGTCATTCCTAAGTTTTGCAGTTTTAGCAGGCGGAAAATACTTGGCCAAAAAATTTTCAGTTAATTGCATCCAAGTAGTTATGCTATTTTTAGGAAGATTGTTCAGCCACTGCTTAGCCTTAATTCTAAGAGAGAAAGGAAATAATCTTAGCCTAATAGCATCATTTGTCACACCATTTATCTTGAAGGTGTCACAAATCTCAAGAAAGCTTGCTATGTGTGCATTCGGATCTTCATCTTGAAGCCCGTCAAATTGCACATACTGCTGCACCATTTGAATTATGCTAGGCTTCAGTTCGAAATTATTATTTGCTATTGCACGGCGAACTATACTAGATTCTGTACCCTCGAGATTCGGTCGTGCATAATAGGACATAGGCCTTTGCACGGCTTCCTCTACGTTGGGTTCTTCCATTCTTAAGGTAGAAAATGACTCGGAATGCTCAACCGGCACTTGGGTAGTAGGGCCTTGAAATCGCGATCTTCTCCGAAGAGTACACTCAATTTCGTGGTCCAGGTCCAAAATAACTGACGGACTTCCGCGGGTCATACACTAGAAGAAAAGAGGAGAAGAAAGAATAGAAAAAAAAGAGCTAATGAAGTTTGAAAAAAAAATTTTGAAATAGATTTTTTTATGTTTTAACTCCCGAACTTCCCAAGGGCTACCCGGTGAAGGGTTCGCAAGGTACTAGACAAGATAGTGGCATTTAGAGCCACTTTGCCCTTTTCGAGAGAGTTAGGTGGTGTAGAAAAATTTTGTGATGTGGGTTTCTATTAAGTAGGCGGTAATTAAAATCCAGCCATTTAACTCCGAGCGAGTAGGCGGAAAATAAAAGCTAACTCACGCACTCGACAGAAAATTAAAACACACCCACTCTACAGAAAGTAAACACACTCTACGGAAATAAAATCCTGCCAATTAACTCAAGTGAGTAGGCAGAAAAATAAAAATACGCACACTTGCTTGAATAAAATCCAGCCAATTCACTCAAGTGAGTAGGCGGAAAAATTAAAAATACGCACATTTGCTTGAAGAAAATCCAACCATTTAACTCAAGTGAGTAGGCGGAAAAATGTTAAGAAGGAGGGTGAGAAAGAGAAGTGATAAAATTAATATATTCGTGTTATCAATTTATCAACGAGCGTTGCCTCCCCGGCAACGGCGCCAAAAACTTGATTGTCTCTTAGATATCTGCAAGGAGAAAATAACCAAACTAACAATCCAACAAGGCAAGTATACCTATCAAAATGCAGCTAGGGGACACAAGTGTCGTATTAAAATCCGGGAACAGTTGAGTAATCTTACTTACACGAAATCTATTATTTTATCGACGGAAAAATTAGGTTTTTTAGAAGAAAGCTAAACGTACTAAAGGAAGAGAACTACTTGCAATGAAAGAGAGCTACTTGCATGAAAAGATAAAGAGAGCTAAAAGAGCGATTAAACTTAAGCTTAGAAACGATGAGGGGAAAATGCACTCGATCAGAAATTACCTCGGCAAGAGTGGTTAGAAAAATACGATAAATAAACCTAAGCTAATTAGGGTAAAGGTCCTTGACCGTGGAGGTTCCATGAATATTGACACGCTTCTCTCAAAGGTCGTGCCTAACTGAGTTTAGGAAGGTCCGACCGACTCTCGCCTAAATCGGAGGCCTAAAACTCGCTTTACGCGGTGAACCCCGCTATTAGATTTTACTCCAATCCGGGAGATTTGAACGTCTGCCTCTCTCGAGGGGTGCGAACAACTCCCTTTACTCTTGAGTGCTCATTTCAAACTTTTGGCCTCTCGGCTAGCCCAGAATGAATGCAAAGGTGGAGAGTATATATCGATGATATACCTCCAACCTGTGATAAATAAAGAGTAAATTAAGGCTAAACCCTAAAAATAAAAGGTAAGATTCAAAGCATCAAAACCTAATCACTCGAACCTCGGATCATCAAGATCGAGTACATGGAGGATTAGTTAATCATGGTGAGGTGGAAGAGGGGGGATGAGTGGAAGAAAATAGTGAAAACAGAGTCGAAACGAAAAAGAAAACACCACTTTTTATTAATGGAAACAGGGATCTTACAACTTGAAAACCAGAGATTACAAACGCATGGAAAGTAAACTACACTATCATTAACATTATACTACAGAAAGAAGCTAGGAGCTAATACAGGTAAAGCATAAAGCTAGAGCTAAGAACTAAAAATGAAGAGACATGCTTGAAAAAAGTTCAAAAATACAAAGGACAAGACCTCCCCTCTCAGTGCAAAAAGTGTCTCAGAACCCTTAGAGTTGGGCTCTATTTATACAATTTTTCGGGTCGGGTCACGCCCCCCTGTCACGCCCGGGTAGGGCGTGACCCTATGGCGTGACAAATTCGGTGCGACTTTTTCGGGCTGGAATTTAATTCTGACGAAGTAGTTGAAGTACACGCCCACAAGTCATGCCATGGTAGGGCGTGTACCTGGGGCGTGTTCTTTGCGGCGTGACTTTGTTGAGCTGAAATTGAATGCTGGAGGTGACGGGCGGAATTGCTGAAGTACACGCCCATATGTCACGCCCAGATCAGGCGTGACCCTGGGAGGTGACACTTTCGGTGCGACGGTGGAGCGGGAAAAACGAGCGCATTGCGGCGATTCCTCGGAACCTGGGGACACGCCTCTGGAACACGCCCGTGTCGGATGTGACACGGGCGTGACAGAGGGCGTGTACACTAAGTTTCCACGGAATGCAGTTTCGGACCAATTGCTTCAGTCCTCTGGGTTACACGCCCTAGGTACACGCCCGGGTAGGGCTTGACCTTGGGGCGTGTCACAGCAAAATTCGGCTGAAAGTCGTGAAAATCTGCAAAAACCAGAAGAAATGCATTAGCGACAAAAATATATATAAAGGGGAATCAAAATAAGTACTTTACAAGACATAATTTGCTTTAAAACCCCGAAAATATCCTAATAAAATTGACTGCAAACCGTATTATCACATTTCAACCGGTCTACTACAACTGTCATGAGTTGACAGCTGCCATTTCAACCGGTCTACTGCAACTGTCAAAGCTGTCAGAAGTTTGTTAGAAACCAGATCAGCCGGTTACCATGAAGGAAGGCTATATAAAAGCTTATTCCTTCAACAGAACAAAAAATTAAAGTGTGGAACATACACATATAACTAACAACACAAAAGAGAAGAAGACCTTCGACAGAAGATCTAAGAAGTTGGAGAGAGAGCTCCATCTAAGAAGTGCAGTTGCTGAAACAGGCTGCTAAGAAAGATTCAGATTGAGATCTGAATCTCAAGTCAGAAGCTGATTGAAGATCAACTTTACAGGAGATTCAACCCTACTGAGTTTATATTCAAGAAGCTTTGAAGAAAACTAAGAGAGGTTGTTCTCTACTATCAGATTCTTCCAAGAACTGATCAAGAAGCCAGCCATCTCTTCTCTCTCTATCTGGGTGGTGGTTAATTACTGTATTAAATCAATTTTCTGTAGGATATATTATAGATCTGAGCTGTAAGCCTGTGTTATAAAGGCTGAGTGTAGGAGAATATTTTCTCTGAGTGGTAGGGCTTGTTGAAGGCTGAGGTAGGGTTGTGAGCCTGAGTATAGGATATTGTGATCTCTGAGTGTAGGCCTTGTTGAAGGCTGAGGTAGGGCAGTTTGCCTGAGTTATAGGAGTGTGGACTCACTCTGAGTGTAGGAGTCCTGTTGGGGTTCTGAGCTACTGTAAGATCTGAGGATCTGAGCTGAAGTGAAGAAGTTAGGCCGAATCTAGTACACTGCTAGATAGGCGAAGGGGGAAAGTGGATGTACCCAGACCTTGGGGAACCACTATAAAAACTATGTGCACTCTGTGATTGAATGTTACTGTGAATGTTGTGCTGTGTTAGCTGTAGAAATTTGCAGTTTCTTGTTATTTAACTAAACAGATTTTCTGCCTTAAAAATAAAAAGGAATTACACCTATTCACCCCCCCCCCTCTAGGTGGTTAGGCACTAATTCTTTTAGGAGGTACTACAATCATGTTGGTAAAGGTGCTTGTAGAAGCTGCAGGTGCTGGAGGTACTCCTGTCAAGATAGAGGCAAAAATATCCTCATCAATAGAATTCATGTATAATATGATTCTTGCCTTCTAGATGGCAAATCTGTTAAGATTGCATACTGGAGATCTGATGCTTGCATAATCTTTGTTTTGAGCCATGTCTATGAAGAAATAAATCTAATATGGGAGACAAAACAATCAGATCTAACAAGAGGGATCTTTATGGTTCAGGTGTTAGCCTATACAACTAATTAACCTCTTAAGGTGTGGTAGTTTTAACCAACCTCTCTTTGATACCAATTGAAAGTGCAGGCTAGATCTGAAATACCCTAGAGGGGGGTGAATAGAGTATTGTGCTCACTAAAAACTTTTTACAGTTTTTACTATAATCCTAGGTGAACAGTTTAGCAAATAAAGAGATAAGCACAGCAACCTAATCAATCACAGAACAACATGGCCAAAATAAAAGAAAAAGGGCAACCAGATGACACAAGAAATTTATAGTGGTTCCCCAACCTGGGTACATCCACTCTTCTACCACCCTGGTAGGAATCCACTCAGGTTTTTGATCAGGTGCCTGACACCAATAAGCTTTTGTTCAGGTGCTCAAAAACCAAAACCTCGAGTCTTTTGGTAGGAGACTTGCAACCAGGAATTATTTTGAAGGGAATTAAAACCCTGTACAGAGGATGAAAAAAGGGTGATGGTGTCTTCTCTTTCTCAATTACAACTGAGAAGACTTGTGGATTGATTTTAGCAGATTGCTCCCCCTGAGATCTTGAAGGGATTAGGAATTCTGGAGCACTGCTTTAGGGTGATAGGTCTTCAAAAGCTTGAGTGCCTGGACCAGAGATTGCTTCAGGAACTTCTTTGACAGATAGAGTAATTTGTTGTCCTTCTGAAGTTGTCCTGTAGAATTGAAGAAAGAAGACTCTTGATGGAGATTGGATGTTCTTCTTCTTCTAGATGATGTTCCGTGGCCTGGGCTGATTGCAGAAAAGAACTTTAGATTTCTGTAAGACTGTTCTTCTTTGCAAATGTTGGAGCATGCGTTCCGCGCTTCTTAGTTTGAGAATAACAAATCCCGGATGTATTTGATCTTGGTATGTGTTTTAAATGTGCAGGGATAACAATATTTTTATGTACAAAAGCAAGGCTGACCATGGCATCGATGAAAAGGAAAAACGCGCTATCACTGGCGATAACGCTAATGCGGGCGATAGCATAATCAGTTCCTGCTGACGTCAGCCTTAATCCGCACGTTGCCGCGCACGAAGTCAGTCACGATCAGCGATATCGCGGGGCGATACCGATGTCGCCGAGCGATATCCCACGATCGTCACGTTCTCCGCTCAGATCTGAAAATCAGCGCGACGTGTGCCACGTGTCAAGCAACGGAGAGTTATCACTATCGCGGGGTGTTAACGCTACCGCTGGCGATAGCGTGAAATGATATATACGGCCAAAAATTTCAGGGAAGGGTTGGATCGTGCAGTACTTTGTTTTCCCAGAGAATTTTCAGAGCCTTCATCTCCATTTCCAGACAAACTCCCTTGATCCGTTGAAATCTCAAGAGCGAAGGAGATACGACCGTGTGTTCAAGATTGGAGATCTTCTCGTTGGTCCACCATCATATTTAGAGCTCGTGATTTTGAGGGAGTTTTTAAGTTTTACTATTGTACTTTCATTTTCATTCTTTATCTTTGTAATTGGGAAGGGAAAATCACCACCTTGTGTGTGGTGTCTAAGTCCGTGTGTGGCTTAGGGGCAAATCACCACCTTGTGTGTGGTGTCTAGGTCCGTGTGAGGCTTAGGAGTAAATCGCAGCGTGTTGTGCAGCGTCTAGATCATAGGTTTGATTTAGGGGGAGGCTAGTAGGCATATCTAGGGAGATATTGACTATAGCCTACCGGTTCTTGGGAGAAGAATCGGTGAAAAAAACTAAAAACTATTATCGTTGTAAGCCTTGATTTCAAGCTTTATTGGAATCATTTTACATATACATTTTGGAGAAGTATAATCTTGTTTTTCATTTCATTGATTTGTCTCAATCATAGTAGCTAGTCTTATATTTTATAAAAAGTTAAAAAAAAATATTAAAGAGCCCTTATTCACCCCCCCCCCTCTAAGGGCGCCACAAGATCCTACAAGTGGTATCAGAGCGAGGTTATTCCTAATACGGTTTCACCACCAGGAATTATGGCGCAGCATGACCATGCTTTCTCTGAGGGGCAAGGAATTAGCAGACCTCCATTATTCACTGGATCTGACTATAATTACTGGAAAACTAGGATGAAATGTTTTCTTATTTCTCTTGATATTGAAGTTTGTAATATGGTAGAGACTAATTATGCTCATCCCACTTATACAGTAGGCAATGTAGAAATGGAAAAACCAAAAGATAAATGGGATGATCAAGATAAACTAAGATGCAAAAATAATGCAAAAGCCATGAATGCATTATTTTGTGCATTAGATATGACGGAATTTAATAGAACTTGTGCTTGTAATAATGCTTATGAGATTTGGAATTTACTAGAAGTAACTCATGAAGGTACCTCGCAGGTGAAGGACTCGAAGCTGTTCCAATTTGAATCGGAATTTGAAAAGTTTAGGATGGAAGTGGATGAGGACGTAGACTCAATGTACACCAGATTCACCAAGATATTGAATGACTCAAAAGTGCTTGGAAAATTTTTTTCAAATGGTGATTTGGTGAGAAAACTTCTTAGATCTCTCCCCCTTAAGTTTAATCCCAAAGTGACGGCTATTTCTGAATCTCATGATCTTAAATCTCTGAATATTGAAAGCCTGATTGGGAACTTGAAAACTCATGAAGTTGAATTGAAAATTCAACAACAAGAGTACATGGAGCCTAAGAAGAAGGGGTTAGCTCTAAGATCTAAGAAAGAAGAATGCAGTAATTCTGAGGATGAAGAAGATGATGAGGAGAGTCTTTTTGTAAGAAAGTTTAAAAAATTTATGAGAAATCCAGAGAGGAGAAATGCTTTTAAAAAGTACTTTAAGAAAGAGACGTTTAGAAAGAAAAAACAAAAGGATGACGACGATGAGGAGGAAGAGAGACCCCCACCGGAGTGCTATCATTGCAGGAAGTTAGGACACATTCGAAGCAAGTGTCCAAAGTACTTGAAAGAACTTAAAGAAAAGAAGCACAAAGGGAAGAAGAAGGTCCTGAAGGCTGAAACATATGATGATACTACTTCTGAGGGTGCAAGCAGTTCAAGCTCAAGCGAGGAGGAGGCCAATATGTGCCTAATGGGAAAAAGCGTCACATCTGATGACGAGTGCAGTGTCCAAAGCGACACTGAGGTAACTCCTCCAACTTATGATGAATTATTTTCTGAGTTTTTAAATACTTGCAAATATCTTGAAAAAAGCTTAAAAGATAATGATATTCTTAAAACTGAAAATAAAGTTTTAATTAAAGAAAATAAAAAATTATTAAATGAAAATAAGACTATTGAAAAAGAAAAAGTCTCTTGCCAAGAGTGTGATCACTTTATGGGAAGAATAAAAGAGCTTGAAAAATCTCTTTCCAAATCTCATTCAGAAATAAAAATTCTCAATAAAAAGAATGACATTTTAGAGAGAGATCTGAAATCTTCTATTTCCAAAGTCCATGAAGGAAAGAAAGCTTTTGAACGTAGATGTGTAAATCTAGTATCCGAGAACAATGAAATGAGAAAGCAGATTCATGACTTAACACTAGCCATGAAAAAGTTTGGATTGGGGCAAAGATCACTGGATATGATCTTAGGGTACCAATGTCATGGATCTGGAAGATTTGGACTCGGATACACGAATGGAAGCTATCGCCCGGCGATAGGTACTACCGCCGGCGATATCGATAAATCCAGAAAATCAAATTTTAAAAGTAATGATAATAATAAATTAACTGATACTACCTTTTCTCACAGTAAAAGTCCAGAGAAGTTATATTCTTCTTGTTACATTACATGTGCCAAATACAATAGATTTGGTCACACCACGGACTCGTGCTGGAAGAAAGGAAAAAGTAAAATTAAGCAAATTTGGATGCCTAAGGCCTCTACCAATACTATGGGTGGAACCATTTGGGTAGCCAGATCTTTACTCACATCCTCTTTCTAGGTGTGTTGGCAGGCTAAGGACAAAGAAGACGTGTGGTACTTGGACTCAGGTTGTTCAAAGCATATGACGGGCAATAAAGAGAAGTTTCTTAGCCTGGAGATGAAGAAAGGAGGAGTCGTTACATTTGGAGATAATGGAAAAGAAAAAATCATCGGCATCGGTGTTGTGGGTAACGAAAGTTTTTCAATTTCAAATGTTTTGTTAGTAGAAGGTTTAAAACATAATTTGATTTCAATTAACCAACTATGTGATAAGGGTTTAAATGTTTTGTTTGAATCTTCTACAAATTTATGCAAAATTATTGATTCCAAAACAAATGAAATTGTTTTTACCGCCCCTAGATGTCATAACGTATATATGATTAAATTTTATGATTTTTCAAATTCTACTTTGAAATGTTTTTTATCAAAAAATGATGAGTTAGAATTTTGGCATAGGCGACTTGGACATACTAGTGCAAAGTTAATTAAAAAACTTTCAAAAGATAGATTAATCAAAGGTTTACCATTGCTAGATGGAAATTTATCTTCTTTATGTGAGCCTTGTCAAAAAGGAAAATTTTCAAAATCATCTTTCAAAAGTAAAAATATTATTTCTACAACTAGGCCACTCCAATTAATTCATATGGATTTATTTGGTCCAATTACTATTTCTAGCTTAGGAGGTAGAAAGTATACATTTGTATTGATTGATGATTATTCACGTTTTAGTTGGACTTTATTTCTAACCTCAAAATCCGATACGTTTTCAGAATTTTCTAAATTATGTTTGCGTATTCAAAATGAATTTGAGTTAAAAATTAAACGCATACGTTCGGATCATGGAGGGGAATTTGAAAATGAAAAGTTTATTTCTTTTTGTACGGAGTTAGGAATTAAACATGAATTTTCCGCTCCACGCACACGACAGCAAAATGGTGTAGTGGAGAGGAAAAATAGGACTCTTCAAGAGCTAGCCCGTACGATGTTATCTGAATTCTCTTTACCAAAATCTTTTTGGGTTGAAGTGGTGAGTACTGCATGTTATGTAATTAAGAGAGTAATGCTTCACCCTATTTTAAAAGTAACTCCTTATGAATTAATTTTTAATAAAAAACCAAATGTTGCTTATTTCAAAGTTTTTGGGTGTAAATGTTTTATTTTATATTCTAAAGATTCCTTAGGAAACTTTGATGAAAAATGTGATGAAGGAGTTTTCATTGGGTATTCTTCAACTAGTAAAGCTTATAGAATTTTTAATAAACGAACGAAAATAGTTGAAGAATCTATTCATGTTAGGTTTGATGAGTTTGTTCCATGTGTAGATAAGAAAACTAAAGGAAAAGAAGATACACCCCTTCCTTTGATGGAAAATGATGATGAAGAACATGAAAGGAATGAAGAAGGAAAAGAAGAAAAAGAAAGAGAACAACATGTCCCTCCAAGGGAATTGATATTTTCAAAGGATCATCCGAAGAAGCTTATTATTGGAGATCCACAAAAAGGGGTAAGTACTCGTTCTTCTTTACATGTTTTATTTTCAAACCTTTGCTTTGTCTCTGAAATAGAACCAAAAGATGTTTCCACCGCTTTAAATGATGAATTTTGTTTTTTAGCTATGAATGAAGAACTTAATCAATTTGAACGTAATAAGGTTTGGAATCTTGTAGAACGACCCAAAAATCATCCTGTAGTTGGAGTAAAGTGGATTTTTAAAAATAAATTGGATAGTGATTCTATAATTGTTAGAAATAAAGTCAGATTAGTTGCAAAAGGTTATGCACAAATTGAAGGGGTAGACTATGATGAAACTTTTGCACCCGTTGCTAGACTAGAAGCGGTTAGGATATTTCTTGCATTTGCTTACTTTAAAAGATTTAAATTATATCAAATGGATGTCAAAACTGCATTTTTAAACGGGTATATAAAAGAAGAGGTTTATGTAGAACAACCCTCTGGCTTTATTAATGAAAAATATCCAAATTATGTTTATAAATTAGATAAAGCACTTTATGGGTTAAAACAAGCGCCTCGTGCTTGGTATGATCGTTTAACTCAATACTTATTAAAGCACGATTATAAAATGGGAAGTGCCGATTCTACACTCTTCATTAAGCAAATTGATCATGATTTAGTTATTTTGCAAATTTATGTTGATGATATAATTTTTGGAGCCACTAATGAAGAGTTATGTAATGAAGTAGTTCAAATTATGAAAAATGAATTCGAAATGAGCATGGTAGGAGAACTTTCATATTTTCTAGGTTTTCAAATTACGCAAAAACATGATGGTATTTTTATTTATCAATCCAAGTATATTCATGATATGTTAAAAAGATTTGGATTTGACAACCTTTAACATGCAAATACTCCTATGAGCGCTTCATTGAAATTGGGAAAAGATGAAAGTGGTATTTCAATTGACCAAACCCTTTATAGAAGTATGATTGGGTCTTTATTATATTTAACTTCTTCTAGACCCGATATTATGTTCGCCGTTTGTTTATGCGCTAGGTTTCAAGCTAGTCCAAAAGAATCACATTTAAAAGCGGTGAAACGTATTTTTAGATACCTTATAGGAACATCTAAACTAGGCTTATGGTATCCTCATAATGACTCTTTTATTTTACATGGATATTCTGATTCTGATTATGCGGGGTGTTCATTAGATCGAAAGAGCACAAGTGGCACTTGTCACTTTATCGGGCCAACACTTATTTCTTGGTCGAGTAGGAAACAGAATTCTGTTGCCCTCTCCACTACTGAGGCCGAATATATTGCACTTGGTAGTTGGTGTGCTCAAGCACTTTGGATGACACAAACACTAGAAGATTTTGGCGTATACCAAAATAATGTTGAATTAAAATGTGATAGCAAAAGTATTATCGATTTAACGAACAATCCCGTATTACATTCTAGATCCAAACACATAGTTGTTCGTCATCATTTTATTAGGGATCACATAAAGAAAGGCCATATTAAAATAAATTTTATTGGAACCGATTCTCAAATAGCAGATATTTTCACCAAACCACTTAATGATTCACGCTTTTCAAGGTTAAGACTAGAACTTGGAATCTTAGAATTATAAATAAAATTTAAGAACTAGCCAACACATATAAATAACAGAAAACATAACATAAAACTGGGCAGTACATAGGATAACACTGAAACAGAAAGTACAAACAACAGAACCACAAATTAAAAGAGTCTTCACTATCGCCAGGCGACAGCACTATCGCCGGCGATATCACAGATTCATTAAACCATAAAATATTACATCACTGATCATAAAAAATCATTCATCCATGTTCTCTTCAGCAGACACATTCACATCTTCACTGGAAGTCGGAGTTGGTTGTCTAGGCCTTCGCGTCCGCCTTATCGAATGTCGTGGAGGATCCTCGACTGGACTCCCCCATTCTCATTCTTCTTCCGGAGTTGGCTTTAGTTTCAGTCCCTTTACCAGAAATTTCATGAATTTGCGAAAACCGGAATGACTACGCCTTTGTTCTTCTTTCATCTCCTCCACAGTCTCTCTTAGATCCTCAATAGATTCACGCAAAGAACCCCCTCTTTGGAGTGGTTGTCTTGATGACGAGGCAGCCCTAGGAGATGGACCTCTAGCTGGTTCTACGGTATGTATCGTCGGGATACAATCGTCAATGTAGAACTCCTGATCTATCCAATCATATTTTTGATATACGATCCTTTGAATAACACTTCCTAAAGGAAGTGTGTTCAGTTTCCTCCTTAGGGGATGCTTCATTTTATATGTATATCGTATGATGGATAACACAAAATCCGCCACGTCAAACTTGACTCTCTCTAATACATAATACGTCACTAAGCTCAATTGAGCCGTGATCTTCTTTGTGTCACCGGACTTCAACATAACCGTGTTTCTTAATATGTCTTGAATCACAAATGCATCGCGAGAGAGTGATGAGATGTCTTGAATCAAACTCCTATTTTCCTTTCCGTGAAGGACTTGGTTCAATATACTCCAATCACGGTCCTTACGGTAATTCTCTACTATATCAATAAAATGATCCTCACAAGTGGCAAGACTATATTCTCGTCTCAAATCAGCATGAGTAATATCTATTTGAGCTCCTTGGATTCGAGACCTTACTCCTCCATTCAACCCCGTATATTTAGGGTCTTCCAAATTATTATAAAAATCCCTTACGAAGATGGAGCGAAAAGTGTTCGGTACAATGAGAGACATTATACCTGACTCAACAAGTAGTTCATAGATATGTGGTGGCAGTGATTCATCCAAAAGTTTAGCGATCCCAACTGAGGCATTCTCAATTCCCGGGTATGTTTGATATGATGCATGAGGATTGCGGCTGGTACTCTTTCTTGCGCGGGATGATGATGTCATTTCCTGAAAACATAATTAAAACATCGTGTTAACTCAAAAAATTAAATTTTCCAAGTTTTTTTTCTGTCGCCGGCGACAGTACTAACGTTGGGCGATAGTAGAAAAACTTCTTTTTTCTAAAATGACCGGTAGATTTTCTCTCGTAGGTTCAGAAAAATTACTAAACTTTCATACATATCAAAGATCTATAACCTATAACTCGTTTTTTGTAAGGATTTTGCATCAAAATGGTATGTTCTTCAAAAATATTTTTTCAACAAAATCTATGACCAAAATCAAAATTTTTTTCTAGATCTATCTCCTTTCATACTCTAGAGTGCAGATCTATATTTTGTTTTGAACAAAAACATCACCATAAAGAGGGATCTAAGCCTTACCTTTTGGAGTTTTGAGGGTTTCCGCTGAAGAAGACAATGCCAAACAACCCAGGGTCGGTCAAAGCAGGAAATGAGTCAGCCCCCTTCGGTTTTTTTGCCTTTAATATTAAAACCTCTATCGCCGCGCGGTATCGCTACCGCGGGCGATAGTGTATTTTCTTTTAGCCACTTTCCAAAAATTCTGCCAATTTTTTTAAACATGTTTCTAGTATTATCGTAAAGTTTTGGATGCTTATTAGAATACAATACATAGTACCTGTGTGATTATTAGTTTATCAGTGGTTTGAACATTGTTTTTAACTTGTCGTGCTCTTTATATCTACCTGTATCATTGATGACTGGAACTTGAATAGACTTGTTTCTGCATGCCTCTAAGTATGAGTAATATTTTATGCTTGATAATGTGCTCCCACTGACACGAGCTGATATTTACACATCCTTAAGTTTCTTCTTACATGCTATTGGTTTGTTTCAAAGATTCACATACAACGCTAACATTTTCATTTATGCCTCATTCACATTGATTTTCCAAACTGATGGTCATTCTGAAAAACCCTTTTTGGGGTTTGCAATACAAGTGAATTCGGAGTCCTAAGTCAAAGTTTCTTAAAAAAAATGAATGCAAAATAATTAAAAAAAACAATTACACATGACTAGGATACTCAAATCAAGCTCTACTCACCCTCCTGATAAGTCTTAATGAGCATTGTGAGGTTGAGCACCTTGACAAGGATTGTAAAGTGTCTTGTGCAAACCGACTTGGCCATTGTTTTGAAAAGAAAAATCTTTATGACATGAGGTTATCTATGTAAAGGTGTTAGCTTCTTGTATCCATATCTTGCAAACCTTCCTGTAACATTATTTCTTAAGAAATATGTATATTAAATCGCTCTTCACATGTACACAACATTATCACTTATAAAATTTCTTCTCATGAGAATTGGACCGGGCATAGTTCTTCTCTTCCATTTCATAAATTTTCTTGTTTACGATATCTTCACCTGACAATTTTCAATGTTTTAATTCAACTCTAAAATTAATTTTTCCATAGCCTACATTTTTTTGATAAACTTCCAAATCTTAAGGTAACACTATTTCATGGTTTTTACTGTCTATATTATACTACTCGTGTTTCTCCATTCTATTTCTACTCACTCAGCTTCTTTCATTTTCCGCATTTCCACCTCGTTTTCTTTCCACTGTCTTTTGCTAATACCAAAAGGGGGAGATTCAGTATGAAATAAATTGATTAGTACAATTAGGGGGAGTAACTATTTCTTCTTTTGAATAGGGGGACAATATAGTGGGAGCAACTAGTATTCATTAAATGAGGAGTTTATTATGATTCGTTATGCACTTTGATTCATATTGATTATTAGAATTGTTTCACATTCCCCTGATCTCACGCAATTTCTTTCTTAGTGGATTTGTTATTATCAAAAGGGGGAGATTGTTGGAGCATGCGTTCCGCGCTTCTTAGTTTGAGAATAACAAATCCCGGATGTATTTGATCTTAGTATGTGTTTTAAATGTGCAGGGATAACAGTATTTTTATGTACAAAAGCAAGGCTGAGCATGGCATTGATGAAAAGGAAAAACGCGCTATCACTGGCGATAACGCTAACGCGGGCGATAGCATAATCAGTTTTTGCTGACGTCAGCCTTAATCCGCACGTTGCCGCGCACGAAGTCAGTCACGATCAGCGATATCGCGGGGCGATACCGATGTCGCCGAGCGATATCCCACGATCGTCACGTTCTCCGCTCAGATATGAAAATCAGCGCGACGTGTGCCACGTGTCAAGCAACGGAGAGTTATCACTATCGCGGGGCGTTAACGCTACCGCTGGCGATAGCGTGAAATGATATATACGGCCAAAAATTTCAGGGAAGGGTTGGATCGTGCAGTACTTTGTTTTCCTAGAGAATTTTCAGAGCCTTCATCTCCGTTTCTAGACGAACTCCCTTGATCCGTTGAAATCTCAAGAGCGAAGGAGATACGACCGTGTGTTCAAGATTGGAGATCTTCTCGTTGGTCCACCATCATCTTCAGAGCTCGTGATTTTGAGGGAGTTTTTAAGTTTTACTATTGTACTTTCATTTTCATTCTTTATCTTTGTAATTGGGAAGGGAAAATCACCAGCTTGTGTGTGGTGTCTAAGTCCGTGTGTGGCTTAGGGGCAAATCACCACCTTGTGTGTGGTGTCTAGTTCCGTGTGAGGCTTAGGAGTAAATCGCAGCGTGTTGTGCAGCGTCTAGATCATAGGTTTGATTTAGGGGGAGGCTAGTAGGCATATCTAGGGAGATATTGACTATAGCCTACCGGTTCTTGGGAGAAGAATCGGTGAAAAAAACTAAAAACTATTATCATTGTAAGCCTTGATTTCAAGCTTTATTGGAATCATTTTACATATACATTTTGGAGAAGTATAATCTTGTTTTTCATTTCATTGATTTGTCTCAATCATAGTAGCTAGTCTTATATTTTATAAAAAGTTAAAAAAATATTAAAGAGCCCTTATTCACCCCCCCCCCTCTAAGGGCGCCACAAGATCCTACAGCAAAGTCTGTCTGTGTGTCTGTATCACTGTTTCTGGTTGTTGTACTGCTTAATCTTTTTTTTTCTTCTGACTTCTGACTGACTGAAGATCATCCAAAATTTGAATGTTTGAGCAGTAAATGCATTCGGCCTGGGAAGGAAGCGATAATCAATGAATTTCATAACTGTCCCATGAAAAAATGGCATGTAATAATCCTTGATTAATGCTCGTTCTAATGGTAACATTCCGAGAAGATTGAGCATTAATTACTCAGGAATCATTGCCAAGAAAAGGGATAGAGAACTGGAGAAGACCTAGTCTAGAATCGTCGAATGAAGAACAGGAATCGTCGAGCTGAGTTCACAGTTCGTCGAGCTGAGCTGATGAGTTTGTCGACCAAACAATAGCAATTTGTCTTCAAGGGGATCCTGTCAATTCTGCTACAATCTTCATCGAACTGACAATCTTCATTCGTCGAACAAACAAACAAATTCGTCTAACAGACAAACAAATTCGTCGAACAGATAATCATTACTGTCAATCATTATTTGTCGAACAGAGATCCAAATTCGTCGACCGAAGAATGATTGTGGACTTAGAATCTGAGAAGTCTCTGATTGAGAAGGATTCAAATAGTAGACCAGAAATCATCGAGTAGAATACTGAATTCGTCGACCTGAGAAGTTGTGAACTTGAGGTCCAAGTTCGTCAAGCTCAGAATCCCATTCGTCGACCAAAGCCTGAAGTTGGACTTAGAAAAATTCTGAAGTTACTCTGACTTTAGTCTATTGAGGTATCTCAGTCTTCGTCGAACAGAGAACAAAGATCATCGAGCTCAGCACAGAGAAATGTCTCAAGATCGTCGAACTCAGCACGTCTTTTGCCGACCTGAGTTCGACGAACGTCGAACTCATTTTACTTAGTCTTGAAATCTTCTAAGTCTGGAGTCTTTCATGGTCTTGTTGATAGCTGGTCCATCTGAAGTTGAACTTAAGGACTTGGCCTAGACTCTAGGACACAAAATTGACCCTGGCTATACATGATGGGTCACACCCTAAGCTAGTGAACCTAGCCCAAATCAACTAGGGATCCAACAGAGTGGTTGGGTTGAAGTACTCGAGTAGTTGGGTTGAAGTACTCGAGTGAAGTTATAATACTCGAGTAAGTGATTCTGCTACTCGAGTAAGTTACTTGAGTGGCTTTTCGAGTACTTGAGTAGGTCAAGTTTCATTACCCGAGTAGGTCTTTTACTTACTTGTGTACTTTACTTCTTACTTGTGTCAAGCAGTTGGCAGATTGTAGAATTCTAACTTTTGACTGATCCTTGATCTCTGGGCCTCCTTGTGAGTCCATCTTCTCTACTCTTCTTTATTTAGCATTCCAAGTTTCGTTTTGAAGAATGAGAACTTGGTCTCGTCCAGTGGCTTTGTGAAAAAATCTGCAATCTGCTTGTCTGTAGAGACATATTGTAGATCTATGTCCCCGTGCTCCACATGCTCTCGGATGAAGTGATACCTTAGCTCTATATGCTTTGTCCGGCTGTGCGAGACTGGGTTGTTGGCTATTGCAATTGTGCTGGAAGAGTCGCAAAACAATGGGATATTCTGGAACTTCATATTATAGTCTTCAAATTGATTTTTTATTCATAGCAGCTGTGCACAGCAACTGCCTGCAGAGATATACTTTGACTTAGCTGTTGAGATTGCAACACAGTTTTACTTCTTGCTACTCCAGGAGATATGTCTTCTTCCAAAGAATTGGCAAGTCCCGGAAGTGCTTTTCCTGTCATCTTTTCTCCCTGCAAAATCTGCATCTGAAAAACCTATTAGCTCGCTATCATTACTCCTTGGGTACCATAAGCCAAGATTTGGTGTACCTTTAAGGTATTGCAAAATCCGCTTTGCAGCATCATAGTGAGACTCCTTAGAGTTCACCTGAAATCTAGCACAGACACATGTTGAGAACATTACGTCAGGTCTACTTGCAGTAAGGTAGAGCAAGGATCCAATTATGCTTATGTACTTGGTTTCATCAAAAGGTTTCCCTTTTTCATCATTGTCCAGAGACATTGTTGAACCCATTGGAGTCCTCGTCGAGGTTGCGTTCTCCATTCCGAATTTCTTAATCAGCTCTTTGGTGAACTTGGATTGTGAGATGAAAATTCCATCTTCAGATTGTTTCACTTGAAGCCCTAAGAAATACTTCAGCTCGCTCATACTGCTCATTTCAAATTTCCCTTTCATAAGTTTTGAAAACTTCTTGCAGAGATTGTCATCAGTAGAGCCAAAAATAATATCGTCGACATAGATTTGCACTAGCAAAATCTTGCATTTTATTTCCCTAAGAAAAAATGTCTTGTCTATCTTTCCCCTTGTGAACTTGTTCTCAAGTAGAAAGCTAGACAGCGTCTCAGACCAAGCTCGAGGAGCTTGTTTTAGACCATATAAGGCTTTATACAATAAGTAAACGTAATTAGGAAAGTTAGAGTCAACAAAACCTGGAGGTTGTTCCACATACACCTCTTCCCTTATGTCACCATTAAGGAAGGTAGACTTCTCGTCCATTTGATAGACAGTGAAGCCTTTGAGTGCAGCATATGCTACGAATAACCTGATGGCCTCCAGCCTTGCCACTGGAGCATACGTCTAATTGAAGTTGATTCCTTCTTTTTAACGATATCCTTTAGCGACGAGTCTGGCCTTATTTTTTATGATCGTGCCAAAGTTTCCATACTTTGCAGCGCTTGAACTGATTTAGTTCTTCTTCCATTGCCATTATACACGATGCATCTAAGTTTGCTTCCTCAAACTTCTTTGGTTTAACCTGTGAGAGGAAACTTAAATAAAGATTCTCATTAGTTATACCTCTACGAGTTCTGACACCATCCCAGGGATCTCCTATGATCTGGTCCACTGGGTGATCCTTTAGATGTCTGAGCTCTAGAGTCCTTGCATCTGGATTATCTTCAACCACCGGAGTGACTTCTTCATCTTGGATGACTTCTTCATCTTGATCATCAACCTCTCCAATATGGGTTGGAGTGGTGATCTTCATGAACTTTTCACCTTTATCTTCAGATGAATCATCCAAGCTGAGTTCTTTCAACTTTGTACATGCATCTTCAATGAGCACAGTAGAGGAGTTGCCTTGCAGCAAGCTTGTCTCATCAAATACAACATGTATTGATTCTTCTATGACCGGGGTTTTTCTATTAAATACCATGTATGCCTTACTATGGCTACTATATCCTACAAAAATAACTTCAAAGCTCTTTTCGCTGAACTTGGTAGTATGATACTTACCATTGTTAATCACGAAGCATTTACAACCAAAAATTTTAAAATATGAGACAGTTGATTTCCTTCCCTTTAGAAGTTCGTAGGGTGTCTTATCGTGGTTCTTGTTTATGAGTGCTTGATTTTGCATGTGGCATGCAGTGTTGACGGCTTCAGCCCAGAAATATTTCGGGAGTGAGGCATCACTCAACATGGTCCTGCAGGCCTCTATGAGTGTCCTATTCCTTCTCTCAGTCACTCCATTCAATTGTGGAGTACGAGGAGAGTAAAACTCATGAAAGATACCCAAGATTTCACAAAATTCTATCATGGCCCCAGACTTGAAATCTGTTCCATTGTCACTTCTGATTTTGACTATGGTGCAGTTGTATTCATTCTGGACTTGCCTGACAAAAATAGTAAAGATGTCGAATGAATCTGACTTGTGTTTCTAAAAGAACACCCACGCAAAGCGCTAGTAATCATCAACAACTACTAATGTATAATCCTTATCTCCGAAACTTCTAATTTGCAGTGGACCAAACAAGTCCAAATGAAGCAGATGAAGACATCTATTAGAATCCTTGCCAATAACGCTTTTAAAGGTAGCCCTTATTTGCTTGCCTTTTACGCATGCATGACAAGATCTATCATTGATGTACTTGACATTTGGAGCATCACGTACTAAGTTCATTGAAAATAATTTATTAATAGTTTTGGAATTAATATGTGCTAGTCTCTTGTGCCATTGGACACCAAGAGATGCACTATCTTTTGCTAAAAAGCACACTAAAAGTCCACCTAGTGTCAACTATGTGCACCTATGGGGGGGGGGAATAGGTGACGTGTGGTTCTTTTGCGGAATTTACGGATGTACCTGCACAATAAAATTAAAGAGCACAGCACACAGAATACACAGCAAATTTATAGTGGTTCCCCGACTTGGGTACATCCACTTTCCCCCTTCGACCTATCTCCCCAAACAAGGGACGACTCGGTCACTTCTCCAACGGGATTGAAATCCAATCCCCGCACTAACGGAAGGAGCCCTTCCACACGTGAGAGTCAATACTCCCACAAAACGGGTTGCACCCAACCCTTACAACACGGAACAAAAGTTCCTATACAACGAAATTTAAATATAGAGTGTACACGTGATACAAACTTCTGTTGGAGACTACGGTGTTCCTCTTTGTTCGACGACGTGTTCTTGAAGTCGATGAAGAGTCTACAACCTTGGTCTCTCTTGGAGAGGATCTCCCCGAAACCGGCGGCGGCACACGAGTGGCGGCTAGCTTCGGGATCGGCGGCTACGATGAAGAGCGGCTGCTGAACTTGGAGATCCAAACTTCGTAGCGAAGCAAACTAGGTCTACCAACGGTCACTCTAGGATCGGTCGTCTCGATCGATTCGGACGGAGGAATTTTTTCCCGTTCAACAAATCGAGAGACAAGAGATCTCTGGATAGACACGTGAGACACAAGCTTTGCTAAGCTTCTGTCGCCGGAGATCACGAAGGAATCTCGAATGTTGACGGCGACCTACGTTCCCGAGCACGACGGCGGCGGCGGAGAGGAGTCGCGGTTTTAGGGTTTCGTTGCGGCTCGGTTTCTGTTTCTTTTTCTCCGTACTTTTACTGTTCAAAATACCCATGTATTTATACCCTGTAGATACAACAAATTTGACCGTTGTGGGACCCACAGGTATAACCCCGAAATCTGGCTCAAACTGGTCCAGAGGCAGAATCCGGTCCAGCAGCATCCTGAGAAAACGCCAAGGAAAAATCGGCGAGAATCGCATATGATTCTCGACGAATCGGCGAGAATCACCAAGTGATTCTCGACGATTCGTCGAGAATCGTCAGTGATTCTCGCCGAATCACTTATTGATTCTCAACGAATTTCACTTTGTATACATGAGCTCCTCGGCCACTGGTTCGGCGGGAATTACTAGTGATTCTCGCCGAATCTTACTTGGCACCATTTTGAGGTGGCCAGAAGGAGTCGGCGAGAATCACTAATGATTCTCGTCGATTCGGCGAGAATCACTAGTGATTCTCGCCGAATCGGCGAGAATCACTTGGTGATTCTTGTCGAATTTGCCTTGGACGAATTTTCGTCTTCCACCCAGGAGCTACTCCTTGATCCTTCATGCTCCTTGTCTTCTCTTGCATATGAACGGCCATGTACTTGAAAGTAAGTGCACTCCAATAGAGAGAGTGCACATAGGCCAACACACTGATCTGCTCAACGAGAGATTACGTCGTGCAGACCCGTGTATATTGACCTACTGCACCCTGACATTGGTGTGCACTTAGCGTGGAGGAACTGCAGGTACAACTTAAGATGTTTCATCAAATACATTGTGAATTCATCTTAGCTTGACAGGTGGCTTCCTCAAATCTAGGTAATCGTGGATACAATACCCAACAATCTCCCCCTATTTGACGAAGCCAAAACCCTACTAGCTAAGATGAATAACACTTATCAAATAATAAACATAGCATTCAGAAATTAAACATGCAGCACAAGAGAATATATGCAATCAGATCAGGACTTGAGTCATTCACAAAATCAAATATATATATATACCAAGATAAATATATTCACATATAATCCAGAATTGTTTATATGACAATAATAATCATTAAATGTTCTTAGGACACAGTGACAAGCTATAAAGTGTTGACTATTTGTCCTTAGCTACGTCACCCTTAAGATTTTGAGCCAAGTACTTCTTGCTTTGCCTCTCCATGTATTCTTTGGGCTTCGGGTAGTACCTAGGAGGAGCAACTTTGTCTGGATCCTTGTTGTTTCTGAAAAAGATGTTGCGTTTCGCTTCAAACATTTTGTGTGTTTCCCACTCATACTGGCTATATACTTCGTTTCGATTGATCTCTCCTCTTTCTTGCAGCCAGAAGGTGTCTAAGATTATGTTCCTTGAAACTGGACTCCACCTTTCATTTCGTACATCCTCCTCATTCATTCGAGTTCTCTTTGCAGCCTGTGTCTCCTTGGATGTCCCTTCTTGAACTTTCCTCTTTCCCCTGGATTTTGCTAAAGCCTCCTGGTCAAACATACTCCTCAGCTTAGATTTGGAGAGGGCCCTAGCATCAGCTTCATCTGTGAAAATATCTGCAGCACTTGCACTTACATCCTCAGCAATATTTACTTCCTTAGCGTCCTTAGATGTCTCAGGAACCTGAATACCGGCAGGAACCTGAATACCGGCAGGATGGTCAGGTAGGACGACGCCTAACGTACCCAGCGCCTGTTGGAGCATCCACCAGCAGCTCTCATAGACGTATTTGCTTGATTGTGCGAAGCTTGCATCCATGCTTTCTTGGAGCTCGGCCAACTTAGCGATATACTCTTTCTCCCCCTTTTTGGCTTCGACAGCTATGCAGTTGGCATATGAGTGCAAGGAGTCATCAATATGCTTAGTTGTCTTGGTGAATTCAGTGATCAGGGCCTGCTGATTTGCATTTAAAGTGACCATATTACCATCAAACTTCTGAATATTGTTGGCTACAACGTGTGCGTTCTGATTTACAACAGCCAGAGTATCAGTATTCTTTTTCAAGCCGGCCATTAAAAGTGTGACAGCTTCGCCGGCCGCGGTATACTTTTCTTCGAATTTCTTCTCCATCACATCCAGTTTGTGGTTGATCTCTACCATATTTTTAAGCATGAGATCTTCAGAAGTCTTAATCTTTTTCAGCAGTGTTTTCTGAGTTGTATCAAAAGAGCCTTTAAGCTCGTTCACTATTCCTTGAATGACATTGATAGTGTGAGTGGCCAGCTCATCTCGTAACGGGATGGTCGGAGGCACTTGTGGGCCCTGCATTTCTGCAGACGCATCTGTGGAGCTGGATACCATCACAGTCTCTACAGGAGGAGTGTGGGCGGCCTCTGTAGATTTATTTAACTCCCCCTCCACTGGTGCAGACTTATCAGAAGGAGGTTCAACAGTATCTGGAGACTCCAACACTTCATGGCCCTCATTTACATCGTCCTCTCCGTCCTCATCCAAGAATTCATCAATATCAGCAGCTTCTTCCACTTCTCGGTCAGCAGTCTCCAGCACACGGTCACATTCTTCTTGAATATCGGCCACAGCATCCCTGGCCACCTGGGCGATTTCAGATATTCCATACGTATGAGGGGGTAGAGTCTCCCCCTCGATTCCTGCTGGAGATACTTCCTCGTGCTCTTCCACAGCAGGCTGCCCGATGCGCCGCTCCCATCGATCAAACACACTTGCATCCATCCTTTTCAAGTAGTGGAGAGGGACGCCTTTGCTCATGTCGAACTTGTCTCCGTTGAGCTGGTTGAGATATAGACTTATGATGCGGCCGAAACTCGGAGTGCCCAGAGTGTCCTTGATCTTTTGGAACAGCAACTCCCCCCAGTTGAACCTCTTGCGGCAGACCACAGCGATGAGTATTTTGAACATATCTCCGGAGATATGATCATGGGAGCCCGGCTTGCAGATGAGCACTTTTCCAATAACGTCAGATAGGAGCTTCCCTTCTTCATTCATCTCTTTTCTCTTTATTGATCGAGTTCCTCTTGGAAGACCGCAGAACAAGAGAGTTCTGGCTTTGTCCTCGTCTTCCAGATAGTCTTCCTGCTCCGAACTTGACAGCTGTAGGTAGCGAGTTAGCTTACTGGCAGACATCTTTACTTTTGTCCCAGCCACCTTGCTCTTGATTATGGAGTCTCTATCTCGGAGTCTTGCGGTAGAGAAGAACTCCAACACCTCTTTGTCCAGGACTTTGCAAGGGTGCTCCAAGACGAAGGTTAGCCCAGCCTCTTCCAGCATTAGAATGATATTCCGGAATTCGTCCGAGGCATGAGAAAATCCAGTGCGAACCAGCTCGCAGCCAGAGACCAATCCTGCAGTCATCCTTGGGGCCATTGTAGATCTAGAGAGAAGCCCTACTCAAAATGTTAATGAACTTGCAAGAAGAAAACTTCATAAGTGGATGCTTCGGGTGAGGGGATACCTAGAGGTGGAGTCGGTGAGGTAGTTTGAGCGGAGCAAAATCGAGACTTGGGGAGATCGACGGTGCGGGCTTCGGCGGGAGTCGTCGGGAGCCTTTCGACGAGAACGTTGCGAGACCCTTGCGGGAGCTTAGGAGGAGACTTCACGAGCTGCGGGTTTCGGCGAATCAGCGGAAGAACTCCTGCGGGTTGCAGAGAATCGGCGAATTGTCGGAGGGAGAGCTCCTGCGGGTTGTCGGGAGAGTTCTTGCGGGAGAAGTCTTGCGGGTTTCGGGATACTTGCTGCGACGTGAGGCGGGAGTCGTGAGGAAGGCGAAGGGTTTTGCAGGATTTGACTGATTCGGCGAGATTTGTCAAATTCGGCGGGATTCGTGAAGAATGCGAAGGGTCGGCGGGATTCAGGAGATTTGGTTGATCCGGTCTCTGATACTATTTATCTAATTCGAAATTGAAGGGTCTCTTGACTAGAAATTGAACAGTTTCTGATACTATTGATTTGGTTAATTCGGATTCAGGAGATTTGGTTAATTCGTGAAGAAGCTTGCAATATTTTTGAAATTTTCCGATGTCAAGTCAATATAAAATTGATAAATACAAGTATATTTGAAAGTCAATCTATGAGGCTTTTCCAAAGACTTCTTAATGTCAATTGTGTGTTGTCGAGATTCACAATGACAGGTCTTCATTAACCCTTTATTGATGTGTAAAGGTTTGCATGCATCGAGTTAACCAATCCTTAGACGTGCATACATACACTAATATACAAGGAAGGATCTGTATATAATGATATATATAAGTATATATATATTTTGAATGAGGATGCATCATGACATAAATCCTTGAACTGATCAAAATTACCTGGGATTTTGAGAGTCATCGTCTTAGTCCCACAGGTAGAACACATCAGAAGCTCAATGTGAGTATGCTCAAACAGGTAGCACATCTGTTATTGCAGACGCCTGTTCCACGTTAGCCTTGAGCCACCTACTTGAAAGTCCACCTACTGTCCAGTTCCCATCGTATTTACGGGGACCTAGACTACCCTGCAACACAGAATTACTTTACCTTAGGAACCCAAATCATATTGGGTCCTATGTTTCTATTAGCATAAGCATGCAACTGCCTTCCTTGAGAAAACCTGTCTGGAAGACTGCCTCTGTCCCTATAATGTGGATAAGCCCTTGCTGTGGGCACAGAGAGGTTGTGCCAATAGTCAATGGCAAAGTGCCCCACTTTGTCGCAGTACCAACAAGGGTGAATGTTGTATCGCCGTTTTCGACCTGATCTAGTGACTGATGTAGTCACGGTCCTAGGTCTAAAAGGGATAGGGCATGTTCTTGTCATACAAATTCCTCTTCCATCGTGACACGAGGAAGGGTGGAACGAATGCATGTTGTGAGTGTTATGAGGCCGAGAAGGTGGTGCCATTCTTTCAGGCATCTCCCTTGCTGAGGCCCCATGAAGCCTGACATCATGACTTCTATCCTCTCTATCCCGTGTCCTCGAATGGTGAGAAGTCTTATGTGAACTGGGACATGCAGATCCACACTTTGTTGTGGCAGTGGCCGTGAATACAAAGGGCTCAGAATGAGCCTTAGGTATTCTCTCGTGGGTGTCCATGCCGGCCCTTGCACTCCGGGTGTCTCCACATGGGGACAGATCATCCTTGCAGTGACCACGACTATTCCTGAGGTCATACTTGAAGGCATGATGAGTTGCCTTCCTGCTTGGAGTGGGAGGTCGGAAAACCGTTTCCCCATTTCTCCAAGAATTGATAATCCGGGAGATCCACCCGTTTTCTTGCTTTCTCTTAATAGCATCAACCTTGGAGAAGTTTGATACTATTCTTTTCTCATTCTCTAGACTACTCTCTAGAGCTGAGATCTTAGAGTCCTTGACCTTGTTGGACGCCAATTGGAGAACCAGCAAGATCTTCAGTCGAGCAATTTCTTGAGCTTGCTCCTCAGCAAGTAGGTTGCTTTCCTGAAGGGCTCTCTTCAGGGAGTCAGAATTTTCTGAAGGAGGGCAGGTCCTGTCTTCAGATATTTCATGAGATACGGGGCAGGAGGAAGAAGTTACCTGCTCTGCAGTGCTATGGTCATCTGATCCAGTGACTATTGTTTCATCCACATCCGAGCTGCTTTCCTCACTGTCTTCTTCAGTCTCTGACAAGGATACTGGAGCTCTGATGCAGTCCGAGGGATCCTGGCATTCATCTTCAGAAGTGAAGACCCCCACATACGCTTCATCCTCTGATTGGCAGCATATTCCAGCTTTCTCTGTCCCCCCCATCAGCTCTGAGATCATCATCCACAGAGATTTAGCTGTTCTGCATTTTTCCAATCTAGAGCGAGAGGCTCCAGACCAGGTATCCAAGATAGTTTGACGAATCCTCTGGTCCAATTGAAAAAATGAGAGTTCCATCTCTGTCATCTCAGCAATGCACATGGGCACTTGGATCCCAGAGTCGGAGGTCTTCTTGGGAATAAACGGACCCTCTTCCAGGATGAAGGATGCTCGAGGATCGATAGCATCAAGGTGACATGACACTCTCATTCGCCAGATGGGATAATAATCCTTTGTGCAGGCGGGGAGTTTGAGTGACGGCATCTCATACTCTAACTCCATGCTTCTTACACTGGTGGCAGGATTCTACTCAAGGTGTTAACCTTTTTGATGAGCAACCTCCCTCTGATACCACTTAAAAGTCCACCTAGTGTCAACTATGTGCACCTATGGGGGGGGGGGGGAATAGGTGACGTGTGGTTCTTTTGCGGAATTTACGGATGTACCTGCACAATAAAATTAAAGAGCACAGCACACAGAATACACAGCAAATTTATAGTGGTTCCCCGACTTGGGTACATCCACTTTCCCCCTTCGACCTATCTCCCCAAACAAGGGACGACTCGGTCACTTCTCCAACGGGATTGAAATCCAATCCCCGCACTAACGGAAGGAGCCCTTCCACACGTGAGAGTCAATACTCCCACAAAACGGGTTGCACCCAACCCTTACAACACGGAACAAAAGTTCCTATACAACGAAATTTAAATATAGAGTGTACACGTGATACAAACTTCTGTTGGAGACTACGGTGTTCCTCTTTGTTCGACGACGTGTTCTTGAAGTCGATGAAGAGTCTACAACCTTGGTCTCTCTTGGAGAGGATCTCCCCGAAACCGACGGCGGTACACGAGCGGCGGCTAGCTTCGGGATCGGCGGCTACGATGAAGAGCGGCTGCTGAACTTGGAGATCCAAACTTTGTAGCGAAGCAAACTAGGTCTACCAACGGTCACTCTAGGATCTGTCGTCTCGATCGATTCGGACGGAGGAATTTTTTCCCGTTCAACAAATCGAGAGACAAGAGATCTCTGGATAGACACGTGAGACACAAGCTTTGCTAAGCTTCTGTCGCCGGAGATCACGAAGGAATCTCGAATGTTGACGGCGACCTACGTTCCCGAGCACGACGGCGGCGGCGGAGAGGAGTCGCGGTTTTAGGGTTTCGTTGCGGCTCGGTTTCTGTTTCTTTTTCTCCGTACTTTTACTATTCAAAATACCCATGTATTTATACCCTGTAGATACAACAAATTTGACCGTTGTGGGACCCACAGGTATAACCCCGAAATCTGGCTCAAACTGGTCCAGAGGCAGAATCCGGTCCAGCAGCATCCTGAGAAAACGCCAAGGAAAAATCGGCGAGAATCGCATATGATTCTCGACGAATCGGCGAGAATCACCAAGTGATTCTCGACGATTCGTCGAGAATCGTCAGTGATTCTCGCCGAATCACTTATTGATTCTCAACGAATTTCACTTTGTATACATGATCTCCTCGGCCACTGGTTCGGCGGGAATTACTAGTGATTCTCGCCGAATCTTACTTGGCACCATTTTGAGGTGGCCAGAAGGAGTCGGCGAGAATCACTAATGATTCTCGTCGAATTTGCCTTGGACGAATTTTCGTCTTCCACCCAGGAGCTGCTCCTTGATCCTTCATGCTCCTTGTCTTCTCTTGCATATGAACGGCCCTGTACTTGAAAGTAAGTGCACTCCAATAGAGAGAGTGCACATAGGCCAACACACTGATCTGCTCAACGAGAGATTACATCGTGCAGACCCGTGTATATTGACCTACTGCACCCTGACATTGGTGTGCACTTAGCATGGAGGAACTGCAAGTACAACTTAAGATGTTTCATCAAATACATTGTGAATTCATCTTAGCTTGACAGGTGGCTTCCTCAAATCTAGGTAATCGTGGATACAATACCCAACACACACTGGTGTAGAAGAGTCTATACAAATGAAATTCAAATAAAATATGTTTCTGCTTCGAGTGCCGGATAGAATTGTTTCTATATTGTCAACGGATTTTATCAGGCACTTATTAGTGTGAAACTCAACTATTTATCCTTTATCGCAGAGTTGACGTATGCTTATAAGGTTATGTTCCAAACTTTCGACATAATCTACATCTGAGAAGGATACATTACTGTTCTTAATCGTACCGTAGCCTTTGGTGATTCCTCGGTGTGAACTTCCAAAGATGACCTTTGGTCCATTCACGACTGGATAAAAATTCTGAATTAGGCTTCTTATCCCGGTCATATGTCGAGAGCATCCACTGTCCAAATACCAAATTGGCGTTTTGGTGGCCTTTGGACATACCTGCAATCATAATCAGTTTGCCTTAGGAACCCAAATATGTTTGGGTCCTTGGTATCGGGTTAGAACACTCCCCCTATGAATATTAGCATTAGGAGTGGTCTTTCTCATATTGCCAACGTGAGGGGTTGTAGTATTTCTAGGATTAAACCAGCAATCGATGGAAAAGCGACCACTTCTACCATAACACCAACAATCAAATATGTTGTATCTTTGCCTTATGTTTGCCTGCTTGACCTTTTGGAATTGTGGTCTAGAAGGGACAGCATTCTTGGAGGAAGAAGCTTCATGATGATGACAATCACATGTTTTATTCTCCTTCACTGGCTTTTCTACAACATGCTTTGCCTTTGGTGCCTTCTTAATGTTTTGATCATGATTGTAAGGGCCATAACTCTGAAGAATCACTTCTTTATAAGGTTCCTCAAAGACACCTTCACCAACATTTCTGGGGCGAGTCCATCCTTGATAACGGGACTTTGGCTCTACATAGGTAGGCCTAGCAAAGTGTCCGTAGGAAGAGTCAAGATCAAACTCATTTGAAGGAAATATGACCTTTTTGAACAAAGTCTAATCTTAAGAGGCTTTCCCCTTTTCTTTCGCTAAGGACTTTTTGGCAGCCTCATTCTTCCGTTGAGCCTTATTTCTCCTAGAAGACTTACTAGGAGCTTCTACATGGCCTAGCACAGCACCCTTGGACTTTACTGAGAATTCGGCAACGAATGGAAGAACTGTCTTTAGCTTCGAGAAACTTTCAACAAGTTTCTTTTCAGCAGCAAGTTGGGCTTCCAGCTCTTTGATGATTTTCTCTTTTAGGTCGAGGTGCTCAAGAGCTTTGTTGTATTCTTCAATAGCATTATTGAAGTTCTCTTTGATTGAGTCAGTCTTGGCGACTTCCTCTCTCAAGATGCTCTCTTCAGCTTTAAGAGACATTATCTTTTTTTCCTGAGTTTTCATGACTCGGCGATATTTGTTATAAGCCATGATCAACTCCTTATACTGGTCCATGAGTTTAGACTCGTCGTCGGAAGAGCTGTCCTCATGATCATGCTCAGAAACTTCAGAATTTGAAAGAGGAGTGTGAGAGTTTACCTTCCCAGTGAACTGGGGCTCTTGTTCGTCATTTGTTTGAGCCATGAGCCCAAAATAGGCTTCTTCTTCTTCATTCGACTCTGATGAGTCGGAGTCACTAAGATTCTTGCCCTTTTTGGCTATTAGGCTCTTTTCTGTCCTCTTCTTGTTGTATGAGAACTTCTTTTCTTCTCTTCTTCCACCCTACTTCTTCTTATGGGGGCAGTCTGCAATGATGTGTCCTGGCTTATTACAGCAGTAGCAAATAATGTCACTGGAAGTATGTTTATTCTGTTTAGGAGTATACCTGTCGAGGCTACTTGAGCCTTTTCTTTGACAATCACCATCACGTCGTGATCTTCTATAAGAGGCATCCTTGCCTTTCCAGTGCTTCTTCTTATTCAAGAATTTCTTGAACTGTCATGAGAGTAGTGAGAACTCTCCTTCAGATAGCTCAGAGCCTGAGGTACTTGTCTCCGATGTTTCTTCTTCACTTACTTCTTGATCTGGAGTAGGAGGAACAGCCTTTGACTTCTTAGAGGTATCTACCTTTAAAGCAACAGATTTCTCTCTGACTGTAGACCTGCCCTTCTCTTCTTCAGCCTTTCTGGTATTAAGTTTAAGCTCATATGACATAAGCTTCCCGAAGAGATTCTGTGGATCTGTCTCAGCTAGTTTTCCAAACTCCCTGATGGCACAGACCTTGTTATCCCATTCCTTAGTTAGGAATCTCAAGAACTTGTCATTTAATTCTCCGATAGTGAAGACTCTGCCATAGATCCTTAGGCCATTTACTATATTGAAAAAATTCTCAAATGTGTCAGTAATGGTGTTCTTGTTTCCTTGTCGGAAAGCTTCATACTTTTGATTTAGAAGGGACCTTCTGTCATACCTCACTTCTTTTGTACCTTCCATCAAGGTAACTAGGGACTGCCACATCTCCTTTGCAGACTGGCAGTGGATCAGGTTTTGCAGTATGGAGTCATCGACAGCACTTGCTATAATGTTTTTGGCCTTTTTGTCTAATGACATAAGTGCAATCTCGTCCTTATCTAGATCCCTTAGTTACTTTGGAACTTTCTTGGTTTGATCTATTGTGGAGATTGTCATGGGAATGTAAGGACCTTCTTCAACTATCATGAAGATCCTTGAATCCATAGCTTCCATAAAGAATTTGATTCTCTCTTTCCACATGGGAAAGTTATTCTTGGTGCACAAAGGAAGCTTGGCAAAATCTTTAGCCTTATCCATGTTTGGTAGATCTCAAAAGACAACTATAGAAGTGTCTAATCAAGGTGTTAACCTTTTAGTGATCAATCTGGCTCTGATACCAATTGAAAGTGTTTAGTTGCCTACCTAAATCACCTAGAGGGGGTGAATAGGTGAGATGTGTGTCTATTTGCAAAATAAAAATTTCAGATCTAAGCACAGAAATATCTACCAATCAATCACAAACGAAGCAAGATTTATAGTGGTACCCCAACTTTGGGTACATCCACTTTCCGTCACCGATTTAGCAATACACTAGACTCGGCTACTCCACTATCTCGGAATGAAAAACCAATCCTACCCCTCGGAATAACGTTCCTACAATCTTGATCCACAAAGCAGATCTACACTCGGAAGATAGAACCTACTACAATCTTGGAGGCAAAATCTCCTACACTTGGAGAAACATTCTCCTACAAGAATGAAATATAATGTATATAGAAATACAAACAATGAACTTTGTCAGATCTGCAAGTAATCGGCCAGGATCTTCCTCTTGTAGACTTGCGGCGTTATCAGAGAGGTGAAGAAAATCTCAGGAAAAATCAGATCTGGATCTTCTTGGCTTCACACGATCGAATAGAAGATGAAGAGTTGTGCGATAATCTCAATTTGTAAAACCTTCTTAATCTGAATCCTCTGAAAACGAAAACCCTAGCCGGATGAGAATCGGCGTCGGCGGCTTTGCTTCTTAGAGAGAGAGAGGAACAGAAAACTTAGATATTAATCGGCTGCAAAAACTTCTGATTAAAATTCTTCTTAGGGTTTGTCGGTTTGATAAGACCTTATATAGGATCGGTGATAATCTGTCATGATTAATCTATAATGAGGTATACGTGGACCAATCACGTCTAGGCTCATTAAGGAATCTGTTAATCTGGACTTAACGAAATATTTCAGAAAACTGAAGTAATATACTCGAGTGAAGAAGTGACTACTCGAGTACTTTACAGAACTACTCGAGAGAGATGAAGATAACTACTCGAGTACTTAGAGACAGTTACTCGAGTAACCTGAAGAAAACTACTCGAGTATATTCTTGAAGAAAATTGAGAAGTTGATCAGCTACTCGAGTACCAAAAAAGACTTACTCGAGTACTAAAGGAATTACACGTGAAGTGGAGTTAGACTACTTGAGTACAAGTAATACTACTCGAGTAAATGAGAATAAGCTACTCGAGTGGTAGATGAACTACTCGAGTCAGGGACTAAGAATATTTTCTGGAATAGAATTCTGGGTTACTCGAGTAGTGAAGTTGAACTACTCGAGAGGATAAGAACTACTCGAGTATATAGAAATGACTAATCGAGTAATTGACTTAGAAATTTTGAGGGAAGAGAATTCCGGTTACTCGAGTAACAGTTTGAGCTACTCGAGTAGTGGGTGAACTACTCGAGTAGTAGACTTGACTACTCGAGTGAGAAATTATTATATGAGGTGCAGACTTTTGTAACTCGAGACAGAAGGTATAAAATACTTGAGTACTATAAAGTACTACTCGAGTAATTTACTTAGAATATATCTGGAGAAGAAAATCAGTTAACCAGAGAATAAGAGGGAATCTACTCGAGTAGTTGTCTTAACTACTCAAGAGTCATAAATTGACTACTCAGGATCTATCATTCTTGCTCGAGTAAGAATAATTTTACTCGAGTATTAACTAAGCTATTCACTCGAGCAGGTATAGAACTACTCGAGTAAAACACTTAGTAAATTCTCTTTGACAAAATTCTCTTCTTCTTTGGTGAGACCAGCATCAAGTCTTTTCCAATTAGTCCTAGAGCTTGAAAGTGCAACTAGATCTGATATACTCTAGAGGGGGGTTGAATATAGTATATGGTGTTTTAGTACTTTTAAAAACTTTTACAACAATTGTTGTAAGTGTGAGCAGGGAAGCAAATATAAATCTAATCACAGAACTAAGCTATGCAAAAACTAAGCACAGAAAAATCAAGGCCAGAAACAAAAAGTAAACAAGCAGAACCAGAGGACACAAGGAAATATAGTGGTTCCCCAAACTTCGATACATCCACTCTTCTACCACCCTAGGTAGGAATCCACTGCAGGATGAGTTGATCAGGTGTCCTGGGCACCAATGAGCTTTTGATAAGGTGCTCAAAAACCAAAGCAGATTTTTTGATCAGGTGTCTTGCCACCAATGAGCTTTTGACAAGGTGCTCAAAAACCAGATTCAAACTTTTGAAGGGAGTTTGAGAAACCCTTTACAAACTGGGGGTGAGAGAGTGATGGCAGTCTTCTCTTTCTTAGACAACTGAGAATATTATGTGGATTGATGTCAAAGCTCCCCCTGAATCCTTGAAATCTTCAGGAAGAAAAGCTTTGCTTGAGGGTGATAGGCCTTCAAAGGTAGATCTCCAGCAATAGATGATTTCAGCAAGCTGAAATGTTGGGTGTCTGGAGTCTTGAAATGATGTTAGCCTTGAACACTTTGAGAGCTGAAGAGATCTGAAGTTGATCTCTTTGATGAGTGTTCTTCAAAATTCTTTTAGACAGAATATATTTGAGAGAGTCTCTGTATTCTGTATTGTGTGTTCTCTTCTTGTTAATGTCTGTATTTTCATCTATCTTGATTCAAAAACATTCTGTCTTTTATTCTCTGTTCCAGAATAGAATATCATTCTCTGTCAAAGATAGTCGTTAGTCTGCATTGATTGCATCCTTAATTGCAAAAACACTTCTGGAGGAAAGTCCACAGAATTATTCCTTGAAAGATCCCTTGAAACTTGGTCCAGAAATAAATGAAAACGGCTAGCAAATCTCTGAATTAATTGCATAATAACTCCTGTCTGATTTGAATTTGAATTCTGAAAGTTATCTGAAATCGTCGAACTGAGCTCTGCTATCGTCGAGCTGAGCTCAGCGAACTGGAAAACACAAGCAGCAAAATAATCGTCGATCTGAGCTCAAAGATCGTCGAACTGAGCTCAGAGATAAAGATCCAGGGCAGAGTCAAAATCGTCGAACTGAGCTCACCGATCGTCGAATGGAGTTCGACGATATTATGAAGTTGAGCTCAGCGATCGTCGAGTGGAGCTCGACGATCTGCCGAAGTTGAGCACGACGATCGTCGATCTGAGTTCGATGAATCGTCGTGCTGAGCTCGACGATCAGACTTAGTCTCCAGTCTGAAAAACTTGGACTTCAGGGCAGCTTCCAATCCTAGACTTCTAACCCTTAGACTCAATTCTAATTGACCTATTAAGTTATACAGAAGGTCAAACAAAGGTTCCTAGAGACATAGTGATCCTGACCCAAATTAGTAATAGGGTGTTCCAACAATCTCCCCCTATTTGGGTTAGGATTACTATTTACAGACTTTGGAAAATCAAATAACAACATATAATCAGAAAAGCATAAAAACAACAGCAGCTAGACATCCAGAAACATCACAGAGATATATATATATGTGTGTGTATATGGCATCCAGATAGCAGTCAGAAAATCCAAAGATTGTCACCTTACAAAGTCATTTCTTCTCTTTGCCTTTAACTATTTTGATTTCTCTGTTTGGATTCAGGGCTTCTTTGTTGGATATGGTGTCATCTGCTGCACCCAAGTAAGTTTGCTTTGAAGTCCTGGGAACCACAGCAGCAGGATGCAATTCCATATATCTGTCTGCATCAAAGAATTTGCTGGAAGCATATTTCTCTAGTTCCTTCTGTCTCTGCTCTGACATTGTAGAAATGTTTGAAGTATCTAAGCCTTGCTCTCTGGCTTTCTTTATCTGGTCTAATGCAGCCAAATCCTTCATCCTAGCAGTCCAAGCAGCTGGATTCTTCTCAGGGTCCTCAAATGGTACAGGTGGTTCATACCTGTTGGAAGAATTGTCTTGAGGAGGCCTAGCAGACACTGTCTCTCTTAGCTTATAGGGGAATGGACCAGAAGTAGTATCAGATGAAACATGTCCTCCCCTGGAGTATGGGTGCTGCCTGGAGTGCCCTTTAGAATAAACCTGAAAATCTCTTTGACTTCCCCTGTATCCTCCTCTCCTAGAATAAGAACCCCTAGATTGGCTTTCCCTTTGGTAGGATCTGGCATGGGGTTGATAGGGAGCCTGGCTTCTAGCTGGGGCTTGACTTGCAGAGCTGCCACCTGCACCTGCATCAGGAGGAGGTGGTGGAGGAGGATGAGGGTTCTAGAACTTGGAGGAGCCCTTCTCATACTTTCTCTTCTTCTTCATTGCTTTCAGCTGATTTTTAGAGTACTGCATCCAATGTTCAGTAATTTGGCAGTTATGCAGAATGTAATAAGGAATATCATTATTATCCTTGACTTTTGCAGGAGGCACCCTTTTCATTGCCTTGCTCCTAGCTTTCCTTTTCCTTGCAATAGTGGCAGATGAATCATCAGAGTCTGTTTTGTATTCATCATACTCAGAACTCTGGTCATCATATATAGCATCTATTTTCTTCATCAATTCTTTCTTCAACTGAACAGCAGCAGATGAGGCAGAGGCAGAAGTAGCAGCAGCAGGGACAACAGCAGATGGGGCAGCAGATGGAGCAACAGATGGAGCAATAGAAGCTGGAGTAGTGACAGTAGCAGTAATATCATCAGAATCTGCAGCAGGCTCAACATCAATGGCCTCTGTCAACAGAAGATCCTTGGATGTTTGATCATCAGAAGCAATTGGGATTTCAGCAGCTGTGAGAACATCTTCAGCAGCAGCATCAACAATTTCAGAAGCAGAGGCAGTCCTTTCTTCAACAGCAGCAGCAACAATCACTGAGTGTACAAAATAAGAGATGATGCTGGGGTCACAGCCAGAGAAAGGCACCAGTGCCTTAGATAGGTCTTCTGAGGGCTGGACAGCATTAACCTCTGGGAGATGGCTGAAGAAGGCAGGATCAAAGGCAGAAAGAAAAGACTGTAGGTCTATTACCAGAACTGCAGTGGGAGCCTGACATTCTGGAGGCACAGCAACAGTAGCAGAAGAGGCAGCAGACACAGAAATCTCAGCAGCAGTATCATCAGCAGCAGGAGCAGAAGCAGCAGCAACAGCATGAAGGCTTGCTTCATAAGGCATCTCCCCCTGCCTAGATGCAGATACATCTGTATCAAGGCACACTGCTGGAGGTGCTGCCTGAGGAAGGAGGGAGGAAAGCCTGGCAGAGAGAGCTGTCACTGACAGTTGTAGAGGAGCCAAAGAGGTCTCTAAGAGCAGAGAGAGCCTGGGGGCAATTAGCTCATACAACTTGTCAGCTAGGGCTGAGAGGTCTACATGCTCAACAGCAGGAGCAGAGGTAGATGGAATAGGGATGGCTGAGGATGCTGGAAGTGGAGTGCTGGATAGTGGAATGGATGGCTCAGGAGTGGGGATAGTGGATATGGAGGATAAGGGGATGGATATGGATGGGGTGAAATTTGGTTGGTCAATGATATGGTGGAGGAGATCTTGGAATGATGTTGAGGAGGAGGGTAATTCAGGAGGAGATGAGGGGGAATCATCCATGTAGGAGTCATCCAGAAGGGTGAAGGATGGTATGGAAGGTGATGATGTGATATCTGGTGGAGGGTATGAGAACAATGGGTAGAAGTGGTCTACTGGAGGTGAGGAAATGGTTGCTGGAGATGGAATTGATGTTGGAGATGGGCTAGAGATGGTAATGGGGGATGAAGCTAGAATGGTGGATGGAAGAGGTAGGGTTGGAGTAGGAGGAGGAGAAGAAGCAGCAACAGCAGCAGCCAGGTCTTCTACAGGAGCAGAGACCTGTGGGGGAGTGACTCTGTGAGTCCTGGTGCCTGAAGGAGCACTAGAGGAGGGCCTGCTGGGCTTGCTTATTTGCCTGTCCCACTTGCCAAAGAGGGCACAGGTGAGGCATTGATGTGCACTCCAGAGGAGACCAGCAAGGCAGGGCACTTGTTCTGCAGGAAGACTCCAAGAATCCTTCCAAAATTAACAAAGCTTTTGTTTATTTTCTTCTTTATTAGGTCAAAGAAGACCTCTCCCCAGTTCAAACTTTTCTTATCCACCAGAGCTCCCATGAGGCAGAGCTGGTATCTGGATATGGTATCATGTGCAGAGTGCTTTGCCAGCAGCACTTTCCCTACAACATCTGCTAGGAACCTGTATTCAACAGACAGGTTCCTCTTGAATAACTTGCTAGGGTTTCCCTCTGGATGACCCATCCTGGCAAGTATATCAGAAAACTCCTCCTCAGATAATTCAGCAGTATCATCTCCATTTCTTAGTCCAAAAACCTCTGTTAAAACTGTGGGGTCAGAGGTACCTGGTTTCCAGCAATGGAGCCAACTATAGTGTTGTTGTCTAGATTATGAGCAGTGTAAACCCATTCCTTGATTTCATCTAAGGCCAGCTTTATCCTGGTGGTCATGAGGGCAGACAAGTTCTGATCCTTGAATAAACTCAGAATGTCTTGGAATATTTGATCAGTAGTGTTGAAAGATTCCAGATCAATGTCGAATCCAGCATCGAACTTCATTGCGGCTAGAACAGCAACTGATACAGCCATTGTACCTGCAAAAATTCAACAAACAAAACGACCAAGTGTAGAACTATTTGGAGGGAAGAAGATTCTTGCAGAGAAATTGAAAGCGCAAGAGAGAACGACGACGAAAAATGAGTTTTATATTAGGGTTCGACGCAGAATTAGAAAGATCGTTGAACTCAGTTCGACGATCGAGGCTTCTAAAGGAATCTGAAGAGACTCCAACATCGTCGATCTCCATTCGACGATCTTGGAAAGCGTCGAGCTCCGTTCGACGATCGTTCAGTGAACATAATCGTCGAGCGCCGTTCGATGATCGTTGATCGGAAGAGATAGTTCATACTATCTGAGAGGCGCTGAACTCAGTTCGACGATTCTGGAAGTCGTCGATCTCCGTTCGACGATCTTAGGGGAAATCGTCGAGCGCAGTTCAGAGATCAGAAAAATTCTAGACACTAAGAAAAATCAGAATTTTTTCCTAGTCTTGGTCAATTTTTAGCTTTCAAAATCTTGGAGATTATATAAGACTTCCTCCATCTAACATTCCTAACTGATTTAGGAAGAAGGTGTGTTTCTTTTCATCCAAAGGCTTGGTGAAAATATCTCCCCTTTGTAAATCAGTTGGGATATATTGTAATTCAATTTTATTCTTTTCAACATTATCCCTTAAGAAGTGATGTCTTATCTCTATGTGTTTTGTCCTACTATGGAGGACTGGATTTTGAGCTATGGAAATAGCACTTGTATTGTCACAAAAGATTTTTGACTTCTCTAAGTTGTAACCATAGTCTAGGAGTTGGTTTTGAATCCACAATATTTGTGAACAACAACTGCCTGCAGCCATATATTCAGCTTCAGCAGTTGAGGTTGACACAGATGTTTGTTTCTTACAAAACCAAGAGACAAGTCTATCACCAAGGAACTGACAAGTTCCACTGGTGCTTTTCCTGTCAATTCTACATCCAGCATAATCAGCATCAGAGAATCCAGTTAAATCAAATGCTGAATCTTTTGGATACCAGAGACCTAGATTTGGACAACTTTTAACATACCTGAGAATCCTCTTTACTAATGTTAGGTGTGACTCTCTAGGGCTTACTTGGAACCTAGCACATACACATGTAGCAAACATTATATCTGGTCTACTAGCTGTAAGATACAGTAAAGAGCCAATCATTGCTCTATATGTTGTCTGATCAACAGGTTTCCCATGTTCATCAGCATCCAGTACAGCATTGGTAGACATGGGTGTTTTCATACAAGATGCCTCAGACATACCAAATTTCTTAAACAGTTCATTAGCATATTTGGTTTGAGAAATAAAGATGTCTTCAGCATGTTGCTTGACTTGCAATCCTAGAAAGAAGGATAGCTCACCCATGCTACTCATCTCAAATTTAGAATGCATCAGGTTAGAAAACCTTCTGCACAATTTTGAGTCAGTAGAACCAAAAATGATATCGTCTACATAAATTTGTACTAGTAGGGTATGGGACTTATGGGTTCTAATAAAAAGAGTTTGGTCTACTCTATCCCTTATAAAACCATTTTCCAAGAGAAAGCATGCTAGGGTCTCATATCATGCTCTAGGAGCTTGCTTGAGACCATATAATGCTTTGTTCAGTCTAAAAACATAATCAGGATAAGTTGGAGAGATAAAACCTGGAGGTTGTCTGACATAGACTTCCTTTTTGATGTCTCCATTTAAGAAAGCACTCTTGACATCCATCTGATAAACCTTGAAGCCTTTGTGAGCTGCATAAGCTAGAAATATCCTGATGGCTTCCAATCTTGCAACAGGTGCAAAAGTCTGGTCGTAGTCAATTCCTTCTTCTTGAGAATATCCCTGAGCAACTAGCCTTGCCTTGTTCCTTATTATTACTCCTTGATCATCCAGTTTATTTCTGAATACCCATTTTGTTGCAACAATGGAATGATCCTTAGGCTTTGGCACTAGTTCCCATACTTTGTTCCTCTCAAATTGATGCAACTCCTCTTGCATTGCAATGATCCAGTGTGGATCTTGCTCTGCATCTTGAATGGACTGAGGTTCAATTTGAGAAAGGAAGCAGGTGTGCAACAGGTTTTGGTTGACCTGATTTCTGGTTTGCACACCAGCTGAGATTTCTCCAATTATTTGGGTAATTGGATGGTCTCTTGATGTTACTAAATCAACATGGGGTGTTGATTGTTCACCAACCTGTGTTGTTGTTTCCTCTTGTGGTACAACAACTGGCTCTTCAAGTTGAGCTTCAATGTGTTGAGCATTCCCTTCATCTTCACTACTTTCATCCTCTTGAGCAACCTGTAGCTTGTTCATATCTTCAACTAGAGAGTGTTCCTGCAAAGGTTCAATGGTAGAAGAAATCTTCTCCTTGAAAGACATGTTAGTTTCATCAAACGAAATATGAACAGATTCCTCAATTTTCAAAGATGATTTATTATAGACCCTATAGGCCTTGCTGATCATGGAGTATCCCAGAAACACTCCTTCATCAGCTTTGGCTTGAAATTTTGCTAAGTATTTCTTGTCATTATTATGAATATAGCAAATGCAACCAAAAATTCTAAAATAGTCAACTTTAGATTTCTTCCCTTTGAGTAATTCATAGGGAGTCTTTCCCTTCAGTTTATGTATCAGACTTCTGTTCAGCACATAGTTGGAGGTGTTCACTGCCTCTGCCCAAAAGGATAGAGGTAGATGAGCATCTAACAACAATGTAGTGGCAGATTCAATAAGAGTTCTATTTTTCCTTTCAGCTACCCCATTTTGTTGAGGAGTTCTAGGAGCTGAGAAAGTATGCCTGATCCCTTCACTCTGACAGAACTCTTGCATAAGAAGAGAATCAAACTCTGTCCCATGATCACTTCTGATTAGGGCAATGTGAGTATTGAACTCAATCTGTATACATTTGAGAAACTCTGTCAGACACTTAAAGTTATCAGACTTCTTCCTTAGAAAGAACACCCAAGTGAATCTAGAGAAGTCATCTACAACTACTAAAGTGTAGGATTTCCCTCCTAGGCGTTGTACTGTGATGGGTCCAAATAGATCCATGTGTAACAGATACAATATCCTAGGTGAATCACTCTTATTAAGTGACTTAAAACTGTTTTTAGTTTGCTTGCCTAATTGACAAGCCTTGCAGAGTCCTTCCTTCTTATAGGGGCCAGAAGGTAGTCCTCTAACAAGGTTGTCCTTGGATAGCCTAGCAATAGTTCTAAGGTTTAGGTGTCCTAGTCTCTTATGCCATAAAACATTTGGTCTACAGACTGAATTAAACAAGCAGATATTTATATCAGTTGAAAGAAAATATACTAAGTAGATGTTACCTTTCCTTATACCTGTCAACACAGTTGTGTTGTCCTCTGACTTGATTTTGCATAAGGTTTTGCTGAAGGTCACCTGGTAGCCTTCATCACATAGCTGACTGATGCTGATTAGGTTGTGCTTTAGTCCTTCCACATATGCTACCTTCTTGAAGGTTACTGATCCAATCTGTACTGCACCATATCCCTTAGTTTGTCCAAAGTTGGAATCACCAAAGATAACTTTGGGTCCAAGCTTGGCTCTGAAGGATGTGAGGTTGTCCTTATTCCCTGTCATGTGCTTAGAGCACCCACTATCCAAATACCATTGCTGGTTAGATGTTGGATAGGTATTCACCTGCACATAAAACAATTCACTTGTTTTTGACCCAGTTTACCTTGGGCCTAGGTTGATAAGCTCTAAATTCAGAAATGAAAGACATCCCTGGCTGACTCTTATATCCTTCAGGATGATATCTCCTTGGAGGTAAAATCCATTCAGTATAAGGGTTGAAGGTTTAGGATGAAGAACCTTTAGGATTCAATTTTGACTTGCCTTTGAAAAACTTTCCAGAGTTCTGACCTCTGTTCGACGATCTTGGAGCTGCGTTCGACGATCTTGGGTCAGATCGTCGAGCTCCGTTCGACGGTCGACTATGGCTGAGGTCAGGTATATGAGATCGTCGAGCTGCGTTCGACGACTTTGGCTGAGATCGTCGACCTGCGTTCGACGATTTTTCCTGAGATCGTCGAGCTGCGTTCGGCAATCGTCGATCTTCATTCGGCGATCGTCGATCTCCGTTCGACGATTTCTGCTGGGACTTGGTTTTCTGAGGCAGGTCAGAATTTTTCCTAGCAACCTCTACAACTCCCTTTCCCTTGTCAGAAATGAACTTGATGGGAGTTGTTAGGACTATAGGTTGGCTGGATGAAGTACCCAAGCCCAGTGTACTGTTGAATCTAGAGTTCACTGTGCTTGTGATGTCCATCAGCTTGATGCTTCTCCCATTAAGGGATTCTTCATGCTTCGGCCTCAGAGAGCTCACTTTTCAGTGTAGATATCTGTTCCCTACAGATCTCCAACTCCTGAGAGAGTTTGAGGTTTTCTGACTTTAAACCATTGTGTTCAGATAATTGATTTCTGAGAGAGATAATCTCTTTCTCAGACTTTAGCAGGTCTAAACATAGTGCTTTAAATTCAGATTTAAAATCTTCTGATGTAAAATCAAAAGAACTAATTACCTGATCTTCTTCAGGTTGGGTTTTTGAGTCTGACTCTGACTCTTCATCCTCTGAATTGTGCTGTGAGGCATTAATTGCCATCATGCAGAATTCCTTTTCTTCTGCATCATTCTCATCATCACTAGAGCTGGATGAGGCTTCTGATTCCTCTTCTGTCTCACTCCAGGATTCAGCAACAAACCCTTTTCTTGTATGCTTATTTTTGCTTGAAGAGGGCTTGCCATTTCCATTCCTTTTGGAGTCTTTCTCCTTTCTTTTCTTTTCTGTCCCTTCTGTCCTTGGTCTTGTTCTCTGGACAGTCAGGAACTATGTGCCCTGGTTTCCTGCAACCAAAGCAGATAATGTCTTTATTATTGCTAATGGACTTGTCATACCTTGGCTTGTCCTGCTCCTTGTATGATCTTCTTCTAAAGTCCTTTTTGGCCATCTTGTAGAATCTTTTGGCCAACAAGATGAGTAGTTCATCATTGCCTGTGCTCTTGTCTTCAGGCAGATCCTCAGTTGCCTTGAAGGCTATGGTTTTCTCTTTCCTTGTGTCTGGTGAAGCAGCCTTCTGTTCTTCCTCTCTATTCTTGATGAGTAGCTCATAAGATTTGAGCTTACCCAACAAGGCTTCAGTGGTGATCTCATTTAGACTTCTGGCATCCTTAATTGGCCAGATTCTTGAATCCCAAGTGCTGGGGAAGCACATTAGGATCTTGTCATTAAGTTCTGTCAGAGAAATCTGTTTGTCCAATGTCCTTAGCTCACTGACAATTAGACTCAATCTGTTGTACATGTCTCCCACTGACTCAGTCTCTCCCTTCTTGAAGTTCTCATATTGGGAGATGAGATGGGATCTTCTGTCCTTTCTCTCATCAGCTGAGCCTGAGACAATTTCTTAGAGCTTGTCCCAAATCTCCTTGGCTGAGTTGCATTCAGCTAACTTTTGGAATATGTCATCTGACATTGTCTGGGCTAGGATGTTCATAGCCTTGGCATCAGCTACTTTCCATTTTTTGATGTCAGCATCTGTTCCTGATGGAGGTGGAACAGCATTTGTGCTTGTGCTTTCTGGGGTTCTTGGACACACTGTCAAAACAGAATTGAAAATATCTTCGTCAATGGAATTCATGTAAAGTCTAATCCTTGCTTTTCAAAGTGCAAACTTGGAAAGATTGCACACTGGAGGTCTGGTGCTAGCATAATCTTTGTTTTTGGCGATGATTTGTGCACACAAAATCTAATAATAAAATACAAAAGAAAACAGATCTAGTTTGGGATCTTTGGGTTCAGGTGTTAGCTTGTACAACCAATCAGATATGGTATGTTTAACCAACCTGGCTCTGATACTAATTGAAAGTGCAACTAGATCTGATATACTCTAGAGGGGGGGTGAATAGAGTATATGGTGTTTTAGTACTTTTAAAAACTTTTACAACAATTGTTGTAAGTGTGAGCAGGGAAGCAAATATAAATCTAATCACAGAATTAAGCTATGCAAAAACTAAGCACAGAAAAATCAAGGCCAGAAACAAAACGTAAATAAGCAGAACCAGAGGACACAAGGAAATATAGTGGTTCCCCAAACTTGGGTACATCCACTCTTCTACCACCCTAGGTAGGAATCCACTGCATGATGAGTTGATCAGGTGTCCTGGGCACTAATGAGCTTTTGATAAGGTGCTCAAAAACCAAAGCAGATTTTTTGATCAGGTGTCTTGCCACCAATGAGCTTTTGACAAGGTGCTCAAAAAACAGATTCAAACTTTTGAAGGGAGTTTGAGAAACCCTTTACAAACTGGGGGTGAGAGAGTGATGGCAGTCTTCTCTTTCTCAGACAACTGAGAAGACTATGTGGATTGATGTCAAAGCTCCCCCTGAATCCTTGAAATCTTCAGGAAGAAAAGCTTTGCTTGAGGGTGATAGGCCTTCAAAGGTAGATCTCCAGCAATAGATGATTTCAGCAAGCTGAAATGTTGGGTGTCTGGAGTCTTGAAATGATGTTAGCCTTGAACACTTTGAGAGCTGAAGAGATCTGAAGTTGATCTCTTTGATGAGTGTTCTTCAGAATTCTTTTAGACAGAATATATTTGAGAGAGTCTCTGTATTCTGTATTGTGTGTTCTCTTCTTGTTAATGTCTGTATTTTCATCTATCTTGATTCAAAAACATTCTGACTTTTATTCTCTATTCCAGAATAGAATATCATTCTCTGTCAAAGATAGCTGTTGGTCTGCATTGATTGCATCCTTAATTGCAAAAACTCTTCTGGAGGAAAGTCCACAGAATTATTCCTTGAAAGATCCCTTGAAACTTGGTCCAGAAATAAATGAAAACGGCTAGCAAATCTCTGAATTAATTGCATAATAACTCCTGTCTGAATTGAATTTGAATTCTGGAAGTTATCTGAAATCATCGAACTGAGCTCTGCTATCGTCGAGCTGAGCTCAGCGAACTGGAAAACTCAAGCAGCAAAATAATCGTCGATCTGAGCTCAAAGATCGTCGAACTGAGCTCAGAGATAAAGATCCAGGGCAGAGTTAAAATCGTCGAACTGAGCTCACCGATCATCGAATGGAGTTCGACGATATTATGAAGTTGAGCTCAGCGATCGTCGAGTGGAGCTCGATGATCTGCCGAAGTTGAGCTCGACGATCGTCGATCTGAGTTCGACGAATCGTCGTGCTGAGCTCGACGATCAGACTTAGTCTCCAGTCTGAAAAACTTGGACTTCAGGGCAGTTTCCAATCCTAGACTTCTAACCCTTAGACTCAATTCTAATTGACCTATTAAGCTATACAGAAGGTCAAACAAAGGTTCCTAGAGACATAGTGATCCTGACCCAAATTAGTAATAGGGTGTTCCAACAGAGCTTGAATATGAAGTGTATCCCAATAGAGAGGCTACACATAGGTCAACACCATGGATCACACAATGAGGGATTACATTGTATGCTCAAGTGTTTGGTGACCCATTATAGACTGACATTGGTCTACACTTGTCATTAGAATCATGCAAACACATAACTTAAACAAAGGATCAAATACAATATAATTCATCTTAGTTCAAGGATGACTTTATAAAATCTGGGTTAGTGTGGATACAATACCCAACAGGAAGAAATCTCTCTTCTTTCTCCTCCTAACTCTAACTCTCTCTTTCTCTCTCTCTCAAACCCTAAGCGAACTCCAAAATTAGGAGAAATGATGGAGAAATCTCGCTTAGCCCTTCTTAAGCCCTTTAGGCGGAGGATCATGGTCTCTTAGATCAGATTTGATGTGAAATCTGATGGTTATGAAGCCAATCGATGGAACAACCACCTTAACTCATCACTCGATGAACAGGACTTTCGACTTGATGATTTTCGTTCGTCAATCTATCCATTCGACATTCGTCGAACCCGAGAACGCCTTTTGACATTCGTTTAACTCGAGAATCCGTTCGACATTTGTCGACCTATTCATTCGACATTCGTCGAACCTGAGAACGCATTTCGACATTTGTCAAACTCGAGAATCAGTTCAACATGCGTCGACCTATCCGTTAGACTTTCGTCGAACCCGAGAATGCCTTTCGACGTTCGTCGAACTCAAGAATCTGTTCGATGTTCGTCGACATATCCGTACGACGTTTGCTTCCAGAGATTCAAGGTCTTTAAAATCAGGGTATTACAGCTCCTCGCCCCTTAGAAGAATTTCATCCTCGAAATTAAGCATGCACTCAAACAAAAGCATACCTGAAGTAAACAGCTCTAGGAAGTCCTCCCACATTGCCTGTTCACGCTCCTAAGAGAACTCATCTCGCCCGCAGTTGTCCTAACGTACTTTAACGAGCTTAACCTCTTTATTCTGCAACTGCCGAACTTCTGAATCCTCTACACCAACCGGACGGACCTTCATCCTCAAGTCCTCATCTACCGGCACCGTCTCCGATTCGGTCACAACACTAGCCTCCACCAAGGCTTTTCGCAAGATGGAGACATGGAAGACATCATGTAATCCACTCAGCTCCGCAGACAACGCTGACTGGTAAGCTGCTTCTCCAACACGTTCTATAATCTCGAATGGTCCCAAAAACCTCGGACTCAGCTCTTGAGTCGGCGAATCTACGAAATGTATTTGAACGGCTTAATCTTAAGATAAACCCAGTCACCTAACGCAAACTCCGCATTCGTATGACAAGCATTAACATGCATTGCTTGTCGGTCCTAGGAAACCTTCATGCATTCCTGAATGGTCCGCACCAATTCGCAAGCATCGGCCACCACTTCGTTTCCCAAAAGTTTGGTGTCTCCCTCCTCTATCCAAGACATCGGTGTTTGACACCTCCTTCCATACAAAGCTTGTTTGGTAACTATTATTATAGGCATACTCTACCATGAATAGTTGATCTTCCCACTTCTTCCCAAAATCGAGGGTACCCATTCTCAGCATATCCTTCATTGTACAATTCGTTCTTTCTATTTGTCCATCGGTTTGAGGATGGAACGTCGTACTGAACATAAGATTCGTGCCCAGACTCTTCTGAACCAACCTCCAGTCTTTGGACGTGAAATGTCAATCGTGATCACTAACTATACTCTTAGGAATCCCATGTAGTCGCACAATTTTGCGAACATACAACTCTACCAGCTTCTCCATGTTGTCCTCTTTCTAATTTGGGATGAAATGGGCCACTTTGGTCAAGCGATCCATGATTAACTAAACCGCATTGTTACCATGTTGCAATCGAGGTAAGCCATGCACAAAGTCCATGGAGATGTCATCAAATTTCCACTCGGTAATAGGAAGAGACTTCAGGAACCCTCCTGGATTATGACACTCGGCCTTCACTAAGGCACATGTTTGGCATGGACTCACATACAAAGCTACGTCCCGCATCAGACCTGGCCACCAAAAGGATTTATTCATATCCAAGTACATCTTTGTACTGCCCAAGTGATTGGATTACTTCATAAAATGAGCCTCAAACATCAACTCCTCGCGGAGCTTATCGAACTGCGGTACACATATCCTTTCGTCCTTCCTCAGGATCCCATCAATCATCTCCCAGGCGTTACCTTCTCCCTTTTGAGCTTCCACCACAAATGACTGGAACTCTTCATCCAAACTAGTTGCTTCCTGAACACGATCGAATAAGTCATTTTGCAACCCAAACCAGTTTAATTGAGCCATGCAAGACTCACCTCTTGCTACACACTCATTGCCAAGGTACTTATAGTCCCGCATCAATCGCTCATCATGAGCTTCGATCCAACTCCCTTATCTAGAGTATTATCTACTCAAGGCATCCGCCACCTCGTTGGATTTTCCTGGCGTATACTGAATCACCACGTAGTAGTCTCTAAGGAACTCGACCCATCAGCGTTGCCTCATATTCAAGTCCTTTTGATCTAGAAGATACTTCAGGCTTTTGTGGTCCGTGAAGATCTCCACCTTCGCACCATACACATAGTGCTGCCACAACTTCAACGCAAAAATTATCGCCGCCAATTCCAAGTCATGGACGGTGTAATTGCTCTCGTAAGGCTTCCACTTCCTAGACCCAAAGGCATCACACTGCCATGTTGCACCAACATGCAACCTAAACCACATCCTGATGCGTCACTGAAAATCTGAAATCTTTCAGTCCCTTGAGGTAGACTTAGGATTGGAACTGTCATCAGCCTTCCCTTCAGGGTGTCAAACGCCTGATTGCACTCCTAAGTCCACACAAACTTTTGGTCCTTATGATTCATAGAAGTGAGAGGTAGAGCTATCCGCGAAAAGTTTTCCACAAACCTTATATAGTACCCGGCTAGTCCAAGGAAACTCCGGACTTCCGCCACGGTTCTCAAAATCGGCCAATCCCTGATGGCTTTAACTTTCGTCGGTTCTACCGCCACCCCATCACCACTAATCACATGGCACAAAAACGCCACCTTCTCTAACTAGAACTCGCACTTTGAGAACTTTGCATAAAGATGGTTCTCTCTCAACAATTCCAATACTATTCTCAAATGAGTCTCATGCTCTGCCTCCAATTTGGAGTATACTAAAATATTGTTGATAAAGACGACAACAAAAGAGTCCAAGTATTCCTTAAATACTCGATTCATCAAATCCATGAATATTGATGGCGCATTCGTCAACCCGAATGACATCTCCGAGAACTCGAAGTGACCACACCTCATACCAAAAGCAATCTTGGGTATGTCCTTGTCTTGAATCTACAACTAATAGTACCCTAACTTCAAGTCCAACTTAGAATACACCACTGACCCCACAAACTGGTCAAACAGGTTATCTATTCGAGGAATCAGATACTTATTCTTGACAATGAGTTTATTCAACTCGCGGTATTCTATGCACAACCGCATGCTATCATCTTTCTTCTTCACAAATAGCACTGGCGCGCTCCATGTCAAAGAAATGGGTCTAATATACCCCTGCTCCAACAGTTCCTACAACTATACTTTGCGTTCGGCCAACTCCTTTGGTGCCATCCTAAAAGGAGGACGTGACACTAGCCTAGCCTCTAGAACTAACTCGATCGAGATATCGATCTCCCATCGAGGAGGTGCACCAGGAAGCACCTCAGGATACACATCCTTGAACTCTGCCACTACCGGCACTTCTCCAAGTGATAACCTGGAAATGCGAACCTCTAACAATTCTACAAGAGCTACTCCTCCCTGGTTAACGCCAGCACCAACTGCATGGCCAAAATCAGGGAACAGGCCACTCCACCAAGGCCCTCAAACTTAACTTCTGTCTGCCTTACAGTTCTCAGGGTCACCACCTTAGATAGACAGTCAATATTGGCACAATGTTCTGTAATCCAATCCATTCCCAATATCACATCGAACTTAACCAGTGGTATAACTGCTGTTTCCAATGTGTAGTCAACTCCGGCTAGACTCCAACAAATGCGCCCCTTTGCCCTGGTAGTCATGGAAGACCCATTGGGCATGCGCACCTTCAGCTCTACACCTGTCGAGAATGACTCAACTCCAATTCTCTGGATAAATCTTTCTGCAAGAAACAAGTGCGACGCTCCCGTATCAAATAATACCCTAGCAGGGTATCCAGAAACTAGCACAAAGCTTAAAACATATGCGACATACATAAATGGTCTTGAAGGTCTAAAGCAGCAAATAACTACACTTAAACTTTCCATACCTATCACCATATCAGGTTGGCGAATCGCTTCCTACTGCCCTAGGTTGTAAGCCCTTGGCTGCACGGGTTGCAAGCAAAAAGAAATAGACTCCGCCATCTTTCCTTTCTCCGCAGTGCTGGGGTTGGGCCGCACGGACTGCTCCTGCTCAGCACCACCCTTATTACAGAAATGAGTTATGTGGCTGGCTTGCCATACTTAAAGCACAATGGTGTCCCTTGAATCGAGACCCTCTATATGTCATGTTGCTTCTCTCACCTGACTTGAAAGGATAAGACTTCTTTTTCCACCTGTTCCATTCAGACTTCCCTTCCGATTAAGAAGGCTTCCCTTCTCCTTGCTTGGATACAAAACCCTTATGACATTGGCTTCACTCCATATCGCTTTCGAATGTTCTGGCAGCCTCAATTAGCTAATTAAAACCAGCATTCTTCATAGCTATGAGGGGTTGTCTCAGATTCTCCCTCAGCCCATGGTAGAAGAGGTTGTCCCTCTCCTCATCGTCAACCATGGTCATTCTAGCATAACGACCCAATCGAGTAAACACCAAAAAATACTCATCGACCCACTTGTCCCGCTGGACCAAGTGCGGAAATTGCCTCTGAAGGGCTAACCTTGCCAACGATGGGATATACTTCCTTAAGAAGGCATTCCCGAACTCTTAAATGGACGGGGTGTGTCTATGAAACTATCGGTCACTAAGGCTCACCCACCACAACTTATCATCACCTTCTAACATGAAGGCCGCGAACTGAGATTGCTTCTCCTTTGGCATCTCTGCCACTCTCAGTAGTTCTTGAATCCTTTGCCACCAATCCTCTACATCGGTCGGTGTGCCGACTCCCTTAAACGTTGGAGGATGGAAGCTTAGAAAATATTTCATTTGTCGGACTCCATGCCCGAAAACCACTCTTTCAGCCAACGGCTCTGCTTGCCTAGCTCCTCCACTTGGCACGACTGTTGCAGCATCCAGGGTAGCAGGAGTTGCTACATGTGCAACAGGGGTCACAACATGCGCTGTTGAGGTACCTTGGGCTGCCAACATTGCTTCTACGAGCATGCGATAGAAATCGGCCAGGGTTACCCCAAGGCCCAAAGGACCTTGAGCAGTAGCACTGCTCGCTGAATTCTCTTCTTGTGGCCTCGACGTCCCCACCTCCTCTCTTGCACCCTTCGCAAAAGCAAAGTAAAACAAGAATCAGCTTCTATTCGCAAAACTAGACACAAGGACACTCATAGTCCTGCAATACTCTTAAGTGGATAACTTCACTACGTGATCCGATTACAACATTCGACCATGAATCTTTACCTTGGACACTAATCTCACTCTGATACCAAATTGTAACACCTCCCCTGTAATGACCATATAATATGGGTCCGGTCGGGGCCCCACAACATACAGAAGCCACAGCTTAAGCATTATAAGATGATATAAACTACACAAACTCAAAACTCAGATTACAATAGCGGAAACATACAACTAAATCGAAGGTTATCCACTAATCCAAGAGTATCAAAATGGCCTTAAGGACTTACACATCATAAGTCCAAAAAATGAATGACAACAATATCAAACATCAACGTGCATGAGCACTCCTAGGCTACCTCGGCATGCAAGCCGAAAATATAGATCATGGAGCAAAACATTCAAAAATACATAATCTACTAAACATAGAAATCACTTCATGAGGCTTAGGCCATTTTGGCCGGCGAGCTTGCTCCCGCTTGCGATCCTTGCCTATAAAAAATGGTGGTAACGTGGGTCAGTGAAGGCTGACCTTAACAGTGTAACCAACACATCTCCTCTCGGCTATCCCTAGTGGACCACAGGGTACAACATAACCTTGCAAGTCAGCACTTTGTATGCAATATACATAAAAATATAGAGCTATACAATATGTTTGGACGTCTCATACAATAAACATGTTTCTAAGTTGAGCATGTAATATAATGGGGCCTATAATGCAGAATGAATGCAATTCTAGGTTTCACCCAAGGCACCCTAATGCGTATGCTTCTAACACATCATCAATCGGGTACTTCCAATTTCCCCATCGGCATTCAAGCCGTAAAGATAAGGGTACTTCCAATTTCCCCTAATGGCATACAAGCCGCCACACAGAACTCTTGCCTAGGCCCCACCCACTCGTGGGTATCAAAACTCAGGCTTGTCTGCAAGCTTTGACTCCAAGCATCAGGATTCCGCCACACAAACCAATCGATTCTAAGAACCCTTGCTGGACCCCACCCGCTCGTGGGCTTCATCACCCGGGATTGTCCTAAGCTTGGCGTTCTCATCAGTTTCAAAGAAGGGGACTTGTCTCGTCGGGATACACTCCACAAATGACGTGCACGTCACGGGCTACCCAGCCGACCACGGAGATGAGATCAAGCCTTCGCACATCACAACCCATATCCTTCCCACCATAATCCACCTTTTGTACTGTAACGTTCCTGTGCTCCAAGGAAACCATCTACCATCACAACGGAGCTAACCTTATCCGGATCAGACTACACATACTTGCGTGAAATAAGGGGGACATACATCACAAACGGCATCTTGTTGCAATGGATTTCTAGCAAAAGCCTTAAGGATCGATATGCACCATCACCGAGTCTGACTAATGGTCGTGACCACGGCTTCACCTGCAATGCCTAATCCACTAATAGAGCGAATTTCTAATGCAATATCATGTCACGGATGGACTCAATCGACCCGGTGGCTCCTCTTGAACGAATACGACCCGAACCCCTCTCATTTAAGATATTTGGTGCCTAAAATGCTTGAAAGAAAACAAGAAGAAAATGGATACCATGCATGCATCCTAAAAACTAGAGGAGAAATGTTGTTACCCTATGACTCTTGTTCCTAGCCATGGAATCCTTTCCTTTCATGGATGAAAATCAGCAACCCCACATCCTCTCCATGGATATGGCCTTGGAACGACGATTGGAGCTCCAAAGCTTCGTCAATGGAGGAAGAAATCTCTCTTCTTCCTCCTCCTAACTCTCTCTCTCTCTCAAGCCCTAAGTCAACTTCAAAATGAGGAGAAATTAGGGATAAATCCCACTCAATCCATCTTAAGCCCTTTGGCTGGAAGATCCTGGGCCCTTAGATTAGATTTGATGTGAAATTGGACGTCTATGAAGCCAATCTACGGAACCACCACCTTAACTCGTCACCCGATGAATAAGCCTTTCTACTCGATGATTTCTGTTTGTCAACCTATCCGTTCGACGTTCGTCGAACCCAGAACACCTTTCGGCATTTGGCAAACTCGAAAATCCATTCGACGTTCGTCGACCTATCCGTTCGATGTTTATTGAACCCGAGAACGCCTTTCGACATTCGTCGAACTCGATAACCCATTCGACGTTCGTCGACCTATCCGTTCGACGTTCGTCGACCTATCCGTTCGACGTTCGTTGAACCCGAGAACGTCTTTCGACATTCGTCAAACTTGAGAATTCTTTCGAAGTTCGTCGACCTATCTGTTTGACATTCGCTTCCAGAGATTCAAGGTCTGGAAAACTGCGGTGTTACATCTTCTATCCATTCAGACATATGAATTTTCTCTTGTGTTGTGTTTCCATTAGAGTCCTTGTAAGACGTTGGAGGTTCAATCAGAATACAATCAAATTTGGATTCATCAATATAATTCATATATACACTACTAGAAAATAGACTTTTAACCAGGGCAAATTATCGTGGCTAAAAGTCTAAAATCGTGGCAAATGACTTTTAGCCACGACCTGCCGTGGAAAATGGGCGTGAGCAATGCGAGCGTGGCAAAAACGTATTTACCACGCTCGTTCCGTATCAAATACCCTTTTGCCATGACTTTTAGCCACGGGTTTAGGCTTTTAGCCACGATAATATGTCTTTTAGCCACAAAAAATGGGCGTGGGCAATACAAGCGTGGCTAAAAGTCACTTTTCTATATCTTAATTTTGACTTTTTCAGGTTACATTCTAGTGGTCTTATGGATGCATATCCTTTAAAGTTATTTGAACTTATTTTTGAAAGTATATTTATACACTAGTAGTTATAAAATTATAACTTTTCAGATCTTTTTGGTCAAGGTGTTAATCTTTTCTAATCAACCTACCTCTGTTACTAATTGAAAGTGAATAGTTATTTCTCTGAGAATTCTTTATAATGGAGGTGCAGAGAGATTTAAAAAAATTACACAAATATTAATTAGATTCAAATAAACTCAAACAAACATTCACAGATCACACAACTAGAATTAAGCATATCACAACATAAGTGAATGCAGGAAGTAAAGCAAAAGGAAGGCACATAAAAACCTAATATAAAGAACACATAAATTATAGTGGTTCCCGAAAAACCAAGTATATCTACTTTTCGGCCACTTTGACAGGAAATCTCTATCCCAGTACCTGAGTATTTTGATAAGGAGACTCTTATAACTAGTGTCTGAATCTTTTAATAAGCAGACTCTAAGAACCACACAACTTGATTTTTTTGAACTGAATCCTTTCAAGAGGATTCAAAAAACTCTTTTCATAAAATTTGAGTGAAAGAGAAAAAAGATATCAAAAGAAGATGTAGAAATGGTCTTCTTGTATTAATCCATCTTCAACAAAAACTTTGAGGATTCTATGACACTTCAGTGTACTAGATCTTTACAATTGATAAATCTTTGATGATGAAGAAGAAAAAGCAAGGATTATAATCTTTGATTCACTATTTTAGGATTCTATAACAGGGAGAGAAGAAGAAGAATAACCATTTATAAGAGTGTATTCTATATTTGTGTTATTTTTGTTCTGTTTAATTTCTAGTATATATATATTCTTCTTCACTTTCAAAATACTTCTTTTTGTTGATTTCCTACAAAAGGAATAGAACAATAAATTTCTAAATTTGTCTTTATTAATCTCATTCATTCTTTTCAATTTTATTCCAAATCTTCCTTTAGAAATTCTCTAGGAATTTCTTTCTAAAAGAACTATTCTAACAACTTTTTAAGATTCAAATGAATACCATAACCATAATCTTCAAATAAATCAAAATAAATCTTCTAGATTTTCCTTTATGGAAGAGTGATTGACACTACGTCAATTTCTAATTGAAGGTGCATCAACTTCTATCTTAAAAGAATTATCTGCCAACTAAACTGGGTAATCAACATCACAACAATTATTTATCAATGCTTGCATCAATTTTTTACTTTGGAGATGTGTTGACATCACTTCATATGATGTGTGAAATTCTAGTCAAAATTCTGTCGACTTCTAGTGGATGTTGTGTTAACTTCCAATCGACATAGCGTCGATTTCTAATCGGCGTATTTTTAACTTCGTTGATTTTCTTTATGATTTCAGCTTAATTACTTTATTCTAACCTTGACTTCGCCTAACTTTCTAGAACTTCTAATGACCAAATTACCCTCGCAATACATTATTAGTAATTATCCTATGAAATAAAATCACTAAGAAATAACCTGTTAAGTTAAATCTTAGGAATTTTCACAACATGTCTCGAACACTATTTGCATTTCTTCCTACTTTTCCACACACTTGGTAGAGAAATTTTGTTCTTTTAGTCTTGAAAATCTTTAGTTTCAAGGATAGCTAACACCTAGAGGGGGGTGAATAGGTTTCTTAATCTTTTATGACTATATTTTCTTTTGGTGTGTTGTGATTTAGTTATATTCTGCTTTCAAGACAATCACACAAACCACACACAAGATTTATAGTGGTTTTCCAGATTATGGGTACGTCCACTATCCCTCCCATCTTTCTAACAGCTTGTTAGAAAAGGCACTTCTCCAAATCTCGGCTCCTAAGAGCTTACAATACAGATCTCTTAGGATCTCTCAGTCTCCTCCAAGACTTACCTCAGGCACAAAGTCGTACCTCAGAGTAAGCTTGCTCTTATTGCTCAGTGATCCAAAGATCACCTACCTCAGACTAAATTAATAGTCCTACTGCTCAGACTAGGAGTATAGCCCTACCACTCAGATAGAATGACTCTCCTACAGCTCAGGCACAAAGGTCCTACCTCAGGCCCACAGTCCTTACAACTCAGAAAGAATGACTCTCCTATAGCTCAGGCACAAAGGCCTTATAACTCAGTTCCAAGACTGGATCCTACCTCAAGCTAGCTGTCATACAACTCAGATCCACACAGGGATCCTACCTCAGCCTTTATAAATTAGGACTACACTTATATCCAAAGGATTCTACAGAGAGAATGGTTTGTTGATGATTATTTGACTCTATAAAAATGTTCTCTGAGTCTTTTGCTTCCCGAGCTAAGAAAAACTCAACCCTAACTTCTTCTCCATAGCTTCTAGAAAATGTTCTTCAGAAATGACTAGCTGGAACTGTGAAGTAACTGCAGCTATGGTTTTGGCCTTGCTGCTTCTTCTTCTTTCTCAGAGATTTCTCTGAACTTACTATTGCAGGTATAAATCATAATAGATATCTTGCTACAGCTAGTGTTAGCCTTGGCTACTTCTTCTTCCTCAGAGATTTCCCTGAACTTGCTGTTGTAGGTGAAAATAACAACAGCTAACTGCTTGAACTTTTAAATCAGCGGTTTGAACTTCTGCTTCAGGCTCTGCAATAATGGCGAGAGGAAGAAGATGAAGTTCCACCTATTTGCGAAAAGTTATCCAAAAGTTGATTTGTTTTTTGTCGATCTGATATCTTTTACCATCCATCGTCCAACGGCTCTTTGACCCATGGGAACAACTGTAGTTGTTAGCTGCAACATTGCTTTTAAATAAAAAGTAATACATTAGGTCTATTGTGTCGTTTGTCGCTTGCTGTAAACTTCCCGCAACAATTTTGGATTTTGCTGACTTTTGTTGACGCCAGCATCTGTGGACTTAGTCAAATTCAGCTAGATCATCCCAGGCATTGAGTGCATTGAGTGAACCTTCATCACTCAACCAATTTGGACTTAGCTAATAGTTCTGCACTGCTAGGCGTTGAGTGTGTTGAGTGAACCTTCATCTATCAACGAATTTGGACTTAGCCAATACTTTTGCACCATTTGGCATTGAGTGCGTTGAGCAAATGTTCTTCACTCAACGCTTTTGTCCTTGGACAAACTTTCTGCTGATAGGCGTTGAGTGCGTTGTGTGAACCTTAATCACTCAACGCTTTTGTATTTAGCTGCTTCCATATTTATGAATGTGTTGAGTGAGCCTTCTTCACTAAACACTTCTATACTTCGCCTGTCTTCTTAATGAGGCGTTAAGTGAACTGCCTTCACTCAACACTTCTGTACTTCGCCAATTTTCTAGATGAGCTTGCATTGAGTGAGTTGTCCTCACTCAACGCATCTGGACTTAGACAAATATTATGTCTACATCCTCTTAAGCATTGACATCACATTGGTTTGTCGATGCTTTCTTCTTTGGGCATTAAGTGAACTGCTTTCACTCAACGCTTCTGGACTTAGCCAAATTCTTGACAGATCTTTATATGCTTTGACTGCTTGAGCTTGACTCAACGCTTCTATCTTCAGGCATTAAGTGAGTTGTCCTCACTCAACGCTTCTAGTCTTAGCCGAAATTATTGCTTGTCAATGCTGAAGCTTTGACAAACCGAGCTTTACTCAACGCCACTTGTTATATGGCGTTGAGTGAACTGCCTTCACACAATGCTTGTGGACTTAGCCGCATATCTGCTTTGCAAACTATTTGGCTTTGAGTGTCCATGCTTTACTTAGTGCTTTTTGGCATCTGGAATTGAGTAAATTGGCTCCACTTAATGCCTGTGGACTTAAACAAATTTCTGTCTCTCCAACATTCTTCCTTATGACCACCTGTCATTATCACTTAGACAACCTGTCTAAGCTTGTTCCAATGAACATCCTGCACACTTTCAACTTGAACATACATCAAATAAAATTATGCTCTTTGTATTGATGGTGATGCATCTTCAAATTCAAATCCAGGGAACATTGAAGGGAAATATTCCCAATAATCTGATGGAGACGGCGACCCCCGACATGTTGAATATGATAAAGGCATGCTCGTGAAAATTCCCTTTCCGTCTCCAATAAAAGACTTCCCGCATCGTGGTGACCTTGTGGAGCGATGCTACAATCTCTGCCCTCTGCGCAAGACAACATGTTAATTTTTATTTTAATTTAATTGCTATTTTCTAAGCATTTCTATTTCATGTATTGTTTAAAACTATGGTGTGTGTTATCTTTTTTATATTTGGGTTGCATGTAGCCAAACACTTGGTTGTAAGCCTACATAAGGCCATGATGTGTTTATTTTCTTTTTAAGTTGAATGAAAGCAAATTAATAACCCTAATTCTTCCTCTTGAGAATTCCCTCCTCCTCTTTCTTCAAAGATTTTGGCCATATCCTCTCTCCTCTCTCCAAGCCGTCGGCCCTCCTTCCTCCTCTCTCTCAAGTGCTCGGCCACCAGCCCTTCTAGCCACCACCCTCTTGTCTCCTCTTCTCTAATACGAGTAGCCCCTTCATAACCCAAACTTGACCACCCACCACCATAGAAAAAACCGACCACCCTCCACCATAACCAAACCCGACCACCCTAGTCTAAACCCGACCACCCTCCACAAAATAAAAAAAATGACCACCCTCTTCCTTGCCAACACCAACCAACCCTCGAACATCCTTCGGTGGATCTCGGCCAAGGCGTGAAGTGATGAAGGCGGACGAATTCCATCTCCATCTGGCGAGACTTTGGTGGAGCCGTTGAAGTGTGATCCAAGTTAGTGAATCAGAATCATCCATTCTGATTGGGTAATGAAATCGTTCGACTTTTCTTGTGCATTCCCTCTAGATTTTCTTTGTAGTGGAATATTTTAGTGTTATCTTTGAAACGTTGGATTTATCTTGGATTTCTTCGATTGATTTTGTTGTTTATCCTTACTTTATTTAAGTTCGAGAGGTTTGGAGAACCTTCGTTTCCTTTTTGTTCGGAGAGATCTTTCGTTTCTGAGTCATAAATGTTGATAGATCTCTTTTAGTATAACCTTCGCTCGATCGGACCGGGTGGGTCCATTTAGCCAGAAAGAATATTGTCCTATAGCCATTTAATCGATTTTAATCGGTTTGGCTACCCGTTCGTTAGAATTTAATTGATATAATTGCTTAGTGTGTGCGCTGCATGAAATTTGTGCGAGTGTAAAATCCGAACGTAGAGATACAATCATGCTTAGTCCATAGATTTTACTGTGTGAACGTGTGAGCTTGCATCAATTTGGTATCAGAGGGAGGTTCACGTCATTTTTCTAATTGGAGCCCTCCCCCACTTCCCAAGTACGTCGACATGTACTTGTCTTGCACGTCTTCTTCCAAAATTACAAAAAACAATCTGGTCGGCCAATAGCGGCCTAAATTTTTTTTTTCTGCAAAAAAATCAAAAAAGAACTTTTTAATAGTCTCTTTATTATTTTCGGTAAGAAAATAAAAAAAATATTTTTTACCCTAGATATTAAGAGGGAACAATTCCTACTTTGTTATTTTCTTTCTTACTCCAGAACTATTGTTTTGGTTTGCATGCGCAGTAGATTATGCACGGAGTATTCCCCGTCTTCCTCCCATATGGCAGACGAGCAGGGTGAAGGTCACGCTCCAACAGCAATTAATGAACTCCTCCAGGAGTTCAATGATCAGTTGATGGCGATTAGGGAGATGCTTCATGAACTAAGATTAAATCTTGCGGCTCCCCGCAATCAACCCGCCAACCAACGTGCAGAAGGAAATAATGATCATAACATTAACAATAATAATGAAAATGTCCCACATGCACCGTACGAGTTTGAAATTACTAGGGTCGTCGAGGTCAAACCCCCATCATACGATGGATTGGGAGAACCCCAAGTTTTCTTAGACTGGGTCATGGAAATAGAGTGCTACTTTGAGTGGCACAATATGACTGACATGAATAAGGTGCGAGTGGCGAGGATGAAGTTGTTATGTAGGGCTAAGATATTCTGGTTGAATGAGGAACGACATTTGAGAGTCGAGAACGGTGAATTACTCGTTGGTTGGGCAGACATGAAGGCCCAGCTAACAGACCAGTACGTCCCTACGTACTATCGAATGCAGATGTTTGATGATTTGACTAACCTTAAACAAGGTAATAGGTCGTTCTCTAAGTATATGAGTCTTCTTAAGGATATGATGGTTATGTATGGTGTGAGGGAGATGCCAGAGATCACCCTCTCTAGGTTTCGTAATGGGTTAAACCCCAACATTCAGGGTAAACTACTACGTTATGGTCACACCGACCTAAACACCACTTTCAACGCTGGATTAGATATTGAGAAGCACAAAGTTCATAAAAATAATACTCGCTCGTTTCTGATGGGAAAGTGCATCTTAGGACCACCTCCCACATCCACTTATAAGGATAAGGGGAAGTTCCGGTCCACTGACTCGAACTTCGTAGTCGTGACTGCCACGAATAGTAGAAACCTAACGGGTGAGAGAGTTCCTATAGGATGAGTTAGCAAAACGAATGCTACATGTTTCTCTTGGGGAATTCAGGGTCATTATGCAAGTGAGTGTCCTACTAAGCCCAAGCCCTTAGCCCTCTTTATTCCACATGTGAGTCTGACGACCTTATATATGAGGCGGGAGAAGATAGCAAGTTAGAAGGAGTACCGAGTGATATAGAGGATGATTCTAATATGATGGTCAGTAGTGTATTCGGGCTACTCAATGAGCTTTAGATGACTGGAGTAGGACAAATTTCTTTTCGTTAAATTTTAAGAGTGCAGAGAAGTGGTGTAAGTTGATCATAGACAGTGGTAGCTGTATAAACATAATTTCTGAAAATGCGGTGACCGAATGTCATTAGCTACTGAGCTGCACCCTCACCCTTATAAGGTGGCATGGGTAAATAAGACATACCTCCCAGTTTCGAAGCGTTGTATGGTACCTCTTACCATCAAAGCTTATTCTGAAAATGTCTGGTGTGACGTCATCCCCATGGATGTTTGTCACGTATTACTACAACGTCCATGGCTTTATAACCATGACGTAACTCATTTAGGGCGAGCCAACATATATGAATTCAAATTGAATGGCAAGACCGTTATCATTAAACCAACTCCGCCTAAATATCCTTCAGTCTCTTATAAAGACATTATTGTGTCAGTAAAGAAGAAAACATTAAGTTTGATAGGTAAGAAGGAGTTTGAGCGCGAGTCTTTTATTAACAGTATCATGTATGCTCTAGTATGTTTGCAAGTCAAGGAAGATAGCTCCTCTTTTGAGAATTTACCTCTATCATTGAAGAACCTTTCAGAGGAATTTAAGGATGTCTACCAGGATGATTTACCGGCTCAGTTACCCCCATACGTGAATTCAACACGAGATTGATTTCGTTCCGGGTTCCTCGTTGCCTAACCTTCCCCATTATTGACTTAACCCCTCCACACGCCTTGAATTGCAAAAATTAATATCGGATTTGCTAAGTAAGGGGTTCATCTATCATAATAAGAGTCCTTGTGTTGTACCCGCATTATTGGTCCCTAAGAAAGATGGTTCTTGGAAGATGTGTGTAGATTATAGGGCCGTTAATAAAATAACTGTTAAATAATGATTTCTCATCTCTCGTTTGGATGACTTATTGGACATGTTAGCCGGGGCCACGATTTTTTCTAAATTAGATCATAAGAGTGGCTACCATCAAATCAGGATTAGGGAGGGAGATGAGTGGAAGACGACATTTAAATCAAAGGACGGACTTTATGGGTGGTTGGTGCTCGGGGAAGGGCTCACTAATGGCTCGAGAACATTCTCGAGATTGATGACCTGAGTGTTCAAGCCTTATTTAGGAAAATTTGAAGTTATTTATTTTGATGATATCCTAATCTTTAGATCCTCACCGAACGACCATGATTCTCACTTGAGGACAGTACTTACCACATTGCGATCGGAGAAATTATTTGTTAATCTAAAAAATGCACGTTTAATGTTCCATTTGTGAAGTTTCTAGGTTATATAGTAAGTTCCGAGGGAATCCACGTTGACCCTAAGAAGGTCCAAGTCATCAAGGATTTGACGGAACCAACCAATATACGATATGTTCGGAGTTTTCATGGATTAGCTACTTTTTACCGTCGATTTATCAGGGATTTTAGTAGTATCATGGCACCAATCACGAAGTGCATGAAGAAGGGAGAATTTACGTGGACCAAATTGGCCGCCAAAGCATTTGAAATAATTAAATCCCAAATGTCGAATGCAGCTCTTTTACAATTACCAGATTTTAATAAAGGTTTTGAATTGTCCAGTGACGCGTCTGGAATCGGTATTCGTGGGGTCTGGGGTCAAGAGGGACATCCTGTTGGATACTTTAGTGAGAAACTCTCGTGATCGAAATTAAATTATTCTAATTATGATAGAGTTCAATGCGTGATGTAAGGGAGACCGTGATATGTGCTCGACTGCGCTAACGGAAACTATCGTCACAGAACATAAAAGCTAGAGGGGAGGGCTCCGACCAAAAGCGAGCGAAAATGGGTTGGGTTGTCTCCCAAATCCGAATGAGAAAAATGCTGGACTCGATACAACGTCCTTAAGACCGACCTCTCCAACAAGCACTCAACTCACCATAAGCCAGACTATATACAACGTCCTTAAGACCTACCTCTCCAAAAAGCACACAACTCACTGCACCTACACAAGCACCTATTTTATCAACTTGAGGCGTTCCAAACGCAGCAATAATTTATTTTTGGAGCAGTGGCAAACTTCAAATGGCGGTCGAGTTCCAGTTGAGATTAATTCCCTTATTAACACAAAGTGTTCTGATCTTAGAGAGCAAGCCAAGGCTAGGCGAAGTCTCACTCCCGCAAAGGATCTTCCTGATCCGGAATACAAGAGATTCAATAGAAACGAAGTCGAATCGGATTTTGCATGCGATGTATTTAAAAATCACGGAAAAGGCGGTTCGCAAAACCTCCACAACTCAAAGCAAGAATCACTAAGAGGAAGAGATTACCCAACCAAGAACATCAATCACACAAGATAAAGTGGGAGATTCACTCTCTCCACGAATCCATCAGCTTCACACTGAATGGGCTACAACCTTCTTCCTTGGAGTCGCACCAAAGGAAGCCACGCCAGAGTCGCACCGATCGGGATGGAGGTAGCAAGGGGAGGCTTCACACCAAAGGGGGGGGGCGGCGGCTAGGGATCTCCTTGGCCGAAATTTTCCAAGGGGAAAATAGGGTTTTTTCTTCTTCTTCAAGTCATCTTAAAATCCTCATAAAGGCCTCCTTATATAGGAGTTACAACAAGCCCTTAACCATCCATGATGGAGATGTAATCTCATCCATCTGTATGGTTAAATACACAACATAAATATAAAGTGTCCAAAATTAAAAATTACACAACATCTATGAATATAAAATTATCATCCAAACATGGAATAATTTTATATTCATCAATATAAAATAAAAGTGCATGAAATAAGATAATTAATTCTGCGCGGTGGATTTCACACGTCGCGGGTGGAGGTTGTAGAGCGGCCTTCCTTCAGCATCCGAATGAGGGGAGGGCTCCGACCAAAAGTGAGTGAAAAGGGGTCGGGTTGGCTCCCAAATCTGAATGAGAAAAATGTCGGACTCGATGCAACATCCTTAAGACCTACATCTCCAACAAGCACTCAACTCACCGTAAGCCGGACTCGATACAACGTCCTTAAGACCTACCTCTCCAACAAGCACACAACTCACCGCACCTACACAAGCACCTATTTTATCAACTTGAGCTGTTTCAAACGCGGCAATAATTTATTTTCGTAGCAGCGGCAAACTTCAAATGGCGGTCGAGTTCCAGTTGAGATTAATTCCTTTGTTAACACAAAGTCTTCCGATCTTGGAGAGCAAGCCAAGGCTAGGCTAAGTCTCGCTCTCGCAAAGGATCTTCCCGATCTGGAATACAAGAGATTCAATAGCAATGAAGTCGAATCGGATTTTGCAAGCGGTGTATTTAAAAATAACGGAAAAGACGGTTCGCAAAACCTCCACAACTCAAAGCAAGAATCACTAAGAGGAAGAGATTACCCAACCAGGAACATCAATCACACAAGATAAAGTGGGAGATTCACTCTCTCCACGGATCCACCGGCTTCACACCGAATGGGCTGCAACCTTTTTCCTTGGAGTCGCACCGAAGGAAGCCACACCGGATTCGCACTGATCGGGATGGAGGTAGCAAGGGGAGGCTTCACACCAGGGGGGGGCTAGGGATCTCCTTGGCCGAAATTTTCCAAGGGGAAAATATGGTTTTTTCTTCTTCTTCAAGTCATCTTAAAATCCTCATAAAAGCCTCCTTATATAGGAGTTACAACAAGCCCTTAAACATCCATGATGGAGATGTAATCTCATCCATCCATATGGTTAAATACACACCATAAATATAAAGTGTCCAAAATTAAAATTACACAACATGTATGAATATAAAATTATCATCCAAACATGGAATAATTTTATATTCATCAATATAAAAGAAAAGTGCATGAAATAAGATAATTAATTCTGCGCGGTGGATTTGGCATGCCGCGGGCGGAGGTTGTAGTGCGGTCTTCCTTCAGCATCATCACGGCACCTAAGATCTTTGTGACATTGTGCCTCGACAACTGGGTCATCATCAAGTAGTGGCGGAGGGGCCGCGGCATCAATGCGGTTATTCAGTATCTACAACATTGGCGACATTATTTGATTTCTAAGGAATTTGTTATTCTATCCGACCGTGAGGCGTAGAGGTTTATTAATTCCCAAAATAAAGTTAGCCCAATGCATGCTAAATGGGTCTCCTATCTTCAAGAGTACACCTTTATAATTAAACATCTTAAGGGAACTCTTAATCGTGTGGCGGATGTCCTTAGTCGTGTCTCCTTATTGTTGTCTACGCTAGAGGTAAAAGTGATTGGTTTTGATAGAATAAAGAATGAGTACGTTAATTTCCCGGATTTCAAGGAAATCTATTATTCTACTCAAAACAACTCTCCCACTACCATTTCAGCATACTATATTCGAGATGGTTATTTATTTAAACATTCAAAGATTTGTATTCCTCATTCTTCCCTTCGGCATTTCATTATATGGGAGTTACATAGCGGTGGCCTAGGTGGACATTTCGGGCGTGATAAGACCATTATGTTAGTTAAAGATAAGTTCCACTGGCCCGGACTTAAATTTATGGTTAATAAAATTGTGGGAAGTTGTTGCGCGTGTCAGTTAGCAAAAGGTAGTAAAATGAATGCAGGACTTTATACCCCTCTTCCAATTCCTTCCATTCCCTGGGAAGATGTAAGTATGGATTTTATTCTAGGCCTACCAGTCATGTTAAACTTCATGATTCCATTCTAGTGGTAGTAGATTGATTTTCTAAAATGGCCTATTTTATTGCATGTAATAAGACCAACGATGCGTCACGTGTAGCAATACTATTCTTTAAAGAAGTTTTTGGGCATAGGAGCGTTCCAAAAATTATAGTGACTGATAGGGATGTAAAATTTACTAGTTAGTTTTGGAAGACCCTGTGGAGTATTATGGACAACAAACTATTGTTTTCTTCGCCCTACCATCCACAGACGGATTGGCAAATGGTAGTTGTAAACAAACATTTGGGTAATTTGTTACGTTGTCTTGTGGGCGACTATAATGGTACGGGGGACCTAATCCTTCCCCATGCTCGGTTAGCATACAATAACTCAAAAAATAGGTTCATAGGTTTATCACTGAATGAGATCGTGCACAAATATAAAGCACCAGTGCCACTTGACTTGATTCTATTACCATCATCTTATAAGTCAAGTCAATTTGCACAGGATTTTTTCTCTCATGTTCAAAATTTGCATAAGCACAATAATAAAGCGCTAACCACACAATATGCATCTTATTAAGCTCATGCTAACGTACATAAAAGAGAGTCTCACTTTAAGGTTGGCGATTTAGTATTGGTGCATCACGTCCCTGAACGGATGCCTTCGGGCATGATAAAAAAGTTGGTGAATCGGCGAGCTGGACCTTTTCGGATCTTAAAGAAATTAGGAGAAAATGCATATCTTTTACAGTTACTCACTGATTGTGGTATTTCCCCTATTTTTAACGTTTCTGATTTAACGCTATATGTTTCTTCACCACTTGAGTTATCTAATTGTCTGTTTGGTTCCACTACATTTTCTAATGGGTTGGGGGGTCAGTTTGTTTCTAGATCGCTCTCTATCGGTCTCCAATGGAGGTACGTTGTATGTTGGTGAGGAAACTTTTCCTCATTTATTGTCTAATGCATTTTCCAGGTTTCCCAGGACCAATTGTTTGCCAGACAGGATCCTCAAAGATGAACTGCCCTCCTCTCCCAGCGGGGGTATTCACTGATACTTGATTTGATGGCGTGATCGTCCGCCTCCGATGACTCTTGGCTTCTGGAATGGGAGGTGGATCTTTTGGATGATGCTCTTCTACGTCGTTACTTTCATTCCAACTCATTGGTGATGAGTACTTTTGAGCAGGGGAGGATTGATGGATACGGTGACCACCAATATATTGAAGATGATGAAGGCATACACGTGGAACATCCTTCTCCGTCTCCAACAAAAGACTTTGCGGCGCTGTGGTGACGTTGTGGAGCGACACTACAATCTATGCCCTCGGCACAAGATAACATCTTAATTTCTATTTAAATTTATTTGCTATTTTCAGAGCATTTCTATTTCATGTAATGTTTAAAACTATGGTGTGTGTTATCTTTTTTATATTTGGGCTGCATGTAGCCAAACACTTGGTTGTAAGCCTATATAAGGCCATGATGTGTTTATCTTCATTTCAAGTGAATGAAAGAAAATTGATAACCCAAATTCCTCCTCTTGAGAAATCCCTCCTCCTCTTTCTTCAAAGATTTTGTTCATAGCCTCTCTCCCCTCTCCAAGTCGTCGGCCCTTCTTCCTCCTCTCTCTCAAGTGCTAGGCCACCACCCATCCTATCTGCCACCCTCTTGTCTCCTCTTCTCTAATCCGAGAAGCCCCTTCATTACCCAAACCAAACCACCCTCCACCATAGCAAAAATCGACCACCCTCCACCATAACCAAACCCGACCACCCTAGTCTAAACCCGACCACCCTCCACAAAACAAAACAAAAAATGACCACCCTCTTCCTTGCCAACACCAACCAACCCTCGAACATCCTTGGGTGGATCTCGGCCAAGCCATGAAGCGACGAAGGAGGACGAGTTCCATCTCCATCCGGAGAGACTCTGGCGGATACGTTGAAGAGCAATCCAAGTTAGTGAATCGGAATCATCCATAACGATTGGGTAATGAAACCGTTCTACTTTTCTTGTGCTTTCCCTCTAGATTTTCATTATGGTGGAATACTTTAGCGTTATCTTTGAAACGTTGGATTTATCGTGGTTTTCTTTGATTAATTTTTTTGTTTATCCTTATTTTATTTAAGTGCAAGAGGTTTGGTGAACCTTCATTTTCTTTTAGTTGGGAGTGATCTACCGTTTCTGAGTCATAAATTTTGGTAGATCTCTTTTGGTACAACCTTCGCTCGATCGGACTGGGTGGGTCCATTTAGCCGGAAAGAATATTGGCTTATAGACTTTTATTCGATCCTAATAGATTTGACTACCCGTACGTTAGCATTTAATTGATATAATTGCTTGGTGTGTGCGCTGCGTGAAATTTGTGCGAGTGTAAAATTCGAACATAGAGAGACAATCGTGCTTAGTCCGTAGATTTTATGGTGTCAACGTGTGAGCCTGCATCACAATCTCCTCCTATTTGAAGAAGGCAGAACACACAACAATACTAAGATGTATTTGCTCATAAAACATATCAATTTAATGCAGTTGTAAGCTTTTTCAAAGTTTTCCAATTCAATGTAGTGACGCAACATGTCAAGTCATTGCTTTACTCAACATGTAGTCATTTCTCTCCTCATACTACTTTCCTCATACCAATTCGAAGTGGGAAAGTAATATCCACTGACTTAACATGTAGTCATTGCTCTCCCACTCCTCTGTGTATATGAACTTAATCATATCAAGTATTGCTCTCCCACTTCTCCCCCTTTCTGGCTTCTTCATAAAGGCATCCATCTAATAAGGGAGGTGAAAGGATCATGGGAGAACATTTATCTTGATCCTAGCCTTATTACACTACACTAGTCAGCATACTACTTGACTAGAGATCATACCTCTTGTGTTGATACCACTGACACAAAATTTTAATGCAACCACTTGAAACTTGAGTGGTCCATCCTTGATCAACTTGAGCTAATTCCACTCATTCCCCTTTATGACTTTCGTAGAAGCAACTATAGTCAGGGAGGTGATGGTCTTATTTATTTTCCTCTTATCCTGCAGCAACTTTGTCTTCTCAGCAGCAGCATTATCATCTCAGTAGCAGCATTCCACCTCAGAGTTAGAGAAATTTATGACAATGTCATAAATAATCTATGGAGTAGGGAGTTCAGGGTTAATCTCCCCCTCAGTTTGTTCGTTGTCCTTAGGACATGCAGATCAGTAGTGTTGATCTTTGATCCACTATTGCAGCTGCTTCCTCCCTCTCAACGGGAAGCTGAACTTATTCCTGCAAATACTGGACATGCTTCCCCATAACAGAAGCATCTTGACTTGCTCCCCCTTAATAGGATCATTTTCTATCATCCTCTCTAATGAACTTATCTTGAGTCCGTTTAAGTCTTGATCCCACTTGAAAGACTTATCAACCTGCAAGAAATGTTATTCCTGCAACAAATACAAAATGAGGAAGAACTGAAGCTATGCCAAGTTCAACATACCCAACTTAAACTTGAAGGTGTTGAACTTGACTTGATCTAGTGGCTTAGTAAAGATGTCAGCCACTTTCTTGTCTTTGGGGACAAATTCAAGACTTATGTCTTCCTTCTCCACATGCTCCCTAATAAAATGATACCTAATCTCTGTGTGCTTAGTCCTGCTATATGAGATAGAATTTCTAGAAATAGAGATTGCACTGGTTGAATCACAGAACATAAGAGTTTTACTTATCTTTATGTTGTAGTCCTAGAACTGATGCTAGATCCACTGCAACTGTGCATAGCAATATCCTGCTGAGATATACTCTGACTCAACTATTGAAATTGCAATACTGGTTTGCTTCTTGCTACCCCAATACATAAGTCTTCCTCCCAAGAATTGACAGGTGCTTGATGTGCTTTTCATGTCCTCTCTACAACCTACAAAATCTGCATCTGAATAGCCTGCTAGTTCAAGATTCCTATTCCTAAGATACCATAGGCCAAGAACCGGTGTGCCCTTAAGAAATCTCAAAATCCTTTTAGTGGCAGAGTAGTGAGACTCTTTAGGGCTAGCCTGATATCTAGTACAAACACATGTAGTATACATGATGTCTGGCCTACTTGTAGTAAGAAATAGAAGGGAGCCAATTATCCCTCTATACAAAGTTTCATCAACAGGTTTCCCTGCCTCGTTTTCATTTATAAACATACTTGACCCTATGGGAGTTTTCATTATGGAGGCACTCACCATTCCAAACTTTTTGATTAACTCCCTAATGAACTTAGACTGGGATATAGATAATTCATCTTCAGTCTGCCTTACTTTGAGGCCCAAGAACAACATAAGCTCACCAATACTGCTCATCTCAAACTTCTCTTTGATAAGTTCGGCAAACTTCTTGCAAAGGTTGTCATCAGTAGACCCAAAAATTATATAATCTACATAAATTTAGACTAGGATGATCTTGCCCTTAGATTCTGTTAGGAATAGGGTCTTGTCTATCTTCCCCCTTGAGAATTTTTTCTCAATGAGGAAGCTAGATAGGGTCTCATACCATGCCTTAGGGGCTTGCTTCAATTCATATAGAGCTTTCCTAAGTATATAAACACAACAAAACTTGATGGCTGGTCAACATAGACTTTGTCCTTTAAGTCACTATTCAGGAAGGCTGACTTCACATCCATCCTTTATGTGAAGCATATCCAAGGACTAGTCTGATGGCTTCCAATCTTTTTATAGGGGCAAAGGTTTCATCAAAGTCAATAACTTCTTCTTTTCTGTACCCCTTAGCTACCAGCCTAGCTTTGTTCTTGATTATAATGTCATTTTCATCAATCTTGTTCCTGTAGATCCACTTGGTTCAAATGATATTATACCCTTGTGGTCTAGGAACTAGTTTCCAGACCGTACACCTCTTGAACTAGTTTAGTTCCTCTTTCATTACCATAATCTAGAACTGTTTTATGTTGGCCTCTTCAAATCTTTTGGGCTCAACTTCTGACAGGAAGCTTGATTACAATGCTATATTGAGGCTTTTGCTTCTAGTTATGACTCCTTGGTTGTCTTCACCAATGATTTGGTGACTAGGATGATATATTAGATGCCTAACTGCTGAAGGCAATCTTCCTTCAGCATCTCGAGCTTTAATGGCTGCATCTTGCTGATTTTCATCGACATCATGTGTGCCTTGTACTCCTTCTGGAATGCACACACATTCATCTTCATCTTTGACTATTTGAGAAGCTTCCTTGATGGTTAGCTTGTCCATCATCAGCATTATACCCGCAAGTCTAGATGAGGAGCTTGGCAGCTCACTATTAATCATGGTAGACTCATCAAATACCACATGTGCATACTCTTCTAAAACTTGACTTTTCAAGTTGTAGATCATATATCCCTTACTATGATTGTTGTACCCAACAAAAATCTCATCACAGGACTTGACAGCAAACTTAGTTACATTGGACTTACCATTATGGAGCATATATCATTTGCTTTCAAAGATCCTGAAATAGGTTAGGTTTGGTTTTCTGCCCTTTAATATGTTATAGGGAATCTTCTTGCGGCTCTTGGTTATAGAAGCTTTGTTTAGTACATGGCATGTAGTGTTTACTGCCTCAACCCAAAAATATTTTAGGAAAGATGTGTTACTTAGTGAAGTCCTACCAACTTCTATGAGATTTTTATTCTTCCACTTAGTAATCCCATTTTGCTGGGATGTTCTTGGAGAAGAAAATTCTTGAAGAATCCATTGATGTTCATAGAATCTTGTCATGTCTTCAGACTGCAATTCAGTCCCATGGTCACTTCTAATTTTGACCACAGTACTATCTAACTAATTCTGAATCTGCTTGACAAAAGTCTTGAAGACATCAAGGGTTTCATACTTTTTCTTAAGAAAGAAAATCCAAGAAAATCTAGAAAAGCCATCAACAACCACATGGGTGTAGACTTTCTTACCTACACTATGAACCAGCATAGGACCAAACAAGTCCATATGCAGGAGGTATAAACATCTCACAGAATCTTGGGTCCCAATGCTCTTGAAGGAAGCCTTGGTCTTCTTGCCCTTTTGGCATGCTGAGCAAATACTTTCCTTATTGCATTTCATCTTATGACCATTCCCAACTAGCTCTTCACTAAAGAGCTTACCAATGGTCTTATAGCTCAAATGAGCTAGCCTCTTGTGATATTGTACACAGTATGAGACTTTCTCATTTACAACTATACATATAGGAGAGTCTATATCGAAACATAGAAAATTTAAGCAATAGAAATATCCACTCTTAGTGCCTATCAAGATGACCTCTTGGTCACTTGACCTCTTAAATTGCCACTCATCCTTGTGGAATGTAATGACATAGCCAAGATCACAGAGTTGGCTTATGCTTATTAGATTGTGTTGCATCACTTCAACATAAGCCACTTTTGAGATGGTGACTATGTCATTGGTAATCTTACCAAATCCTCTGGTGACTCCTCTGTCAGAACCACCAAAAATTACTTTGGGTCCATTCTTTATTGGAGTGTATTCCTTTAAGTTGCTCCTTATTGCAGTCATGTGCCTGGAGCATCCTCTGTCCAAGTACCATTTGGGGGTATGGACAGTTGGACTAACCTGCAAAACATATTTTATTTTACCATAGGACCCCAATACATATTGGGTCCTTGGTTCTGGATAGCCTGAAAATGAACCTGTCTTCCTGCATATTTTCTGACAGGAATATTAACTTTTGCTATAGGCACATTTGATTGTGCCAGCAATATAAGGCAAAATGCCCCACTTTGCCACAACACTAGCTCTCATGAATTGTATATCTTCTTTTCTGAGCGGGTCTGGTAGCAGCTAACTATTCAAAAGGAAGAGCAGTAGCCTTTTTCAGGTTCCTTTCAGCAAAGATCTGATTAAGAGTGAGTCTTCTAGTAGACTTATTTGGCTTGCTCTGAATGGCATTAACAACAGTCTTCTTTGCAGATGACAGGATCTTGATTGTATCAGAGATTGCCAAATCAGGCTTACTGATAGAGTTACTCTTGGTTTGGGTCTTTGCTGGATGGCCTTGAGAGTTGGCCGCTGCCATATTCTTGAGAGTGGGGGTTGGTGTACCAAATATAAATGGTACATGATGGGTCATTTGAATTTTCTCATGGGGAGCCTTAAAGGCACACAATCCCATTCCTTTTCTCCTTCCATTGGAAGGTACATTTGTATTCTTCTAGGAATAATTCTCATTCTTCTAGTGATCATACATGATGTCCTGGTCATACCTATTAGAAGGTAGCATTACCTTTTCAAAGGTGATAGGAGGATGAATTGGAGCTTTTCCCTTTCCTTTGAAAGGGGCAGCTCTAGTGTTTCCCTTGAATCCTAAGCCCCTCTTATTTCTCTGAGAGGAGAAGGAGTCAATTATGGGCAACACAGACTTGAGATTAGAATATCTAGCCACAATCCTTTTTTCTGTCTGGAGTTTCTCCTCAAGATCCCTAATGAGACTATTCTTGCATCTGATTGTCCCAATCTGAATGAGTGAAATTTTCTTCAGTTGGTAGACTTCCCTAGCCTTCTGATCCAGCAAGGATACTATTTCAACCTGCTAGGAGCATCTAGTTGTAGGGAGGTGATCTCCACAACTTGCTTCTTGTCCAACTTCTTGCATCTTTTGAAGGCATCAAGAAGGGCACCATACTTACCAATCAGTTGATTGATATCTTCCTCAGATTCTGAGCACTCTTCACCATTGGATGAAGATGCACTAGAATTGGGACTTGTCTCATATTCTAAATTAGATGATGAGCTAGATAGAGAGTGTACCTTAGCTAGACTAGGCTGATCCGGGTTGGATTCATCATCTGACATTGACATTAGCCTATAACAGTTGTTGGCATCTTAATCCTCATCATCCTCCTCTGAGTCACTATATGAATGTGACATAGGGGCCATGTTACCTATACTGGCATCAGGATAGTCTTCAGCTTCATCTATAATAGTAGCCAGTAGCCTGATGAAAGCATCTTCTTCTTCAAACTCTAAGGAAGATGAGTCAGAATGACTCCAGCTCTTCTTATTCTTAGCAATGAAGGTCCTTTCCTTCTTGCCCTTGTGATGGTGAACCTTTTTCTCACCATACTCTTTTCTCTTTACTGGGCAGTCAACAATTACATGCCCATATTTGCTGCAGAATTAGCAAACAACTTTAGTAGAAACATGTTTACCAGGTTTAGATTCATACATGTCTCCCTTGGAGTGTTTCTTCTCAGCTATGTAGTGTTCCTTCATATGATAAGACGAGGAGGAAGGTCTGCTCCTCCACTGCTTCCTCTTCATCAACTTCTGAAATTTCCTAAAGAAGGCAACAAAATCTTCATGAGACATGTTGTTGTCTGATGTGCTTGGCTCTAAGCTGTCTGTTTCAGCAGGTCTCCTTGGAGGAGAGGCAATCTTCTCCTTTCTCTTCTTGGTGTTTTTAGCTCTGAAGGCCAAAGACTTTTCCTTGGCCTAAGATTTGCTGATAGTCTCCTCGTCCTTCCTGGCAGATAGTCTCCTCGTCCTTCCTGGCAGTTAGTTGTCTCTCATAGGAGAGCAACTTTCCAAATAGTGTGTGAGAGTGAGTATCAGCTATCTTTGCCACCTCTCTGATGGCACAGATCTTTATATCCCAGTCTCTAGTTAGAGACCTGAGAAACTTGTCATTCAGCTCATAATGGCTGAAGATCCTCTCATATGTCCTCAGCTCATTCATAATCTTGAAAAATCTTTAATAGCATTTTGTAATATTGTCTTTCTTATTCTGCCTGAAGGTCTCATACTCTTGGTTGAGTAGAGACTTTCTTTCATCCCTGACCTCTTCAATCCCTTCCATGTAGACCACCAAGGTATCTCACATGTCCTTATATGTCTTGTAGTGGACCAGATTTTTAAAGGTAGAATCATCAATAACACTGACTATGATGTTTTGAGCTCTCTTGTCCAAGGTGGCTAAACTAACCCCATCGTTAGTCATCTCTGAATAGTTATTTGGTGTCTGGACGGTTGCATCTAGAGCTGAGACCTTCATGGGGATGAAAGGTCCCTATTGAATAGTTATGAAGATCCTTGGGACAGATGCTTCCATGAAATGCTTGACCCTCTCCTTCCAGATCCCAAAGACTTCCTTCCTGTAGATTGGAAGCTCATGGAACCCGGCTCCTTATGGTTCTCTCCGGAACCAATAAGGACAATCATTTTAGCTACCCTTGGAGATCAACTCAGACAGTTAAGTCCTTTTTTATCAACCTCCCTCTGATACCACGTGAAAGTCTTTAGTTTCAATGATAGCTAACACCTAGAGGGGGTGAATAGGTTTCTTAGTTTTTATGACTATCATTTATTTTTGTGTCTTATGATTTAGTTATATTCTTCTTTCAAGATAATCACACAAACCACACACAAGATTTATAGTAGTTCTCCAGATTATGGGTACGTCCATTATCCCTCTCACCTTTCTAACAGCTTGTTAGATAATGCACTTCTCCAAATCTCGACTCCAAAGAGCTCACAATACAGATCCCTCTGGATCTCTCAGTCTCCTCCAAGACCTACCTTAGGCACAAAGAACTACCTCAGAGCGATCTTACTCATGTAGCTCAGTGATCCAAAGATCATCTACCTCAGACTAAATTAATAGTCCTACTGCTCAGGCTAGGAGGATAGCCCCACCACTTAGAGAGAATGACTCTCCTACAACTCAGGCATAAAGGCCCTAACTTAAATCCACGGAAGGATCCTACCTCTGGCCCACATGCCCTACAACTCAGACGGAATGACTCTCTTATAGCTCAGACACAAAGGCCCCACAACTCAGATCCAAGAATAGATCCTACCTCATGCAAGTTGCCCTACAACTCAGATCCACATAAGGATCCTACCTCAGTCTTTATAAACTAGGCTTACACTCAAATCTAAAAGATCCTACAGAGAGAATGGTTTGTTGATGATGATTTGACTCCAAAGAAATGTTATATGAGCCTTCTGCTTCCTGAGTTGAGAAAAGCTCATCCCTAACTTCTTCTTCACAGATTGCAAAAAATGTTCTTCAGAAATGACCAGCTCGAACTTTGAAGTAACTGCAGCTAGTGTTTTAGCCTTTCTTCTTCTTTCTTAGAGATTTCTCTGAACTTGTTGTTCCAAGTATTGATCACAACAACTATATTGCTGCAGCTAGGGTTTGCCATGGCTGCTTCTTCTTCTTCAGAGATTTCTCTGAACTTGTTGTTGTAGGTGAAAATCGCCACAGCTAATTGCTCGAACTTTTTGATCAGCGGTTTGAACTTCTAATCATGCTCTGCAACAATGGAGAGAGGAAGAAGATGAAGTTCCACCTCTTTGTGAAAGTTATCCAAAAGTTTATTTGTTTCTGTCGATCTGATCTCTTTTACCTTCCATCGTCCAACAGCTCTTTGACCTGTGGGACCAGTTGTAGTTGTCGGCTGTAACATTACTTTTATAAAAAAAGTCGTATTGTAGTCATGCGGCGCCGTTTGTCACGTACTGTAGACTTACCGCAATGATTTTGAATTTTGTTGACTTTTGCTGACGTCGGCATCTATGGACTTAGCCAAATTCAGCTAGTTCATCCCAGATGTTGAGTGCGTTGAGTGAACTTTCATCAATCAATGAATTTGAACTTATCCAATACTTCTGCACTACTAGGCGTTGAGTGCGTTGAGTGAACTTTCATCACTCAAAGAATTTGGACTTAGCCAATACTTTTGCATCATTAGGCGTTAAGTGCGTTGAGTGAATGATCTTCAATCAACGTTTTTATTCTTGGACAAACTTTCTGCTGATAGGCATTGAGTGCGTTGAGTGAACCTTCATCACTCAACTCTTTTGTACTTACCACTTCCATCTTTATGAATGCATTTAGTTAGCCTTCATCACTCAACTCTTTTGTACTTTGCTTATCTTCTTGATGTGACATTGAGTGAATTGCCTTCACTCAACGCCGCTGTACTTAGCTTATTTTCTTGATGAGCATGCGTTGAGTGAGCTATCCTCACTCAATGTAACACCTCCACTGTAATGACCGTATAATATGGGTCCGACCGGGGCCCCACAACATACAGACGACACAGCTTTAGTATTATAAGATGATATAACTACCCAATCTCAAAACTCAAGACACAACACAGCGGAAACAACAAAGATACTAGAATATATCCACACATATAGGAGATTAGAGATGGCCTTAAGGCCTTACAACAAAAGTGAGTCTGAAGCTCAAATAATAAAAACAGTCAAGAACGTGCAACAACACCCCAAAACTACCTCGGCATGCAAGCCAGAATACAGGAGCATCAAACATACATTGTCAAATAAGTAAAGCTAAAGCAAAGAGGTACTCTTCATGACGCTTAGGCCTTTTTGGCCGGCGAGCTAGCTCCTGCTTGCGATCCTTGTCCTGTAAAAATTGGGGGTAACGTGGGTCAGCAAAGCCTGACCTCAAACTGTGTAAAAAACACATCTCCTCTCGGCCGCCCCTAACAGACCCCAGGGTACTCCTCCAACCTGCAAGTTAGCACTTCGTATGAAATATTCATAAGCAAGAAAAGCAACTAAGGAAACAGGCTTGGATGTCTCAAACATCATACATGTTCTCTACTGTTGAGCATATAATAAAAAGGGCCTACTATGCAACATGAATGCAAGACCCGGGACTCACCCAAGGCACCCTATAGCGTATGCATCTAGCACAACATCACATCATTTGGGTACTCATCATTTCCCCATTGGCATAAAACCACAAACAAAGGGGAACCATAATCCCCCAATGGCATACAAGTCGCGACACGGAACTCTTGCCAAGGCCCCACCCGCTCACGGTCGTAGACTCGGGCTTGCCGACAAACTCTGTCTTCTCATGTCAGGATTTCGTCCAACACACTAACCGATTCTAAGAACCCTTGCTGGACCCCACCCGCTCATGGCCTCATTGCCCGGTCTTGCCCCATGCTCGGCGTTCTCTTCAGTCTCACAAAAAGGGGACTAGTCTCGCCGAGACACTTTCCACACATGACTTGCACGTCACAGGATAGCCAGCTGAGCACAGAGACACAGCCACGCCTTGGCACATCACAAATCAAGTTAGTTCCACCATAATCCTTCATTCGTACTGCAGCATTCCCGCACACCAAGGAAACCATCTAGCGCCAATGGGGAGCTAACCTTGTCCACCAAGGAAACCATCTACCGCCAATGTGAAGCTAACCTTGTCCGGTTCCGGCTACACTTACTCACACGAGAAAACGGGGAAAGCATCACAAACATCATAAACGACCTCTTGCCGCAACGGGTTTCTACCAACACCCTAAAGCTCGTATGCAACATCACCGGGTCGGACTAACAGTCGCGACCACGGCTTCACCCACCATGCCTAATCACTAACGGAGCGGCTCTAATGCAAAATCATGTAGGGGATGGACTCAATCGACCCGGAGGATTCTATTGAACCTTGGCGACCAAAACCCCTCTCATATGAGAGATTGGTGCCCAAAAACCATGGAAAAAGAGATGCAAGACACGCATCCTAAAACCAAGAGGAGAAGTGTCGTTACCTTCCGACTCCTCTTCCTAGCCATGGAAAATAGCTGGATGAAAACCTTCGCAACGATCTAGCCTCCACAGATCTGGACTCGGCTCGCGATTTAGAGCACTGAAGCCTCCCCAACAGCCGGATCTCTTCTTCACCTTCTTCCTTGCTCTCCCCTCTCTCTAGAACTTTAGTAAGAGAATGCTTGGAGAAGAATGAGGGTTTCTAACCCTATTCTCGGACTTAACTCAGCAAGAGCAATCCTGGACCATCAGATACCAAAAGAAAGTGAAGAACGGCCATGATTCGAACTGAAAATCAAAACACCTGGCCAGAACACGGCTTGTGACACGACCGTGTCCAAGTATGTGTTCCCCAATCGACACCGAAACTGTCGCACCCAAAACAAGACACGGGGCCTTGACACGCCTGTGTCACATTTGACACGGTCGTGTCCAACCTGAACATGCCTGGGCTCCAAGTCGTGTCCAACCCCTTACACGTCCCGGCTCACAACCCGAGAAGTACACGGGCTGGGACACTCCCGTGTCTCAGGCCGTGTTCGAAGCCTCGACGATCGTCGAACACAGATCGTCGATCACTGGCCAGATCGTCGAGCGCTGGCCAGAACCACGATCACTGGCCTGATCGTCAAACTAACATCGTCGACCGCGCAAATCGTTGAGCGCAGATCATCGATCGCTGGCCAGATCGACGATCGCTGGCGAGATCGTCGAACCAAAATCGTCGCATGCAGACTCGACCACACTTCGTCGACTTCAAATCGACGACCTCCCGGGCTCTTGACGAGCCTTAGCTAGACATGGCCAGGGACACACCCGTGTCCTAAGCCGTGTGATCCCCAACTAAGACCTAATCTTGGCCAAAAATGTTGATCGTCCCTCTTTCAAATTTTGGGGTGTTACAACTCTCTCCCCCTTAAAAGAATTTTGTCCTGAAATTACAAAGCAAAAAGGGAACAAAACTTAAATGGTACCTGAACTGAAGAGCTATGTATACTCTTCCAGCATGGTTTGTTCTCGCTCCCAAGAGAGCTCCTCACGACCGCAGTTGTCCCATCGGACTTTCACGAGTTTGACCTCTTTATTTCGCAACTGTCGAATCTCCAAATCCTCTATAGTAATGGGACGGACTTGCGTCCTCAAGTCTTCCTCTATCGGCACCGATGCCGGCTCGATCACCACACTAGCCTCCATCAAGGCTTTCCTCAAGACGGAGACATGGAAGATGTAGTGCAATCCACTCAGCTCCGCGGACAACGCCAACCGATAGGCTGCTTCTCCCACCCGTTCAACAACTTCAAAAGGTCCCAAAAACCTTGGACTCGACTTCTTGAGTCGAGAAATCCGTGAGACGCCTTTGAACGGCTTGATTTTCAAATAGACCCAATCACCTACCGCAAACTCCAACTTCCTGTGACGAGCATTAAAGTATTTTGCTTGCCGGTCATGCGCCACCTTCATACGCTCTTGAATGGTCCGTACCAACTCACAAGCGTCAACTACCACCTCTTTTCCCAACAGTTTGGTGTCTCCCGCCTTTGTCCTAGACATCGGCGTTCGATACTGTCTCCCATACAAGGCCTCGTATGGCGCCATTTTTATACTTGCTTGATAATTGTTATTGTACGCGAACTCCACCATGAATAGGTAATCCTCCCACTTCTTGCTGAAGTCAAGAATGCACATTCTCAGCATATCCTCCATAGTACGGTTCGTTCTTTCAGTTTGCCCGTCAGTTTGAGGTTGGAACGTCGTACTGAACTTTAGCTTCATGCCCAAACTCTTCTGAACCAACCTCCAGTCCTTGGACGTGAAACGTCTGTCGTGATCGCTGACTATACTTTTAGGAATCCCATGCAGTCGCACAATGTTGCGAACATACAACTCCACCATCTTCTCTACGCTGTCCTCCTTCCGATTTGGGATGAAGTGAGCCACTTTGGTTAAGCGATCCACGATCACCCAAATAGCATCATTGCCTTGCTGCGATCTAGGCAAACCATGTACAAAATCCATGGACATGTCATCAAATTTCCACTCAGGGATTGGAAGAGGCTTCAAGAACCCGCCCGGCTTCTAACACTCGGCCTTCACCAAGGCACAAGATTGGCATCGATTCACATACAAAGCTACGCCCCGCTTTTGCCCAGGCCACCAAAAGGATTTCTTCATATCCAAGTACATCTTTTTACTACCCCGGTGAACTGAGTACTTTGAGAAGTGAGCCTCAAACATCAACTACTCACGGAGCTTGCCGAACTGCGGTACACAAATCCGTCCGCCCTTCCTCAAGATCCCATCAATCATCTCCCGGGCTCTGCTCTCGCCCTTTTGAACCTCCACCATGAACGGTTGAAACTCCACATCCAAACGGGTCGCTTCCCAAATACGATCGGACAAGTCATTCTGGATTTCAATCCAGTTCAACCGAGCCATGCTAGACTCGCCTCTCGCTACGCATTCCATGCCTAGGGACTCCCAGTCCCGTACCAACCGCTCATCATGAGCTTCGATCCAATTCCCTTGCCCCGAGTACTTTCTACTCAAGGCATCCGCCACCACATTGGCTTTACCTTGCGTATACTGAATCGCCACATCGTAGTCTCCAAGGAACTCAACCCACCTGCGTTGCCCATGTTCAAGTCCTATTTATACAAGAGATACTTCAGACTTTTATGATCCGTGTAGATCTCCACTTTTGCACCATAAACATAGTGTCGCCATATTTTCAACGCAAAAATTACCGCTGCCAACTCCAAGTCATGGACGGGGTAATTCCTCTCATGAAGCTTCAGCTGCCTAGACCCAAAAGCTATCACCTTGCTATGTTGCACCAAAACGCAACCCAAACCGCATCCTGATGCGTCAATGAAGATCTGAAATCCCTTGGTCCCTTGCGGTAGACTTAGGATTGGAGCCATCATCAGTCTCTCCTTCAGTGCCTCAAATGCTTGATTGCACTCTTGAGTCCACACAAACTTATGATCTTTACGAGTGAGTGAGGTGAGGGGTAGAGCTATCCGCGAAAAATTCTCCACGAATCTCATATAGTACCCGGCTAGTCCAAGAAAACTTCGGAATTCCGCAACGGTCCTCAAAACTGGCCAATCTCTGATGGCTTCCACTTTTGTTGCATCCACTGCCACCCCATCCACACTAATCACGTGGCCCAAAAATGTCACCTTCGCTAACCAGAACTCGCACTTTGAGAACTTTGCATACAACTGATTCTCTCTCAACACCTGCAAGACCACTCTCAAGTGGGTCTCATGCTCCACCTCCAATTAGGAATACACCATGATGTCGTCAATGAAGACAACCACAAAAGAATCCAAGTATTCCTGAAATACTCGATCCATAAGATCCATGAACAAAGATGGCGCATTCGTCAGCCCGAACGTCATCATCGAGAACTTGAAGTGACCATACCTCGTACCAAACGCTATCTTGGGTATGTCCTCGTCCCGAATTCGCAATTGGTAGTATCCCGACTTTAAGTCCAACTTTGAATACACCACCGACCCCACCAACTGGTCGAACAGGTCGTCATCCGATGAATCAGATACTTATTCTTAACGGTCAATTTATTCAGCTCTCGGTAGTCTATGCACAGCCGCATACTACCCTCTTTCTTATTCACGAACAACACCGGTGCGCTCCATGGCGAAGAACTGGGTTTGATATGCCCCTGTTCCAACAGTTCCTGCAACTGCACTTTGAGCTCAGCCAACTCTTTTGGTGTCATTCTAAACGGAGGCCATGACACTGGCCTAGCCTCTAGCACTAACTCAATCGAGAAGTTAATCTCCCGCCGAGGAGGAGCTCCAGGAAGATCATCAGGAAACACGTCCTCGAATTCTGCCACCACTGGTACTTCCCCAATTGATAACTTGGAGAGGCGAACCTCCAATAACGCTACAAGCGCTATTCCAACCTGGTTAACTGCCCGCACCAACTGCAAGGCTGAAATCAGGGAACATGCCACTCCGCTAAGGCCCTCAAACATGACTTCTGCCTACCCCTTGCTCCTTAGGGTCACCACCTTGGATAGGCAATCAATACTGGCGCACTGCTCTGCAAGCCAGTCCATGCCCAAAATCACATCAAACTCAACCAATGGTAAAACCGCTGCTACCAATACGAAGTCAACTCCGTCCATCTCCCAACAAATGCGCCCTTTGGCCCCGGTGGTCATGGATGACCCATTGGGCATGCACACTTTCAGCTCCGCATCTGCCGAAAATGACTCAACTCCTATTCTCCGGATGAAGCTCTCCGTAAGAAAGGAGTGCGATGCTCCCGTATCGAATAATACCCTAGCGGGGTATCCGGAAACTAATACGAAGCCTATAACATAAACATCACACATAAAGGTCTAAAAGTATGAAGCACAAAGTTAAACTTAAATTTCCTCATACCTGTCACCACATCGGTTTGGCGGATTGCTTCCTGCTGTCCAAGGTTGTAGGCCCTTGGTTGCACCGGTTGGAACCGAGAAGAACTAGACTCCGCCATCTTCCCTTTCTCTGTGGCACTGGGGCCGGAGCGCATAGTTTGCTCCTGCCTTACCTCTTGCTCCACTCCTCCTTGAGGACAAACACGAGCGATGTGCCTCACCTTACCGTAGTTGTAGCACGTTGGCGGTCCCCTGGAGTGAGAACCTCCAGACGTCCACTTTCCCTTCTCACCTGACCTGGAAGTGTGAGGCTTTTTCCTCCACCTATGCCCTTCAGGCTTTCCCTGGGATTGGGAAGGCTTCCCTTCCCCTTGCTTGGGAGTGAAACCCTTATAACGTTGGGTTCGCTCCAGATCACTCTCCAATGTCCTGGCATCCTCAACTAGCTTATTAAAACCAGCTCTCTTCATGAAAATGAGGGGTTGCCTCAGATTCTACCTCAGCCCATGGTAGAAGAGGTTATCCCTCTCTACATCATCTGTCATCGTCATTCCTGTGTAACGACCTAAACTGGTGGACTCTTGCACATACTCGTCCACCGTCTTATCTTGCTGCACCAAGTGCAAAAACTTCCTCTGAAGGGCCAACCTCATTGAAACGGGAATGTACTTCTTTAGAAAAGTATCCCCAAACTCTTCTATGGACTGGGTGCGTCCAGGAAATTGGCGGCCGCTATGGCTCACCCACCACAGCTTTGCGTCTCCTTCTAACATGAAGGCTGCAAACTCAGATTTCTTATCTTCTAGCGTCTCTGCCACCCTCAGAAGTTCTTGCATCCTTTGTAACGCCCCGAAACTCAAAGGAGCAAAAGGGGGACGTTTTGGGCCAGTTTGGGTTCTGGCAGCAGGCACACGGCCTGGGACACGGGCGTGTCCCAGGGCGTGTCAAGCGTGTGTCGACACTTAGCCGCGAAGACGTCGAGGTTTACTCGACGATTCGTCGAGTGTGGGCACACGGCCTGCGACACGGGCGTGTCGCAGGGCGTGTCGACCCGTGTCGACACTTAGCCGCGAAGTCGTCGAGATTTACTCGACGATTCGTCAAGAGTGGGCACACGGCCTGCGACACGGGCGTGTCGCAGGGCGTGTCGACCCGTGTCGACGATCGTCCCGGGGAGTCGTCGAGATTCGCTCGACGATCGTCGAGACAAGGCACGCGGCCTAGGACACGGGCGTATCCAAGGCCGTGTCATCAAGTCGTCGATCTTCACTCGACGAAGTGTCCCGTGTACACGGCCTGGGGCCCAGGCATGTCAATGTGACACGGGTAAGGACACAGGCGTGTCCTAGAACCCGTGCAGTGCTCGGGTTGAAAATGGGGAAAAATCATGGTGTACACGGCTGGCCACACGGCCGTGTGAGGTGGAACACGGGCGTGTCAGCTCGAACACGGGCGTGTTCGATACCCGTGTGAGGTTCCAGGAGATTCGATTTTGACGGCGAATGAGGCACACGGCCCTGGACACGGGCGTGTGCCAGGCCGTGTTCGGTCCAGATTGGGCATTTCAGCCCCGAATCGAAGCCGTTCATTTCTTTAACTGAAGATCGAACGGCTGGGGGTTGTTCCTGAGAGGATATACCCGTGAGTGGACTTGGAAAACCCTCACTTTTCATACCTTATCATCTTTCTAAATCCTTGGAGAGAGAGGAGAGCCAAGGGAGGAAGAAGGAGCTAGATCCGCCATTGGAGGAGCTTCGGAGCTCCGAATCGCAAGCCGACTCCAGATCCACGGAGGCAACGCTAGTGCGGTGATTTCAATCCGATTACTTTTCAATGGCGCCAAAGAGGAACTCAAGGGTAACGATCCTCATCTTGAGCACGAATAGCTCTCTTTCCTAGCATAGGAAGCCCGCTCTCGCGAGTTTGCGGAGAGTTGGAGGCGTTCCTTCGGGTAGATATGTGAAGTCCCCGTTGTTTAGAGTCCGTAAGAGAGAACGGACATAGGCATGATGTGTGAAGCCTACCCGGACGTGTTGGTCCGGATCGGTGATGTTGCATTGCATAATGCCGGAGAAGACTCTGTGCTATTGGTTGTTTTTCGGGTTTTCTACGCGGTAGATTGCAGCAGGGAGCCTTGAGGACTAACCCAAAGGTGCACCCGGAAAACTGGGCGGATACGAGATCTTGCCAACTTGATGGCTTGAGAGCCAACTTGAACATAACCGGGTTTTGTGACTTGTGATGGTAATGGGACTCGGCGGAAGTTTGACCCGCACAAATGGCTTAAATTGTCATTGCGATGTGAGCACGGGTTAGATGGAACCGTACCCATTCTATGTCGTTCGGTTAAAGAGACCTAAAGGCACGTGACACTTACCGTTGGCATAGAGTAGGGTCTTCGGCGGTCAATGGCTTAAATTGTCGTGACCCAGGCCAGGAAGACAAATTGCTCATAGGTTTGGCCGTCTAAGTGGCGGTGGTGAGTCCGGAATGTTAATGGCTTTAATTGACGTGACATCGACCGGTTCACCGAGAATGTGCCCTGAGTGCACGGGGCGTGTGGCCGTGCGAGCCAACGTCTGTGATGAAATGGCTATTGATATACATTGCTCGCTTATGCTAATGAAATGCAGGGAAGGAGCATCGCCGCCCCGAGTTGGGGGTGGGATCGTTATAATTTGGTCAGCATTGCTGACCGTTGCCTTGTTTTGCCACCGTGCGGTGGTTTGTTGCTTGCAGGTGCAGCTGGACCAAGCGGTCAATAGCGGGCTAAAGCCCTTTTTGCGAAGCCGACCCTCGAAGGCCCAAATGGAAGTGTTTACTGTTTGTTTCATGTATGACCGGCCTGCGTGTCGTGGTTTGTAAAACATGTAATATTCAAGTGAAACATTTTGTAAGGCCTTAAGGCTTGTTTTGGGTATTTTGTATAACATTCCTATTTTGTATTAGTGGACATTCGTGCTTTGATGCTGGGTTCTTGTTTACAACTTTTATAAACTGCTTCCGCTAGAATGCTCTGTGTAGGACGTTGAGATTGGTTGGATGGTTTCCATAAGTAACCACCCGGTCTGTCTGTGGCATATGGCGTCGGGCCCCGGCCGGACCTACTGCTTTATGCTATGTGACGGATAGGGGGTGTTACAATTTGGTATCAGACTACTGGTTTTTGTTGGGCTTAAAGTGAATTTGTGGGCGAATTCTTTTTAAGGGGTGGTGAGCACGTTGTGTGCGTCATCGTAATAACAGTAAAAAGAACCCATGAATGTCCACTTAGGAATGAAAATACTCGTGTTTGAGGAACCTGCGTGTTCCGATAATTGCTGTTTGCAATTTATGTGGTCGCTTAACGGTGTTTTGTACCACTATAGGTGACCAGAAGTGGTGTTGGTCCGTCAGAACGCCGAGTTTCTGAGGCTAGTAGTGCACCGGATGTTGCTCCTGCAACACCTCTGTCGGCTGAAAATATACGATTGGTGGTTGAAGCGGTGTTGGCCGTGATTAATGCGCAGCCTGGAAGGCAGGCGCAGCAGCCCGCTCCTATTATGGAGCAAGAACCTCTGCAAGAGGCTGAGCTGAGGAGGTTGGAGCAAGTGGTTGTGGAACCGGTGGTGCCATGGAGGGCAACTGAGAGGCAGCTAAAGCATGTAATGAGCTTTAACCCTCCGTTATTCTCGGGGTTGGTAACCCCATCTCAGGCTGAAGACTGGCTCTCCAGGGTGAAGAGAGTCATGACAACGACGGAGGCGGAGGAGTGGTAAATGACCACCATCGCTACGTTCCTTCTGGACGGTGAAGCGGGGATGTGGTGGGAAGGATTGGAGCTGCACTTACTGAGGGGTAGGCAACTTGGTGATGTCTCGATGGCGGAGTTCTCGAGATTGTTATTGGCTATATACCTCCCTTCGACGCAGAAGATAGCGTTGGAGAATGAGTTCCTGAAGTTGGTACAGGGTGAGAGGAGCGTGGATGAATATCTCCACGAGTTTACTCGTCTAAGTCGTTATGCTAGCTCCACCATCGTGGATGAGGAGCGCAAGACTAATCGCTTCTATGAAGGCTTGAGGGATGAGTTGAGACTACTACTGTCGGGGCCGATGACGCAGGGTTTCTTAACCTTGGTCAATACTGCCCGGTCCTTGGAAAAGGACATGAAGAATGTACAAGAGAAGAAAAGCTTGGGTGAGAAGAAATCTGAATACAAAGTGCCGACTACTTCAAAGTCCGGTTATCGGAGGTCTTTCAAGAAGCATAGGACTTTGGGTCCAGCTCCTTCTGGTGCTTCTGGGGCGACTACGAGTCGGACCCCGGGCGCGTGTTTTACATGTGGAAAGACGGGGCATTTCGCCCGTGATTGTTGGAGTGGACGTCCTAAGTCCGAGAGGAGGCCGGGAGCTACTTATGAAGAGAAGGGAAAGGCGGTGGAGTCGACCGCATCCCATTATGCTCCGGCCGAACCAAGGGTCTACAATCTTGGCCAACAGGAGGCCATTAAACAAGCTGATGTGGTGACAGGTACGGTTTAATTTATAGCAAGTCAATTTCTTTAAATACTTGTTATGTACATGTTACCTTACCACTACTTGTTTAGGATTTGTATTGATTTGTGAAAATCCGGCACGAGCACTCTTCGATACGGGAGCCTCACAATCCTTCTTGTCCGAAGGATTTATATCACGTATCGGAGTCCCTTCTTCGATGGCGAAGGATAAGTTGGATGTGTTGTTGCCCAATGGGTGTTCGATGCGAGCGGATAGGATCTGCGATGTTAAGACTCGTATTGGGGAGCAGGAGTTCGACCTGCGGGCGTCTTTACTTCCGTTAGTGGAGTTCGACGTCATATTTGGCATGGACTAGCTCTCGGAGCAGCAGGCCCATATAGATTGCGGTAGCAAGGAAGTTAAGCTGGGAACAAGTCGTGAAACGACTTTTACGGGCTTAAAGGGGTCGAGCAAGACATTGATGTCTGCTCTTCAGGTGGTGAAGGCAGTTCGTGCTGGTGCAGAACTGTTCTTTACTCTAGTGGAGGTTGCAAAGCCGAAGCCCGCGTTGGATTGTATTTCAGTGGTATCAGAATACCCTGATGTGTTCCCCGCAGATCTTCCTGGAGCCCCGCCTCAGCGGGAGATAGATTTTACGATCGAGCTAGTGCCAGGTGCAAAGCCAATGTCACGATCTCCGTATCGGCTAGCGCCTAAGGAAATGACGGAGCTGAAAGTTCAACTGCAAGAGTTGCTGGAGCAAGGATATGTGCGCCCGAGTTCTTCGCCTTGGAGCGCACCGGTCCTCTTTGTTAAGAAGAAGGATGGAAGCTTGAGGTTATGTATTGATTATCGGGAGCTAAACAAGCTGACGGAGAAGAACAAGTACACGATCCGCCGGATTGATGATCTTTTTGATCAGTTAGTCGGGTCGACGGTGTACTCGAAGTTAGATCTTAAGGCTGGGTACTATCAGCTGCGGATAAGGGAGAGTGATATCCCGAAGACAGCGTTTAGTACGAGATACGGGCATTATGAGTTTACAGTCATGCCGTTTGGGCTGACTAATGCTCCGTCAGTATTCATGGATTTGATGAACAGGACGTTCAGGGAGTACTTGGACCATTTCGTGATCGTCTTCATCGACGATATTTTGGTGTACTCGTAAAGTGAGGAAGATCACTTCAAGCATCTTCATTTGGTGTTGGAGACGCTAAGGAGAAATCAGTTGTATGCCAAGTTCTCGAAGTGCGAGTTTTGGCTATCCTCAGTAGCGTTCCTCGGTCATATAGTGAGTGGAGAGGGTATTGCTGTGGATCCGGCGAAGATTGTTGTGATACGGGAGTGGCCTGAGCTTGCTACGGTAGCAGAAGTCCGGAGCTTTTTGGGGCTTGCCGGCTATTATAGGCGCTTCGTAGAGAACTTCTCGCGGATAGTGTTACCTCTCACTACTTTGACGAGGAAGGAGCATAAGTTCGTTTGGACGCCGGAGTGCGCGCGAGCGTTCGAGGAGTTGAAGTGTCGGTTGACCACGGCGCCTGTGCTGAGTTCGCCATGTGGAACCGAAGGCTATGAGATATATAGCGATGCTTCGGGCAGCGGTTTGGGTTGCGTGTTACTGCAACACGGAAGTGTAATAGCTTATGGCTCGAGACAGCTAAAAGTGCATGAAAGGAACTATCCGGTCCATGACTTGGAGTTAGCTGCCGTGATTTTTGCCTTGAAGCTGTGGAGACACTATTTGTATGGTGTGAAGATTGATATCTACACCGATCACAAGAGCCTAAAGTATCTAATTGATCAGAAGGATCTGAATATGCGGCAGCGTAGATGGATGGAATTCCTGGGGGACTATACATTCAAGATCCACTACGTGTCTGGCAAAGGGAATGCGATTGCGGACGCGTTGAGTCGCCGAGCCCCAGCCCAAGCCAATTGGCTATCGGTGCATGATGAGCGGTTGGTGCGGGAGTTGGAGGCGCTGGAGATTGTTTGTGTGGATAGACAATCAAGTGCTGAAGCAGTTCTGAATTGGACTGAAGTCCAATATGACCTGGCTGATCGTATTCGGCAGGCTTTGGATATGGATGCTCATATGAAGCAGTTCATGGTAGAGGCTCTGGATGGGTCAAATTCCCAATTCGTCGTAGAGGACGGATTGCTTTGGAAAGACGGTCGTCTGTGCGTCCCAAGTGTGGGCAATTTACGGGTGGAGTTGTTGTACGAGGCGCACCATACCAAGTACTCGATTCACCCGGGGAGCACGAAGATGTACCGTGATGTGAAGAAACTATTTTGGTGGCCGGGTTTGAAAAAGGATGTGGCGCTATACGTAGAGAAGTGCCAAACTTGCGCCTTGGTAAAGGAGGAGTGCCAAAAGCCGGGAGGATTTCTTAAGTCCTTGCCTATTCCGGAGTGGAAATTCGACGACATCTCTATGGACTTTGTGCACGGTTTGCCAAGGTCGTAAAAGGGGAACGACGCCATTTGGGTGGTTGTTGATCGTTTAACGAAGGTGTCGCATTTTATTCCGCATAGAAAGGATGATCCGGTGGAGAAGCTGGCAAAGCTATATGTGGATAACATAGTACGGCTTCATGGTGTGCCCCGCAGCATCGTGAGGGACCGAGATGGGCGGTTCACGTCCAATGATTGGAGGCTTGTGCAGCAAATGTTGGGAACAAAGCTGAAATTCAGCACAGCCTTCCATCCGCAAACGGATGGGCAAACCGAGAGGGTCAATCGAACTATGGAAGACATGCTTCGCATGTGTGTCTTGGATTTCGGAAAGCAATGGGAAGACCACCTTTATTTGGTGGAGTTCGCATACAACAACAACTACCAAGCGAGTATTCAGATGGCGCCTTTTGAGGCCCTATATGGTAGGAAATGTCGCACGCCGTTGTCTTGGTTAGAAACGGGTGAGTCAAAGTTGTATAAGCGATCGGAAGTGGATGATGCTACTTCTTTGGTGCGAACCATTCGGGAGAGGTTGCTTATCGCTCAGGACCGGCAAGCAAAGTACTATAATGCCAAGCACAGGAATGTGGAGTTCGCTGTGGGCGATTATGTATACTTAAAGATCAAGCCGTTCAAGGGTGTCTCGCGGGTGCGGCGATTGAAAAAGCTAAGCCCGAGGTACCTTGGACCGTTTGAGGTTCTGGAGCGAGTTGGTGAAGCGGCATATCGGTTGAAGCTCTCAGTGGAGCTTAGTGGTTTACATGATGTATTCCACATTTCGGTGCTTCGGAAGGCGGTGCAAGAGCCTACGCAAGTGATCGTGGTCAAGCCCGTGCGGATCGAGGACTCGGAGGTCAAGCGGCTACGCAATAAAGAGATCAGAATGGTCAAGGTCCGGTGGGATAATTGCGGTCGTGAGGAGCTCTCTTGGGAGCGAGAGCAGACTATGCTTGACGAGTATCCGGAGTTGTTCTGCTCAGGTACAAATTTTGGTTTTGTACGTGTCTTTCCTTTATTTAATTTCGTGGGCGAAATTCTTTTAAGAGGGGGAGAGTTGTAACGCCCCGAAACTCAAAGGAGCAAAAGGGGGACGTTTTGGGCCAGTTTGGGTTCTGGCAGCAGGCACACGGCCTGGGACACGGGCGTGTCCCAGGGCGTGTCAAGCGTGTGTCGACACTTAGCCGCGAATACGTCGAGATTTACTCGACGATTCGTCGAGAGTGGGCACACGGCCTGCGACACGGGCGTGTCGCAGGGCGTGTCGACCCGTGTCGACACTTAGCCGCGAAGTCGTCGAGATTTACTCGACGATTCGTCGAGAGTGGGCACACGGCCTGCGACACGGGCGTGTCGCAGGGCGTGTCGACCCGTGTCGATGATCGTCCCGGGGAGTCGTCGAGATTCGCTCGACGATCGTCGAGACAAGGCACACGGCCTAGGACACGGGCGTGTCCAAGGCCGTGTCATCAAGTCGTCGATCTTCACTCGACGAAGTGTCCCGTGTACACGGCCTAGGGCCCAGGCGTGTCAATGTGACACGGGTAAGGACACGGGCGTGTCCTACAACCTGTGCAGTGCTCGGGTTGAAAATGGGGAAAAATCATGGGGTACACGGCTGGCCACACGGCCGTGTGAGGTGGAACACGGGCGTGTCAGCTCGAACACGGGCGTGTTCGATACCCGTGTGAGGTTCCAGGAGATTTGATTTTGACAGCTAATGAGGCACACGGCCCTGGACACGGGCGTGTGCCAGGCCGTGTTCGGTCCAGATTGGGCATTTCAGCCCAGAATCGAAGCCGTTCATTTCTTTAATTGAAGATCCAACGGCTGGGGGTTGTTCCTGAGAGGATATACCCGTGAGTGGACTTGGAAAACCCTCACTTTTCATACCTTATCATCTTTCTAAATCCTTGGAGAGAGAGGAGAGCCAAGGGAGGAAGAAGGAGCTAGATCCGCCATTAGAGGAGCTTCGGAGCTCCGAATCGCAAGCCGACTCCGGATCCACGGAGGCAACGCTAATGCGGTGATTTCCATCCGATTACTTTTCAATGGCGCCAAAGAGAAACTCAAGGGTAACGATCCTCATCTTGAGCACGAATAGCTCTCTTTCCTAGCATAGGAAGCCCGCTCTCGCGAGTTTGCGGAGAGTTGGAGGCGTTCCTTCGGGTAGATATGTGAAGTCCCCGTTGTTTAGAGTCCGTAAGCGAGAACGGACATAGGCATGATGTGTGAAGCCTACCCGGACGTGTTAGTCCGGATCGGTGATGTTGCATTGCATAATGCCGGAGAAGACTCCGTGCTATTGGTTGTTTTTCGGGTTTTCTACGCGGTAGATTGCAGCAGGGAGCCTTGGGGACTAACCCAAAGGTGCACCCGAAAAACTGGGCGGATATGAGATCTTGCCAACTTGGTGGCTTGAGAGCCAACTTGAACATAACCCGGTTATGTGACTTGTGATGGTAATGGGACTCGGCGGAAGTTTGACCCGCGCAAATGGCTTAAATTGTCGTTGCGATGTGAGCACGGGTTAGATGGAACCGTACCCGTTCTATGTCGTTCGGTTAAAGAGACCTAAAGGCATGTGGCACTTACCGTGGGCATAGAGTAGGGTCTTCGGCGGTCAATGGCTTAAATTGTCGTGACCCAGGCCAGGAAGACAAATTGCTCATAGGTTTGGCCGTCTAAGTGGCGGTGGTGAGTCCAGAATGTTAATGGCTTTAATTGACGTGACATCGACCGGTTCACCGAGAATGTGCCCTGAGTGCACGGGGCATGTGGCCGTGCGAGCCAACGTCTGTGATGAAATGGCTATTGATATACATTTCTCGCTTATGCTAATGAAATGCAGGGAAGGAGCATCGCCGCCCCGAGTTGGGGGCGGGATCATTATGATTTGGTCAGCATTGCTGACCGTTGCCTTGTTTTGCCACCGTGCGGTGGTTTGTTGCTTGCAGGTGCAGCTGGACCAAGCGGTCAATAGCGGGCTAAAGCCCTTTTTGCGAAGCCGGCCCTCGAAGGCCCAAATGGAATTGTTTACTGTTTGTTTCATGTATGACCGGCCTGCGTGCCATGGTTTGTAAAACATGTAATATTCAAGTGAAACATTTTGTAAGGCCTTAAGGCTTGTTTTGGGTATTTTGTATTAGTGGACATTCGTGCTTTGATGCTGGGTTCTTGTTTACAACTTTTATAAACTGCTTCCGCTAGAATGCTCTGTGTAGGACGTTGAGATTGGTTGGATGGTTTCCATAAGTAACCACCCGGTCTGTCTGTGGCATACGGCGTAGGGCCCCGGCCGGACCTACTGCTTTATATTATGTGACGGATAGGGGGTGTTACATCCTTGCCCACCAATCCTCCGCATCAGTCGGGGTACCGACTCCCTTGAATGTCGGGGGATGGAAGCTCAGAAAATACTTCATGTGCCGGTCTCCATGTCCGACAATCACCCTTTCCGCCAAAGGCTCCACTCGCCTGGCTTCTCCGCCTGGCACGGCCGTCGCCATATCCGGTGTAGCAGGGGTTGCTACCTGAGCTGTCGCTGCAGCTAGGGCTTCTACCATTTCTTCCGCAAGCATGCGACAGAAATCGGCCGGGTTTACACCCGTGCCCAAAAGACCCAGAGCAGTGGCACTGCTCGCCGAAAGCTCTTCTCTTGGTCTCGACGTACCCGCCTCGTTGCTTGCACTCTTCAGAAAAGCAAGAAAATAAGGAATCAGTATCTAATCATAAGACTCAAACATAAGGACACTCATGGTCCTGCATTACTCCTATGTGGATATCTTCTATACGCACTGACCTTGGATCTAACCTCACTTTGATACCAAATTGTAACACCTCCCATGCAATGACCGTATAATATGGGTCCGGCCGGGGCCTCACAACATACAGACGCCATAGCTTTAGTATTATAAGATGATATAACTACCCAATCGCAAAACTCAAGACACAACATAGTGGAAACAGCAAAGAGACTAGAAGATATCCACACATATAGGAGATTAGAGATGGCCTTAAGGCTTTACAACAAAAGTGAGTTCGAAGCTCAAATAATAAAAACAGTCAAGAACGTGCAACAACACCCCTAAACTACCTTGGCATGCAAGCCGGAATACAGGAGCATCAAACATACAATGTCAAATAAGTAAAGCTAAAGCAAAGCAGTACTCTTCATGAGGCTTACTCCTTTTTGGCCGGCGAGCTAGATCCTGCTTGCGATCCTTGTCCTGTAAAAATTGGTGGTAACGTGGGTCAGCAAAGGCTGACCTCAAACTGTGTAACAAACACATCTCCTCCTGGGCGCCCCTAACGGACCCCGGGGTAATCCTCCAACCTGCAAGTTAGCACTTCATATGCAATATTCATAAGCAAGAAAAGCAACTAAGGAAACAGACTGTTGGGTATTGTATCCACAATGTACCTGATTTGAAGAAGCCCCTGGACAAGCTAAGGTCAATAGACTATGTATTTGATAAAATCTTTCTAGTTGTGCTTGCAGTTTTTCCACGCTAAGTGCACACCAATGTCAGGGTGCAGTAGGTCAATATACACGGGTCTGCACGACGTAATCCCTCGTTGAGCAGATCAGTGTGTTGGCCTACGTGTATTCTCTCTATTGGAGTGCACTTATTTTCAAGCACAGGGCTGTAAATATGCAGGAGCAGACAAGGAGCAAGGATGGGTCAAGGAGCACCTCATAGGTGGAAAGACGAAAATTCGTCTAAGTTTAAATCGACGAGAATCACCAAGTGATTCTCGCCGAATCGTCGAGAATCAGAAGTTGATTCTCGACGAACTCGATCCAGCCACTTCTAAGCGAGCACCTCTGCTTCTAAGAAAGAATCGACGAGAATCACCAAGTGATTCTCGTCGAATCATCGAGAATCACTGGTTGATTCTCGCCGTCTCGACCTGGCCTAAAGCAGCGCGTGCAACCAAGGCAAATTCGACGAGAATCAATCTTGATTCTCGCCAAATCGTCGAGAATCACCTTTGATTCTCGACGAATCGGCGAGCATCACTTTTGATTCTCACCGATTTTGACTTGGGCGTTTTTCTGGATCTTCCTGAACCGGATTCTGCCGTTGTCAATGTTCTGGACCGGTTTTCGGGATTTTTCTTGTGGGTCCCACAACGGTCAAATTAGTAGTATATATACGGGTATTTTGAACTGTAGAGATATAGAGAAAGAAGCCGAGGAGAGCAAACCCTAAAATCGCGAAATCGCTCCGCCGCATCCGTCGCCGCTCGCGCTAGTCAGTCGCCACTGTTGATCGTGTTTCTTCCCGATCTCCGGCAACAGAAGCTTAGCAAAGCTTGAGTCTCACGCGTCTATCCAGAGATCCCTTGTCTCTCGATTTGTTGATCGGGAAAAACTTCCCATCTGAATCGATCGAGACGACCGATCCTCGTGTGACCGTTGGTAGACCTAGCTTGCTTCGCTACGAAGATTGGATCTCTATTTTCAGCAGCCGCTCATCATCATAGCCGCCGATCCCGATGCTAGCCGCCGCTCGTGTTGCTGCCGCCGGTTCCGGGGAGATCCTCTCCAAGAGAGACCAAGGTTGTAGACTCTTCGTTTGTTAAATTTTCTCAACGTGGTCAGCAAGATAGCCCAAACACCAAATTAATATCTTCGGAACTACCCAGTTCGCACGCTGAACCTGCGGAAAACCCAAGGACTAGAGGTTGCACCCAACAAAACAATGGAAGCACAAGAAGGTCTTATTATGCATTCACTTCTTTACAATCCGAGGCATACATAGCGAGACATGATTTCGCTAATATTACAGCTGTAAACAGAAAGAACCAAAAACAAGCCGGGCGGACATCACTCCAGTCCGCCGAGACCGCGAGGTCGCCGAGACCGCCGAGACCGCTGAGCACGCCCAAGCTATGCTGCAATCCGCCGAATACCACGGAGTCCGCCGAGACCGCGAGGCCGCGCGGACAGACCGTTATTCGCCTCCTGCTGAACCCGAACTGAGGAACTCCCCTACTCGCCTGAAACCGGCAGACAGGTTATTGAAGCTGGGAAAGTTGAAACAGAACTGACAAGCTGCAGAGCGACCTCCTGCTGAGTCCGCAGAGACCGCACACTTCCAAGCACTGACTGAAGTCAAAGCCAAGCTCCTGGCTCCTTGAAGTTATCCGCGCGACCTGCACACAGCAAACCGTCAGCCAGAAACAATCCGCGCGGACTGGAAAACACAGACCGCAGCACTCGCCCAACCCAATTTACTGTTCACTCACGTTACTTAGGTTACTGTAGATGTGCCAGGGGGGTCCTATTTATAGGCCAGGTGAGGAGTGTGGTCACCGCCCAAGAGATAGCGACACCGCCCCAGTCCGCGCGAACACAAACGACCGTCCGCTCAGTCCGCGAGGACTTAGCCAGTCACCAAGGGAAACCGCCAGGAGCAAGGCAACCGTTGACGAACCCTCTCCAGTCCGCCCAAGCTAAGCGGACAAGGCACCAGCCCCCAAAGCTCCAACTGCTTCAGGACAGCACCCTCTTCAATGGCAGTCCGCAAGACTCACACCTCAATCCGCCACAAGTCCACGACCAAAGGCAAACAGCAACAGTCCGCCCGGTCACAGCGGACTTCGCGGATACGGCGGACACCATGAACTTGACACCAAGTGTGACCAAGTCCAAAACCATGAAGGGCCAGTGCGAGCATGGCGGACACAAAGTCCCGTCCGCCAAACACCCTAGCACAGACCGCAACCAGTCTGCGAGCTCCTCGCACTTGTCCAACGCAGTAGCACCAAGCCGGACTCCAAACACCAGTCCGCCAACCGGTCTCCACAGCAAGACCTGCTGTAACACCTGAGCTCGACAAGGCCTCAGCCAAGCTCAAGGCCCAGTCCGCAACAGCCCAAACCGTGGACACACCAGTCCGCAAGGCTTCCCGCGAACTCGAACCAACCCGCCAACAGCGCAAGCATGCACCCGCGGCCACTGAGCAATGCACCAGTCCGCAAGCCTCTCTATCCGCAGATACCAGGCCGCACCAAACCGCGGACTCCATGCAACAACCCGCTCAGAACACAACCGGCTTCCACCAGACTTTTCACCAGGCCGCAACCCACAGTCCGCCCAGTCCGCCCAGTCCGCCAAAGCTGTCCGCACAGGCCGCGCGGCCTGTCCCGTCACCCACTTTCACTTCACAAATTTCAACATCGTTGACTTCACGAACACGTCGTCGAACGAAGAGGAACACCGTAGTCTCCAAACGAAGTTTGTATCTCGTGTACATTCTATATTTACTTTTGTTGTAAAGGAACGTTTGTTCCGTATTGTAAGGGTTGGGTGCAACCCGTTTTGTGGGAGTGTTGACTCTCACGTGTGGAAGGGTTCCTTCTGATAGTGCATGGATTGGATTTCAATCCTGTTGGAGAAGAGACCGAGTCGTCCCTTGTTGGGAGATAGGTCGAAGGGGGAAAGTGGATGTACCCAAGTCGGGGAACCACTATAAATTGCCTGTGTATTCTGTGTGCTGTGCTTTTTTTTTTATTGTACAGGTACATTCGTAAATTCCGCAAAAGCGCTACACGTCACCTATTCCCCCCCCCCCCCCCCATAGGTGCACATAGTTGACACTTGGTGGACTTTCAAGTGGTATCAGAGGCAGGTTACTCATCAAAAAGGTTAACACCTTGAGTTGAATCCTGCCACTAGTGTCAAGAAGGAGGCAAACATCTACTATGGACGGGCTCAAGTACTCCGGCAAGATCCCAGTGTACAACAGGCTCAACTTTCCTATTTGGAAGGAAAGGATCAGGTTCTACATGGAAGCAGTGGATCCTCGACTTTTCATGATCGTGCTGGAGGGACCTTTTGTCCCCACTAAGGCCTCCACCATTGATCCCACCAAGAAAGTGCCGAAGACACTTTCTGAAATGGACAAGGACGAGATGGTACTAGTGGGACTTGACATGAAGGCACGGAACATTCTGGTCAGCGCAGTTGATGACTCTATGATGCAAAACTTCAGCAACTGCAGGACAGCACCGGAGATTTGGCAATGCCTGATCATCCTAATGGAGGGCACGGATGAAGTGAGGGATGATCGGAGATCCCTCCTGAACCAGAAATATGAGGCCTTCAGACAAGGGCCTAAGGAAGAGATCGGAGTCACATACGAGAACTTCCTCAAGATTGTTAACGCCCTTAAAGGCTACGGAAGAGTGTTCACTAATGGTGAACTCAATGATAAATTCCTTAGATCCCTTACTAAGGAATGGGACACAAAGATCTGCGCCATCAGAGAGTTTGGCAGACTAGCTGAAACTGATCCACAAATTCTGTTTTGAAAGCTGATGTCCTATGAGCTTCAGCTGAATACCAGAAAAGCAGAAGAAGAAGCTGAAAAGGCGGCTGCCAAAGAAAAGACGGTGGCTCTAAAAGCCAGTCACTCCAGAAAAGGCAAGGGTGCGGTGTCGTACCGTGCCAGGAAAAAGGATGAGGAGGAGGACTCCGAGCCATGCTCCTCCAGCTCAGAGCTGTCGGAGGAGGATTTCTCCCTCATCACTCGAGAGTTCAAGAAGTTCCTCAAGATAAGGAATCAAAGAAAGAGAGACGGCTCCTCCTCTAGGCATCAGAACAAAAACTATTCTTCTGACAGGTATGCATCTAGACCGAACAAACATCGCTCCTCTGACATTATTTGCTTTGGATGCAATAAGGCAGGACACGTCGTGGCCGACTGCTATCAAGGCAAGAGGGAAAAAGGGAAAGAAGAGGAGCACAAGTCCTCTAGAGACAAGAAGAAGGAGCGGAGCTACATCGCCAAACGGCCAAAGACACTGAGTGAGTCTGACTCCTCAGACTCAAGTGATGATGAGGAAGCCTACTTCGGGCTGGTGGGTCGCTCGGACTCAGAAGGAGAATGCCCCCCATTTACTGGGAAGGTAAAAGCTCATACCCCTCTCTCCGACTCCGACTCTGATCCTGAGTCTCAGGATAATGAACCTGAGGATGGCCCTTCGGCCCGTGAAGCTGAGCTCCTCGAGAAGTATGAGCTTCTGCTCAACACTTTCGATGAGTGCCGTAAGAGACTGAAGGCTGAGAAGAAGGAAGTAAAATTCCTTAAGGGTGAGTGTGTATCCCTAAGGGAAGAGGTCACTAGCTTGATTTCTCTCCGACAGGAGCACCTTGACCTGACTTCAAAGCATTCAGAGTCTTTGAAGCTCCTTGATCTTAAGCAGGAGGAAGTCGACAAGTTGGAAGAACTACTTGCGGCAGAAAGGAAGATCGTCAAGAGCTTCTCTATGCCAAAAACAGTTCTTCCAGTCGTGGATACCTTCTCTGCTCAGGTCAAAGGAGCTGGCTTGGGGCATATAGGGGTATCTGGTTCTTCATCTAGGAGAAACAAGAACCAGAGGAAGAATAAGGCCGCCAAGAAGGCCTCTGCTGATGAAAAGGGTAAGGCTCCTCTTAGTCCTGTTGCGTTCAGAAAGCCTGGCTTTCCTTGCAGCCAACATGACTTTGAGTCAACATTTGGCATCATTTCCGGCCCTCGGTTGCAAAGCCAAAGAGCCGGTATGACGGTTGGAACTTTCCCCAGAACTTCGGTGAGAGTGCCTTCAAGGCACCTTATGAGGAAATCCACATGGGAAATTATGGTCCGTTCTCTAGCGGCCATAATGGAAAGCAGGCACCAAAAGCCAAGCCTGTTATACAGAAGGTGACAAAGTCATGTGACTGTTGTCACCATGAGGCCTCCACCTCCAGATCCAAGGCCCCAGCAGTACCCACCGTTCCCAGGGAAAGGCAGGAGCCTAGGAAGAGGTACAACAGATTCGACTGTTGGTGTTGTGGCAAAGTCGGTCACTTTGCCGTGGATTGTTGGTTTAATCCAAGGAATTACGAGACTCCCTATGTTAGCAATGCGAGACCGACCACTCGTAGGGTTAACCAACCGAGGGGGAGTGTGCTAACCAGGAATCTAGGACCCAAGTTCGATTGGGTTCCTAAGGCAAATTAATTTTATTTTGCAGGAATGTCCAAAGGCCACCAAAATGCCGATCTGGTATTTGGACAGTGGATGCTCCCGGCATATGACCGGGACAAGAAGCCTGCTGCGTGATTACACTCCATTCGAGAATGGACCCAAAGTCATCTTTGGAGGGTCAGATCGAGGAGTCACCAGAGGTTACGGTATGATTTCCAACGGTATAATCTCTATCACCGACGTGGCTTATGTTGAAGGGTTAAACCATAACCTGATCAGTGTAAGTCAGTTATGTGATAAAGGTTATGACGTTAAGTTCTGCAAGGATAAATGTCTGATAATTTCACGTACCTCTTCTGAAACGGTATTATCAGGCATTAGGAGCAGAAATATCTTCTGTTTAGATTTTCTCAGTTTAGATTCATCTACCCCCGTATGCCTTGTGGCAACAGGCAGTGCATCTCTTTGTGAACAATGGCACAAGAGATTGGCACATATTAATTTCAAGACAATTAGTATGCTGTTTTCTAAGAACTTGGTAAGGGATGATCCCAGTATCAAGTGCATCAAAGATAGCCCCTGTCCTGCATGCCAGATGGGCAAACAGACTCGGGCTACCTTTAAGAGCATCGCAGACAAAGACTCTTTCCGATGTCTTTACCTTTTACATATGGACTTGTTTGGTCCAATGCAATTTCATAGCTTGGGAGGCAAGTCCTATACGCTAGTGATAGTTGATGATCATTCTCGGTTTACATGGGTGTTCTTTTTGAAACGAAAGTCAGATACGTTTGACATCTTCACTAATTTTGTCAAGCAGGTTCAGAACGAATTTAACTGCTCCGTGGTCAAAATCAGAAGTGATCATGGAACAGAATTCGAATCTGGTGCTATGACAGAATTTTATGAAGAACAAGGTATCTTTCATGAGTTTTCCTCCCCGCGCACTCCTCAGCAAAATGGAGTTGCGGAGAGGAGAAATAGAACTCTCATTGAAGCCTGCACGACAATGTTGAAAGACGCTTCTCTCCCGGAATACTTCTGGGCAGAGGCTGTCAATACAGCTTGTCATGTACAAAACTGAGCATTGATCAACAAGCATCATCGTAAGACGCCCTACGAGCTACTGAAAGGCAGGAAACCAACCATGTCCTACTTGAGGATTTTTGGTTGCAGATGCTATGTACTGAATAATGGGAAGTACCCGCGTACTAAATTCGGTGAAAAATGCTTCGAAGGCATATTCATGGGCTATAGTTCCCATAGTCGGGCATATAGGGTCTTCAATAAGAAAACCCTAGTGGTAGAAGAATCAATAAATGTTGTATTTGATGAAGGAAGTTTGCTTAACAGCAATTCTTCCAGTAGTATTCTTGAAGATGCAGGTGCTCGACTTGAACAGCTGAGTCTGGATGAGACCGCTAAAGATGACGCTCCTAAGTACGTCAAAGTTTCCACCTCCACGTCATCCGAAAATGTTGAAGATCAAAATGGAACAAATATCTTAGAAGAAGGAGAAGCCCAAGAAGTAGTCGAAGCTCCATACGCCAGACTTCTTGAGCTCCGGCACGTGAGGGATCATCCTAGAGATCAGATCATCGGAGATCCTCGTGTCGGTGTCAGAACTCGAAGAGGTACTATTAACGAAGTATTGCATCTTAGCGTCCTGTCACAGGTTGAGCCAAAGAAGTTCGACGAGGCGAACAAGGATGCGGCATGGATTCTGGCCATGCAAGAGGAACTACATCAATTCGAACGTTGCAATGTTTGGACGCTGGTTCCCAGACCATACAAGCAGAATGTGATTGGCACGAAGTGGATCTTCAGAAACAAGCTGGATGAACATGGTGTCATCGTAAAGAACAAGGCCAGGCTGGTGGCTCAAGGTTACAGACATGAGGAAGGGATTGACTTCGACCAGACCTTCGCACCAGTAGCAAGGCTCGAGGCAATCAGGTTGTTCCTGGCGTATGCTTCACACAAAGGATTCACAGTCTATCAAATGGATGTGAAATCGGCATTCCTGAACGGAGACCTGAAAGAGGAAGTATACGTCGCTCAACCCCCAGGTTTTGTCGATTCCTACTTATCCCAATCATGTTTATTTTCTTAATAAGGCCTTATATGGGTTGAAACAAGCTCCACGAGCTTGGTATGAGACTTTATCTAGTTTTCTTCTTGAGAACAAGTTCTCCAGAGGTAATATAGATAAAACATTGTTTCTCAGGGAGGTCAAAGGCAAGATTTTGCTGGTGCAAATCTATGTCGATGACATAATATTCGGCTCAACAGACAACAATCTTTACAAAAAGTTTTCTAAACTTATGCAAGGAAAGTTTGAAATGAGCAGTATTGGAGAGCTCAAGTATTTCTTAGGACTTCAAGTGAAACAGTCTGAGGATGGAATCTTCATCTCTCAGACGAAGTTCACAAATGAACTCCTTAAGAAATTCGGTATGGAGAGTGCAACCTCTATGAGGACTCCAATGGGATCCACCATGTCTCTGGATAAGGATGAGAAAGGTAAACCTTTCGATGAAACCAAATACAGAAGCATCATTGGATCCCTGCTCTACCTTACTGCCAGTAGACCGGATATCATGTTCTCCACATGTGTCTGTGCCAGATATCAGGTGAACACTAAGGAATCTCACTATGTCACTGCAAAGCGAATTCTAAGATACCTTAAAGGTATTCCTAATCTTGGCTTGTGGTACCCGAGAAACAATGATGTCGAGCTAATAGGCTTTTCAGATGCTGATTTTGCAGGGAGTAGGGATGACAGGAAAAGCACTTCCGGGACGTGTCAATTCCTCGGAAGAAGGCTTATCTCATGGAACAGCAAGAAGCAGAACTGTGTGGCTACCTCCACAGCAGAATCTGAGTACATCTCAGCAGGCAGCTGTTGCGCACAACTCCTATGGATCAGAAACCAGTTAGCCGACTACGACCTTCAGTTCAAGGAAGTTCCAATGTACTGCGACTCCTCCAGTACAATTGCCATTGCCAACAATCCGGTATCGCACAGCAGAACGAAGCATATTGAAGTACGCTACCACTTCATTCGGGAGCACGTGGAGAACAAGGACATCTCTCTCTTTTATGTCCCCACGGACAAGCAGATTGCTGATATATTCACAAAGCCCTTAGACGAGGCCAAGTTCAATCTTTTCAAGACTGAATTGGGAATGCTCAACTATGAGGACTGAAGACTACAGAAGCTCCAGGCTCGTGCACGATCTGAGGGGGAGAAAGGAAATCAAGTGTGAGCACAGACCCAAGAACTGAGGGGGAGCAAGGGGTCAAATGCTACCGACCCCGATTTGCAGAAGCCGAAAAGGGGGAGATTACCCCAACGCTAAGGTGGCTCCAAGCTTGTTCCCAAGAAATTGGTATTGGTAAGGGATAACTCACTCAACTCAATTTTAAGTTTCTGGTTTTCATTCCCATTTGCTCTATTCACCTTAGCTTGTAGGGTTTAGGCTTCTTTAAATAGGGGGAGATTGTTGGGTATTGTATCCACAATGTACCTGATTTGAAGAAGCCCCTGGACAAGCTAAGGTCAATAGACTATGTATTTGATAAAATCTTTCTAGTTGTGCTTGCAGTTTTTCCACGCTAAGTGCACACCAATGTCAGGGTGCAGTAGGTCAATATACACGGGTCTGCACGACGTAATCCCTCGTTGAGCAGATCAGTGTGTTGGCCTACGTGTATTCTCTCTATTGGAGTGCACTTATTTTCAAGCACAGGGCTGTAAATATGCAGGAGCAGACAAGGAGCAAGGATGGGTCAAGGAGCACCTCATAGGTGGAAAGACGAAAATTCGTCTAAGTTTAAATCGACGAGAATCACCAAGTGATTCTCGCCGATTCGGCGAGAATCACTTGGGATTCTCGCCGATTCGTCGAGAATCAGAAGTTGATTCTCGCCGAACTCGATCCAGCCACTTCTAAGCGAGCACCTCTGCTTCTAAGAAAGAATCGATGAGAATCACCAAGTGATTCTCGCCGATTCGGCGAGAATCACTAGTGATTCTCTTCGAATCATCGAGAATCACTGGTTGATTCTCGCCGTCTCGACCTGGCCTAAAGCAGCGCGTGCAACCAAGGCAAATTCGACGAGAATCAATCTTGATTCTCGCCGAATCGTCGAGAATCACCTTTGATTCTCGACGAATCGGCGAGCATCACTTTTGATTCTCACCGATTTTGACTTGGGCGTTTTTCTGGATCTTCCTGAACCGGATTCTGCCGCTGTCAATGTTCTGGACCGGTTTTCGGGATTTTTCTTGTGGGTCCCACAACGGTCAAATTAGTAGTATCTACAGTATATATACGGGTATTTTGAACTGTAGAGATATAGAGAAAGAAGCCGAGCAGAGCAAACCCTAAAATCGCGAAATCGCTCCGCCGCATCCGTCGCCGCTCGCGCTAGTCAGCCGCCGCTGTTGATCGTGTTTCTTCCCGATCTCCGGCAACAGAAGCTTAGCAAAGCTTGAGTCTCACGCGTCTATCCAGAGATCCCTTGTCTCTCGATTTGTTGATCGGGAAAAACTTCCCATCCGAATCGATCGAGACGACCGATCCTCGTGTGACCGTTGGTAGACCTAGCTTGCTTCGCTACGAAGATTGGATCTCTATTTTCAGCAGCCGCTCATCATCATAGCCGCCGATCCCGAAGCTAGCTGCCGCTCGTGTTGCCGCCGCCGGTTCCGGGGAGATCCTCTCCAAGAGAGACCAAGGTTATAGACTCTTCGTTGACTTCACGAACATGTCGTCGAACGAAGAGGAACACCGTAGTCTCCAAACAAAGTTTGTATCTCGTGTACATTCTATATTTACTTTTGTTGTAAAGGAACGTTTGTTCCGTGTTGTAAGGGTTGGGTGCAACCCGTTTTGTGGGAGTGTTGACTCTCACGTGTGGAAGGGTTCCTTCCGATAGTGCAGGGATTGGATTTCAATCCTGTTGGAGAAGAGACCGAGTCATCCCTTGTTGGGAGATAGGTCAAAGAGGGAAAGTGGATGTACCCAAGTCGGGGAACCACAATAAATTGCCTGTGTATTCTGTGTGCTGTGCGTTTTATTTTTATTGTGCAGGTACATTCGTAAATTCCGCAAAAGCGCTACACGTCACCTATTCCCCCCCCCCCCATAGGTGCACTGTTGGGTACATTGGTCAAATGTACCTGATTTGAAGAAGCCTCACCCAACTCAATGATATACATCATAATGTATTTGATGTATGTTTGAGTTACTTGTGCAGGTTAAGAAATCACTGGACTGAAGCAAAAAGTTTCTAAGTCCATGTGTCGACACCCAGAGGGAAAGTGTCGACACTTAAGAAAGCTTGTGTCGACACCCAGACAAGCAGTGTCGACACTTGGAGTCATTGTGTCGACACCTGGGATGCAGAGTCGACACCAGACAGAAAGTGTCGACACTTGGAGCTGTGTCGACACTCAGTGAAGAAAAGTGCAGACAGAAAGTGTCGACACAAGGAGCTGTGTCGACACCCAGTGAAGCTGTGTCTACACCAGAAAGTGTCGACACTTGGAGCTGTGTCGACACTCAGCAGAAGTCTGCAGAGACTAAGTTAAAGTGTCGACATCCAACACAATGTGTCGATACTATGCAGAAGAGTCAACACTTGAAGTGAGTGTCGACACCCAGCATAATGTGTCGACACTCAACAGAAGAGTCAGCATTTGAAGTATGTGTCGACACCCAGAACAATGTGTCGACACACAGTTGAAGACTCAACACTGGAAGAAAGTGTCGACACATGGAGCTGTGTCGACACTTAGCAAAGAACAGAAAGAACAACAAATTATTCTAAGTACAAGTGTCGACACTATGGGAATGTGTCGACACTCAGCTGAAGTCTCAACAACAAGAAGGTGTGTCGACACAAGGAGCTGTGTCGACACTCAGCAAGATTCAACATAGAAGACTATGTGTCAACACCAAGAAGCAGTGTCGACACTTGACAGATTCAACACAAGAAGATGTGTCGACACAAAGGAGATGTGTCGACACATAGAAGAATTCAGCAAAAGCTAGAAGAACAAGTACTTGTGTCGACACTGAAATTGAGTGTCGACACATGAAGAAGAATCTGTGTCGAGACATACAAGGATATGTGTCGAAACCTTGTAGACTTGTGTCGACACTTACAAAGCATGTGTCGACACTTGGTCTATAAGTGTCGACACTTAAAGACAGAAAGTCTCGACACTTTCATACAGTTAGAGAATTTCAAGAAATGACTGGATGATTTGACAGCTGCCGTTCCAGCCAGTCTACATCACCTGTCAGAGATATCAGAAGTCAGTTATGGACCGGTCCAGCCGGTTACCATGAAGAAAGCCTATAAATAGGCACCTACAGTTTACAGAAACTGTGATTCAGAGTTGTTGAAGTTGTTGATCAGATTATTGTTGAAGTAATTATTAAAGTGGTACAAAGAGTATCAACACAAGAAGATCTAGCAGTTCAAGTGCAGATCTAAGAAGTTGGAGAGAGAGGGCTCCATCCAAGAAATCAGCCTCTGGAACTAGGCTGAGAAGAAAGATTCAGATTCAATTCTGGATCTTAAGTGGCAGAGGTCAAGGAACAACTGCAGAGGATTCAGTCTTATTCAGTTCTACTCAAGAAGCTTTGAAGAAAGCTAAGTCAGGGTGAATCCAGCTGAGTTCTTCCAAGAACTCATCAAGAATCTCTCAACTCCCCTCCTTTAATTCTGAGTTGTAGAGTTATTATTTGTATTATATTTTTAACTTGTAGGATCCATTGGATCTGAGTGATTTGTAAGCCTATAATTATAAAGGCTGAGTGTAGGAGATAGAGATCTCTGAGTGTAGGCCTTGTTGGCTGAGTGTAGGCCTTTTGGCTGAGTGTAATAACTGAGTTGTAAGGCTTTGGGCCTGAGGTGTAGGAACCAATTTGGGTTCTGAGACAGTGGAGAAGTTTGGCCGAATCTAGTACACTGCTAGATAGGCGAAGGGGGAAAGTGGATGTACCCATATCTTGGGGAACCACTATAAAACACTATGTGCTGTGCTGTGATTGTGCTGTGGATCAGCTGTGTATGTTTTGTTATTGCTGTTTGCTGTGCAAAAGTAGTTAGAAATCTATGATATAACTGTTTGGCTGCCAACAAAGTTAAAAAAGGATTAGGTCACCTATTCACCCCCCTCTAGGTGTTTAGGTACCATATCTTTCAAGTGGTATCAGAGCCAGGTTCCTCAAAACAAGGACTAACAGTCTGAGGAGATCCTGTTTGGCAGATTCAGTGTAAGGGACAACACAGATTCAAGAAATTCAAGAAAATCAAGAAACATGGGGTCCTATGAGAATCACAAGGAATTGGGTTCCATGAAATTACCCATATGCAGGAAGGAGATCTTTGGGATCTGGAAAGAAAGGGTAAGGCTATTTATGGAGGCCTCAGACCCTAGAATCTACATCACAGTAAAGGAAGGGCCTTATGTGCCTATGAAGATTTCAGTTCTAGATGCAAACCAGAGAACTCCAAAGGATTTCTCTGAGATGACTAAGGATGAAATTGTCCTGGCCACCATGGACAAGAGGGCACAGAACATAATAGTGAGTGCCATTGATGATGCAACTTTTCAGAACTTAATTCACTGTAAAACAGCAAAAGAGATGTGGGATACTCTCATTGTCTATATGGAAGGTTCTGAAGAAGTTAGGCAAGATAGGAAGTCCTTGCTAAATCAGGAGTATGAAAGCTTTAGGCAAGGAAAGGGTGATAGCATCACTGAGTGCTATAAGAAATTTTACAGAATAGTTAATGAACTCATGTCTTATGGAAGAGAGTTCAGTAACTATGAACTAAATGACAAGTTCCTAAGGTCCCTAACCAAAGATTGGGACACCAAGATCTGTGCCATAAGAGAAATGGCTAAGTTGGGGGAAATTCCTCCTCCCACACTGTTTGGCAAGCTATTGTCTTATGAAATGCAGTTAACAGTGAGAAAAGAGGAGGAGAAATCAACAAGGACTGAGCACAAAGAAAGAACTGTTGCTTTCAAGACAGAAGTTCCCAGAAAGTGCAGGAATAAGTCTTCAACTCCACCTCCAGAGGTAGTTGAATCAGAGTCTGATGAGTCTGTCAGCACAAAGTCTAAGAGCAGTGAAAGTGATGAAGACTTTGCTGCTTTCACTAGACACTTTCAGAAGTTTTTGAAAAAGAAACAGTGGAGGTCAAGGCCTTCTACATCACAAGGAAAGGAAGACTCTTATCAGAAAAAGAGGTCTTCAAAGAATGACAAGAAAAGGACAAAATCAAGCAAGGCAACTGGTTCAAAGATTGTTTGCTATTGCTGCAATAGACAGGGCCATGTTATTGCAGATTGTCCAGAGAAGAGAAAGGAATCTGGTGACAGGAAAAAGACTCACTTCAAAGGGAAGAAAGAAAAGTCTTTTGTTGCTAAGAAGGAGAAGACTCTATCAGATATCTCTTCTTCAGAAACTGAGTCTGAGGCTGAAGCCTACATAGGGCTGTTTGCTGAAGAAGAAGAGGAAGAATTCATGCAGATCTTGGAGTCAATTTATGAACAAGAAGACAGTCATTGCCAAGGGCTAATGGCATTTGACAGAAAGTGCCAAAATCCTGGAGCAGCCAGGACCCAGTCAGGTACAAAGTTCAAGTTTAAATTCAGTTTCTTGTTCTAGTTCAGATTCAGATTCTTCTTCATCAAGTGATGAGAATGTATCTGAGTCTGAGGATGATATTCATCAACTTATAGATGAATATAGAGTGCTGTTGCAAGCTTACAAGAAAAGCAAGTCCCTTGCCAAAAGTCAGGCAAAGGAAATTGCTGATCTTAAAGCTGCTGCAACAGATTTTGAGAAGCAATTTGATCAAAAACTGAATGAGATAGCCAGGCTGAAACACATAACAGTGATTCAGATGGGAACTATCACTTTTAAGAATGATCAAATTAAGTGTCTGGAGAACAATCTTTAGAAGGAGAAAGACTTGGTTGCTAGGTTTTCTAAACCTAAGTCAGTGTTACCCATAATTGATGAATTTGTTCATCACAAGGGTAAAGCTGGACTGGGCTTTATTAGACCTGCAGGGACTGAGCAGTCCAAGTATAAGTCCAAGGGCAAAGCCCCAACATTCAACAAGCCTGCTGTAGTCAAGACAGCCAAGGCAGTACCTAAGCAAAGGTACAATAAATTTGAATGTTGGTGCTTGTGGCAAAGTTGGCCATTTTGCAGTAGACTGTTGGCACAATGTGAGTGCCAAAGTGAGTTCCAAACTACCTGTTGGAAAGCCAGTAGGTAGGTTTGTCAAATTGCAAACTAACAATCACCAAGGACCCAAGAATACTTTGGGTTCTAAGGTTCATTAATTTGTTTTGCAGGTGAGTCCAAGTGGCCATACCCCTACATGGTACTTGGACAGTGGATGTTCCAGACATATGACTGGAACTAGGGGACTACTGAAGGACTACATTCCAATCAAAAATGGTCCTAAAGTGACCTTTGGTGGTTCTGAAAAAGGAATCATCAAAGGGTTTGGTAACATTTCTTCAAACTTAGTTACCATTACTCAAGTGGCTTATGTTAAAGGGTTGAAACACAACCTAATAAGTATAAGTCAATTAAGTGATGTAGGGTATGACATCTCATTTGTTAAAAATGGTTGTCATATCAAGAGGTCAAGTGATCAAGAGATCATTTTGACTGGTTATAGGAAGAGGAATGTCTACTGCCTAGACATTATGATTGAGAACAATGGTTCTCCAGTTTGTCTTGTAGCTGATGAGACAGTCTCTCATTGTGTCAAATGGCACAAGAGGCTTGCCCATCTTAACTACAAGACAATTAGCAAACTCTTTAGCAAAGAGTTAGTGAGGAATGGTCCTCAAGTTAAGTGTGTTAAAGATGGCATTTGCTCAGCTTGTCAAAAGGGCAAGCAGACCAAATCCACCTTTAAAAGCATAGAAAACAAAGATGCTGTGAGGTGTTTGTACCTCTTGCATTTGGATCTCTTTGGTCCAATGCCAGTTCACAGCTTAGGTAGGAAGGTCTATACCCTTGTAGTTGTAGATGACTACTCAAGGTTTTCCTGGGTGTTCTTCTTAAGACAGAAATCTGAAACACCTAGTGTCTTCTACAGCTTTGTCAAGCAAATTCAGAATGAACTAAATAGTACTGTGGTCAAAATTAGAAGTGACCATGGTACTGAGTTTCAGTCTGATAGCATGACAAAACTGTGTGAAGACTTTGGGATATTTCAAGAATTCTCTTCACCTAGAACACCTCAGCAAAATGGCATTGCTGAGAGGAAGAATAGAACCTTGATAGAGGCTGGTAGAACCTTATTAAGTGATACATCACTGCCAGAGTATTTCTGGGCTGAAGCAGTTAACACTGCATGCCATGTTATAAATAGGGCTACCATCACTAAAGGGCTTAACAAGACCCCCTATGAAGTAGTGAAAGGCAGGAAACCAAACCTATCCTACTTCAGGATCTTTGGTTGCAATTGCTTCATACTTAACAATAGGAAGTCTTACTTAACTAAGTTTGCTGCCAAGTCCCAAGAGGGAATTTTTGTTGGGTACAGCAATAATAGTAAGGCTTATAGAGTCTACAACTTGACTTCACAAGTTGTAGAAGAATCAGTGCATGTAGTTTTTGATGAGACTAAACTTATTAATAATGAGTTGTCTAGCAATGTATGCAGCCCCACAGGTTTGACAAAGAAAATGGACAAGCTTACTATAGAAGAAGTGCCTGCTGCAAGACAGCAAGGAGAGGACAGTAGCTGCTGTCTAGGGGGAGAACTACATGTGCCAGTTGCTGAAGAAATCCAAGGTATACAGCATGATGCAGATGCTGAAGTGGTTCAACCTGAAGTGAGGATGCCTCCAGCCCACAGGCATCTTAGAGATCATCCAGTAGAGCTGATTATTGGAGATCCAAGACAAGGAGTTCAAACAAGGAGCAGAAATCAGAATGCTGCAATCTATTCCAGCTTTCTGTCACAAGTTGAACCTAAGAAGTTTGAAGAAGCAATACAAGATCCACAATGGACTGAAGCAATGCAAGAAGAGCTTAATCAGTTCAAGAGGTGCAAGGTTTGGGAACTTGTTCCTAAACCTAAAGACCACTATATAATAGGAGTTAAGTGGATCTACAGGAATAAGATGGATGAACAAGGTGTCATCATTAAGAATAAAGCTAGACTGGTTGCTAAAGGATATAGGCAAGAAGAAGGTATTGATTTTGATCAAACCTTTGCTCCAGTAGCCAGACTGGAAGCCATAAGAATGTTCTTGGCCTATGCAACCTATCAAGGATTCAAGGTATACCAAATGGATGTCAAGTCAGCATTCCTAAATGGTAATTTGAAAGAAGAAGTCTATGTGGAGCAGCCTTCAGGTTTTGTTGATCCAACTCTACCTCATTATGTCTATAGACTTAGGAAAGCTTTATATGGGTTAAAGCAAGCCCCTAGGGCTTGGTATGAAACCCTATCTAGTTTCCTCATTGAGAATAAATTCTCAAGGGGGAAAATAGATAAGACTCTATTCCTTAGGGAATCTAGAGGCAAAGTCATACTAGTCCAAATATATGTAGATGACATTATATTTGGGTCTACTGAAAGCAGCCTTTGCAAAAAGTTTGCAAAACTTATGCAAGGTCAGTTTGAAATGAGTAGTATGGGAGAGCTGAAGTTTTTCTTGGGTCTCCAAGTTAAACAGACTGAAAATGGTTTATCCATATGTCAGTCAAAGTTCACCCTAGAACTCATAAGGAAGTATGGTATGGATTCATCCAGTACCATGAAGACTCCTATGGGGTCAAGTATGTCTCTTAGCAAGGATGATGCAGGGAAACCTGTAGATGAAACCTTGTATAGAGGGATAGTTGGCTCCCTATTATACTTGACTGCTAGTAGACCAGACATCATGTATGCTACATGTGTTTGTACAAGGTATCAAGCCTGCCCTAAAGAGTCTCATTTGACTGCAGTCAAAAGAATATTGAGATATCTAAAGGGCACTCCCTATCTAGGCCTCTGGTACCCTAGGAATGGAGACTTTGATCTAACAGGTTATTCAGATGCAGACTTTGCAGGATGCAAAGAGGATAGAAAGAGCACTACTGGAACCTGTCAATTCCTAGGGGGAAGACTAATTTCATGGAGCAGCAAAGAGCAAACCAGTGTGGCTATCTCCACAGCTGAGTCAGAGTATGTGGCTGCAGGAAGTTACTGTGCTCAACTTCTGTGGATTCAACATCAGCTAGAGGACTATGGATTTCAGGTAAGTAGAACTCCACTTTTCTGTGATTCTACTAGTGCTATTTCAATAGCTAATAACCCTGTATCCCATAGTAGGACAAAACATATTGAAATTAAATATCATTTTCTTAGGGAGCATGTAGAAAGAAATGATATTGTACTTGAATATGTTAAAACAGATGAACAAGTAGCTGATATGTTTACTAAGCCACTAGAAGAAGCTAAGTTCAATAGTTTCAAAATTGAACTAGGAATGATAAACTTAGAGTAAGTTTACAGATTTGAAAATGACTAAGTAAAAAGATGTCGACACATAGACAAGTCTATGTCGACACAGAATAGTGGTGTCGACACTTCAAGAAAAAGGTGTCGACACATCTAGGATGTTGGTGTCGACAATTCAGAGTGTTAGTGTCGACACATGTCAAGTAGGTGTCGACACATCCAATATGGTGTCGACACTTAAGTTTTACTCAGAATTTTTCTAAGTAAAGTCTCGACAATGTGTTGAGTTATGTTGTGTCGACACATAACCAAGTGTCGACACATAAAATCTGTTGACTAAACTTGTGTCGACACATGTGTGTCGAGACATTATAGGTCAGTGTCGACACTTATTGCCAGTGTCGACACATCCTAAGCTAGCTGTCCCGCCTGTTCATCTTCAAAATCAGAAAGGTATAAATAGGGTTCTGTCTTTGTTTGTCGACACACTTTCAAAGTTTCGAGACCAAAACTCCTGTGTCGACACCTCTCTTTTCTAAAGACAAATTCTCCAAACCCTAATGGCTCCTAAGCTTGAGGAGAACGTTAACGAGGGCTATGAGCTAGTGCACGGCGCGTTCGACGATGCAGATGCGGATATCAAGGCGGTAGTAACCCTAGTCGCCGATTCTGGATTGGAATACTTGGTTTCAGAACCAACAAAGATTTGGAAAAAGGAAGTTCTTGAATTCCTTAATGGAGCTGTTGTAGATGAATCTGGATACAGAATCAAATCCAGAGTTCATGGATCTAAGGTCAAGATTTCACCAAAAAGTCTGAGGAAGGTACTCCAGCTACCTAAAACACAAGATGAAGAAGAAGTAACTGCTTCAAAGACCAGGGAAGCTTTAACCTGGTGTGGTCTTGATCCTAAGATGAAGATAGGATCTGTATTCAACAGGAAAGGCATGAATAATCAAGGGAAGTTCATGTCTGAAATTGTAGGAAAAGTCTTACTCAGCAAGACTGGAGGGCATGACAGAGTGTCTGCTTATATGTTTGGAATTATGACTAGAATCATATTCACTCTGAAAACAGACTGGTCAATAGTGGTTTTTGACAAGATCAAGGAGAGTCTGAAGAAGCCCAACCTGGGCAGAATACTTAGTCTCTACCTAGCTGGTACCATACCAGAGGTAATGAATACTGCTGCAGGCAGCAAGATAAACCATATGAGGAAAATGGATCAAAGGATCTTTTCCAGATGGGACAGGGTGTTGTCCAAGGAAGTGGCAACCCCAGAGATGCCAGTTACTGAGAAGGAGATTCCTCGTAAGAAAAAGAGAAAGACAGCTCCTGTGGCACAGGAGTCCTCCAGCAGTTCAGGGAGTGAAGAACAAGTTGTTTTCACTCCTGATGATCAAGAGGAAGTGGCTACAGAGAAGACCCCTGCTGCTCAAGATATAGCTGAGATCCAGGGGGAGCTGCCTCAAGCTAGCCCCATCCATAGGGATCACAGCCAGGGGGAGCTACCAATTGTAGAGGAACCATCTACACTGGACAGTGAGCAAGCCACCATCATTATCCAAGAGGTACTCACTGACCTAAAAACTTTAGAATCTCTTATAGAAGATGCTAATTTGTCTGATGATCTTCAGCAAACTCAGCTGAATACTCCAGTTCCAGATGTTGTTTTAGAAGACGCATCTGCTGTGGTTCAAGATGATACTTCTCATGTGGTGGAAGAACCAAGAACTTCTCCTGCACAGTCTCCACCTGAATATACAATGGAAGATTTGTTCCTAAATCTAGATCAAGAAGATTTTAACATGGACAAGGATGTTGCTGCTGAAGATAAGAGTGCTGCTGCTGAGGGGGAGCAACTGACAGTTCTGGAAGAGCCTATTAGGCTAGAAACTGAGCAAGCACCTGATGTGCAAACTGAGAAGCCTCAAAGCCCTAAGGACAGGGTTGATATTGCCAGCACTTCTGCCTCTAAAGATGAGGAGAGTGCTAGGGCCAAGAAGAAGAAACTTTATGTCTTCAAGAGGAGAAGCCAGAGTTATAAGAAGGCTTTACAATCCATTGCCCCACAGCCCATAGTTCAGCAAGCTCCAACTACTGATTATAGTGCTTCAATGGTTGCCCTACAGATAAAATTGGATGAGCAAAGGCAGGCAATAGAGAAGTATGTAGATGAAGGGCAGAAATCACTTCAATTTGATCTGGCCCAGGAAATAAAGTCTATAAGGTTTGAGATGAATCTCAACAAGAAGGAGATGACAGACTGCTTCCACAAGGGTGGGAATGTAGTGGTCTATCTAGCAACACACCAGGAGAAGATCAAAGCCCAGGTAGATGATATAGCATTGAAGCAAGGGTATGCACTGGAAAATCAGTTAAGGATGAATGACAACTTGACTGCTTCACACAATGCTATAGTCACTGAATTGAAGAATAAGACTGCTGAACCTTCTACATCTACTGCTGCAGTTAACGCTGACTTTGATAAAGTATTTCAAGCTGAGATTACTGCTGTCAAGACTGCAATTCAAGCCTCTCAGAAAGCTATCTCTGAACAACTGCAAAAGCTAAAACCATTCTTTAAAGAGGGAATCAGATATTTGGACAGTCAAATAAGATTTCAAAAGGATGATGTCAGAGATCATATGGCCAGAGAAGTCATAAAGGGGGAGAGAGTATTAGTCAAAGCTAGCTCTGACCATGTCAAATGGATATCTAACTCCATCAGAGCTACACTGGGCTATCCTCCACTCTGTGATGATGATAATGTTGCTGAATCAGGGATTCAAACTGCATATCTTGGAGGTGAGCAACCAGAGGTAGCTCAAGTGATTTATCCACCTCCAGATTTTGACATGGTTCAAGCAGATGTAAGCACAATGTATAGCCCACTTGAGGGCAAGGACAATGTCCACATTGACAAGGTTGTTCAACCTATTTCTGCAGCTATGCAAGAGGCATTAGAGAAAGAAGAAGAGGCAAGGTTATCAAAGAAGAGGTTTAGGGAACAAGCAGAACAAAGGCCAGATTTTGAACAGTGGAGCCCTACCTCTAGAAATATAATTTTAACTGCCTGGACAGCTGCCAAGGACAATGCTCATGAAAGGAATAAGTGGTTCTCTGAAGCAGAATGGAGGAAACATGAAATAAGACAGGAGGTCATTATTCAATATAGAAGAAAGGCAAAGATGAGAAAGCTACCTCCTACTGCAGTGGAGCCTAGCAAGTACTTCCCCAAGCCACACCACTATTTTGAAAGGCAAAAAATCAAAGCAGAAGAGCTGAAGAAGAAGGACTTAAAAGGCAAGAAGCCTGCTGTTGCTGAAACTGCTGAAGCCACTATCAAAGCTCAAGTCCAATCTGGTAAAGGCATTGTTATCAAAGAACCAGACCAGAAATAGATTAGGAATTGACTTGAAGATTGTTGTAATCTTTTGAATGAAAAACATTTGTGTAAATCATTGAAGATGTATTAGAAAAATGTTAGAACAATATATGATAAATATATTCCATGATTGTTCTGAGAATATGTCTATTTCTTGTTTGTTCTGCAATGTTGAATGTGTATACATGTGTGAAATATTACATGTTTATGTTTACCCTGCTGTTTATAATCTGCTTTACATCATTCTGTAATTTTTAATTATGAATGGTGTATATCATTGACTAAGGGTTATGACTTCTCCAAATAGGGGGAGATTGTTGGGTACATTGGTCAAATGTACCTGATTTGAAGAAGCCTCACCCAACTCAATGATATACATCATAATGTATTTGATGTATGTTTGAGTTACTTGTGCAGGTTAAGAAATCACTGGACTGAAGCAAAAAGTTTCTAAGTCCATGTGTCGACACCCAGATGGAAAGTGTCGACACTTAAGAAAGCTTGTGTCGACACCCAGACAATCAGTGTCGACACTTGGAGTCATTGTGTCGACACCTGGGATGCAGAGTCGACACCAGACAGAAAGTGTCGACACTTGGAGCTGTGTCGACACTCAGTGAAGAAAAGTGCAGACAGAAAGTGTCGACACAAGGAGCTGTGTCGACACCCAGTGAAGCTGTGTCTACACCAGAAAGTGTCGACACTTGGAGCTGTGTCGACACTCAGCAGAAGTCTGCAGAGACTAAGTTAAAGTGTCGACATCCAACACAATGTGTCGACACTATGCAGAAGAGTCAACACTTGAAGTAAGTGTCGACACCCAGCACAATGTGTCGGCACTCAACAGAAGAGTCAGCATTTGAAGTATGTGTCGACACCCAGAACAATGTGTCGACACACAGCTGAAGACTCAACACTGGAAGAAAGTGTCGACACATGGAGCTGTGTCGACACTTAGCAAAGAACAGAAAGAACAACAAATTATTCTAAGTACAAGTGTCGACACTATGGGAATGTGTCGACACTCAGCTGAAGTCTCAACAACAAGAAGGTGTGTCGACACAAGGAGTTGTGTCAACACTCAGCAAGATTCAACATAGAAGACTATGTATCGACACCAAGAAGCAGTGTCGACACTTGACAGATTCAACACAAGAAGATGTGTCGACACAAAGGAGATGTGTCGACACATAGAAGAATTCAGCAAAAGCTAGAAGAACAAGTACTTGTGTCGACACTCAATTTCAGTGTCGACACATGAAGAAGAATCTGTGTCGAGACATACAAGGATATGTGTCGACACCTTGTAGACTTGTGTCGACACTTACAAAGCATGTGTCGACACTTGGTCTATAAGTGTCGATACTTAAAGACAGAAAGTCTCGACACTTTCAGACAGTTAGAGAATTTCAAGAAATGACTGGATGATTTGACAGCTGCCGTTCCAGCCGGTCTACAGCACCTGTCAGAGATATCAGAAGTCAGTTATGGACCGGTCCAGCCGGTTACCATGAAGAAAGCCTATAAATAGGCACCTACAGTTTACAGAAACTGTGATTCAGAGTTGTTGAAGTTGTTGATCAGATTATTGTTGAAGTAATTATTAAAGTGGTACAAAGAGTATCAACACAAGAAGATCTAGCAGTTCAAGTGCAGATCTAAGAAGTTGGAGAGAGAGGGCTCCATCCAAGAAATCAGCCTCTAGAACTAGGCTGAGAAGAAGGATTCAGATTCAATTCTGGATCTTAAGTGGCAGAGGTCAAGGAACAACTGCAGAGGATTCAGTCTTATTCAGTTCTACTCAAGAAGATTTGAAGAAAGCTAAGTCAGGGTCTATCCAGCTGAGTTCTTCCAAGAACTCATCAAGAATCTCTCAACTCCCCTCATTTAATTCTGAGTTGTAGAGTTATTATTTGTATTACATTTTTAACTTGTAGGATCCATTGGATCTGAGTGATTTGTAAGCCTATAATTATAAAGGCTGATGGTAGGGCTTGTTAGCCTGAGTGTAGGAGATAGAGATCTCTGAGTGTAGGCCTTGTTGGCTGAGTGTAGGCCTTGATTGGTTGAGTGTAGGCTTTGGGATAAAGCTGAGTTGTAAGGCTTTGGGCCTGAGGTGTAGGAACCAATTTGGGTTCTGAGACAGTGGAGAAGTTTGGCCGAATCTAGTACACTACTAGATAGGCGAAGGGGGAAAGTGGATGTACCCATATCTTGGGGAACCACTATAAAACACTATGTGCTGTGCTGTGATTGTGCTGTGGATCAGCTGTGTATGTTTTGTTATTGCTGTTTGCTGTGCAAAAGTAGTTAGAAATCTGTGATATAACTGTTTGGCTGCCAACAAAGTTAAAAAAGGATTAGGTCACCTATTCACCCCCCCTCTAGGTGTTTAGGTACCATATCTTTCATGCACATAGTTGACACTAGGTGGACTTTCACATACTTGGATGTTTCAAACATCATACATGTTCTCTACTGTTGAGCATATAATAAAAAGGGCATACTATGCAACATGAATGCAACACCCGGGCTTCACCCAAGACACCATATAGCGTATGCATCTAGCACAACATCACATCATTTGGGTACTCATCATTTCCCCATTGGCATAAACCGCAAACAAAGGGGAACCACAATCCCCCAACGGCATACAAGCCGCCACACGGAACTCTTGCCAAGGCCCCACCAGCTCATAGTCGTAGACCCGGGCTTGCCGGCAAACTCAGACTTCTCATGTCATGATTCCATCCAACACACTGACCGATTCTAAGAACCCTTGCTGGACCCCACCCGCTCATGGCCTCATTTCCCGGGCTGGACCCATCCTCGGCATTCCCGTCAATCTCACAAAAAGGGGACTAGTCTCGCCGAGACACTTTCCACACATGACTTGCACGTCACGGGATAGCCAGCCGACCACAGAGACACAGTCACGCCTTGGCATATCACAAACCAAGCCAGTTCCACCATAATCCCTCATTCATACTGCACCGTTCCCGCGCACCAAGGAAAACATCTACCGCCAATAGGGAGCTAACCTTGTCCACCAAGGAAATCATCTACCGCCAATGCGGAGCTAACCTTGTCTGGTTCCGGCTACATGTACTCACACGAGAAAATGGGGAAAGCATCACAAACATCATAAACGGCCTCTTACCGCAACGGGTTTCTACCAACACCCTAAAGCTCGTATGAAACATCACCGGGTCAGACTAACGGTCGCGACCACGGCTTCACCCACCATGTCTAATCCACTAACGGAGCGGATCTCTAATACAAAATCATGCCGGGGACGGACTCAAACGACCCGGAGGTTTCTCTTGAACCTTGGCGACCAAAACCCCTCGCATATGACAGATTGGTGCCCAAAAACCATGGAAATAAGAGATGCAAGACAGCATCCTAAAACCAAGAGGAGAAGTGTCGTTACCTTCCGACTCCTGTTCCTAGCCATGGAAAAATAGCCGGATGAAAATCTTCGCAACAATCTAACCTCCACGGATCTGGACTCGACTCGCGATTTGGAGCACTGAAGCATCTCCAACAGCCGGATCTCTTCTTCACCTTCTTCCTTGCTCTCCCCTCCCTCTCTAGAACTTTAGTAACAGAAAGCTTGGAGAAGAATGAGGGTTTCTAACCCTATTCTCGGACTTAACTCAGCAAGAGCCAACCTGGACCATCATATCCCAAAAGAAAGGGAAGAACGGCCACGATTCGAACTGAAAATCAAAACACCTGGGCCGAACACGGCTTGTGACACGCCCATGTCCAATGCCGTGTTCCCCAATCGATGCCGAAACCGTCGCACCCAAAATAAGATAGGGGGCCTTGACACGCCCGTGTCACATGTGACACGGCCGTGTCCAACCTGAACATGCCTGGGCTCCAGGCCGTGTCCAACCCCTTACACGTCCCGGCTCACAACTCGAGAAGGACACGGCCTGGGACACGCCCGTGTCTCAGGCCGTGTTCGAAGCCTCGACCATCGTCGAACGCAAATCGTCGATCGCTGGCCAGATCGTCGAGCGCTTGCCAGAACCACGATCATTGGCCTGATCGTCGAACTAACATTTTCGACCGCGCAAATCGTTGAGCGCAGATCATCGATCGCTGGCCAGATCGACGATCGCTGGAGAGATCGACGATCTCTGGCGAGGTCGACGATCTCTGGCGAGATCGTCGAACAAAAATCGTCGAACGCAGACTCGACCACACTTCGTCGACTTCAAATCGATGACCTCCTGGGCTCTTGACGAGCCTGAGCTAGACACGGCCAGGGACAAGCCCGTGTCCTAGGCCGTGTGACCCCCAACTAAGACCCAATCTTGGACAAAAACATTGATCGTCCCTCTTTCAAATTTTGGGGCGTTACACTCAACGCGTCTGGACTTAGACAGATTTTCTGTCTACATCTTCTTAAGGTTTGACATCACACTGGTCTGTCGACTCTTTCTTCTTTGGTTATTGAGTGAACTGCCTTCACTCAATGCTTCTGGACTTAGCCAGAATTCTTGACAGATCTTCAAATGCTTTGACTACTTGAGCTTGACTCAACGCTTCTTTCTTCAGGCGTTGAGTGAGCTGTCCTCACTCAATACTTCTGGACATAGAAATAATTCTTGCTTGCCAATTCTGAAGCTTTGACAGACTGAGCTTTACTCGACGCCTCTTCAAATATGGTGTTGAGTGAACTACCTTCACTCAACGCCTGTGGACTTAGTGCATATCTACTTTGTAAACTGTTAGGCTTTGACTGTCCATGCTTTACTCAGCGCTTTTTGGAATCTGGTATTGAGTGAGCTGCCTTCACTCAATGCATGTAGACTTGGACAAATTTCTATCTCTCCAACATTCTTTCTTGTGACCACCTGTCAATATCACTTAGACAACCTATCTAAACTTTTTCCTATGAACATCCTGCATACGTTGAACTTGAACATACATCAAATACAATTATGCTCTTAATATTGATGGTGATGCCTCTTCAAATCCAAATGCAAGGAACATTGAAGGACAATATTCCCAACAAGTTTCGATGACAGTTCAAATGGATTTATGATTGTGATTGTTTGAATATTATTCTTGAAATATTATGCTTGCGTTTTGTCCATTGGAGTAGCCTAGGAGGCCTAGCCTTTTGTATTGTGATTTTCCATTTTCTTTTGTTGTGGTTAGGGTATAAGAGTCATGGCTGCGATGTCTTTGAGATAGACATGAGCTAGCAAGCGAGATGGAGGAATGCAACCCGCAGTGAAGTGATGCGGAGGCCTATGACCCGCGGTTATGCGAAGCGGTGGCCTGCGACCCGCGTCAGTGCAAAGCGGTGTCTGCGACTCACATAGTAATTAGTTTTCTTTTTCTGCGTTTAGCGATAACAAACAACCCCCTATAATCCCGACGATTAAAAGACTTCGATCTCAAGTTCATTCTTGATTGTAAAATCCACCTTTTCGTGTTCCTTAAGAGAGTCGAAATTGGGGGAGGCTTCATCCCTTTTTCCTTTAAAATAGATTGTCCCAATTACAAAGAAATTTCGATATGTAAAAATTCCCCCGAGTTAGAGAAGAATTAAAATGTTAGGGAGGAAGTGATTCAGCCATCAGATAGATCTTTCAATAGCACTCTACTAGAGATTCTATATGACATACGTTACATGCATATTTTTTAAAGATTACACCAGGGCAATAGATGGTACACATGTTGACTTGTGCAGGCCAGTTGGAGATCAAGTACCCTATATTAAGAGTCATGTCAAAACAACAAAAAAAATCTAATTTTCAAAAAAATCATTTTCTCAAACACTATTTCCTATAAGTAACTTTTTATCAACGTTGAATTTGAGTTTGTTGGACCCCACAAGTGCAGTCGAGTTAATGCATTTTTGGGCAAATTCTATTTTTGTCTACGCTCAACTAAGATAGTTTAGACATGTACAAAGGAGACCATTAGAGACACCTGTTAGGTATTGTGAGAGTCTAATAACTAGGAATGTTAGACGAGGGAGGGGTAGATCAATAAAGTCTTGAAATGAAACTATAAGAAAAGTCATGATGTACTTAGGCATTAATGAGATTATGATAAAGATAAGGCACAGTGACAACATATGATTCATATTGCCGACCGCACTATAGTGAGATAAATGCATAGTGATGTTCTTGTTGTGTTGTTTAATAGAAATAAAAAGAAAATTTAGTAAAAGAGTAATTTTGAAATTACAAAAAAACTAGGGACTATGAGTGCAAATAAAGCCCACTCATGTTGGGCGCTGCTTAAATCGCGCCCAGACCTTGCTATAATATTGGAGCCTGCCTGATCCCTCAACCCCGGGCCTAAACAGGTCCCGCCAAAAGACCTCCAACATTTTAAAATGCTGGGTAGCATTTTAAATTATTGCGCCAAGCATTTTAAATGTTGGGCACGCTGGACAGCATTTTTTAATGCTCGGCAGCGCTGCCCAGTATTTTTAATGTTGGACAGTGTTGCCCAGTATTTTGGGCCAGCATTAAAAAATGGTGCGGCCAGCATTAAAAAATGCTCGGCCCGACATTTTTTAATGCTGGGAGCTAGCTTTCATGTTGGGCCTGGCCAGAGCCCGAGCCAGGCACCAGGCCGGATCTTGGTCAAATAAGAGGGTCTGTTGAGCCCCCTTAGGCCTGACCTGGATCCGGCCTGGGCTTAAACAAACTTGTGCCTTATCGGGCTCAGAGACAAGCAAACCTGGGCTAGCAATTGAGCACAGGCCAAATTTGCACCCATACTTGGGACGGACTAACCAGTCTATTGTTCAATTTCTTAATAATATACTATAGAATCTAAATAAATGGCCGGAGAATATCGTCTCTTATTCACTCACCTCCGTCTCTGCCGATGGGGTCCTCTTACGCCCATCCATTCCTCTCAGCTACCATTTTCTTCCCCAAGTCTCCTAACCTGCAACTCCCCTCCTCTTCGTCCCCTCCCCGTTACCACTCTCTCAGATCCCGCTTTTGCTTTCATTCGTCCTTCCAATCTCCCGCCCAGCCTTCTCCCACCCTCACCACCAATAACTACAACCATCTAATCCAATCGCTCTGTAAGCAGGGAAATCTCAACCATGCACTCAAGCTCTTCTCCCATGAGCTCAACCCCACTCAACACACCTACGAGTCCCTCATCCTCGCCTGTTCCCGTCAAAACACCAAATCCTTTGCTTTAGCCATCGATGGCCGCCTTGCAGCAGACGGATTCTACAATGACCCCTTCCTCTGCACCAAGCTGATCAATATGTACTCCCATTTTGGTTCCCTTGAGAGCGCTCGCAAGGTGTTCGATGGAACTCCTGAGAAGACCATCTTCGTCTGGAACGCTCTCTTGAAGACCCTAGTCATGGCAGAAAAGGGCGATGAGGCGCTCTCCCTGTTCAGCGAAATGGCTCACAATGGAGTCCCCTTTGACAGCTTCTCCTACTCTTTCGCGCTCAAGGCCTGCTTGGCTTCCTCGCCGCCAGCACCCGCGCTGCTCGGGCAAATCCATAACCATGTCATTCGAGCCGGTTTTGTATCCAGGGTCCATGTAGTGACAACCCTTGTTGATTGCTATGCGAAGATCGGAAATGTTGTCTCTGCTCGGACAGTGTTTGATGAAATGCCCCACAAGAATGTGGTTTCCTGGAGCGCCATGATTGCTTGTTACGCGAAGAACGGAAGACACTTTGCCGCTCTCGAAATCTTTAGGGAGATGAACATGATGAGAGACCCTGAAATTATTCCTAACTCGGTAACAATGATCAGTGTTATCCAAGCTTGTGCTGGTTTGGCTGCTTTGAATCTTGGAAAGGTGGTCCATGGCTATGTTCTCAGGAGAGCGCTCAACACCATTGTATCTGTGATGAATGCCCTGATTTCCTTGTACGCTAAGTGTGGAAGGTTGGATCTTGGGCAACAAATCTTCGACAAAATGATCTATATTGTCCCTAGGAATGTTGTTTCATGGAATTCGATGATTTCAGGGTTTGGGATTCATGGTTTTGCAAAGGAATCAATCCGGATATTTGAAAAAATGATTGGTGCTGGCATTTCTCCAAGTCCTATTACATTTGTAGGCCTCCTGGGTGCTTGCAGCCATGGGGGGCTCATCGACGAAGGCAGGAGATTGTTTGATTCGATGCACAAGGAACATAATCTGCTACCTCAATCAGAACACTATGCATGTATGGTGGATCTACTCGGCCGTGCTGGCCAACTAGACGAAGCAGCAAAGCTAATAGAAGAGATGAAGATTGAGCCAGGCCAAACTGTATGGGGTTCCCTTCTTGGAGCCTGCAGAATTCATGGCAACATAGAGCTTGCAGAGAGAGCTTGTTCCCATCTGTTTGCACTTGAGCCATGGAATGCTGGCAACTACATTCTTTTAGCTGATATTTATGCGGAGGCTAAGTTGTGCGAAGAAGTCCGTAGAGTCAAGAACCTTCTGGAGGAAAGGGGGCTGCATAAGTTGCAAGGTTGCAGTTGGATTGAGGTGAGGAAGAGGCTATATTCTTTTGTATCTGTTGACGAGTTGAATCCACAGATTGAGCAGGTCCATGCCTTGTTGACTGAGTTAGTGAAGCAGGCAAAGGAGATCGGTTATGTTCCTAATACTAAATTTGTTCTCTGTGATCTTGAACATGAGGAGAAGGAGAAGATTGTGATGGGTCATAGTGAGAAGCTTGCCCTGGCTTTTGGGCTCATTAGTAGTGAAAAGATTGATGTTATCAGGATTACTAAGAACTTAAGGTTGTGTGAGGACTGCCATGAATTGACAAAGATCATTTCGAAGTACATGAATAGAAAGATTCTTGTCAGAGACGTGAATCGGTTCCATCATTTCAGCGATGGATTTTGTTCATGCATGGATTATTGGTGAAGATGGGTTTGAGATTGTTGACATGATACATGCAAAGAATTTCTGTGTTCTTGTGAGAGATCTCAAAGTCTGCACAGCATTTAACTGTGGATACACTTTTATTTGCAGGTCTGGCTCTCTGGATGTGATGATATATTTATATTCACCATTTTAGAACTGGATTCACAATTTTGAATCCAGGTTCCGGGTTCTTCTGCCTTACTCTGAATTGCCAAGTAAGAACGTGAACACTGTCCACCATTATGCTTATTTGAACATTGTCTGAATTCCCCTACCTATTGTTGGGGTTCTGATCTCACAAATGAAGCGGGACGGGCTCTGAGAATGATGGTGCTTGCACGCTAATGCAATCCTATGTGCATTTGTGAAATGAATGTGATCAAACCCAATGTAAATGATGTTGTTTTCAATTTATCCGGAATTAAAAATTAGAAACAAGTTTATAAGAGGCCAGCAAATCAACACAGTGCTCACAATAATTTTTCGCCCGTGTAAGGAAACAATCACACACTTTTCACAAGTGATGATTTCCACTACAACTTGTACTAATGAAATATATGATTTAAACTAAATTCTTTTTTTTCGGTATGTCCAAAAAATAACAAAATGCCTATCTGGTATTTGCATAATAGGTTTTCCAAACAAATGACTCGAACAAAAGCCTTTTAAAGAACTTCACCTCTGTGAAAGATGGAGTCAAAGTAGTCTTTGTTGGATCTGACAGAGGCATTATCAAAGACTATGGTATGATCACCATTGACATAGTCTCAATTAAAAAGTGACTTATGTGAAATGATTGCAACACAACCTTATAAGCATAAATCAAATATGTGAGTTGTCTTTGAGTTTCACAAGGATAAGTGTCTGATCAAAAACTCTATAAACTTTGAAATAATACTATGAGACACTAGGAGTGGAAATGTGTATTGCTTAAATTTTCTATGCTTAGATTCTTTTACACCTATATTTCTTGTAGCAAATGACAGAAACTCTCTTTGCGTACAATTACACGAGATTTGCTCACATGAAGTACAAGATAATTAGTAAAACTATTTTTAAAAAAATCTTTTCAGAAATGGACCTAACCTCAAATACAGTAATGAGGACACTTGTTCTGCCTGCCAAATGGGTAAACAAACAAGGGTCACCTTTAAGAGCATATGCTCCAAAGATTCTGAAAGGTGCTTATATTTATTGCACATGAATTTATTTTGTCCATTGTCAATTCATAGCTTAGGAAGGGCGATATATACTTTGTGGTAGTTGATGACTTCTCTAGGTTTGCATGGATATTCTTCTTTAAGAGAAAGTTTGGTACCATGGACATGTTTCTGTCTATTGTCAAACAAGTTCAACATGAGAAGAACTGTACAGCGGTCAAAATCATAAGTGACCATGACACATAATTTCAGTTTGAAGTTATGATAGAATTTTGCAAAGGACAATGTATGCTTCAGGAATTCTCTTCTCCAAGAATCCCACACCGAAATGGAGTTGATGAGAGAAAAAATAAAACTCTCATGAAAGCTAGTAGAATAATGTTGAGTGACTCTTCACTGATAGAATATTGTAGGCTGAAGCTGTCAACATAACCTGCCATCTGTAGAATAGAGCTTTTATCACCAAGGATCATAAAAACACTTCTTATGAACTAGGGCTGAGCATATTATTCGAAACTCGAAAGTCGTTCGAAAATCGTTCGAAAATTGAGCCGAATCGGAATCGGTTAAAATTGATTCGACTCAATTTGAGTCGATTCAATTTGACTCGAATCTGATTTCGAGTCGATTTCGAGCCAGCCCTGAATCGCTCGAAATATAATTCGAATAACTCGAAATAATTAAAAAAATTATGTATTTATTAATATATTCTTATTTCAAGATTAAAAATAATAAAATTTAAAGCTAAATAAAAAATTTAGACTTTACGTGTTTCATTTACTAAATTTATAGGTTCCCCAATTTGATTTTGAGCAAATTAGGAATAAAACAAAAAATGCTCAATTTTGAGCCGATTTGATTCAGTTTTGAGCCGTTCCCATTCGATTTCGAGCCGACTCGATTCGATTTCGAGCCGACTCGGAATCGAGTCATTTCGAGTCGAGCAATTGATTTCGAGTCGATTTCGAGCCGAGTTCGAGTTGAAAATTTCGATTTCGAGCCGAGCCAAAATCGCTCGAACTCGACTCGATATCAGCCCTATTATGAACTAATGAAAGGAAAACAAAACCAACTTTGGTCAACAGTAAGAACTTTGGATATAAGTGTTTTGTGTTAAATAATGGAAAATCCTATTTGACTAGGTTTACTGAAAAATATTTTGAGGGGATTTTTGTTGGATACAGTAGCCACAGTAAGACGTATAAAATATTCAACAAAAAGATTCAAGTTGTTGAAGAATTCATTAATGTTGTATTTGATGAAACTATTATGATACACATGGGCTGGCCTAGTTATTCTAATGATACGAGCTTAGAATTAAAGATGGAGTTGATCATTGATGACAAAGCTGAAGTCAATGAGTCTACCTCACCTGTTGTGATTGATAAGGAAGAGAATTGATCACCAGAAGAAGTGTAGGAACTTGCAAAAGAAGTTCAATAGGCTGAAACTGAGGCATGGAGACTCCAAGAAGACTACCAACTGCCTAAAATATCTATATGATCACTAAAGCCATCTAATTATTGGAGATGCAAGATAGGTGTCTTGGCCAGAAGTAGAATCTAGAATGAATATTTCTGAGCTTTTTATATAAGTAGAACCAAAGAGATTTGAAAAAGCCAATTTAGACCCCTTTTGGATCATGATTAAGCAAGAACTGAATCAATTCAAAAGGTGTAAATTATGAAAACAAATTTGTAGGCCCAAACATTAGAATGTTATTGGAACAAAGTGAGTATATAGGAACAAGTTAGATGAGAGTGATGTCATCATTAAGAGTAAAGCAAGACTGGTTGCAAAGAGATACAAACAAAAAGAAGGAATTGAATTTGACCAAACTTTTGCACCAGTAGCCAGACTTGAAGTAATAAAATTGTTTCTAGCATATGCAGCTCACAAATGATTCAAAGTATATATTAAATGGATGTGAAATCTGCTTCCTAAATGGAGATCTCAAAGAGTAAATATATGTAGAGCGGTCTCCAGTATTTATTGTTGCTAACCTAACTGAGTATGTCTATTTCTTAAGGAAAGCACTATATGAGTTGAAACATGCACCTAGAGCTTGCTATGAAATCTTATCTAGTGTTCTCATTGAAAACTATTTTTCAAGGAGAAAGATAAGTTATTATTTTCAAGTGAAGTAAAAGACAAAATTTTGCTTGTTCAAATATATGTTGATGACATAATATTTGGATTTACTGATGACATATTTTGCAAAAAGTTTACTAACTTAATATAAGGGAAGTTTAAAATGGGTTGCATGAGAGAGCTAAAATTTTTCCTAGGCCTCCAAGTAAAACAACTTGAAGATGGAATTTTTATTTCTTAGACCAAGTTTATTAAGAAGTTGATGAAGAAATTTGGAATAGAAAGTACCTCCACAATAAGAACTCCCAGGAGATCCAATGTATCATTGAGTAAGGATGAGAAAAGAAAATCTTTTGATGAAACATGTACAAATGCAACATCGGATCACTACTCTACCTAACTGTCAGTAGACCTGATATTATGTTCTATACATATTTCTGTGTCAGGTATTAAGTGAACCCTAAGAAATCTCACTACTCTTCTACAAAGAGGATTTTAAGATACCTTAAGGGTACACCTAATCTTGATCTTTGGTACCCTAGAAATAATAACTTTGAGCTAAGAAGCTATTCAGATGCAGACTTTGCAGGTTGCAAAGAAGACAAAAAAGCACATCAGACATATGTCAATTCTTTGGAAAGAGACTAATCTTATGGAGTAGAAATAAGCAAACAAGTGTATCAATCTCAACTACTGAGCCAAAATACATCTCAGTTGGGAGTTGCTATGCACAGTTACTGTGGATATATCATTAGCCGGAGGATTATAATATAAAGATCAACAAGACAAAAATGTATTGTGACTCTTCTAGTGTAATACCAATTACTAAAAATCCTGTGTCGCATAACAGGGCCAAACAAATTTTGATAAGGCATCACTTCATCAGGGAATATGTAGAAAAGGAAGATATCTATCTTGAGTATGCCCTCACTAACAACCAAGTAGCAAATATCTTTACTAAGCCCCTTGATGAAGCCAAATTTAATCTCTTTAAAATTAAATTAGGTATGTTAAATGTAGAATAATCCTCAGTTTAAAAACTCCTATTAAAATAAATTTCACTCATATAAAATGTTGATTAAATAAATAGTCAACTTAGTAGAACAAACCTAGATGAATCCATAAACTTTTCTAAGTTTTGACAGAATTCTGGTGGATGTTATATTTGATGCTCAGAGATGCAATCAAATTTGTGTTGATTCGGCTGGACACAACTTTCTTCACACTGAAGGGATTCAAATGGAAGTTACGAAATTCATGCAGATATGAAGGTAAATTGAAGTTAATTCAGCTAGAAGCATCATTCATCAAATAAATAGCTAATTGTCAGCATTAATTAAGTTAAATGACTCAAATCTATTTAAACAGGTACATGCTCTATGGCATTTTGAAACAAATATGTATAAATAGTGATGACTGTTCGATTAGGTTACGCTTTCATCTTCCCTAAACCCTTCGACCACACCACCCCTTGCTGTCTCGAACATGGTTCTCCATGTCGCCTAAAAAATTAGAAGAGTCATTCAACGTTGGAAGCATGCTAGTCATGGGAGGATTTTCCAGGGGAGAAGAAAGTCTGGAAGTTGTAATAGCCTTGTGCACGAATGTTGGGTTAGAATACGTCCTATCAGAGCCTACAAAGATTCTGGAAAAAGAAGTGCATGAGTTCTACCAACATGCATAAGTTTCTTCATCTGGAAGAACAATCAAATCCAAAGTGAATGCACATCGGGTAAGAGTTCATACCAGTGCCCTCACCCTTGCTTTGAAACTCTAAGTTATCCCAAACGGAGATGCGGAAGATGAAGTCAACAGCATTGATTTTGAGGAACCTCTACAGTGGCGTGGTTATTCTGAAACTCCCTCATCTACCCTATATAAAAACAAAATGTTCACAACATGAAATCTTTTGACCGATATAATAGGGAAGGTACTCATATGCAAACCGAGATCGCACAACAGAATCTACAATGATATGTTTGAACTAATAACCCTGATCATTCTGCACAAAAAAATCAACTGGAGTAAGGTGTTGCTAGATGTTAGAAACTAGGCCGGGGTCAAGGCTCCGAATGAACTACGGGAATATTGGGACAATCCGGATCTGGCCGACTACAGTCGAATGACAACAACATCCCCAACCAAATCTCCGTGCAAGGATCTGAATTATCTATGTCAATATTGCACGGTAGGTTGTTGAGCGCCGAGATCGAACCCCCAACCTCCTTTATAAGAGGGGACTAACACCACATCCCATTTCAAACTTGAAACTATTGAACTTGGCTTCATCAAGAGGCTTAGTAAAGATGTAAGCCACTTGTTTGTCAATGAGGACAAACTCAAGGCTGATATGTTCCTTCTCTTCATGCTCTCTTATGAAGTGATATCTAATTTCAATATGCTTAATCCTACTCTGTGATACATGATTTTAGCTATTGAAATTGCACTAGAAAAGCAATAACACATGATAGTTTTACTTAGTTGTATGTTGTAGTTCTGAAGTTGATGTTGTATCCACAGAAGCTGCGCGCAGCAGCTCCCTGCTGAAATATATTCAGATTCTGCTGTTGAAATAACAACATTGGTTTGTTTTTTGCTGCTCCAGGACACCATCCTTCTCCCTAGGAATTGACAGGTACCATAAGTACTTTCCTGTCTTCCTTGTAACCATAGTCTTTAGTAACTCCTCTTTATAAACTACCAAAAATTACTTTGGGTCCATTCCTCACTGGAGTGTAATCCTTCAAATGGCTCATTGTTCCAGTCATGTGCTTGGAATATCCACTATCCAAGTACCAAATTGGCATTTGATGGGTACTTGGACTAACCTGCAATCACAAAATTAGTTTACCTTAGGTACCCAAAAAAGTTTGGGTCCTTGGTTCTTGTTAACATAAAAATGAGTACTCCTAGCAACAGCCTTGACAGGAAGGCTTTTCTTTGCACTAGGCACACTAGGGTTATGCCAACGATCAATGATAAAGTTTTCCATCTTGCCACAACACCAGTACTCATGAATATTATATCTCCTATTCTAAACATCCTTAGATGTGTGTGATCCATCAGATTTTTTTGTTCAGAGGGGAGTGCAGCAACCCTCTTTCTATTTCTTTCAGCTAGAATATGGCTGAAGGTTAGCCTGCCAGCAGGTTCTTTTGGTTTATTCTGACTGACAACATGTGTTTACTTTGCAGCTGACAAGGTTTTGATGACATCAAAAATAGCCAAGTGAGGCTTACTTGCAGTCTTGCTCATAACCTTATTCTTTGATGAAAGAACTTGAAAGGAGGCCGCAACCTTACCTTTGAGTGTGGGTGCTGGAGCACCAAACACAAATTGTCTATGGTGGGCCATTTGGATTTCTTCATGGGGAGCCTTCAAGGCACTCAACCCCATGCCCTTTCTTCTTCCATTATAAGGTGCACTATTGCCCCTACAGGAAGAACTTCTATGCTTCCAGTGACCATACATGTTGTTATGGTCATACCTGTTAGAAGGGAAAACTACCTTCTGAAAGGTGGTTTGAGAAACAACTGTAGCCTTGCCTTTTCTTTTGAAATGGGCATGTCTAACATTCCACTTGAACAATCCCCTCTTATTAGTTTGCGAGGAGAATGAGACTATCAGTGGTAACGCTGTCTTAGGCTTAGAGAACTTTTCCAATAGCATCCTCTATTTGAGGAGCTTCTCTTTAAGATCCTTAATGATCTTGCACTTCTGAATTATGGTACCCACTTGGATGATAGTGATTGTCTTTAATGGACTAATGTTTTTGCTCATCTAAGCTTGCAGTGGAGAAGACTCAGTTTGCAAGTAATTAGCTTATTGTAGAGAGACAATCTCTTCAGCTTGCATCTTGAGAAGGTTCTTGCACTTCTTCAGAGCTTCCAGGAGATCACCATAACTATCAATCAATTGATTGGCATCCTCATCAGGTTCTGGTCCATCCTCCTTATTGGAAGAAGAGGATGCCTCAAAATCTGGGCCAGTCTCATAGTCAGAATCAAAAAGAGAGATTGGCTGAGAGATTACCATATCAGGATTGTCCTCATTATCTTCAGTAGTGTCCATGAGGCTGTAATATTCTTCAGCTTCCCAGTCACTATCCTCAGAGGATAGTGGTGCCCTATGCCCACTTAGGTAGTAGGATGATCTTCATCCTGGATATTAGACCAATGTAGGCATCTTCATCTTCAGATTTTGTAGTCTCAGAATCACTATCTAACAAACTTGGCTTCTTCTTAGCTAAGAAGGCCTTGTCCACCTTCTTGTCTTTGTGATAACTTTTATCATTGGACCTCTTGCTCTCTTACCTCTTAACAGGATAGTCGTCAATGACATGTCCTGACCTATTGCAGCAGTAGCAAACTACATTAGTTTTAAAATGTTTGTTCTGTTTGGAATCATACCTATCCCAAGAGGGGTCTTTTTTGGACTTGTCCGGGTTGGCTTGTGGCTTCCTTGAGTTAAAGCTAGAAGAGCTCTTATTCTTCCACTGTCTTCTTCTACTCAGCATCTTTTTGAACTGCTTGGAGAACAAGGTCAGTTCTCCATCAGACAGCTTATCTCTAGAAGTGCTAGGTGCAGAATTGTCTGACTTAACTGCCCTTCTTGGTGGAGAAGATGTCTTCTCCCCGCTCCTTCTTGAGGCTTTAACTTTGAAGGCCACAGACTTTTCTTTGTTGAGAGAACTAACAACATCTTCAGCTTCTCTCGAGTTTAGCTAAAGTTCATGAGACAGCAGCTTGACAAACAAATTTTAACGCAGTGTGTTGGCCAAGTTACCTTCTTCCCTTATGGAACAGATCTTTATGTCCTACTCTTTGTTGAGTGATCTCAGGAATTTATCATTCAGCTCAAAATTAGAGAACTGTTGTTTGTCATAGGTGATCAGACTGTTCACTATTTTGAAGAATTTCTCATAGCAATCAGCTATAGAATCCTTCTTTCCTTGCTTGAAGGTCTCATACTGCTGGTTGAGGGATTTTTTGTTATCCCTTACTTCCTCTGTCCCCTCCATGTAGACTATTAGTGAGTTCCACATCTCCTTAGTTGTCTTGCAGTAGACCAGATTCTGGAAAGTTGAATCATCTATGACACTGACTATTATATTTTGGGCCCTCTAATCCATGGTGGCTTGTACCACCTCATCTTTAGTCATCTCTGAGTATTTCTTAGGAACCTTGATGTCGGCATCTATAAAAGTTTGCTTTAGGATTGAGGGTGACCTAGAGGGGGGGGGGGGTAAATAGGTCTAATTTAAATCTTGACTACTTTTTGGATTCTGAGATTTACTATTTTATGTTTATTACCCCAGTCAAATAAAACAAGAAAAACTATTCAGGAATTTAATAAAATCACAGCACAATAATCAAAGCATATTACACACAGATTTATAGGGGTTTCCCAATTTATGAGTACATCCATTTTCCCCATTCGCATATCTAGCAATGAACTAGATTCGGTCAAACTCCTCCTTCTTTCTTTACTCATATCCCCAGATCTTACAGCTCAGAGCCCAGGTGGCTCGTACAGCTCAGACTTTACAAGTCTTACCACTCAGATCACCAAGATCCTACACCTCAATTTCTTTCCAAGAACTCTACCTTAGAGTGTATCCACACTACTACTCCTCAAACAACTCTTGCCCTACAACTCAGAACAATCAGTTCCTAAAACTCAGATAAATAGCCACTTCTCCTACCTCAAGAACTCAGCCTTACCTCAGTCTTTATAACACAGGCTTACAACTTAGAGAAATTGATTCTTCTACACTCAGATCTACAATTAGATCTTACAAGATTTATAATGTTGAAAAAAAATAAATTCTGAATTAGTCAACCAGCAAGAGAGAAACGGGTGACTGCTTCTTGAACTGATCTTGATAAGTCAGCTTCCCTTGATCCTTGTCGTAATTGATTTCATCCAACCCTTCTTAGCTTTTCAAAGCTTCTTGAAGATGAAATTAGGGTAGATCTAGGCTGGAGAATGTTGAAGTCGATTCTTGATCTGCCTTCTCTGCGCCTTTTGAATTCTAGCAGATTACTTTTTAGATCAGGGAAGAGATATTGAACTGATGCGCTCCTTGATCTTCTTTTTCTTCTGTGCTGCAACTCCAATTGCTTCTCCAATTTTTTTCTCTATTTATGTAGAGTTGATCCCTTTATATAGGCTCTATCAAAGGTAAACGACTGATCTGGTTAATTACTGACATCTGACAGTTCTGACAGCTGTCAGATCCTCTCGCTTGATTTCTGCACTTAGGAAACAACTCTGCTTGAAGTGTTGGAACTTTACTATTGGATGTGTCGACACCAGTCCTGGGTGTCGACACTACTCTTGTAGTGATGTCGACATACTTCTGAATGTGTTGACACAGCCTTCACCTTGTGTCGACACAGCTGATGTAGAATGGGTCGACACTAGTCCTGAGTGTCGACACAGTTGTTCTTTGTCTTGTATCATAGTGTCGACCCAAGTCCTGGGTGTCGACACAACTTTCTCCTTAACTCAGTACTTCTTATTTAAGTGTGTCGATACTAGTCCTGAGTGTTGACACAGCTACTTCTTGTCTCAACACAACTTTGACAAAGGTGTCAACACTTGCTTAGTGTCTCGACACTTTTGTACTTAGATTTATTTTCCTGCACACAAGAACTTAACATTCATTAAATACAACTATGTGTATATCTTTGAGCTGAAAGGACTTCTTCAAATAAAGTACATTATGACCAATGTACCGAACAATCTTCCCCTATTTGGAGAAGTCATAACCCCAATTCAATGATAAACACATTAATACAAAAATATTATGATTAAGACATTAAGATTATAGTGATGTACAATATGTGAAATAACACAGATAAAAACACATATTTCATTAGACATTAACAACAATAATGCTGACCAGAAAGTAAAGCAAACAATTGCAATCCTAATTAATAGCACAAGAAATGTTGTGCAAACCAAAATTTTCATTAATTGTTTGTCAAAAGATTTACAACTATAAACTTTGGTTATTCAATATTTATAGAACAAATTTTACCTGAGATTCAAAACTAAGAACATCCAGTGGTAACTCTGGTTCTCTGATGACAATGCCCTTTCCAGATTGGACTTTGGCTTTAACCTCAGGCACCTTGTCATCAGCTATCTTTTTCCCTTTGTCAACATTGAATTTTGAAATTTGTTCTGCCTTGAGCCTTTATCTTTCAAAATAGTGGTCTGACTTTGGGAAATATTTGCTAGGATCAACTAAATTAGCAGGTATCTTACCAGTCTTTAGATCATGTTTGAAGTTCTGGATAACCTCTTGCTGCTTCAAATGTTTAGCTCATTCTTGCTCTTGGTACCATTTTCCCCTATCTGTACTATTGACATTAACTGCTTTCCATGTAGTGAGGATTATTGATCTGGACGTTGAGCTCCATTGCTCAAAGTATGGTCATGTTTCAGATTGTTTCCTAAATCTTTTCTTTGATAGCTGTGCTTCTTTTAATTTAATCATAGCAGATTCATACATCTCCACCTCTTCACATATAATAGTTTGAACTGGTGGTGGAGGACTGTACATATGTTGGACAGCAGCTTGGAAAGCCTCAAATGGAACTTGTGTTGCAGGATTGTACATAGATGGACCAGGGGCTTGAATGGCTTAAATTGGAGCTGGTAGACAACCAGACTCAGTAGTTTGATCTCCATCATACCATAGGGGAGAATAGCCTGAAGTGTCTCTAATATTGTTTGATATCTTGGTAGCATGTTCAGAACTGGCCCTTAGCATTACCCTCTCCCTCTTTATGACTTCTCTTTCAACATAATCTCTCAGATCATTCTTGTGAAACCTTACCTGTTCATCTAGATAATTAATTCATGATGTTAAAGAGTTCTTGATTTTAATTAAATGTTCATTTAACTGTTTGTCAGATTCTTTTATATCTTTAAGTAGTGAGGCTGAATGTGTGGTCAGTTAAGTATCCATCTCTGTTGTGGAAGTTGTTATCTTACTTTCTAGAGTAGAAGCCTGCTCAGTTAACTTGACCAATGTTTATGTATGTATGACAGTCATGTTTTCATCCAAAATTCTTTGATTTTCAAGGACATATCCTTGTTTGACAATCATTTCATCTTCAGTCTTCTTAGCTTCTTGCTATTGTTATGCAATATAAACAACAACATTTGCTCCCTTCTCAAAGAAATTAGTCATATCTGTTTTCAGGAGATTTACTTCAAATTCTATTGACTTTATGTCCTGAGCCAGGTGAAACTGCAGATTCTTATTACTTTCATCTACATAGTTTTCAAGTTGTATTCTTTGTTGGTTAAACATAATTTGTAGTTGCACAAGCAGTGAGCTTGTGTCCTCTGGATGAGCTGGAGTTGGTTCAGACTGTGTAAGCCTTTTATACCTCCTACTTCTCTTTTACAAATCAGATAACTTTCTTTTCTTCTGCAGAGACTCTTCTTCTTCCTCAGATTCAGAGGAACTTAATTCTTCATCTGTTAGTGTATTTTTGGCTTTGTCAGTATCTGGGTCCAACTCCCCATCAACAATTGCATCTTTCTCTTTAATATTGATGTTCTCCAAGTGAACTTCATCCTGTTTAACTTCAACATCATGTGCTGGGTTCTCAGCAGTTACATTTATCTCCCCTGGATGTTAGTTCCTTTAAACAAAAGAATTTCTTCCACTACCTCCTTAGAGGTAGAATCTTCATATTATTTCTCGGGAATCTGCACATCTTGTGCAAGTGTCTCAACTTCTCCCCCAACTTTATTCTTAAGTATTTTTACATCAGTCTGTTTGGGGAATTCATCCTCCCTCTCTTTCTCAGACATTTCCTATTCAGGAATCTTTGATTGTTTCAGTTCTTGTACAACATCCATAATCATAACATCTACTGCATCCATTTCAATTTCAGGCAAATTAATGAGGTTCTCCCCCTCAATTGGTTCTTTTCTAGAATTTTCTCCCCCTGTACCTGATCACTTGTTCCAGGTGAGAGTCTTGGAGATTTTCTTTGTTCTTCCTCAGCATCCTTATCTGAAATAAACTCCACTTGTTCCTTAGAATCACATGAGGACTCAACTTCCTCTACCACTGCTTTCTTGCCTTTACCTCCTTTATTTTCTTGAGTTCTGGATTCTCCTTAGACAAGACCATGTCTCATATTGACAAAATCCTTAGGTCCATTCTCCTCATGTAGTTGATTTTTTTCCGACTTTCTGGTTGATATTATCTGAAATTATCTTAACCAAATACATACTAACAATTATGCCCATATTGGGCTTCTGAATCCCTTCTGCAATCTTATCAAACACAACCCTGTTCCAATCAGTCTTTATTCTGAAAATAAATCTTGTCATTAGGCTAAACATGAAGGTTGAAATCCTGTCATGTGCTCCAGTCTTGCAGAAGAGTACCTTTCCTACCACGTTAGACAAAAACTTGCCCTGGGAATTCATTCCCTTCCTGTTTTGTGAACTACCAAACCTAGTGGTTGGAGCCAGTCCACACCACTCTAAGGCCTCTGCAGTCTTGTTGGAATCCAGTTCATCTTCCTGAGCAGTTCTAGGAATATGAAAGACTTTAGTCAGTCTTTTGATTGTGACCTTTACTCCTGCTCCATTTACACTTGACTTGATCTTAGCTGTCTTTGAGTTTAGTCAAGCATTGGAATAGAACTCAGATACTTCTCTCTTCCATATCTTGGTTGATTCAGAAAGCATTTACTCAAGACCTGTCTCATTGACAAGGTTTATCACATTCTTGATCTCTTCTCGTGCGGAGACAAATGCGTTTCGCACTAGTTCATGACCCTTGTTAATGTTGTCGTCCATCTTGGGTGCCATTTGAGTTGAGAGAGCTTGAGATTGAGAGGTGTTGACTAAGGATTTCTAGGTCTCGACACTCATCGAACAGTCTCAAGTTTTCTTGTAAGCGTAGTCGACAACTCCTTACACCTTATATTTATAGTAACTGTCTGTTGAAGGCGAGAAGGTGCGCTGCATTTAGTAATTTTCTAAATATTCAGGAAATGTCCAGTGTCGACACAGAAGACATACTCTTTCGAGATGTGTCGACTTAAGTAGACACAAGGTTCATGTCTCTCGACACATACCTCAGCGTCTCGACACCCTTATATTTTGACACTAAAATTTAATGTCTTGGCACACTGCACCTAATCAGTGTCGACACACTGTCTGGTGTCTCGACACATTACTACCTATTGTGCCGACACACACTCTGGTGTCTCGACACTTTACTAATTATCTCGACACACACTGTGGTGTCTCGACACAATACTTTGACTTGGACAAAGTTTGTGTTCTGAATATAATTTCTTGACTTATATGATGTCTTTCTTGGTTATTTAGATTTGTTGACCGGGTTAGTCATCTTATATAAGTTTTACAAACTTTTGTTGTTACTAATTGAAAATATTTACTCAATGTTCAACATACCAAGTTCAAATTTAAAGTAATTGAACTTGCTTTCATCTAGGTGTTTTGTAAAAATGTCAGCAAGTTGTCTTTCTGTTGGAGTATGCTATAAGCTAATATTTTCTTTTTCAACATTCTCTTTGAGAAAGTGATATCTAATTTTTATATGTTTAGTTCTACTCTGTGAAACATGATTATTAGCAATAGAAATTGCACTAGTAGAATCACAAAACATAACATATTTACTTAGTTGTACATTGTAGTCCAGTAGTTAATGTTGCATCCACAACAACTGTGCATATCAGCTTCCAGCGGATATGTACTCAGATTCTGCTGTAGAAATTGCAACACTTATTTGTTTTTTGCTGCTCCAACATATGAGTCTATTCCCTAGAAACTGACAAGTTTCAGTAGTACTCTTTCTGTCTTCTTTACACCCTACAAAATCTGCATCATATACCTTGGTGAGTCCTTTCTCTGACCCTACAAAGATGACTTTTGGTCCATTCCTAACTAGAGTGTAATCTTTTAGCAGACTCCTTGTTCCAGTCATGTGCATGAAACAACCACTATCTAAGTAGCATATTAGCCTTCATGTGGTACTTGGTTCCAGCTGCAAACACAGAATTAATTCACCTTAGGCACCCAAATAGTTTTTGGGTCTTGGTTCTTATTAGGCCATGCTGTGTGAAATACAACAGGTTTTCTAAACAAAACTGGTTGATTCTTATATGAAGATGTTGTTGGATTATACAAACAATCTAGGGCAAAATGTTCAACCTTCCCACAACACCAACACTCAAATTCATTGTATCTTTTCTTTGGTTGCACATTTGAAGTTGTTCTTTTGTGCAACTTACACTTGACATCCAGCTTCCAATGTAGTGGTGCAAAATTTTCAACCTTACCTTTTAGGTTTTATTGTGATGCATTGGGACCAGATCCAAGGATTCCTTGGCTCCTTTGATTGATCACGCTTTGTGGTGGTTTTTAGCCTTTATTGCTTTTAGATATCTGTCCCTTCTAGCAAAATTCTTTATTGACCTTGCTGGTAGTGCACCTAGAACTCATGTGTCCAGGAACACATAAATCCTTGCATCTGTTAGAAGTCAGATGCTTGGGAGGTAGCTTAACTGGACCCAGTGGGGCTTTACCCTTAAGTTCAAACTTCTTAATAACCTTTTTGTTTTTTACATACTACACCACTTCTAAATAGTGCAGAGAAGATATCTATGATAAGCATCACTGACTTGAGTTTTGAGAACTGAGTCAGGAGTTGTCTTTCCTGGGTGAGCATTGCTTATAGGTCCTTGACAATCTTGACTTGTTCTGCTATTACCTATGCCTGGCTTATTATATATATATATATATAATCTTCAGTTTTTGTAGGTCCAACTTTATTTTGGCCCTCTCCAATTGAAAAGATACTCCCCTCAGAAATTCCAATTCTCTGGTCTGATCCTTAGCACGCTCCTTGTTTGCAATCAAGGCCTTTAATAACTTCTCATATCTGTCGATAAGGTCGTTGAAATCAGCTTCAGAGTCAGAATCATGTTCTCTATTATTTAGGAGTATGAGCATGATTCACTTTCTGATACAGAAAAAGAATCTGAGGTGAAACTAAGAGATATTGGTTTTACCTTAGCAGGACTTGAAAAGTCCTAATCTCCTTCTCCTAATTGGGTCTCCTCAATAGCCATCAGGCCTATGAGAGCATTCTCCTCTTTTGATTCTGATGAATCAGACTCACTATCAGATAGTGTAGACTGTTTCTTTGCCAAGTGATTTTTATCAGCCTTCTTGTGCTGTCCAGTCTTCCAGTTCTCTGACTTTTTCTCCTTTCTTTTTGTTAGGTAATCAGCTATGACATGCCCTTGCCTATTACAACAATAACACACAATATTAGTCTTAACATATTTATTTTGTGAAGATCCATACTTGTCCCTAGATTTCTTCTTCCTGTATTTCTTTGGATGATTGGTCTTCTTGAGAGAAGAGTCTCCACCTGGACCCTTCCAGCTGCCTTGCCTTCTTCTCCTCAACATCTTCTTGAACTGTCTAGAGAAGAGATACAGTTCCTCCGCAGTCGGGTCTTCTCCTAATGAGGATAATTCTGTACACTCAGAGACTGTGTCTTGTCTCTCTGAGAGTTTTGACTTTTCTTTGACCTTCCTGGATGTCTCAGCCTTTAGGCCAAGGACTTTTCTCTGTTGTGTGCTCTAGCTGAATCTTCTTCAGACTTCCTGAGATTGAGCAGTAACTCATGAGACAACAGCTTGCCAAATAGAGCCTAGGGGTCTATGTTGGCTAAATTACTCATTTCTCTTATTGCACGAATCTTGATGTCTCATTCCTTGTTCAGTGACCTCAAGAACTTGTCATTGAGTTCATAGTTAGTGAATTTTCTATCATAAGTCCTCAGGTTGTTTACAATTCTGAAGGACTTTTCAAAACATTCAGCCACTGAGTTTTTCTTATCCTGTCTGAAGGTTTCATACTGTTAGTTTAGAAGAGATTTTCTATCATCTCTGAGCTCATCAGTTCCTTCAATATATACAATCAGTGACTCCCGCATTTCTTTTGATGTTTTATAATGAATCAGCTTTTGAAAAGTGGAATCATCTATTGCACTGATTATAATATTCTGAGCCCTCTTGTCCACAGAGGCCAGAATGATTTCATCCTTATTCATCTCCATGTAGGTCTTTGGTGTATTGATGTTTGCATCAATAACTAACACTTTCATGGGAATGAAAGGTTCTTTAGCCACTGTGATGTATATTCTTGGATATGCTGCCTCCATGAATAATCTGACTCTCTCCTTCCAAATTTCAAAATTCTCTTTGGAGTAGACTAGGAGCTTGATGGAATTGTTTTCCCTCTGAGTCATGATTTATCTTTCTCTGTAATCCTTTGGGTTCTTACTAGGTTGTTATGCCTTCTCAGTGAACCTTCCCTCTAATACCAATTGTAAATGTTTGTTTTACGATTGAGAGTAACCTAGAGGTGGGGGGGGGGGTGAATAGGTCTAATTTAAATCTTGGCTACTTTTTGGATTCTGAGATTTACTTTTCTATGTTTATTACCCCAGTCAGATAAAACAAGAAAAACTATTCAGCAATTTAATATAGTCATAGCATAACAATCATAACATAGTACACACAGATTTATAGTGGTTCCCCAATTTATGGGTAAATCCATTTTCCCCATTCTCCTATCTAGCAATGAACTAGATTCGGCCAAACTGCTCCTTCTTTCTTTACTCAGATCCTCAAATATTACAGCTAAGAGCCCATGTGGCTCCTATAACTCAGACTTTATAAGTTTTGTCACTCAGATCACCAAGATCCTACACCTCAAGTTCTTTCCAAGAACTCTACCTCAAAGTGTATCCACACACCTACTCCTCAGGCAACTCCTGTACTACAACTCAGAACAATCAGTTTCTACAACTCAGAGAAATACACACTTCTCCTACCTCAGACACTCAGGCTTACCTCAGCCTTTATAACACAGGCTTACAATTCAAAGAAATTGATTCTCCTATACTCAGATCTACAATTAGATTTTACAAGATTTATAATGATGAAGAAAAATAAATTCTGAATTAGTCACCCAGCAAGAGAGAAACGGGTGACTGCTTCTTGAACTGATCTTGATAAGTCAGCTTCCTTTGATCCTTATTGTATTGGATTTGATCCAACCCTTCTTACCTTTTGAAAGCTTCTTTAAGATAAAATTAGGGTAGATCTAGGCTGAAGAATGTTGAAGTCGATTCTTGATCTGGCTTCTATCCACCTTCTGAATTCTAGCAGATTACTTTTTAAATCAGGGAGGAGATATTGAATTGATGCGCTCCATGATCTTCTTTTTCTTCTATGTGCTGCAACTCCAATTGCTTCTCCAAATTTTCTCTGTTTCTATAGAGTTGATCCCTTTATATAGGCTCTGTCAAAGGTAATCGGCTGATCCAGTTAATTACTAACATTTGATAGTTCTAACAGTTGTCAGATCCTCTAGCTTGATTTTTGCACTTACGAAACAACTCTGCTTGAACTGTTGGAACTTTACTGTTGGATGTGTTGACACTAGTCTTGGGTGTCAACTCTACTCTTGTAGTGATGTCGACATACTTTTGAATGTGTCAACACAGCCTTCACCTTGTTTCGACACAACTGATGTAGAATGTGTCAACACTAGTCCTGAGTATCGACATAGTTGTTCTTTGTCTTGTATCATAGTGTCGACCCAAGTCCTGATGTCGACACAACTTTCTCCTTGACTCAACACTTCTTGTTTAAGTGTGTCGACACTAGTCCTGAGTGTCGACGCAGCTACTTCTTGTCTCAGCACAACTTTGACAAAGATGTCGGCACTTGTCTAGTGTCTCGACACTTTTGTACTTAGCTTTATTTTCCTGCACACAAGAACTTAACATTCCTCAAATACAACTATGTTTATATCATTGAGCTGAAAGGACTTCTTCAAATCAAGTACATTGTGACCAATTTACCCAAGAGCATCAATGACAGAGACCTTCATAGGGACATAGGATCCCTCTTCCACTGTGATGAATATTGTAGGGTCAGAGGCTTCCTTGAATAGCCTCACCATTTCCTTCCAGATTCCAAAGTTTACCTTTTTATATATAGGTAACTTCATGGAACTGAGCTCCTTATGGTTCTCACAAGAAGCCATAAGGATAAACTCCTTCTACCCTTGGAGATCTAGTTCAGACAGTTAAGTCATTTTTTAACAACCTCTCTCTGATACCACTTGAAAGTCTTTATAAGGGTAGATGAACACCTAGAGGGGGGGAGTGAATTGGTTTCTTTTAGAATTTGTAACTCTTTTTGAATTTAGTACTTGTTGTATGTTGTATGTTAGATTGTTAACTTTCAAAATCACCAAAAACACATAAAGTTTATAATGGTTCCCTTATCTAGGGTACATCCAGTTTCCCCCTTCACCTATCTAGCAGTGTGCTAGATTCGGCCAACTCCTCTTTTACTCAGATCAAACTGATCTTACACCTCATATCTCTCAGGATCTTATAACTCAGAGTGCACTTCACTCCTACATCTCAGACTAATCACAGTCCTACCTTAGATATAGCACTTGTCTCCTACCTCAGGCCAAACAGCCTTACACCTTTGAGTCATCCAACTCCTACAATTCAGAGACCCAACTTCTCCTACCTCAGATCTACACAGAGATCCTACCTCAATCATAAGCCTTACCTTAGATCCTAAATAGGTTCATACAACTCAGAGTGAACACTCTCCTACACTCAGCCTTTATAAAATAGACTTGCACTCAGATCTCAGTGAGATCCTACAAGAAAATAAAGGTTTGAGTAATGTGACTCCAGATATAAATTTCTGAGTCTTCTTCTTCCTTGACTAGACAACAAAAAATCTTCCTTTTCCACAACAACAAGAATATGTTTCTTTAGATTGATTCATCCTATGTTGTGTTGAACTTTTGTAGAGCTCTGCAATCTTATTCAAGCTTGAGAAAGATTGTTGTTCTGTATTGCAGACATGAAGATAACCAAAAAATACTTTAGCTTTGCTAGCCGACTTCTGTGAGAATTATGGTTTTTGAGATTGAGAAAAGTTCTTCGTAAAAAGTCCTCATTAAAAGTCTCTGAAAATATGATCTCAACATCCCTTTTATATCTCGACAACAACAAAGTCTATTTCCTCCTTAGGTAAGCGGCATGTCCGGCTTTAATGAATGATCCATTCCAGGATATTGCTTCCCGATCAATACGTCGGTCTTTGTCTTTTAGTGTGATATTTGCATCTATTTGAATTTAGGATGACATCATCAGATTTGACACAGAGCCAAATGACTTGAAACAATTTCTAATTCTGTACAGGAGTTGAGTGATGTCTTGTGCCTCAGTGATTTTGTATTATGACAGATATCTCTAGAAGCGTTCAGTGAAAGGCATTCACTCAATGCTTTAAAACTTAGCTAATTTTGTCTGACTGCAGAGGCGTTGAGTGAATGTTGTTCACTCGACATTTTTCTCCTTTACACCTTTTATTGGGTTGGCGTCGAGTGTAAGTCCATCACTTGACGCATTTGTACTTAACCAAATTCTATCTGTGATAAGGCATCGAGTTTAAGTGCTTCACTCGTCGCATATGTACTTTATAACTTTTACTAATGTGGCATCGTGTGTAAATCCTTCTCTCGATGCATTTGAACTTAAGCAAATTTTCTTTGAGAAGGTGTTGAGTGTAAGTCCTTCACTCGATGCTTTTGTACTTAGCAGACTTTCTTTAATAAGGCATCGTGTGTATGTCCTTCACTCGCAGCTTTTATTGATGACATCTTTCCTTTGATAAAGCGTCGAGTGTAAGTCCTTCACTCGACGCTTCTGTAGTTAGCCAGATTTCTGAGCTTCTTCACTGAGTCTTTGAGTGATAGTTTAATTGACAGCATTTTTTGGCCTCAGGCGTTGAGTGATGTGTAGTCACTCACTGCTTTTGGACTGTCATTTTCGTAACTTCCATGACCATGCTGACTTCTTTTCAGCCAAACTTCTGACACTCATAATCTGTCTAACCACATAATTATAGACACCTTGCACATATGAACTCAGATATATATATCAAATACATGTTTTTGTATATTATTGACTTATGACGTTTTTCAAATCTGTGACATTGTGGTCAATGTACCCAACATAAAGTTAAGAGCATAGCCACTGAGGAAGGTGTATAGAAGAGGAAAAGAAAACATACAAAGGAAATGGAAAGAAATCCAAACTACGATGTGTGGATCCCAAAATCAAGGAACATCATCCTATCTTCCTAGAAGTCCTACAATGAACAAAATGTTGAAACCAAAAACTTGATCTCTTGTGGAGTTCACCCTTGGAGATGGGGTGATAGCACACTTACTTCTCTCCTGCAAGCCAAATGACCAAAGAAAACTGAACCAAGGTCTCGGCGTGGAGGTCCCACCACACAATCGGAAGATCTTAGAGCGCTTCACCTCCTTAGCCAAAGGCCGAGCTAAGGCTACCTCTGAAAGCGCTAGAAGACCGGGGAACAAGTGAGCATGCCTTCTGAGGCACCACTTGGGTCCTATTTATCGATTTCTGAAAACGGCCTGCAAATGGCCCACCTCCACTGTTCCGAAGAGCTATGTGCAATCCAGGCTGGCCTGCCAACAGCATGACTCCGCTGTTCTGAAAGGCTATGGGCAGGCCAGGGGGTAAAATAGTAAAAAAACACGATGAGTCAATGGGCGATTCCCCCCCCCCCCCACCTTGAAGCCTCTGCCCGCCTGGGGCGGTGAGTACGGGCTCGGCTGGCCCCGCTGGGCCTCGGCGAGTACGGGCCCGGCTGGCTCTACTCGCCGACTACGCCTGGCGAGTGAGAGCCTTTTGGCTATATTCGCCCCTGATGATTCCACCTTGCCTGGGCGAGCTATGAGCTGTTGAGCTCTGGCCCCTAGAGTGCTCGCCTAGGACTAGGACTGCATGATCATACGGGTCAGCTCTTAATAAATTTAGCCTTACAAATGCAAAGTTCCATTCAACGAACGCTGAGCTCCGTTCGATGTACGTCGAGCTCCGTTCGACGAACGTCGAGCTCCGTTCGACAAACGCCGAGCTCCGTTCGACAAGCTGAGTGGACTGGGCGGGCTTCTCTCAACGCCCAGGTAGAATCGCATTGAGTGTCTAGACCTCACTCAATGCTAAGGTAGAATGGCATTGAGTGTCTGGACTTCACTCAACGCTAAGGCAGAATGGCATTGATTGTCTGGACCTCACGCAATGCTAAGGCAGAATGGCTTTGAGTGTCTGGACCTCACTCAACGCTAAGGCAGAATAGCGTTGAGTGTTTGGACTAGCTGGTAATGGCGGCTTCTATTCACCTCCCAGCGAGTGTGGGCCCGACTGACCCTACTCGCCTGCCACTAGCTGGGCTCGCCTGGGCGAGCTGGGGGCTGCCGAGCTCTGGCCCCCCTTGGTGCTCGCCCGAGACTTGAGAAAATAGCCGGCCGGTCTGGTTCCTGGAGACCCTACTCGCTAGATACGGGGTTGTACACATAACACTGACAGGAACAAACTATACAACTCTATTGAATGGAACAAGCATGTGTACCAGGATAGCAAAAGGTGAACTTATAGTCAACAAAAATGTGTGGGAACACTTCCTGATATGGATGCTCCTGAGCCCTACACATACATTCCCATGCCAATCAACTACTTCATAAGACAAAAGGACAAGAAAGAAGAAGCAGAGGCAAGGGAAACCAAGAAAATCAAGAGACTTGGGGTGTAATCATAAAGGATAAAGATGATGTAACTTATTAAAACTTTCATTTCTTATTTATATATGTGAAATTTTGGGATGTTGCTCTAATTGTGTTGTTCGTTATTTTGTTATGTATGTTGTTCATCTGCATTGAAGGTTCTAACTTATTCAAATATTGGGAGATAGTTGAGAAAATTGCCCACAATGTTTCTGATTTGAAGAAGTTCACTCAATAAAGATGAACACAATATATTTGATGAGAATGTTTGGCTGTTTTGATTTCGGGAAACTAGAATTACTTTAAGTTAAAATTTGTTTAGATGACTATGCAATTCGACGAGATGATCTATACACACAAGAAAAAAATTAAAATCTCTCATCTGTAATCTGTCAAGTATAAATTCGTCCAGACAATGTAGTTGAATGTACATATGACACAACCTTAGATTTGTTAAATGAAGAAATATATCTTAAATACAAATTCTTCTAGATAATCTAGTTGAATGTATAGATGATTTGACCAGAGATCTATTAAATGAAGAAAATTATCTTAAGTATAAATTCAGCTAAACAATCTAGTTGAATGTACAAATGATTCGAGCAGAGATTTGTTTAATGAAGAAATATGTCTTAAGTACAAATTCATGTAGACAATGTGGTTGAATGTGAAGAAGATTCAAGTAGAGCTGACCTGAATAAAGAAATGCATTTAAACTCAAATTTGACATGACAATATAATAAAACATACAGAAACATCAAGACAAATCATGCAGATATCTCAGAATAAAATTGATGAAGAACAGATTCATCTGGGTAAACTGGTTGAATGCTCAGAAAGATTAAGACCATTCGTCTAGACAAAGATCAAGAAAAATGAAGGGCTTAAAGAAAAAAATTCTGCCAAGTCCAAATTCGATTAAAAGTCTGATTATTCGACTGGAACAAGCATACCAAGACAGGGAAAGAAGCAGAATATTATACAAGTTTAGATTCAACCAGATTGTGGCGATAAGAAGAATGAACAATGTCATTTGACTAGATGTTCAACATTCGACTAGACTTCTACACAAATGACTGGAAAATTAGAGTTTTGTCCAAGCGTGCTATTTTGTCTTCTTCCAATTTAATGTTGTTGTAGACTGAGCCAATTAGAATTGTACTTTAAGAAAAGAGTTCCAATACAAAGCATGTCGAGGATTTGACTGTTAAAATATTCCAAGTCCTATAAAGGGATTTGTCGGGAAAAAGCTAACCCTAATCGATCAATCAAAAAGAAAGATCTTTTTCGCAGCCTCCACTTTTGAAAAGTGAAAAAACTGCATGAAAGCTCAACTCTAGCGAAGATAATCCCTAAAGCTCATCACTCAGTCTTCACAAGAAGAGAACGATTCAAGTTGTTGTCATATTCAAAGCTCCATTCTCAAGCAGGAAGAAGAGAGATTTTATGCAGTGCAGAGGAAATTTTTATTGAAGCAGTTCACTCAAATCCTCTGCTAGTAGATAAAGTTGTAGCCACTTCCTCAACTGGTTTCAAGAAGACCCAAGCTATTGAAGATAAATCATATTGAGTCTAAAGAACCTATGTAACAAATTATTCCTTTGTCTGTATAATTTCTGAGGAAATCTGAGTGTTACATCCTTGTTGGCTTGAGTGTATAGTATTCAGTTGGAACCTGAGGTAGGATACTAGTGGAGAATCTGGGCTATAGGATTCTAGAATAGAATTTGAGGTAGGGTCCTTTTGCTTGAGGATCTAAGGTGGGAACAATGTGTGTTCCTAAGGTAGGAGTCCTTGACTTTGAGATGTAAGATCCGAGGATCTATGTTTTTGGAGGAGAGTGTTGAGGCTAGCACATAACTAGATAGGCAAAGGGAAAAAGTGGACATACCCAACTTGTGGAACCACTATAAATTACCTTATCTTTGTGTTATGGTTTTGGTCTGTATATGTGCTTAATTTTTAAATCTACTGCAAATAATCTTATAAAGCCCAAACACCTATTTTGGGTTGTATGTGTGTGTAAGAAATTGCTTGTGTATAAAATGAGAATTGATTTTGATCAAGAGATACATTGCACCAATGAATGGTCATGGCTCCATATATCTTTTGTCCTGCTTTGGACAACTTTGATTTTGTATATATTGTGGCCAATATATTCTTCAATATATATATATATTGCTCCTGCACTTTCTTATGCGTAGGGTACCAATTGTGGGTGTTGATATGTATATGGCGCAGGTATATTCAAGATTGAATTTATAGGTACCTTATTTAAATGCTCAACATCGAGAAGATGTATGATGCTAGTGACACATAGGTAAATTTATCATATTTGTGTTGGCACCAAAAATGTCGATACCAACTCTCTGCGCATTACTACAAGTTGGGTCGAATGGCAGAGGAAAAAAGTCTTGCTGCCCGAACTAAAGAAGGTGGTCATGAGTAGTAGGTTTCTTCGAGTGACAAATGAAGAGGAAAATTCCGATCGCGACTAAGCAAAGGAGTTTGCCCAGTCCATTCAGGAGAAATCGCACAATTAGTAAAAGCAAGTTGCTCAAGTCGCCAAAATAGGTCTCGCGGTCTGCCGAAATGAAACCCCAAGTTAGCCTTGAGACTTCTACTTCTGAGCTCCCCTAAATAGAGGGTCGTACCCCAATTTATAGGAATAGGCGGCTGGGCAGGCTCAGAAACGCAAGCAGCCCGAGGAGGGTGACCTCGCGGCTACGAAAAGTCTAATCGCGCGACCAGCACTTCTAACTGTGTTGTAAGCACTTCTAACCGTGTGGCTAGTGGTTGAGGTTAACTGGGTACACTGATTACTAGGAAAGGGCTAACTGTGAGCTCTCATAAGGGGGAGACCTCGTGGTCATCGTGGTTAGAGAAAGTTGACTGTGTGACCTCACTATCAGCGCTGTCAGGAAAAGGCTGACCACGAGCTCTCCTGTGGGGATATCTCGCGGTCAGGGCTGTCAGGAAAAGGCTCTCTGCACGACCTCGCGAATAGCGCGGCCAGGAAAAGGCTAATCACGAGCTCTCCCAAGTGGAGACCTCATGGTCTCCGCGGCTAGATAAAGCTGACCGTGTGAATTTTTGGTCAGCGCCGTCAAGGAAAGGGCTAACTATCTGGCACGTGAACTGAACACCTTGGATCGCCGATTTCAGGGTAAACATGATCACCACACTTTTTCAAGTTTCAAAAAAACCTTTAAAAAGTAGAACTTACCTACGAAAATCATGATCCATCTCCCTGAAAATGGTAAAGAAAGTGTATAAATAGTGCAAGTACCTGAGAACTCGTGGTAATGCCAATAGAGGGCATGTGAACACGTACTTTTTCCTTTTGCAAAGGAAAAGATTCAAATCAAGCATACAAGAAATATATCATGAGAGTACCTGAGGAGTGCTGTCGAACACCTACTAGTCTCTACAAAGCAAATGTCAAAGCAGGTACAAAAAGGAATACAACACGCAATTACCTGAAGAGAACTCGCAAACACGTGCTAACCTCTGCAAGAGAAAGTCAAAACATGCACTAAAGAAACATAACACATGAGTACCTGAAATGAACTCGTGAACGTCTTCTAATCTCGACAAAAGAGAAGTCAAAGCAGTTAAAAAATAAATGTAATATGCGAGTATCTGAAAAGAACTCGCAAAAACCTGTTAATCTCTGCAAAAGAGAAGTCGAAGAAAGTATACAAGAAATATAATATGCGAGTACCTAAAGAGAACTCACAAACACCTGCTAATCTTTACAAAAGAGATAAGAATCAAAACAGGTAAAAATGAAATATAACACGCGAGTACTTGAAGAGAACTCACGAACACCTGTTAATCTCTGCAAAAGAGAAGGCAAATCAAATATAAAAGAAATATATTACGCGAGTACCTGAGGAGAGCTCACGAACACCTACTAATCTCTACAAAAGCGATAAGAATTAAAGCGGGTATAAAAGAAATATAGCACGCGAGTACCTGAAGAGAACTCGCGAGGCACCCGCAAATCTCTTCAAAAGAGAAGTCAAAGCAGGTATAAAAAAAATATAAAATACATGTACCTGAAAGAAACTTTCGAACACCTACTAACCTCTGCAAAAGATATAAGAATCAATATAGGTGTAAAAGAAATATAACACACAAGTACTTGTAGAGAACTCGTGAAAACCTACTAATCTCTCCAAAAGAGAGCTTACGAACACCTGTCAATCTCTGCAAAAGTGATAAACATTTAAGAGGGTATAAAAGAAATATTGCATGCGAGTACCTGAAGAGAACTCGCGAACACCTGCTAATCTCTTCAAAAGAGAAGTCAAAGTAGGTATAAAAAAATATATTACGCGAGTACCTGAAGGGAATTCCCGAACACCTGCTAACCTCTGAAAAAGAGATAAGAATCAATGTAAGTGTGAAAAAATATAGCACTCAAGTACCTGCAGAGAACTCGCAAAAACCTTCTAATCTCTGCAAAAAACAATCAAAGTAGGTATAAAAGAAATATAATACACGAGTACCTAAAGAGAATTCGCGAACACCTGTTAACCTCTACAAAAGAGATAAGAATCAAAGGAGGTATAAAAGAAATATAACGCACGAGTATCTGAAGAGAACTTGTGAACACCTGCTAATCTCTGCAAAAGAGAAGTCAAAGTAGGTATATGAAATATATGAAGAGACATGTCAGATACTCAAGGAAACTTGGTGATACTTGCTCACTTCTTGAACTAGCAGGTGCAAGAAATAAACATTCATAAAAAGGGTACCTCAAGAACACTTGCTATACCTACTTTAGTCAATTTAATGGGCCTAAGAAATGATTACTCCATTTATGTAGGAGATATGAACATTCATCCAAGGTCACTTCCTTGAGGTGGTATTTTTAATATTGAGAAAGAGACATCTCCATATGTGCAATTATGTAATATCCACATTTACTGCAAGAGAGAGAAACGTTCTAATAACCTCAAATTTGAATATTTGTGGAATGGTGACACGAAACCCAAAATGATCATATGATCTGAGAATTATAGTATTTATAAACATGATATCCAGGAACTGGGGTAGAACTCTTTGTATTTAATAATCCAACATCCTTGAACGATATGTGAAATTTTATGGTACCTGAAATAATGACCTACAAATGATCATATAGTTTATTTAGTATATTTGAGAATGCATCATAGGTAATATATTTTTCCAGTAGGTTATGCTATATTAATCTATTATTCAATAGCATCAATAAGTCAATTTATTGATGAATGAGTACTTCTAGCTTAACGTTATACATGTATTAACATATCATTAGCTAGGTACTCTTGATTGAACTTAAATAAAGTGGGTTAAACAACCCAATAAAGTTTCAGATCTATTGATAATAATCATTACAGAATAATGACCTCGACTACCACTACATATCTGCAAATAATTCGAGCGAGATGTGGTCTTGGCAGTTTTATGAACCGAGCGCATAATTAACCAATGGAGGTATATCCTCACTTTACATTCAAACATTGCATCCCTCCATCATATGCACACATCACATTACATCAATTCTCTATTACCATGCATATTAAGGCTAAAAGTAAGTAAAGAAGAGAACGTAAAAAGAATTCAAATAATTGTTAGTAGTGGGGGATATGATAAAGGATATGGATATGAAAGTATACGAGCTCAACTACTGAGAAGGACTTCATGATGATGACTGTAGGAAGCACCTTTGTTGTTGCTCTACTTGTTGTAAGTAAAAATTAAAAAAGAAATAATGCAAAAAACTCCTAACACATGGGAGTTACAAAACATATGAAAAAAACAAACAAATTAATCCCTCTTTATTCTAAGCTCTTCTACTATTGAAGGAAAATTTCTTCTCTTGTGCCACTACCTTTATTGGCAGAAAGATCATCCTGAGATTATTGAGCAACATATTCCTGCATTTTCCAACCTTCAGTAATTGGTCTACCAGCTTCTGAAGAGCTCGACAATCTTCCGTGTCATAACCAATATCCTTATGATATTTGCAAAAGAGTCTTTTATCAGGATTTTCAAACTCCGGTACTTTTTGAATCATTAAACAAGCTAGCTCCACAGGAAATTTTAACTTGATATGTTTTCCTAAATAACATTTGTATTTGTGCATTGTTGGATCATAAAATAGAATGAGACAATTTTGGATCCATTGTTCCCAATGTCCCTGATTTGTGAGAAATCAAACAGGTCAATGCCACACACATCAACTGTATTTGATGTGCATTTGAGTTCATGAGTGTAGGTTAGTCCATTTCATATTGATTGGACCTGTGGACACAGGATGTGATTGCTGGACACAGTATAAAAATTGACTAAGTCCACAGGCGTTGAGTGGAGCAAGCTCACTCAACGCCAGGGGTATTGATTCAATAGTGTCTAGTAGTAATTTGCCTGTAATGCCCCCGATTTTTCGATGATTTTATTTGTTTGGGAACGTCAGATTTATGACGTCGTGGCGTTAATTTTAACGTCGATTTGACGGCGCAATGTCGTTAAGGCAATTTCGCGTCCGTGCGATCGAGTAGGCCGAATTCTTGTTGTTATGGGAAGATTTTGCATTTTAAATTTAAGTTAAGTAATTCTGGACTTGCTCGTCAAGTTTCATCACAATCCGAGCATTTTTGGAGTCTCGGCGCGCGATTGAAGTTTTGGATTGTTTATGTTCGTCATATACTTCGAAGATTAATATCTCGGGAATGGCTCATCGGATTCTGGTTTTGATTTCTCCGTTAGATTTGTAGCATTGGTGTTCGCATTCGGTGCAAGTTTCGTTTAATTCGGCGCTCGTTTGGGCTTCCGTGCTGAGTCATCTCGAGAAGCTATGGTTCTACTCGATTAGCCCGTTTTAGATTTTACTCGGGCGCCGGTTTGAGAGTCAAAACGGCGTCGTATCAAACAATGGTCAACATGAAATTTGTTCGTCTCGACGAGATCTACAACTTTCATGTTGACCACTGTTCGATTTGAGGTCATTTTAAACCTCTAATTCCATTTGTTCCGATATAACTTGAGTGGTGAGCTGCTACTCGAGTATATGCTGCTTCTACTCGAGTAAGTCATGTTTTTACTCGAGTAATGAGCCTCTACTCGAGTATATTGTGTTACTTCTCGAGTAGCTATGTTATTACTCGAGTAGTTATGTTACTACTCGAGTAGGTATGCTGTTAATCGAGTAGGTATGCTGCTACTCGAGTAGGTATGCTGCCACTCGAGTAGGCTGTTTCAGTCTGCGTTCAGAGGCCGTTTTAAGGGTCAAAACGGCGTCGTATCAAAACATGGTCATCATAAAATTTGTTCTTCTCGACGAGATCTACAACTTTCATGTTGACCACGTTTCGATTCGAGGTCGTTTTTAACCTCTAATTCCGTTGTTTTCCGCTATAACTCAAGTGGTGAGCTGCTACTCGAGTATATGCTGCTTCTACTCGAGTAAGTCATGTTTTTTACTCGAGTAATGAGCCTCTACTCGAGTATATTGTGTTACTACTCGAGTAGGTATGTTATTACTCGAGTAGGTATGTTACTACTCGAGTAGGTATGCTGTTACTCTAGTAGGTATGCTGCTACTCGAGTAGGTATGCTGCCACTCGAGTAGGCTGCTTCAGTCTGTGTTCAGAGGCCGTTGTGACGGTCAAAACAGCGTCGTATCAAAAAACGGTCAACATGAAATTTGTTCGTCTCGGCGAGATCTACAACTTGCATGTTGACGACTGTTCGATTTGAGGTCGTTTTAAACCTCTAATTCCATTTTTTCCGATATAACTTGAGTGGTGAGCTGCTACTCGAGTATATGTTGCTTCTACTCGAGTAAGTCATGTTTTTACTCGAGTAATGAGCCTCTACTCGAGTATATTGTGTTACTACTCGAGTAGGTATGTTATTACTCGAGTAAGTATGTTACTACTCGAGTAGGTATGCTGTTACTCGAGTAGGTATGCTGCCACTCGAGTAGGCTGTTTCTGTCTGTGTTCAGAGGCCGTTTTGAGGGTCAAAACGGCATCGTATCAAAAAATGGTCAACATGAAATTTGTTCGTCTCGACGCGATCTACAACTTTCAGGTTGACAACCTTTTGATTTGAAGTCATCCTAGACCTCTATTTTGGTTTCCTGCAAAAATGCTCGAAATAAACCGTTTTTGACAAAACTTTTTATAAACATATATATATATATATATATATATATATATATATTCTTGGACTTAGGTTTTAGAACCAAACTTCATCTTCTCCGTTATTTTTCTCCCGAACCAGAGCAACGAGCGAGAGAGAGAGTTTCTTTTTCGTGAATCTTCCGGTGGCCGCCGACGGTTCTCCGGTGCTCGAAATCTTCAACCGAACTTAGATCCGGAAAGCTCTCGCCGAGAGCTACGCTATCGTGGTAATTTCTTCCCCATTCCTTGAGTTTTTTTTTCGTTAGGGTTTTTCGGCCCTAATCCCTTTTCCACCATTTTTGTCTAGATCTCAACCTCTCCCGCATCCTTTTTACCCCGATCTACGACGTGGAGTGATTCGGTGGACTTTTCCGGTAAAACCAAGGCAAGTGGTGGTTTCTCCTCGTTTCTCCTTGTCTGATTCGATGGTAACGGCTATGTTTTTCATGTCCCCTAACATTTTCTACAATTATTCTTCCAAATTATTGTTATTATTAACCGCTCTATTGATCACATGTCGTTATGATGTTCTGTCGTGCTAAACTCGATCTTGTCTATTTATGTTTAATCGTTCTTGAAGTGTTTTAGCGATGCTTTAAGTACCTTAGCTCTCGTTATCAAATGTTTTAGAGTTTAATTAAGGTTATAAATCGTTCCTAAGGGTTGATCAACCGTGTCTCGAGTCTAGAAATGCCAAGTAGAATCTGTCGAGCCAAATCCTGAGATATTTTGTGTTGTGGTTTCTTTGGGTTCTTAAATGCGAGAGTTGGTGGACAATTCTACCTCTGCAGTGTTTGTCACCTTCATTAGTGCCCTGTGGAAGTCTACCTGGTTTTTGGATGTCTACAGTGTATGGTGGAGAGTATGAGACTCCCTCGCAGTTAGACGGATTATATATCCGTTTGGTGCCTTTTTGGGGGGTGTGTCAAAGAGCGACCACTTCGCCCGTGTTTTTGGGTGGTGCGTCCAAGAGTGACCACTTCGCTCGTGCCTTTTTGGGGGTTGTGTCCAAGAGCGACCACTTCGCCTGTGTTTTTGGGTGGTGCGTCCAAGAGTGACCACTTCGCCCGTGTGTTCGGGTAGAGTCGACCACAGGTGCCCAATAAGGTTTTTTTTTGTATTTTTCTTTCTGGTGAAATAATCATGTAGCATAATATGGGATGCATAAAGGAGTTCTTTTCCTATGATGCCCTGTTTTCTTTTGTACTTTACTTCAGTGCTTTTGGTCTTGGGTTGGTATATGGCTTATTACTTTTCCTGGCCTTCTTGCTGATATTATGTACTATGTGCCGGTGTTGGAGGCGGCATGCGTGGTTGTTGCCTCGTTATAGCGATAGGCTGTGTTGGTTTTGTTTTTACTGTATATGGATTGTTGGCCCCTCTAATTGTTAGTTGTTGATACCTTAGGGGCAACATGTGATTTTAAACTATAAAACTTACTACTACTACTTCATGGGTTATGTAGTATATCTTCCCTACTATAATAAATTTAGGGATGCATAACCTCATGTAGGATGTTTGAGTTAATCTAATCACCGCATATAATATATTTTGAATGCGACGGCTAGCACGTTTCTTTTAACTCGTTGCATGAGAATCCCCTGTCGTGGCATGTATTTTCCCTTACTCTGTATGGGATGCATAAGAGGGAGGTTGCATTTTCATGTTGGTATTAGGTGTTTAGCATCATATCATACCACATACCGTACGCCGCTCATAACATGCATTAGGGCATATTATGTACTTTTTAGAATATGCATAGCACAATTATGTAGTATGGGATGCATAACCTCACCACATGCATAGCATTTCTTTTTCAATGAGAATGTCATGTAGTATGGGATGCTAACATTTTCATGCATCATAGCATTAGGGCAACGTGCATAGAATAACAAGCTGCCAAGCTAAAGATTTGCGGGATGACATATGTACACACATGGTTTTAAATCAAAAAAATAATAATAATAAAGAATACATGCATTCATGTCATAGGCACAAGAGTCAATAGGATGAGAGGATATCATCCTAAGTAGGACATAACATCATTATAAAAATCCCAGAGCAAGTTGCAGCGTAAGCAAGTGTCTTTTAAGTATGGTCTGAACTAAGTGGTGTAGTCCTAGTTTAAGCTAGAGTTTTAATGAGGTGTTACGTGTTTTTTTTAGAATGTCGCATGAGCGTGTTACGACCAGGTCGACTCCCCAGTCTGAGGGCGAGTCGTCAGGTACGCGGCGTGAGGAGATGATTGTTGAACTACACCAGAGCATGGAGACCATAATAGGTCAGATCGTGGCAATGCAAGCACAGTTGCAGGCATTGTTGACTACCACCTTAGGACAGCATCCTGGTGAGCAAACCCCCGTAGTGATTGGGTATGAGAGTGAGATCAGTAAATTTAATAAGTTTGCTTCTGAGTTGAGAGCTGCTGAGGAGCGCAGGGTTAAAGATTTCTTGGGCGGTCTCTAAAATGACATTCAGTAGTTCGCCAATACTTACCAGTATGAGACTAATGCGAGGACAGTAGAAGTTGCTCTTGAAGTTGAGACCATTGGATATGCTAAGGATCGTGATATGATACCGAGGAAAGAGAAGGTGAAGGGTGTCGAGCATGGAAGCTCTAGGGCATCTGTCCCTTTTTCAAAAAAGAAAAGTGGAGAAATATGTAGCTTCTGTGGTCGACCTGGCCACCTTTTCGAAAGGTGTTTCAAGAGAAGTGCCACTCAAAAGAAGCAACGGGTGCTCTCCATCCAAGGAGTACCCAAGGGAGATCGGGTGTGCACGTTCTGCTCAAAGAAGGGACATGACGTGAGTCATTGCTGGTTGAAGGAAAAGACTTGCTTCCATTGCGGGCAGAATGGACACCTGAAGACTTCGTGTCCCCAGGATCAGTCCCCACTGCAGCCGGCCCCGCCTCGGGCTCTACCGCTGCCACAAAATTGGGACAAAGGAAAAGTTAAACTGATCGCGACGACCGAAGAAGAAACTCAGTCTTCAACATAAGTGATTTCAGGTTAGGTTCTATCTGGTTTTGTTATTGATTGAATAAGTATGTATACGATTTTATAAGTAAATTAAGGTAAAGAACCGTTGGGCGCGTGTTCCTTTTGATTGTGTCGCTACCCACCCGTTCGTGGCTAGGCCCTTTGTAGAGCATCATGGTTTGACCCTCGATCAGGTTGGTGACGTGTTTTGTGTCAAGTTTCCTTCTGGTGCTTCTGTGGTATCGGACGAAGATATTCAGGGTTGTCCGATTCAGTTATTTGTTTTTCTAGTGGTTGCTGATTTAAAGGTGATAGACCTGGAAGGTTTTGTGTAGTCTTAGGCCTGTACTGGTTGTCTAGGCATGACTTTGTTACCCTGTGTAAGGTTAAGCGCTTGGACTTCAAGATGGATGACGGTCAACCCAGGAGTGGTTATGGTTATCCGCGTCAGGCTTCTCCAGTTATTTCTGCGGTATGTGCTCGGAGGCTTTTAGCTTCTGGGTGTTTTCTTATTTGGTTCCAGTTCTAGAAACCAAGGTAGGTTTACCGTGTCTAGAGGATGATGTCTTGGTGTATTCCCGCAATGCTGAGGATCATACTCAGCATTTGCTTTTGATTTTGTCGACCCTGAGGGAGCATAAGCTATATGCGAAGTTGAGCAAGTGTGAGTTTTGGCTACCCCAGGTGTCCTTCTTGGTCATGTTGTAAGCAAGGGCGGTATTTCGGTAGATCCGACCAAGATTTCTGTCGTGATGGAATGGGAGAGACCTTCTACACCCAAGAAGATTATGAGTTTCTTAGGCATGGCTGGCTATTATAGAAGATTCATGGAGGGGTTTTCGGTGTTGTCTGCTCCTCTAACTAGACTTACTTAGAAGAATACTGCTTTCATTTGGAGCGATAAGTGCAAAGAGGCTTTCCAAGAGTTGAAGAAGATATTATGTACTGCTCCGATTTTAACCTTACCTACGGAAGGAGTTGAGTATGTTGTGTATGTTGACGCGTCACACATCGGACTTGGTTGTGTTGTAATGCAAGATGGTAAGGTGATCGCGTATGCACCAAGGCAACTAAAGATCCATGAGAGAAACTATCCTACGCATGATTTGGAAGTTTCCTACCGTAATTTATGCGCTGAAGCTTTGGAGACACTTACTACATGGTGCATTGTGCAAGATCTATACTGACCATAAGAGTTTGAAGTACGTCTTCACTCAAAAGGAGCTAAATCTGCGCCAGCGTCGGTGGTTAGAATATGTAGCAGATTATGAAGTGGAAATTCTTTATCATCCAGGAAAGGCTAATGTAGTAGCCGATGCCTTGAGTAGAAAGACCGCTAAGATTTTTAATCTGTCGGTGTAGTCCTTGATAGAAGAATTTTTGTTGATGGATATTGAGGTTGGGAGTAGTACTGTGCCTGCTAGTCTAGAAGCAGAAGAACCCTTTTGGATTTCCCTTACTCGAGCACATCAGAAGGATGATCCGAACTTGTTACATCTCCGGAATAGAACGGTGAAGGGAGAGCTACCCGATTTCTCTGTGGACGAGTTGGACACCCTGAAGTATCGGGGTAGATTTTGCGTCCCCGCCTTTGACGATATCGAGCTAAGATCTGTGCTGAAGCTCATGGTTCCAATGTAGCCTACCACCCTGGCTCCACAAAGATGTATAAAGATCTGAAGCAAATTGTTTGGTGGTCAGGGATGAAGAATGACATCGCAAAGTTTGTATCAGAATGTTTTACATGTCAGCGTGTTAAGGCTGATCATAGAAGGCCTGGTGGTAAGTTGACACCGCTTGATATTCCAAGTTGGAAGTGGGAAAGTATTTCAATGGATTTTATCACCGGTATGCCAAAGTCTCCCCATGGGCATGACTCCGTTTGGGTGATAGTCAACAGATTGACAAAGTGTGCTCACTTTGTTCCATTTAAGATTGGGTACTCGATGAAGAAGATAGCTGAGTTATATCTTGAGGAGGTCATCAGGTTACATGGTGTGCCTGTTAGCATCATATCAGATCGGGACTCTAGATTTACGTCTCGCTTTTGGAAGAGTTTACATGAGGGGTTGGGTACCGATTTAAGGTATTCCACCGCCTATCATCCTCAGACTAATGGTCAGACGGAAAGATTAAATCAAATCGTAGAAGATATGATCAGGTGTTATATTTTGGATCATGGTGGTTCTTGGGATGAGTGTCTCAGACTCATGGAGTTTGATTACAATAACAGTTATCAAGAGAGTCTGCAGATGGCTCCGTTTGAGGCCTTGTATGGGAGGTGTTGTAGAACCCCACTATTTTGGGCTGAAGTTTGTGAGAGGCCGTTGTTAGGTCCGGAAGCCCTTGAAGAGATGAATTGTGTTGACTTATATTCGAGAAAAGCTTCGTGTGGCTCAAGAACGCTATGAGAAATATGCTAATCTTCGAAGGGTCGATCTGGAGTTTGCGGTTGGAGACTTGGTGTTTCTGAAGGTTTCTCCAATGTCCGGTGTTAAAAGATTTGGTAGGAACCACAAGTTAGACCCCCGGCATGTGGGACCTTTCCAAATTCTTGAGCACATCGGAGTGTCGGCTTATAGGTTGGAATTGCCTGCGACCTTCCCTGGTGTCCATGATGCGTTCCATGTGAGCCAGTTGCGGAAATGTGTTCGTAATGATCGTCAAGTCCTCTACTCGATACCCCAGATTCAGCCCAACCTTACTTATGTGGAAGAACCTGTTCGTGTTCAGGATTTTCAAGAGCGGGTGTTGTGGAGAAAGACCATCCCTATGGTCAAGGTTCTTTGGAGAAATCAAGACATCGAGAGCGCTACGTGGGAATTGGAATCGGTGATGAGGGGATCTTACCCGCACCTCTTCTCTTAGTTTCAGGTATGTCGTTATGTTTTCAGTTATGTTTGATTTTATCGTTTTGATTGGTTTTGGAGTTGTGTTAAGTTTCGGGACGAAACTTATTTTTAGGGGGAGTGACTGTAACGCCCCCGATTTTTCGATGATTTTATTTGTTTGGGAACGTCAGATTTATGACGTCGTGGCGTTACTTTTAACGTCGATTTGACGGTGCAATGTCGTTAAGGCAATTTCGCGTCCGTGCGGTCGAGTAGGCCGAATTCTTGTTGTAATGGGAAGATTTTGCATTTGAAATTTAAGTGAAGTAATTTTGGACTTGCTCGTCAAGTTTCATCGCAATCCGAGCATTTTTGGAGTATCGGCGCGCGATTGAAGTTTTGGATTGTTTATGTTCGTCGTATACTTCGAAGATTAATATCTCGGGAATGGCTCGTAGGATTATGGTTTTGATTTCGCCGTTAGATTTGTATCATTGGTGTTCGCATTCGGTGCAAGTTTCGTTTAATTCGGCGCTGGTTTGGGCTTCCGTGCTGAGTCTTCTCGAGAAGCTATGGTTCTACTCGATTAGCCCGTTTTAGATTTTACTCGGGCGCCGTTTTGAGGGTCAACACGGCGTCGTATCAAACAATGGTCAACATGAAATTTATTCGTCTCGACGAGAGCTACAACTTGCATGTTGACCACTTTTCGATTTGAGGTCGTTTTAAACCCATAATTCCATTTTTTCCGCTATAACTCGAGTGGTGAGCTGCTACTCGAGTATATGCTACTTCTACTCGAGTAAGTCATGTTTTGACTCGAGTAATGAGCCTCTACTCGAGTATATTGTGTTACTAATCGAGTAGGTATGTTATTACTCGAGTAGGTATGTTACTACTATAGTAGGTATGCTGTTACTCGAGTAGGTATGCTGCTACTCGAGTAGGTATGCTGTCACTCGAGTAGGCTGTTTCAGTCTGCGTTCAGAGACCGTTTTGAGGGTCAAAACGGCGTCGTATCAAAACATGGTTGACATAAAATTTGTTCTTCTCGACGAGATCTACAACTTTCATGTTGACAACGTTTCGATTCGAGGTCATTTTAAACCTCTAATTCCGTTGTTTCCGCTATAACTCGAGTGGTGAGCTGCTACTCGATTATATGCTGCTTCTACTCGAGTAAGTCATGTTTTTTACTCGAGTAATGAGCCTCTACTCGAGTATATTGTGTTACTACTCGAGTAGGTATGTTATTACTCGAGTAGGTATGTTACTACTCGAGTAGGTATGCTGTTACTCGAGTAGGTATGCTGCTACTCGAGTAGGTATGCTGCCACTCGAGTAGGCTGTTTCAGTCTGCGTTCAGAGGCCGTTGTGACGGTCAAAACAGCATCGTATCCAAAAATGGTCAACACTAAATTTGTTCGTCTCGACGAGATCTACAACGTTCATGTTGACCACTGTTCAATTTGAGGTCGTTTTAAACCTCTAATTCCATTTTTTCCGATATAACTTGAGTGGTGAGCTGCTACTCGAGTATATGCTGCTTCTACTCGAGTAATTCATGTTTTTACTCGAGTAATGAGCCTCTACTCGAGTATATTGTGTTACTACTCGAGTAGGTATGTTATTACTCGAGTAGGTATGTTACTACTCGAGTAGGTATGCTGTTACTCGAGTAGGTATGCTGCCACTCGAGTAGGCTGTTTCTGGCTGTGTTAAGAGGCCGTTTTGAGGGTCAAAACGACATCGTATCAAACAATGGTCAACATGAAATTTATTCGACTCGATGCGATCTACAACTTTCATGTTGACAACGTTTTGATTTGAAGTCATCCTAGACCTCTATTTTGGGTTCCCGCAAAACTGCTCGAAATAAACCGTTTTTGACAAAACTTTTTATAAACATATATATATATATATATATATATATATATATATATATTCTTGGACTTAGGTTTTAGAACCAAACTTCATCTTCTCCGTTATTTTTCTCCCGAACCAGAGCAGCGAGCGAGAGAGAGTTTCTTTTTCGTGAATCTTCCGGTGGCCGCCGACAGTTCTCCGCTGCTCGAAATCTTCAACCGAACTTAGATCCGGAAAGCTCTCGCCGAGAGCTACGCTATCGTGGTAATTTCTTCCCCATTCCTTGAGTTTTTTTCGTTAGGGTTTTTCGGCCCTAATCCCTTTTCAACCATTTTTGTCTAGATCTCAACCTCTCCCGCATCCTTTTGCCCCGATCTACGACGTGAAGTGATTCAGTGGACTTTTCTGGTAAAACCAAGGCAAGTGGTGGTTTCTCCTCGTTTCTCCTTGTCTGATTCGATGGTAACGGATATGTTTTTCATGTCCCCTAACATTTTCTACAATTATTCTTCCAAATTATTGTTATTATTAACAGCTCTGTTGATCACATGTCGTTATGATGTTTTGCCGTGCTAAACTCGATCTTGTCTATTTATATTTAATCGTTCTTGAAGTATTTTAGCGATGGTTTAAGTACCTTAGCTCTCGTTATCAAACATTTTAGAGTTTAATTAAGGTTATAAATTGTTCCTAAGGGTTGATCAACCGCGTCTCGAGTCTAGAAATGCCAAGTAGAATCTGTCGAGCCAAATCCTGAGATATTTTGTGTTGTGGTTTCTTTGGGTTCTTAAATGCGAGAGTTGGTGGACGATTCCACCTCTGCAGTGTTTGTCACCTTCATTAGTGCCCTGTGGAAGTCTACCTGGTTTTTGGATGTCTATAGTGTATGGTGGAGAGTATGAGACTCCCTCGCAGTTAGACGGATTATATATCCGTTTGGTGCCTTTTTGGGGGGTGTGTCCAAGAGCGACCACTTCGCCCGTGTTTTTGGGTTGTGCATCCAAGAGTGACCACTCCGCCCGTGCCTTTTTAGGGGGTGTGTCCAAGAGCGACCACTTCGCCTGTGTTTTTGGGTGGTGCGTCCAAGAGTGACCACTTCGCCCGTGTGTTCGGGTAGAGTCGACCACAGGTGCCTAATAAGGTTTTTTTTGTATTTTTATTTCTGGTGAAATAATCATGTAGCTACCTTATAGCCTTGTGCATCGGGTGCACCCTTGTGGACATGAAAAAATCACGAAGGAGTTCTTTTCCTATTGATGCCCTGTTTTCTTGTGTACTTTACTTCAGTGCTTTTGGTCTTGGGTTGGTACCCTGTTGACCTTTGTTTATTTTGGCTTATTACTTTTCCTGCCACTACTTGTACCTTATTGCTGAGGTATTCTGTTTTTGGAATGCCTCAGGTTCAGAGCTGTAGCAGTTAGCAGTGCCGGTGTTGGATTTCTGGCGGCAGTGTTGGTCGTGGTTGTTGCCTCGTTATAGCGAGGTAAGTTGTTGTTGGTTTTGTTTTTACTAGTTCAGACATACTTTTGTACGTGGGTTCGTGTCAGCTTGTTGGCGCCCACTGATTGTTAGTGTTGATACTTGCTAGCTGCTCATTTACTTAAAAGTGGATGTTTTACTTGCTCTCTGGGAGGATTTATGCTAGTAATGCATGTTAGGTATTTTAAACTATAAAACTTACTACTACTACTTCATGCATTGCATAATTTGAAACTCTAACTTGTTATTTTTGGCGACCGTAAAAGCTATCTTCCCTACTATAATAAATTTAGAGTCTTGCATAGCATGAGTTGTCCTTTAGGGACATTTTTACTCATGTAGGATGTTTGAGTTAATCTAATCAAGTATTTTTCCTCAGCGTATAATATATTTTGATTCGTGGACTATATGAGCCACTAAGTCGAGGGATACGGCTAACTTCTGCACTTAACTGATTTTCCTTATAATAACTTAAAAGGAACCTTTATTCATGATTAGTTTGGTGTCTGCCTGAGCGTCCGCAGTTATCCCCTGCTGACGTGGCATCATGACGCGTATTTTCCCTTACTCTGATAAGCCTTATTTGCGGTGAAAATGCGGGTTGTGACATTGCCTAAGTACAAAAACATTGAGTGTAGTCTACTCACTCAACGCCATATAATATATAGCATTGAGACTATCTTAGCCTAACTGAATTTAGCCAAAAAAAAGATGGCTAAGTACAAAAACATTGAGTGTAGTCTACTCACTCAACGTCATACAACAAAAGGCTGTGAGTCAGGCTGAGTCAATCTAAGCCTAGAAGAATTGGCTAAAAATGTGGTCAAGTCCACAAGCGTTGAGTGTGGTCTTCTCACTCAACGCCATACAGCTCAAAGCATTGAGTGTTGTTGTGCCAGTCAACTCCACAAAAATGTTGAGCAAAAATTTGACTAAGTCCACAGGCAGTGAGTGTAGCTTACTCTCTCAACTTCAGATAACAGAAAAATTATGTTAAGTAGTTTGACTTTGAGTGGAGCTTACTCTCTCAACACTAAGGCAAAAAGCGTTGAGTGAAGCTTACTCTCTCAATGCCAAGGAAAAAGGCATTGAGTGTAGCTTACTCTCTCAATGCTAGATAATAGAAATTTTGTTAAAGTAGTTTATCGTTGAGTGGAGCTTACTCTCTCAACACCAAGACACAAAACGTTTTTGCTAAGACAAAAATCGTTGAGTGAGGCAAGCTCTCTCAATGCTCTTGATGCTATTAATGCCTTGAAGTAGAATTTTGGCTAAGTCCAAATGCGTGGATAGCTTGTCTTTCGTCGAGCTCAGCTTCGTCGAACTGAGCTCAATGTTCATCGAACTGAGCATGGTGTTCGTCGAACTGAGTTTAACAAAATGTCGAGCTAAGTCTACAGTTCATCGAATTTAGTTTATGATTTTGTCGATCTTAGTTTCGTCAAACTGAACTCAGCGTTCGTCGAACTGAGCCCCCAGTTCGTCGAACTGATTTTTATGCTCTTGTCGAGCTAAGCTTGTTGTTCGTCGAATGGAGCTCAGAGTTCGTCAAGCTCAATACCTAGACAGATAGAATTTTGTTTAAGTGTTGTGGTGTTGAGTGATTCCTACTCACTCAATTCCTTTGGTACAAATGATTGAATTTTGGCTAAGTCCACAGATGCTGAGTCATGCTGACGTCAGCAAGGTCAAAAGTCAACCAAAATTCAAATGTTGCTGAAATGCTGCCGGAGACATTGGCGGGCCAGCTGTTGCTATCTTCTGCAATTATCAAGGAATATTTCATCATTAAGTGTTGGGGCCCACTCACAGCAAAGAGTCGTTGAATCGGGAATGGATGGAAAGCTTGGGCTGATTGGCTAAATCTCGGCCATCAATCCTGGTGGTGGGACCCAATGCTCAATCTGCCAAAGATATAATGAATCAGATCATCGAATCAAGAAGTGGATTCATTGTCTACGTTTTCTGAAAACAAAAGTGCGGCTGAACATCATCTTCTTCCTTGCCATTTTCGTCGAGCCTGAAGAAGTTGTATTGCATAGAGAACCTTGCTGTGAAAGAGATAGCTGAAGCAATCCTCATCTGCAACAACAGGATCTGAAGCTAGCAGACGTACAAGTTCTGCAAGGAAAAAAGAAGTTGTTTGAAGAGAGATTCAACTGCCTACATATTATCTTCAAAAATAATATCTTGGATCTAAACTCTGCTCAGTCCAAGAAGAAGGAGACATAGAGCTTGCTCTAGTGTCTTAAAATCTCATTCTTTACTTTTATTTTCTGTAATGATTCTTAGTGAATCAGGAGTTGTAAGTCTGTTCTATAAAGGCTGAGGTCTTAGTGACCTGTGTGTTTGGCTTTGTGCCAGGTGATAGGTCTTTGTGACCTGGGTTGGCTTAGTGCCTAAGTTGTTGGTCTGTGCGACCTTTATGGTCCTGCGGGATCAGTGTTTTAAGCTGTTAAGAAGCTGAGTCATGGAGGGAGATCCAAATCTAACACACTGTTAGATAGGCACAGAGGGACAATGGATGTACCCAAGATTGGGGAACCACTATAAATTTGTTGGGTCGTTTGTGAATGTTCTTGAAAGCTGATCTAATCTAATCAACAGACACGGTAATCTAATAAACATATTAGAAAAGTTTAATAGAGACAAAAACCTATTCACCCCCCCGTAGGTGTAAAGCTAGCCTTGAAAACAAGACTTTCAAGTGGTATCAGAGTGAGGTTGCTCTTTAAAGGCTTAACTATCTGAGTAGATCTCCAAGGTTAGCTAGAAGTCTGTCTCCATGGGTTCAGGAATGACCAAATCGGAGCTGAGTGCTGTAAGACTTCCAATCTGTAGGAAGGAAGACTGTGACATCTAGAAAGTAAGGGTGAGGCAGTTCATGGAAGCTGCTGACCCTAGAATGTATATTATTGTTGAAGAAGGACCATTTATCCCTATAAAGGTCTCAATACTGGATGCCAATGTCAAGACCACCAAAACATATGATGAGATGACCAAGGATGAGTTGGCTCTAGCCTCAATAGACAAGAGGAAAAAGAATATCATTATGAGTGTTGTTGATGATTCTACACTCCAGAATTTAATCCATTGCAAAACATCGAAGGAAATATGGGAAACACTTGTGATCAACATGGAGGGTCCAGATGAGGTCAAATATGAATGGAAGTCCATGCTCAACCAAGAGTATGAGACATTCAGGCATTCCAAGGGGGACAACATAACCATCTGTTATGAGAAGTTCTTCAGGATTGTGAATGAACTGAAGACTTATGGAAGAGTTTTCAGTAACTATGAACTAAATGACAAGTTTCTTAGATCTCTCTCCAGAGACTGGGACATAAACAATGTGTCATACGAGAAGTGGCAAAGCTAGGTGAAACAGCTCCTCACACCCTCTTTGGAAAGCTACTTTCATATGAGATGTAGCTGGCTGCCAGGAAAGATAATGAGAATAACAACAAGCCTCAGGCAAGGGACAAGTTTGTGGCATTCAAAGCTGAAGGCTCCAGCAGAAGTAGAAGTCTCCCTCTCCACCAAGGAGAGATTCTAAATCTGAGTCTAGAAAATTAGAGGAAAGCACATCAGACTGTCAATGTTCTGATGAAAACTTTGCTGCCTTCACCAGGCAATTCTAGATGTTCCCGAAGAAGAAGCATTGAAGGGGCAGGCCTTCCTCCTCCTCTCATCCTAAGGATGACTACTACAAGGGCAGGAGAAAATACTCTAAGGAGGACAGGTATGGTTCCAAATCTGGTAAACATGTTTCCTCTAACATGACTTGATATCATTGCAGAAAACCTGGGCATGTGATAGCCGATTGCCAGTCAAAAGGAAGGAATATCGTGAGAAAAAGGATCACCAGCAAAAATGTAAGAAGGAGAAATCCCTCATTGCCAAAAAAGCAAAAGAGCTGGACTGAATCCTCCTCATCAGAGTCAGTAGAAGAAGAAGAAGAAGCCTACATTGGGTTGTACTCTACTAAAGAAGGAGATGTTGAAGTAGACTGCATCAAAAGGCAGGCTGCTTTAGAAGAAGAAGTTGAGGAGGTACATCCTACTGTCAGGATTGAAGACAGGTCCCCTCTATCACAATTCAATGGTGACTCAGAGGTGGATCTTGAAGATGACAGTTGTTGCCTTAGGCTGATGGCCAGATCAGATGAAGAAATCAGGCAGGATCAACCTGGTCCAAGCAAGGTAAATTCTATCAGTAGCTCAATATGTTCAGAATTTGAATCTGTTCCAGATTCCTGTGCCTCTGCATCAAGTGATGATGATGGCTCAGGATCTGAGCAAGACATCAATCAATTGATTGATAATTATGTTACACTTCTGCAGGCTTTTAAGAAGTGCAAGCTCCTGGCCAAACAACACGCTCACAAAATTGCCTCTTTAAAGCTTGCTGCTTTAGATTCAGTAAAATTGCTGGATCTGAATACTCAAGAAGTTAACAAAATGAAGAATTATACAATCCTTCAGATGAGCATCATAACCTTCAAGAACAATCATATCAGGAATCTTGAGGGAAGGCTCCAAAAGGAGAGGAAACTAGTGGCTAGCTACTCCAAGCCTAGCATAGTGTTGCCCTTGATGGACTCTTTCTCCTCCCAAAAGTGAAAGAAAGGGTTGGGATTCAAGGGAAGGACAAGAGCTTCTAAGCCCAAGGGAAAGGGCAAAGCTCAAGTGGAGCCACTAGCCTCTAAGGCTCCTGTTAAGTTCAACATAGTGCAATTTCCTTCAAACAACCATGACCATGAGAGTATTTATGGTCACTGGAATCATGCTAAACCATCTTGTGTGAACAAAGATGTTCCACAAAATGGTGGCTTTTACAGCAAATGTGCTAGTGCCCATGAGAAAATACAAATGACCCATCCTGGACCATTTGTGTTTGGTGCGACAACCCCTTTAGTCAAGGGTAAAGCTGCAGCCTTTTCTCAAATTCCTCCAGCCCACTCTGAGACAAAGGGCAAGGTTATCAGTAGACCAGACCTAGGCATCTCTGAGGCTATCAAGAGTATGTTGTCTGAAAAGAAAGGTATTGCTAGAAGGGCTCAAGATATCCCAAGCACTTCTACTGCCAGACCCACCACATGTCAGACTGGGGCTGGGAAACCATGGAATAGGACTGATGTTATTCCTTCTAGACCCAGAGCTGATGTTAACACAGCCACTAGACCTGCTACAAAAAGAAGGTACAATATCCATAAGTGTTGGTGATGTGACAATGTAGGCCACTTTGTTGTTGATTGCTGGCACAATCATAGTGAACAAAGAGCAAATGTCAGCTTTCCTGTTAGAAAAGCTGCAGGCAAATAGACTAATACCTCCTTCAAGAGTATTGGCTCCAAAGATTCAGTGAGACCTTTATACCTCTTTCATATGGATCTGTTTGGTCTATGCCAATTCAAAGTGTAGGTAGGAAAGTCTACACTCTTATGGTTGTTGATGAATTTTCCAGATTTACCTGGGTGTTCTTTCTAAGGAAGAAATCTGAAACCCCTGATGTCTTTCAGACATTTGTCAGGAAAATTCAGAATGAATTCAACAGCACTGTGGTCAAAATCAGAAGTGACTATGAGACTGAGTTTCAGTTTGAGTGCATGACAAGGTTCTATGAAGAGCAAGAGATTCATCAAGAATTTTCCTCTCCTAGAACACCCCAGCAAAATGGAATTGATGAGAGGAAAAATAGGACTATCATAGAGGCTGCTAGAACCTTATTAAGTGACTCATCCCTCCCAGAATACTTCTGGGCTGAGGCAGTTAACACTGCATGATATGTCCTTGATATGGCTTCTATCACCAAGATCCACAAGAAGACTCACTATGAGATCTTGAATGGCAGAAAACCAAACCTGAGCTATTTCAGGATCTTTGGTTGCAAGTGCTATGTGCTCAACAATGGAAAAGTCCATTTAAATAAGTTCGCTGCCAAGTCCCATGAATGGATCTTTGTTGGGTACAACACTCATAGTAAGGCATATAAAATTTACAACTTAACTACCCAAGTTATATAAGAGACAAAGCATGTTGTTTTTGATGAATCCAACATGGTTAACTGTGAGCTGCCAAGCTCCTCTTCTTATAGTCTTGCAGGCACAGAGCAGATGATGGACAAGCTGACCATCAAAGAATATACCCCCACAGTCCAAGAACATGATGATGGACTGTCTATTCCAAGAGAAGGTGAAAACATACCGGAAGAAAATGAAGACCAGCAAGCTGAAAACCTTGAAGATCAGCAAGGTGCAGCTAGATTGCCTCCAGCTACCAGGAATCTAAGGGACCATCCAGTTCATCTAATCATTGGTGATGCATATCATGGGGTCTGGACTAGAAACAGGAGCATGAATACAGCTCTCTACTCAAACTTCCTGTCTCAAGAAGAGCCAAAGAAGTTTGAAGAAGCAATCAAGGACCAGTTCTGGATTGGAGCAATGCAAGAAGAACTAGACCAATCCAAGAGATGTAAGGTCTGGAAGTTGGTACCTAGACCTCATGGACAAAATGTTATAGGCACTAAGTGGATCTACAGGAGTAAGTTAGATCAAGATGATATTATTGTCAAGAATAAGGCTAGACTGGTGGCTAAAGGCTACAGACAAGAAGAGGGCATAAACTTTGGTCAGACCTTTACCTCAGTAGCTAGACTGGAAGCCATAAGGATCTTCCTTGCATTTTCTTTCGATCAGGGATTCAGAGTCTACCAGATGGATGTCAAATCAGCATTCCTGAATGGGGACCTCAAAGAGGAAGTATATGTGGCTCACCCACCAGGTTTTGTTGATCCTAACTCTCCTAATTTTTTGTATAAGCTTAGGAAAGCTTTATATGGGCTAAAGCAAGACCCTAGGGCTTGGTATGAAACCTTGTCCAGCTTCCTCATTGAGAATAAATCTCAAGGGGGAAGATAGACAAGATCCTATTTCTAAGGGAATCAAAGGGCAAGCTTATCCTAGTCCAGATATATGTCGATGACATTATCTTTGGATCTACTGATGACAACCTTTGCAGGAAGTTTGCTAAGTTTATGCAAGGGAAGTTTGAAATGAGCAATATGGGTGAGCTCATGTTCTTCTTGGGACTCCAAGTAAGACAGAATGATGATGGCTTGTTCATATCCTAGTCCAAGTTCACCAGGGAGCTAATCAAAAAGTATGGTATGGAGAATGCCTCCACCATGAGAACTCTCATGGGATCAAGTATGCCTATAGGCAAAGAGGAGACATGAAAACCTATTGTTGAGTCTTTGTATAGAGGAATAATTGGCTCCATTCTATACCTGACTTCTAGTAGGCCTGGCATCATGTTTGCCACATGTGTCTGTGCTAGGTATCAGGTATGCCCTAAAGAATCTCTTTACTCAACTGGAAAGAGAATCTTGAGGTATTTTAAGGGCACACCAGATCTTGGCCTATGGTACCCTAGAAATAGGGATTTTGATCTAACAGGATTTTCAGATGTAGATTTTGCAGGTTGCAAAGAAGATAGGAAAAACACTACTGGAACCTGTCAGTTCTTAGGAAGAAGGTTAGTTTCTTGGAGCAGCAAGAAGCAAACTAGTGTGGCTATACCACTACTGAGTCAGAATATATATTAGCAGGAAGCTGCTGTGCTCAGCTGTTATGGATCCAACATCATCTCCAGCATTACAACCTGCAGGTAAGTAAAACTCCTCTTTACTGTGATTCTACAAGTGCTATTTCTATTACTAGAAATCCCGTCTCACATAGCAGGACTAAGCATATAGAAATAAGATATCATTTTATCAGGGATCATGTGGAGAAGGAAGACATCGGTCTTGAGTTTGTCCCCACAGACAGGCAAGTGGCTGATATCTTCACTAAGCCATTAGATGAAGCAAAGTTCAACACCCTCAAATTTGATTTGGATATGTTGAACTTGACATATCTTCAGGCACTCCCTTTTATATCATTATTTTGTGTAAATATTGTTCCTCTTGCTGGACATATGGACTCCCCAGTAGTATCAGTCCATTGATGCTTCTACTGAGGGGTAGTAAGCTACTCTGGATTGAAGAAAGAAGGTTAGCCAATGGGAAGGCCAGCCCCCATCTGCCTATTCTATAGAAGTCAAAAAGGGGGAGAGAAGAGAAGAGAGAAGGTCCTAGCAAGGGGGAGTCGTAGCAAGTGGGAGAGATGGCAAAGAGGAAAGAAAGTAATGTGACACTCAAAGAAGGACAAACACCTTGCAGCAAAATATGGGGAGTAAGTAAATGAGGTACACTTACTCATAGCTTATCAAAATTTCCATACGTATTTTTTTGTTGTATAGGTTGTGTGTGTCATTGACCAAGGACAACAATGATGTTTTGACTTCTTCAAATAGGGAGAGATTGTTGGGTCCATTGTTCCCAATATACCTAATTTGTGAGAACTCAAATAGGTCAATGTCACACACATCAATAGTATTTGGTGTGCATTTGAGTTCTTGAGTTCAGGTTAGTCCATTTCATATTGATTGGACATGTGGACACAAGAAGTGGTTGCTAGACACAACACAAAAATCTACTAAGTCCACAGGTGTTAAGTGGAGCAAGCTCACTCAACGCCATAGGTATGGATTCAAAAGTGTCTAGTAAAAATTTGCCTAAGTACAAAAGCGCTGAGTGTAGTCTACTCACTCAACGCCATATAACATATAGCGTTGAGACTATCTCAGCCTAACCGAAATTTAGCCAACAAAGATGGCTAAGTACAAAACTGTTCAGTGTAGTCAACTCAGTCAATTTCATACAACAAAAGGCTGTGAGTCAGGTTGAGTCAGTCTAAGACTAGAAAAATTGGCTAAAAATGTGGCCAAGTCCACAAGCGCTGAATATGGTCGACTCACTCAACGCCATACAACTCAAAGCATTGAGTGTTGATGTATCTGTCAACTCCATAGTAATGTTGAGAAAAAATTTGACTAAGTCTACAGGCGTTGAGTTTAGCTTACTTTCTCAACGCTAGATAACAAAAAATTCTGTTAAGTAGTTTGGCGTTGAGTGGAGCTTACTCTCTCAATACCAAGGCACAGAAAATTTTGCTATGGCAAAAAGCGTTTAGTGGAGCTTACTCTCTCAATGCCAAGGCAAAAGGCATTGTGTGTAGCTTACTCTCTCAATGTCAGATAACAGAAATTTTGTTAAGTAGTTTGGCATTGAGTGGAGCTTATTCTCTCAACTCGAAGACACAGAAATTTTTGCTAAGGCAAAAAGCATTGAGTGAGGCAAGCTCTCTCAACACTCTCAATGCTATAAATGCCTTGAAGCAGAATTTTGGCTAAGTCCAAATGCCTGGATAGCTTGGCTTTCGTCGAGCTCAACTTCGTCGAACTGAACTCAATGTTCGTCGAACTGAGCCTGGTGTTCGTCGAACTGAGTTTAACAAAACATCGAGCTAAGTCTACAGTTCAACAAACTGATTTTATGATTTCGTCGAGCTCAGCTTCATCAATCTAAACTCTGTGTTTGTCGAACTGAGCCTGCAGTTCGTCGAACTGATTTTTATGCTCTTGTTGAGCTAAGCTTGTCGTTCGTCGAACGGAGCTCAAAGTTCGCCTAGCTCAATACCTAGATAGAGGGAATTTTTTCTAAGTGTTGTAGCATTGAGTGATTCCTACTCACTCAACGCCTTTGATACTAATGATTGAATTTTGGCCAAATCCACAGATGTTGAGTCATGCTGACGTCAGCAAAGTCAAAAGTCAACCAAAATTCAAATGTTGCGGAAATGCTGCCAGAGACGTTGGCGGGCTAGTTGTTGCTATCTTTTGCAATTACCAAGAAATATTTCATCATTAAGTGTTGTGGCCTACTCACAGCAAAGAGCCGTTGAATCGGGAATGAATGAAAAACGTGGGTTGATTAGCTAAATCTCGGCCATCAATACTGGTGGTGGGACCCACTGCTCAATTGGCCAGAGATATAAAGAATCAGATCATCGAATCAAGAAGAGGATTTCTTGTCGAGGTTTTTTGAAAACAAAAGTTTAGCTGAACGTCATCTTATTCCTCGCCATTTTCGTCGAGCCTGATGTTGTTCTACACAGAGAACCTTGATGGGAAAGAGATAGCTGAAGCAATCCCCATCTGCAATAGCAGGATCTGAAGTTACCAGACCTACAAGTTTTGCAGGGAAAAATGAAGCTATTTGAAGAGAGATTCAACTGCCTACATATTATCTTTAACAGCAATATCTTGGATCTGATATCTGCTCAGTCCAAGAAGAAGGAGACACAGAGCTTGTTATAGTGTCTTAACAACTCATTCTTTACTTTTATTTTCTGTAAAGATTCTTAGTGAATCAGGAGTTGTAAGCCTGTTCTATAAAGGCTGAGGTCTTAGTGACCTGTGTGTTTGGCTTTGTGCTAGGTATTTATCACCTGGGTTGGTATAGTGCCTAAGTTGTTGGTCTGTGTGACCTATGTGGTCCTGTGGGATCAGTGTTGTAAGCTGTTAAGAAGCTGAATTCTGGAGGGAGAGCTGAATCTAATACACTGTTAGATAGGCGCAGAGGGACAGTGGATGTACCCAAGATTGGGGAACCACTATAAATTTGCAGAGTCATCTATGTATGTTCTTGAAAGCTGATCTAATCTAATCAACAGACACAGTAATCTAATAAATAGATTAGAAAAGTTTAATAGATACAAAAACCTATTCACACCCCCCCCCCTCTATGTGTAAAGTTAGCCTTGAAAACAAGAATTTTAGATAAGCTTCTGTTAACCCAGAAATCGACGATCCTTCCCAAGGTAGCCAGCTCGCTAGTCGCGGTCTGCTCTAGGTTCCCCTTGGCGGTCGCGACATCCAAGTTTGGGCGGACATGTTTCCCTGTCCGCTCAGTCCGTGCGGTATGGGCGGTCTCAGCGGTCTGACCGTCCAGGTCGCGCAGCGTTCCCTTGGTCGGTAAGGGCCGCAGACTACTTCCTCAGTCCGCCCCTGCAAGTCGTGCCCTTTTCTCAGCTAACCGCCCCAAGCTCTCCATCCTGATAGATGTCGATAACCTTTGGAGGACTCAGATACCTATCCGCCCAGACCGACAGTAAGACGTGTTATTTGCAGGGGTTAGTCTCCTTTAGCCCGCTCCTGCCAGGTCGCCAAGCCCAGGCCGCCCAGAAGGGGAGGCAAGACATTCCATTTAACATGCGGCAGACTTCAGCATAAGGCGTGACCTGCCTCCTCAGTCCGCCAGGTCGCCCAAGTAGACCAGTGCGAACATTGACAGCTCGTAGACTCCATCTCAGTCCGTCCAAGAGCCTGGACTTGCTCCAGCTCTCAGCATTGATCTCGTCTAGCGCGTGCTGGGCACACTCGGCCCTCAGTTTGACCCTTTAGTCTGCAAGAGTTGATGCCCCCGCTCTAGCTTCTTAGCAGCTGGCGGCCTCGCCTCCACTCAGTAGCAGAGGCGGGCTCGGCCTATCCCCCGCGGACACGGCAAATTCACTGTGCAGCTTGCTGTTCAACATTACCTTCCAGCACCTGCTTCCCGGCAGCGTGTGGATATCCTCCTTAGCCTGCATAGCTTGATGCAGGCTCGCTCAGCATAGTAGGTGAGGAATCTTCCCAATCTGCCAACAGCAGAACCAGTTCTAGAAGGAAGTCCAAGACAACGCGACCTGTTGCGGAGTCGGCGGACTCCATTCTCTACTCGCACAAGTTACCGGCTCACCGGGGGTAACGTCATCGAAAGTTGTTACCTCCTCGGGCCTATAAATAGACCCCCATACCTCTGATTGGGGGCAGTCACATGCTCATATGGAACATCGCCTCACGCTCGAGTACAGCCATCGACGAGCTCAAGCCGTCAACCCATGCGGACTCTATTATCCAGTCTGCCCCCTCTCTTCAGCAAACCATGTGGCCTGCCGGCCTGACTCCTCAGTCCGTGCGGCCTCCTTTCTGGCACTTCCTTTCCTTAGCCGCCGACTTCCCCCCAATATACCCTTTATTTGCTTTCCTTGTAAGGGTGTAACTCAAGCCGTAATTCTCCATATTAATCAAAGGAAAGCCCGTCGCAAGTGTGGCATTTAAGCTGCAACGGGTGAAGTCTGCTATTGTCGCTGCTAGCGGCCCCTCTCTTCTTCTCTGCTCAATTCTCTCGGCATCAACCTGCAAGCACAACCGTCAAAGTAATCGTCTGCTCGGCAGCTCATGATCAACCTTCACAAGCAACTCCCCATTTGGATCAACGCCCTTCTCTCCTCTGTCACTGCAGCCCTTGAACAAGCATTTGCTCCACTCTCGAGCACTCAGAAGCTTTCTCCTCTCCTCTATCCCCGCAACCCTTGAACAAGCGTTTGCTCCACTCTAGAGCACTCAGAAGCTTTCTCCTCTCCTTTATCCCCGCAACCATCAACCTCTTCACCTTGCCCGTGAGACCGAACACACTCTGTTTGCTGCTGGTGCCCATGACAGTAAACCTCTACTCCTCCCCTCGTCCATTTTCGCTCATCAATAGTTCACACGCGGCCTTCAAATCTGAACAGATGGTGAACACCTACAGTTATCCATGTCAGATCATCGTTCAGCCGAGAACCTTGCTCAATCAAGTCTCAGTGATGATCTTCTCTGGGTGGCCTTCGAGCAATCACGCCGTTAAATTGCCCAGCTATTTCAAGCAATCAACCAAATTCTTGCTGCAATCACGCAGCGATTAGACACATAACCTACAACAGCTCCCGTTGCTCCAGCTGCTCTGGTCAATCCAACACCAACATTGGAGAATCAACAAGATTATCCTCTAGCTTACCCATCGGTCTATCCTCCTCCTTACACAACAACCTTTCCGCAAGGGCATGCAGCCCCCTTGCTACCTCAGAATGATGAGTTTGCAGCTCATCAAACCTTCTTTCGGGAAGCAGCCCGGGGAAGTCCAGCAAGATTCCTAAACTTTCAGGGAAGTCATCCTTACCCATCAGCTCCTGCCTTTGCTCCTACTATAACATCTTTTCCTTTCTATCGTTCTTCTTTTGCAGCTATAACTTATGCTCCCTTCTATCCCTATACTGTAGGAGAACAGGAAGAGACGTCGCCATTTTTGGAGAACGTTCATCATGAGCCAACTCCAGCTAATTTCAGAGAACCACAGTTACCAATCTACACTGGAGAGACTCATCCATTAAAACATCTTCAAGCCTTTGAATCAGTTGTTGCTCTCAAAACTCTCTCAGATGCTACCAAGTGCAAGCTCCTTATGAGAACGTTTGATGGACAAGTAAGGGATTGGTTCGATGGCTTGCGCCCTCAATCCATCACTTCCTTCGTTGATCTGTAAAGGGAGTTCTTGCTCAGATTCTTTACTTCAACAAAGTGAAATGGCGGACCAGAAGCCCTATTTGGGATCAGGCAATGTCAGAATGAAACTTGGTCTCAGTTCGTTGATCGATTCCAGCGAGAAATCTTGGACATCGAGATTGTTGATAAATAAATGTACCGAGTGGCTCTTATACACGGTCTTCGTGAAGGGCCGCTCAAGTTTGAAGCCAATGTCCGAGCACCAAGAACATACCAAGAGTTGATTGGCCTAGCCAACTCATACATCCGAGGCAAAAAGAGCAAACCAGGCTTCATCTCCAGGCTTATAGCAGATAAAGATCCTCCTTCTTACAAGCAGCCTCCGAGGTCTCCTCACAAAGATTTCTCATCTCACTTAAGGAAGGGAAGAAGATTTCAGTGTCATCGATACTCCTTCCTAGACCGTGATCATACTCGAGATCAATTGTTGTTACTACCAGCTCCGTCGTCACAAATAGTTGTTGTTCATCAGCAACAAGATGATGACTTGCAAGAATGCGAACTCGAAGAGGCCATGCTAGAAGTAAGCCAAGTCATGAAAGATAGGCCTAATTACAAAAGGCCTTATCGACCAGCTGATCAAAGACCTAAAGATTCAGATCCATACTGAGAATTCCAAAAAGAGCCGGGCCACCTAACTGAAAACTGTCGAGCGCTTCGCCAACTAGTACAGCGGATGCTCCGGCAGGGTAAGATGCATGACCTGCTCCCCAAAAATGATCACCCTGATCCAACAACCTCAAAGGGAAAAGAAGTTGCATACACTCCTTATTGCTTAAGAGGAGTGAGCCAAGTCGAAGAATACCCTCGCCTTGTTATTAACAATGCTGCTGAAACCTTTGATGCCGATGACGAGGGAAAGCTTGGAAGACTATTCTGAAAATAAAGGGATATCACCGCTCCTCAAGGCTCCTCGCATTCATTACCAATTACTCTTACTCTACTTTACATGTTTCAAACATTCTCTTTACAAAACACTTCTAAGTGTTTCTCTCTTACATTTCAATAAAGCTTACATCAGAGATTCCATACTGACACATTTCCCTTTTTGGAGTGCTTTCTCCTCTATTTTTCTCTTTGCCAAAGTAATCACTGGACCACTGAGATATCGCCGAGTCTTGCTACAGGCCCCCTCGAGATTGGATTCTGACTTAAGGCCACAATTACCACATATCGCGGGGAGTGTTCGTATATGTGTAGTGGGAGCTATCCAACACTCATGCGGTGGAATATAGGAGTTCGGATCCTGGCCAGCATCTAACACAAAGTGTGCATCAAGGGAGGTCACATGTGTTAGCTCTGCTGTACTTCATTAAGGATACATTATAGTTACGATGATCTTTGTTTGATAAGCAATGACGATCAAGAGTAGCCTTGTATCTTTGATCATCTCACAACTGTGATGGCCGAACACTCTATGGTACTCTCAATCTGTGCTTTCGCGGGATCCACAACTCCACTGATCTTTCTACAAACAAGCAATGCTATATGCCACTTGGTGCAACTAGTCTCATTGATCAGTGATGTTGTAACCCGAGGCAAGAGATCAGTGTATCTAGTGATACTTCTCAGGATTTCTTTTGCTTTTCTCTTTTGTGCCCTTCTAAAGGATGCGCGGCCAGACCGCTCTGAGTAGGACTATACTCCTGATGACCTTTTTCAGGAAAGCGATGCATAAGGCCCACAAGTGATCTCCTGTGGCAGCATTCAGTCTTTCTTGGTCATCTCCGAGTATAGACCTCTTTTTATCAACTGCCTCTTTCATAGGTGAACAGGTTAAATCCAGCCTATCAAACGGATTTGCAACAATCATTTTTATTACTCTCATCTTATATGCATTGCTTGCTCAAAGCTCTATCAGATGATTATCTGCCAAGCTATTCATTACTTTTATCAAATGTTAATGGAATCAATCATTGACCAATGAATCTAACTCTCCTTGATTATCAAGCCTTGCTATTTGAATCTGATCAAGATGATTTCTTCTTATTGACCTGGACTTCATATTAAAGATAACATCTTTAATCTTGCAAGATCACTATTCCGGTTTGATCTGCATTCAATTATCATCAGAGATCGTCAGACATTTCTTCTGTTATATGATCATATACATCATACTCATCAAAAGTTAGCATTCGCAAGTCCCGCTCAGGTACTTGCACCTTAATTCATTATACTATGTCTGCTTCTCACTCTTCTCTTTGCAGTGATTAGGGGAATCTGCAAGTCTCATCTAGGTACTTGCAGCTTAGTCTTTTCATATATCACATATGTTTCTAACTCTTTTCCTGCAGAGATCAGCAGATACCTGCAAGTTCCCTTCATATACTTACAGCCTAACTTTTCCTTCATATCTGCTTCTAACTTTTCCTTTGCAGAGATTAGCAGATACCTGCAAGTTCCCTTCAAGTACTTGCTGCTTTCTTTACTTCCATATTTGCCTCTAACTTCTCTTTTGCAGAAACCAGCAAACGCTTACAAGTCCCTTTCAGGTACTTGCAAACTTATTTCTCATTTCATGCATACTGCTTATTCTTCTTTCTGCAGAGGATAACAGGTTCTAGCAAACCTCCTTGAGGTACTTGCAAGTTATTATTCCTCTATGTTTTTGTCTTACTTTCATTTTGCAGAACTCAGTGGAAGACATGTCTCCTTCATATTTGCAAAGGCAATTCGGGTACACACAAGATGTACCTTCCACAAATGCCTACACTAACTTTCCTTTGCAGGAAGAAGATAGTCATTAATAATCTCCTAAGGAGAGACATCAGGTTCTATCTCTCCTTGCCTCATCCTCTTTCTTTGGGGTGGATCACGATTTTCGTGGGTCTCCAACTTTTTCAAAGTTCCCTTCGGAACTTAAAAAAGTGCGGGGATAATGTTAACCCAGAAATCGGTGATCCTTCCCAAGGTAGTCAGCTCGCTAGTCGCGGCCTGCTCCAGGTTCCCCATGGAGGTCGCGACGTCCAAGTTTTGGCGGACATGTTTCCCTGTCCGCTCAGGCCGCATGGCTTGGGCAGTCTTAGTGGTCTGACCGCCTAAGTCACGCAGCATTCCCTTGGTCGGCAGGGGACATAGACTGCTTCCTCAGTCCGCCCCTGCAGGTCGCACCCTTTGCTCAGCTAACCGCCCCAAGCTCTCCATCCCGACAGATGACGACAACCTTTGGCGGACTAAGATACCTATCCGCCCAGACCGGCAGTAAGACGTGTTCTTTGTAGGAGTTAGTCTCCATCAGCATGCTCCTACCAGGTCGCCAAGCCCAGGCAACCCAACAGGGGTGGCAAGCTATTCCATTTAACATGCAGCAGACTTCAGTAGAAGGCGCGACCTGCATCCCCAGTCTGTCAGGTCGCCCAAGTCGACCAGCGCGAGCATTGATAGCCCGTGGACTCCATCTCAGTTCGCCCAAGTGCCTGGACTTGCTCCAACTCTCAGAATTGATCTCGTCCAGCGCGGGATGGACAGACTCGCCCCTCAGTTACACCCTTCAGTCCGCAAGCATTGATGCCCCAGCTCTAGCTTCTTAGCAACTGGCGGCTTCGCCTCCAGTCAGCAGCAGAGGCGGGCTCGGCCTATCCCCTGTGGACACGGCGGATTCACTATGCACCCCGCCATTCAACATCATCTTCTAGCACCCGCTTCCCGGCAGTGGGTGGATATCCTCCTCAACCCACATAGCTTGATGCAGGCTCACTCAGCATAGTATGGGCAGACTCTTCCCAGTCCTCCAGCCGCAGAACCAGTTCTAGAAGGCAGTCCCAGACCGCGTGGCCTGTTGCGGAGTCGGAGGACTCCATTCTCTACTCGCAGAAGTTACCGGCTCACCGGGTGTAACATCACCAAAAGCCGTCACCTCCCCAGGCCTATAAATAGACCCCCATACCTATCATTTGGTGCAGACACATGCTCGTGCGGAACATCGCCTCACGATCGAGGACAGACATTGATGAGCTCAAGACGTAAAACTCTGCGGACTATATTACCCAGTCTGCCTCCTCTCTTCAATAAACCGTGCGGCCCGCCGGCCTGACTCCTCAGTCCGCGAGACCTCCTTTCTAGCACTTCATTTCCTTAGCCGACAGCTTCCCCCAATGTACCCATTATTTTTCTTTCCTTGTAAGGGTGTAACTCAAGCTGTAATTCTCCATATTAATCAAAGAAAAGCACGTCACAAGAGTGACATTTAAGCCGCGGCGGGCGAAGTCTGATGTTGCCGCTGCTACTAGCTCCTCTCTTCTTCTCTGCTCAACTCTCTCGGCATCATCCTGCAAGCACAACCGTCAAAGTAACCGTCTGCTCGACAGCTCCTGATCAACCTTCCCAACCAACTCCCCATTCGGATCAACGCCCTTCTCTCCTTTATCCCTCCAGCCCTTGAACAAGTGTTTGCTATAATCTCGAGCACACAGAAGCATTCTACTCTCCTCTATCCCTACAACCCTTGAACAAGCATTTTATCCACTCTCGAGCACTCAGAAGCTTTCTCCTCTCCTCTATCCCCGCAACCATCAACCTCTTCACCTTGCCCGTGAGACCGAACACACCCTTTTAGCTGATGGTGCCCGCAACAACAACCCTCTACTCCTCCCCTCGTCTGTTTTTGCGCATCAATAGCTTAAATATATCCACATGACATTCTTCTGAGGAGGTTGGGTAGGTATGTTTCGTGGAGGAGGATCTTCTCGAGGAGAATAAGATCTGAAATGCTTTGCTTGCCGGAGGTCTTGTCAGGAAGAAGGATATTGATGATAAAAATTCCTTTGTTGTTGTTGAGTCCTATGGTTTAGAGAAGAGATGTAGATGGAGTTCATGGCTTCACCTTTAATAAACTGATTAACTATTTCGATGAGATGCCTATAAGACCTGGGTTCATTTGTGTTGGCTTCAAATTTGAGATTGCCTTCTTGAAGTCTATGCATTAAGTCAGATTTTCACAAGTCTTGATTAACATTAGCAACATCAAGGATTTCGATTTGGAACTTGTCAACGAAGTAAGCAAGAGTCTCCCTATCTTTTTGCTTGATTTTAAAGAGAGATGTTGGTCCTCTCTTTCGCTTCTTCATGGTAATAAAACCTTAAGAGAAACTCTCTTTGAAGATCCCCAAAACAAGCGTTGGATTGAGTTGGCAGGTTGTAGAACCATTCCATAACTTTACCATCAAAGGGCATGATAAGAAGCTCGCACCTGATACAATATGACAAGGCTCTTAATTAAATGCCCGACTTAAAAGAATGCAGCTGAGAGACTGGATCGCTTATCCAAGAATACATGGGTAGACGAGGCTCTCTGAAATCATTAGAGATAGTTTTCTAATGAATGTGCTCAAAAAAGGAGAAGGTTCTTGCTCTTATTCTAAGGGATGTGTTTGCTCTTCATTAACTTGATATGTTTAAGCAGTCATGTTCGCTATGGAGCTCGTGTGGAGGGATGGAGAACTCTTCTTAATCTGGTTGCAACAAATACTCAACACGATCAATAAAAGGCTCATCATTACTGATGCTTACCACACCATTAGAATGAGAACCAATGTGTCCCTTGAGGAGGTTGATTTTAGATAGTAGGAGCATGTAGTCGCTACTTAGGACAAGCATTTTTGGATGATTGGAAGGGCATTCAAGAGCGTTTGATGGAAAATCCATGAAAACAAGAATTGTCGAAAGATAAAAAAAGCAATAATTTCTAAACAAAGTTGAATTTTTGCAATCTGTGAGTGCAAAATGAACTCGAATGAGGAACTCATTTCGCCATTGGATAGATCTTTTTGAGTCGGTTCCGAAAAGCTTTTATTTTTTGAAAACAGACAACTGAATCAAACATTATGTCTGTTTTAAAATTGGGTGTATTTTACACTGAATTTTCCATCTTCATCGGAGATGCTTTTCATCAACTACTCAAGCTTCACGCTCATAACACCAAAATGTTGGCACCAAAAATGTTGATATCAACTCTCTGCACACTACCGCAGGTTGGGTTGGATGGTAGAGTGAAAACGTCTTAATGCCCGAACTGAAGGAAGGTGGTCGTGAGTAGTAGGTTACCTTGAGTCATAGAAGAAGAGGAAAAGAGTGGTCGTGCCTAGGCAAAGGAGTTCACGCAGGCCGCTCAAGAGAGTTCGAGCAACAAGAAAAAGCAAGTCGCCCAAGTTGCCGAAATAGGTCGTGCGGTCTGGCGAAACGTACTTGTAATTTATCCTTGTGACTTCTACCTCTAAGCTCGCCCCCCCCCCCCCCCCCAAAGAGAGGGTTGGAACCCTATTTATAGAAATAGGGGGCTCGCTAGACGGACAGGCTCAAGAAACTCGCCCAGCTCAGGGAGGGCATCCTCATATCTAGGAAAAGTCTAACTACGTGGTTAACACTTCTAACTGTGTAGCTAGTGACTGAGGTAGCCTAGTCGTGCCGACTACTGGGAAAGGGCTGACCACGAGATCTCCTAAGGGGGAAACCACGCAGTCACTGTGGCTAAAGAAAGCTGATCATGCGACCTCGCGGTCAATGCGATTAGGAAAAGGCTAACCATGAGCTCTCCCAATAGGATACCTCGCGGACTTCATGGTTTGAGAAAGCTGCCCGTGAGATCTCGCGATCAGCGCGGTTAGGAAAAGGTCGACTACGAGCTCTCCCAAGGGGACACCTCGTGGTTTCAGCGACTAGAAAAAGCATACCTCGCGGTCAGAGCAGTTAGAGAATGGGATAACTACCGACACCTGAACTGTACACCTTGTATTGCCGATTTCTGGGTAAATAATTTGCATTTATTATTGTTTTATAATTATTAAATGCTGACTTACATGGTGATATTGTTTCTTGTGGTTCTCTAAGATGTCCTAAAGGACTTATGTCAATATGGGGTTTGTGGTGAGCTTAGGATGCCCCTTATTTTCCCTCTAATATGTTTTTTGTTGTAGGTCATGGTCCTGATTAGATTGGATGCTAGCTTGATAAAAGTAAAATTCCTCGTAAAGTGTTTTTTTACCTTGCATATTTGGTAGTTCATGAGGTACTGGCTTGTGTGTTAAGTTTGCTTATATGTTTCCTTTTAAACTTGTTATGCACTAGCCCTACTACTAGGTACTTTTATCGTATATTTTAGTATTTACCTAATATCTTGTTTATCACGATACTTCCACTATGATTTCATACTTATTGGAACACATCTTTCACATCTCTTGGTTTGAGAATAATAAATATCGTGATGTATTTGATCTACTCTTTTGTGTGCTTATAGTGTACAGGTCATACAAGTACAATTATGCATTAAATAAGAAGAGAATATGAAAGCCGAAGCTCATCTCTATGAGCTACCATAGAGAGATAACATCTACCACTTGTAGTAGGTTTTGGATACAGAAGGATAGTTGACCAAATGATTTTGAATGTATAAAATAGCGGGATAAAATCCATCTTTAGAAAGTTCTTATCATGGCGTGGTAACATTATCGCCCGGTGGCAGCTTAAGGAATGCCCGCCAATCTGTAGCCGATTGAGGAGCCAAATGGAGATGGAGATCTGACAGAGCAACATATATCATGCTTACGTGGCATGCTAGTTCTTACTGCACCACTGTAAGGATGCATGCTTAAAATGGCAGAGCATGTTTGCCATTTTTGGCACGATCTGTGAGCCAATTCTTCCATGATTCAGTATCGCCCAATGGTAACACTACCTGTAGATGTAACTCTCTAGATCTATTTAAAGGCAGGATTCACTCCTTTGACATCCCTCTCACATCCACAAAAGCTATAACTATGATCTTTTTGAGAGAGTCTCGTCTCTAGACATCAAGAGGACACTATTGGGCAAGCATGATCATCAGAATAACAACTTGAAGGGGAAGTGCTACAACACTTGTTAAATATGAAGGGAGGATGCATCAAGAACATTAATCTCTATATTTCCTTTGTCTTCACCTTCAAAAGATCTTATATGGAGTTTTTTCTTTATTATTTTTCTATCTTAGTATTTCTTGTTGGAGGCTCGAGGTCTTATCTATTGAGAGATGGGCTAGTGCTAATCGATTTTTGGGATAATAGTCGGTATAGAAAATGAAAAAGAATCGTTCATTTGAGCCTCAGTTTCTAGCTTTATAGAAATCAACAATTTTGTAATAAACTTTTTTGTGAAATAAAATCTTGTTCTTACTTGTTTTACTATCTCAATTTTATTTCTTTCACTCGTAAATGTTTTAAGGAATATGCTCTATTAAAGATTTAACTCAAATATATTGCAAGATTATTTTGTTTTTAATAAACTCATAATTCAATCTCAATGAGCTACCACCCGACGGTAGCAACTACCGCCGACGATAGTAAAGAAAGATTGAATTATAACTCTTTCTAAAAGTAATATTAAATATAATATTTCTGAAATATTAAAATAAAGCATTTTTATAAAATATTCTAAGACTACTTTAATTGGAAAGAATATTTTTAAAGACTAAATTCCATAAAACCCTTTTTCACCCCCTCCCATTTAAAGGCGCATATAGATCCAACAATTATTATAAGAGCTAGGTTATTCCAAAACGATTTCACCACTGGGAATAATGACGCTTCCTGATCACACATCCACTAGAGGGGATGTATTTTTTCGTAATAATAAGTTATTAGCACCACCTTTTCTATGGGTGAAAATTACAAACATTGGAAAATTCTATTGAAAAAATTTCTTAAATCTTTATTTGTAGAAGTTTGTTATATTACTATTTGAAAGCTCCAAAGCATACTAAATAGAAACAAATGTTCATTAAAGGATAAATCTATGAAATGTCAATTATGTGCACTTTATCAAGATATTTTCAAACTCATTTATATTTTTTCTATTGCATATGAAGTTGGGAAATTTCTCAAGAGTGCTTATAGTCTTCCCCTCTGCAGATGATGAACCCATGGAAGTTCTTATGGTTTCGAGAGAGAAAAAAAGGAAGATTTCTGCTTGGCGGAAGATGTATCAAACACAACTAGCAGAAGTGAAGATGACAACTCATCAATGGAAGAGGTATACAAAGAAGAATATGTTATAGGAACTTTATGTTCACAGAACTTTGTAAGTAAATCAATTTTTCTCCTTGTTTCAACTTAAATTTTTGTGTTTTGAATGCTTAAAATTGTTAAACATAGAATAAGCAAATTGAAAATTGTAATTCCACATTTAGAAAATAATACTTTAAAATCAAAACTTAATGTAGAATCAAAAATTGATATGGTTTTTTATTCTCCCTCTTGGTCTTTATATAAAAATATTGTACCTTATTTTGATTGCAATACTCTTAAAGAAAAACTCAAGGTATTTAAAAAGGAGCTTTCTACTATGTAGAACATAATGAAAATTTAATTTTTAAAAATTCATCATTGAAAATTGATTGTGTTATCTGCAAAAATTATAAAATTTCAATTAAAGAGATGAAAGAAATAATTGAAGAATTAAGAAATGATTATAAATCTTATATTGATTCTATAGTCACCACTCTTAAAATAATATGACTGATATACAAAAGCTAGAAAAAAAGCTCAAGATTAAGATTTAAGAATTATAAATAAAAATCAACTTGCGAAAGAAAATTATGAATAAAAATAAAACATAAAGCCATAATATCAGGAAAACAATGGGAATATACATTACCTATCTTGACTTAGCAAAATCCAAGGGCAAGTTGAATATAAATTCCCTACCTTGACTTAGCCAAATAATGGGAATGAAAAACATCAAACTCTTGTAAATAAAGTTCCAAAACACAATCATCATCATTATTTACAAAATTAATTTTCTTCTGACATGAAATCGAATGCTGCCAATTTTTTTATGAATCAACATTTCAAAAGTCACTAAGCTTTTAAGCCACAATTTTAATGACTATGGAAAGTTCATGAATAAAAATAACATTAAACCAAAGTATGAATAGAGGCTCATTGTTAGAACAACATATTAAATTCATTTGAAAGGACTCATTCATCTTTGTCTCTACATAGATCATCACGCTATATTTGGGTACCCAAAGGAATTGTCACATTTGGTCTCCTTTATATGTCTAAAACTCTTATTCATTAGTATTCAATCAAATGTTTGAAATGGAAGCAAATAAAAATGGAAGATACAAAATTCTACTTCATGATATGTTTAACATAAAATTAAAATTAAAAATATTATTTTTTGTGATTTGTGTAATTTTGTTTTGTTTTTTCAGTTTTTTGAGCCAACATGTTCTATGGCTACCTTAGATGTATGATGTGATATGGTCCACACATTCAGCTTAAATCAAAATTTAATGAAATTTAATAAAAGTCATCATTACAAGAGATAAACCTATCTCATTATTTTAGCATTAATACTTATGAAATTCATTTCTCATAGTGTCAATAGAAATTGTGTGTTGAATTTCTTAAGTGATATTGTCAAGATTAATGAAATCATTTACAAAAAAATGGATTTAAATGAGTAATTATGAACTCATAGGCTAAAAATTAAAATCCGCACTTTTTGTCTTTTTTTCCTGTTTTTTTCTGACATATGATAGCACATATAATGCCAAAGTATAATCGAGAAAAATCAGAATTGAAAAATCACAAAACCCTGATTTTGCAAGAATTATTATATCTCTGTTTGATACTGCGTAAAGACTTACCGCTCGCGGTAGCAATACTTTCTTAAATATTCTGATTTTCTCTAAATCGTATGTTTTTGAAAATTAATTTATTGCTTTAATTATCATTATTATTTTTTTATATAAATTTTATATATGTTTTGATTTTTTTTCCTAATAAATAAAATAAAAAAGAGAATTTATAAAATATTCGAAAATAATCAAATCATGTTCACACTAATATATGTATATAATATTCACCTTGAATGCTTTCACTAAAATTAATTAAGAAAGATGAATATGAATAATTCATCATGTGATAATTAATTCCAAATAACCAAAGAATTATAATGTATAATCAACGAACTATAAACTTAATCATGAATGCAATTGGAATAGATTCCATTGATTTCATTATTTGCTTTATGTATGAATTATGTTTTATGTTTACATGTATCTCATTCTTATCTAGACCTTAAAATCAACCTTATACATATTCAAAATAAAACACAAAGCTTAATCACTTCATTGTAGGTCTATGAACATTTAGTTTGCAACTCCATGATTCAATACATGCAAACCAATTTTATATTTGTCAAACTTTACATCACATTGCACCATGTTGCCCTAACTCATCATTCTATCGTCTTCCCTTACTGTAGGTATAAATCAATGTCCATGCTAATTATATAATGCCATGCTAAGCTAAATTAAAATAGAATACTAAATTCTGAAAATCATGATATCCATATAATAAAATTATCCACACCCATGATTATTCACCCATCTTATGTGTCTCACATTAGTGGGGACATATGATTGCATGCATTAGAAGACCTAATCACTAAGTCACGTCTAGCACTTAATCGGGGATGGTTTTAGTAAGGCCTTGCGAGACATTGAGGGGAAAGAGTTGAAAGTTATTTAACTTAAGGTTAGCTAGTCACCTAGAGGTGGGGGTGAATAGGTCTTTGAAATTTTCAAGCCTTTTTACTATTTTCTTACTAAGTGATCTAGAGCTTGTCCTTAGCACTTGCAATATAAGAAAAGAACAAGCAACACATCACAACATACAGATATTTATATTGGTTCCCCAATTAGGTACATCCACTTTCCCTCCCACCTATCCAACTATCTTGTTGAACGAGGCACACACTCCACCAAAATGCTCCTCAGAGCTTACACCTTAGGCTCTCAGCCTTACACTCAGTTTCTCTTCAGAACCCTACCTCAAAACCAGAAAGGTTCCTATGTAAGAGTACTACGGTGCTCCTATAGCTCATTGGTCCATAGACCACCTACATCAGCCTTATCTTTAAGGCATACAGCTCAGGATTTTCAGCCCTACAACTTCAGGCACAAGGCACTACTCTTAGAGTGCTACAATACTACTACAACTCAGTACCCCTCCTGTTACCTACCTCTGTGCCCTTCCAGGCACCTACAGCTCAGCCTTCTCCAAGTCCTACAACTCAGTGACACACTTGTCACCTACAGCTTAGTGACTCAATAGTCACCTACCATGGACTTATCTCTAAGGCCTACTACTTAGGCTGGGAGGACAGCCCTACTCTAGGATCCATACTTGGATCCAACCTCAGTACCCCAACAGGGAATCGACCTCAGTGACTAATTAGTCACCTACAGCTTAGGACAAAAGGCCGTACAACTCAGATTCATACAACCTGAATCTTATAGGAATTTAAACAATGAGAAGAAGTAAATTTGAAACACTGACTCAGAGATAAATCTCTGAGTCTACCTTGTTGTACTGAGCAAATATCAGTCCAGCACTCTTGCTATAGAAGGAATGAGTCTTCTTCTACAGCTAACTGCTTCTTTGTTCCACTGGTGAACAACAATCTGTTGTTGAAGGCTGACGGAACTTCACACAACAATCTCCTTGATGATTAAAAGAATCAGCTGCCTTGTTCTATAAAGAACAAACATACTGAACTTGAAAAAGCTTCAGCTATTTTTCTCTGTCTGCTGGCTTGCATTGCAGGACTTGGCTTTCCAGTTTGTCGGAGAAGATGAAGTCACACCGCCTCTATTTTCTGTATTTTCTTCGTGTGTTCTGTGTAACCCTAATCCCCTTTTATTTCTTCTTTTTATATGTATTGATTTGAATCAACGACAATATTTGAGTGTGGGCCCAGCAAAGGATGGTGGGCGTAACCTCTCTCGGAAAAGGACAAATGGTAGCTTCCGGCGCTACTGCAGCTTTCCTGCAACGGCATGAACTATTTTGACTTTGTTGACTACCGGCGTCAGTAGTGTTCATTAGGTGCTGCTGTATCTTTTCTGCAATGACATGAAATACTTTAACTTGTTGAATTTTGGTGACTTCAGTAGTGGTCATCACATTCTGGACTTAAAACAAATTCCAGAACTTCATTAAGCGTTGAGTGATGTTAAGTCACTCAACGCCATCTGTCTTGTCTCTTCATTAGAAGCGTTGAGTGAACCTGCCTCACTCAATGCTTCTGTACTTAGATAATTTTCACTGACTTTGTCTCAGTGGTTCCTTCTCAACTGTCTTAGCGATTTCTACTTTCATAGCTGAGATCGTCTCCTATCTCAGCAGTTTCTTCTCAACTGTCTTAGCAGTTTCTTATTTACAGTTGAGACTCTCTCCTGTCTCAGTGGTTTCTTCTTTCACAGCTGATACTATCTCCTATCTCATTGGTTTCTTCTCAACTATCTCGACTCTTTGTTCTTCATTGGAAGCGTTGAGTGAACCTGCTTCACTCAATGCTTCTGGACTTAGAGAATTCCTGCTTGCTTTGTCTTAGCGATTATGCTGAGACATTCTTCTCAGCTGTCTCAGTGCTTTTTCCTTAGTCAAAATTCTAAACTTAGTTCGACGAATGCTGAACTGAGTTCGACGATCGGTGAGCTCATGTCGACGAACTCAAAATCCCAAACTCTGAATTTAGCTCGACGAATGGTGAGCTCAGCTCGACCAATGGTGAGCTGAGCTCGATGAACTCTAAATCCAAACCTCTGAATTTAGCTCGACGAATGTTGAGCTCAACTCGACGAATGGTGAGCTAAGCTCAACGAACTTTGAATCTTTCAACATACTCTTTTTGTCCACATGTCCAATCATAGACAACCTGCATGCATGAACTTAAGCACACATCAAATACATTATGCGTGTATGTTATTGACCAGTTTGACTTCTTACAAATCTGGGACATTGGGATCAATAGACCCAACAATCTCCCCCTACTTGAAGAAGTCAAAAATTTTGTTTGATCAATAATACAGGTCATTGACATACATAACATATTCAACATAAAAACTAAAACTTGTGTAACATTATTAGAGTTTGGAAATATTACCACATTTCTCCAGCCTACGTTGAATTACTTACTCCCCCTGGCATGCTGCCAGCCAGAGCCACCCTTACTATTCCAATGTTGAAGCAACTTAAGCACCACCTGGCTTTGAGCTTCCTGCATCTTGGCTTGTTCAGGTCTAGAACAAGTCTATTATTCTTTCCCCCTGACTACTCTCCCCCTTTTTGACTTCTACAATAGGGAGATTTTTGTGGAGTTTATCTCCCCCTATCTGTTTGAGGTTGATCTCCCCACTTTGACTCAATCACATTTCAGCTATTGGGCATGCTCCCCCTCAACAGTTGCACACTAGCTTCATTATTTTGAGGAAGGACTTATACTACTTGAAAAATAGATAGTGCAGCATATGATAAAGGAGAGAATTGAAGCTACACAAGATTCAACATACCCAATTCAAATTTAAAGGTGTTGAACTTGACTTCATCTAGTGGTTTAGTGAATATATCAACCACTTGCTTGTCTGTGGAGACAAGCTCAAGGCTGATGTCTTCCCTTTCCACATGTTCTTTAATGAAATGATACTTAATTTCTATATGTTTAGTCTTGCTATGGGAGACAAGATTCCTAGTTATAAAAATTGCACCATTAGAATCACAAAAGAGTGGAGTTCTACTTATTTGAATGTTGTAGTCCTGAAGTTAATGCTGGATCCACAGTAACTGAGCACAACATATCCTTGATGAAATATACTCTGACTCTCTAGTTGAGATTGCAACACTCATTTACTTCTTGCTGCTCCAAGAGACAAGCCTTCCACCTGGAAGTTCTCTTCCTGTCCTCCTTGCAACCTGCAAAATCTGTATTTGAATAGCCTATTAGTTCAAACTCCCCATTTCTAGGGTACCATAGGCCAAGATCTGAGGTACCCTTAAGATATCTCAAGATTCTTTTCACAGTAGTGTACTGAGACTCTTTAGGACAGTCCTGATACCTAGCATAAACATATGTTGCATACATAATATCAGGCCTACTTGTAGTGAGGTAGAGAAGAGAGCCAACTATACCTCTATAGAAAGTTGGATCTACAGGATTCCCTGGATCATCTTTGCCTATGGGCATACTTGAGCTCGTTGTAGTTCTTATGGTGGAAGCATTCTCCATACCATATTTCTTGACTAGCTCCCTAGTGAACTTTGACTGGGATATGGATATACCATCATCAGTCTGTCTTACTTGGAGCCTCAAGAAGAACTTCAGATCACTCATACTACTCATCTCAAACTTTCCCTGCATAAGTTTTGCAAACTTCCTGCAGAGGTTGTCATCGTTAGAGCCAAATATTATGTCATCAACATAAATCTGGACTAGGATGATCTTGCCCTTAGATTCCCTTAGGAATAGGGTCTTGTCTATCTTCCCACTTGAGAATTTATTCTCAATGAGGAAGGTAGACAATATCTCACACCATGCTCTAGGGGCTTGCTTGAGCCCATATAGAGCTTTCCTAAGTCTATGCACAATAGTAGGAGAGTTAGAATCTACAAAACATGGAGGCTACTGTACATAAACCTCTTCTTTCAAATCTCCATTCAGGAAGGCTGACTTCACATCCATCTGGAAGACTTTGAATCCTTGGAAGGTTGCAAATGCAAGGAACATTTTGATGGATTCCAACCTTACAACTGGGACAAAAGTCTGATCATAATCAATCCCCTCTTCATGTCTATACCATTTGGCCACGAGTCTAGCTTTATTCTTTATTATAATGTCATTTTCATCAAGTTTATTTCTGAAAATGTACTTGACTTCAATGATATTATGTCCATCTGGTCTGGGAACCAGCTTCCAGACCTTGCACCTGTTGAATTGGTTCAGTTCTTCTTGCATTGCACCAATCCAAAATTGGTCTTGATTTGCCTCTTCAAATTTCTTGGGCTCTTCTTGTGACAAGAAGCTGTAATATAGAGCTGTGTTGAAACACCTGCTTCTGGTCTGTACACCTTAGCTGGCCTCACCTATTATCTAATCTTGAGGATGATCTCTCAGATATCTGACTGCTGGGGGCATAATGACTGCTTCTTGCTGAGCACCATTTTCTTCAATGGTTAGTATTCATCTCCAGCTAGACTTTCTTGTGCTTCCTCTAAATAGCATCCCTCTCCATATTCTTCTTGCACAGCTGGGTCTTTATTTTTGATGGAGAGTTTTTCCATCATGACTTCTATACCAGCAGAACTAGGCAAAGAGCTTGACAGTTCACTGTTAATCATGCTTGACTCATCAAACACTACATGGACAAACTCTTCTACAACCTGATTAGTCAAGTTGTAAACTATATATGCCATACTATTATTGTTGTACCAAACAAAGATCCCCTCATGAGATTTGGTAGCAAACTTAGTCACTTTTGACTTACCATTGTTCAAGATGAAACACTTGCAACCAAAGATCCTGAAATAGGATATGTTTGGTTTTCTGCCCTTCAAGATCTCATAAGGAGTCTTCTTGTGGCCTTTGGTGATAGAATCCCTATTGAGAACATGACATGCAGTGTTAACTGCCTCAGCCTAAAAATATTTAGGGAGAGAAGTATCACTCAACAATTTTCTCCCTGCTTCTATGAGAGTCCTATTTTTCCTCTCAGCTAATCCATTTTGCTCGGGTGTTCTTGGAGAGGAGAATTCTTGATGAATCCCTTGCTCTTCACAGAGAGAAGTCATGACAGCAGACTGAAATTCAATTTCATGGTCACTTCTTATTTTGACCACAGAGCATGTAAGTTTATTCTGAATCTGTCTGACAAAATTCATGAAGACATCAAGAGTTTCATTCTTTCTTCTAAGGAAGAACACCCAAGAAAATCTAGAATAGTCATCAACCACCACAAGGGTGTAAACTTTCCTACCTAGACTATGAACATGCATAAGACCAAACAAGTCCTTATGCAGGAGATATAAGCATCTCACTGAGTCCTTGGTCCCAAAGCTTTTGAAGGAGGTCTTAGTCAGCTTACCCTTTTGGCAAGCAGCACATATACCCTCCTTGGACATTTTATTTTGGGACCATTTATAACTAGCTCATCACTGAAGAGCTGACCAATGGTCTTATAATTCAAATGAACTAGTATCTTGTGCCATTGGACGTAATATGAGACATTGTCATTTGCAACTAGGCATGTAGGGGAACTACTATCTAAGCAAGAAATCTTTAAATAATAAACATTCCCACTCCTAGTGCCTGTTAAGATGACACTTTGATCAATTAACCTCTTGATATGTCACTTATCCTTGTTGAAGGAAATGTCATAACAAGGTCACATAGTTGGCTTATGCTTATGAGGTTGTGTTGTAACCCCTCCACATATGCCACCTTTGTGATGGTGAATATGCTATTTGAGATTTTACCATAACCTCTGGTTATTCCCTTATTAGAACCTCCAAAGATGACCTCAGGTCCATTCTTTACTATAGTGAATTCCTTCAACAACTCATTTATTCCAGTCATATGCCTAGAACATCCACTGTCCAAGTTCCATTTAGGAGAATTGGTACTTGAACTAACCTGAAAAGAACACAAATCATCTCACCTTAGGACCCTAATTTCTATTGGGTCCTAGGTTCACATTAGCCTAAAAATAACCTTGCCATCATGCAATATTCCTGACAGGCTGGCTACCTCTGGACACTGAAGGATTGTGCCAGCAATCTACAACATAGTAGCCCACTATGCCACAACACCAACACTCATGGATATTATATGTCCTTTTCTATTTAGGACCAGCATTTGGCTTGACTGCTCCTTGAACAGTGGGAAGATAAGATGTTATATATTTCTGTTTTCTTTCAGCAGCCATTTGATTGAAGGTAAATCTTTCAGCTGACTGTTTTGGTCTTTTCTGAGATCCACCAGTTGCATGTCTCTTTTCAGTTAAAATGCATCTGATAGCATCAAAAACTATCATTCTAGCCTTGCCAGAAGACTCACCTTGAGTCACTACTTTTGCTGGATGACTCAGATTTCCTGCAGCAGTATAGTCTTGAGTTTTGGGGCTGGGGCACCAAAAATAAATGGTCCATGATGGGTAATTTGAATTTCCTTATGAGAAGCCTTGAAGTCCCTCACATGGCTATATCTTCCACCTTGGCTAGGGACACATTGGTCCATACCAGTGGATCTGCCATTCTCCCAGTGACCATAACAGCTTTCATGGTCATACCTGTTAGAAGGCAATAAGACTTTCAAAAAAGAAATTTGAGGTAATGAGGCTATAGGCACTGCTAGTGCCTTCCCCTTACCCTTTCCTTTTGGATTGAGAAGTCTAGCTGGTCCCTTAAATCCTAACCCTTTCTTACCCACTTGGGTAAGGTGGGTGTCAATTAAGGGAAGCACAGTGTTCGGCTTAGAAAACTTGGTCACCATCAACTTCTCATTTAGGAGATCATCTTCAAGTTTCTGGATAAGTTTCTCATTTGAGATTCTTACCACAAACTGCATATCAATGATCTCCTTGAGCTTGGCAGATTGTGCAGCCATATCATTGAGAGCTTTTTATTGGCCTTCACACTTACTTTTAAGACTAAGAAGCTCTTTTTCTTATCTCTTGGCAAGGAGCTTGAACCTCTTGAATGCTTCAAGAAGTTCTCCATACTTATCAATTATAGAGTTGACATCATCCTCGGAATCTGAATTCCATTCACCTCTTGATGATTGAGCTTCATAATCTGAGCTAGCCTCATGGCTTGAAATAGAAGGCAGAGATTTAGAATTTACCTGAGCTTGTCCAGGCTGATCCTGGCAGCTCTCTTCATCAGTTATTGTTATCAATCCATGGCATTAAACATATTCTTCTTCATATTTATCCACCTCTGAGTCATTATCTGAATGTGACAGAGGGGCCCTGATCCTTATCCTAGCAGCAGGGTACTCTTAAGGTTCTCCTTCAGCAACAGCCATTACCCCAATGTAGGCTTCTTCTTCTTCACTGTATGACCCAGAGGAAGAGTCAGACTAGGTCTTTTCCTTCTTGGCCATAAGGGACTTCTCTTTCTTCTTCCCCTTGTGATGCTTCTTCACTCCTTTTCTCTTCACTGGGCAGTCAGCAACTATATGCCTAGATTTGCTATAGTAGAAATAAATAATTTTAGAAGAAGTTTGTTTGCTAGAGTCAGGAGCATACCTGTCCTCCTTAGAGGATTTCCTTCTATGATGTGAGGAAGAGGAATGCCTTTTGTTCTTCCAATGCCCCTTCTTCATGTATTTCTAAAACTGTCTGGAGAAGGCAGCAAGGTCCTCATCATACATATGGCTGTCTGAAGTGCTGGTCTTTGAGCTCTCAGAATCTGACTCAGCGATTTTATTGAGTGGAGAGTTCTTCTTTTGTTCCTGGTTGGGGTATCAGCTTTGAATTCCACAGACTTCTCCTTGGCCTGTGATTTACCGATCTTCTCTTCCTCCTTTCTTGCAGCGAGCTCCATCTCATATGACAGTAACTTTCCAAACATGGTTGTAGGAGGAGTGTCAACTAACTTGCCCATTTCCCTAATGGTGCAAATCTTTGTGTCCCAATCCTTTGTGAGGAACCTGAGAAATTTTTCATTCAGCTCATAGGTGCTGAAGACCCTTCCATATATTCTTAGTTCATTCACTATTCTAAAAAATCTCTCAAAGATCTCAGCAATGCCCTCAGACTTTCCTTGTCTAAAGACCACATACTCCTGGTTGAGCATGGATTTTATGTCATCCCTCACCTCCTCTGAACCCTCCATGAACACAACTAGGGTGTCCCATATCTCCTTAGAGGTCTTATAGTGCACCAGATTCTAGAAGGTTGAATCATCTAATGCACTGATTATGATGTTTTGACCTATTTTGTCCATGGAGGCAAGCAGGAGCTAATCTTTATTCATTTCATCATAAGATTTAGGTGTCTGGATGTTGGCATCCAGAACTGAGGTCTTCATAGGGATGAAGGGTCCCTCTTTAACTATGATGGATATCCTAAGGTCAGCTGCTTTCATGAATAGTCTAACCCTTTCCTTCCAGAGGCCAAAGCCTTCCTTTATGTAGATTGGTAGTTTCATGGCTCGCAGTTCCTTGTAGTTTACACTAGACCCCATTCTTATGTCTTATAGCTAACCTTGGAGCTATACTCGGATTATTAGATCCTATTTGAGTAACCTCCCTCTAATACCACTTGAAAGTTATTTAACTTAAAGTTAGCTAGTCACCTAGAGGGGGAGGGTGAATAGGTCTTTGAAATTTTTAAGTCTTTTTATTGTTTTCTTACTAAGTGATGTAGAGCTTGTCCTTAGCACCTACAATTTAAGAAAAGAATAAGCAACATAACGCAATACATAGATATTTATGGTGGTTACCCAATTGGGTACATCCACTTTCCCTCCCACCTATTCAACTATCTTGTTGGACTAGGCACAAACTCCACCAAAATGCTCCTCAGAGCTTACATCTTAGGACCTCAGCCTTACACTCAGGTTCTCTTCAGTACCGTACCTCAGAACCACAAAGGTTCCTACCTCAGAGACCTGCAGTGCTTCAACAGCTCAGTGGTCTACAGACCACCTACCTTAGCCTTATCTCTAAGGCCTACAGCTCAGGCTTTTCAGCCCTACAACTTCAGGCACAAGGCCCTACTCTCAGAGTGTTGCAGCACTCCTACAACTCAGCACCCTTCCAGGTACCTAACTTAGTGCCCTTCCAGGAACCTATAGCTCAGCCTCCTCCAAGGCCTACAACTCAGTGATACACTTGTCACCTACAACTCAATGACACACTTGTCACCTACAACTCAGTGACTCAACAGTCACCTACCTCAGCCTTATCTCTAAGGCCTACTACTCAGGATGGGAGGACAGCCCTACTCTCAGATCCACACTTGGATCCTACCTCAGTACCCCAGCAGGGTACCAACCTCAGTGACTAATTAGTCACCTATAGCTCTGGCCAAAAGGCCCTACAGCTTAGATTCAGACAACCTAAATCCTACATGAATTTAAACAACAAGAAGAAGTAAATTTAAAACACTGACTCAGAGATAAATCTCTGAGTCTACCTTACTGGACTGAGCAAATATCAGTCCAGGCCTCTTACTATAGAAGGAATGATTCTTCTTCTATAGCTAACTGCCTCTTTGCTGCACTGGTGAACAATAATCTGCGTTGAAGGCTGAAGACCCTTCACACAACAATCTCCTTGCTGATTAGAAGAATCAGCTGCCTTGTTCTGCAAAGAACAAACTTGCTGAACTTGAAAAAGCTTCAGCTATCTTTCTCAACCTACTGGCTTGCACTGCTGGACTTGGCTTTCAAGCTTGTGGGAGATGATGAAGTCCAGCCGCCTCTAATTTCCATATTTTCTTCGTGTGTTCTTTGAAACCCTAATACCCTTTTCTTTCTTCTTTTTATATGTGTTGATTTGAATCAACAATAATTTTTGATTGTGGGCCCAGCCAAGGATGGTGAGCATCACCTCCCTTAGAAAAGGAAAAATGGTAGCTTCTAGCGCAACTGCAGCTTTCCCGTAATGGCATGAACTATTTTGACTTTGTTGAATTCTGGTGACATCAGCAGTGGTCATCCGGTGCTGTTGTAGCTTTTTCGCAACGGCATGAAATACTTTGACTCTTTGACTTTTGGTGATGTCAGCAGAGATCATCACCTTCTGGACTTAGAAAAAATTCTAGAAATTCATTAAGCATTGAGTTATCTTAAGTCACTCAACTATATATGTCCTGTCTCTTCATTAGAAGCATTGAGTGAACCTGCCTCACTCAACGCTTCTGGACTTAGAGAATTTTCACTAGCTTTGTCTCAGCGGTTCCTTCTTAACTGTCTCAGCAGTTTTTACTTTCACAGCTGAGACTGTCTCCTGTCTCAGCGGTTTCTTCTCAGCTATCTCAACGGTTTCTTCTTCATAGCTGAGACTATCTCCTGTCTCAGATGTTTCTTCTCGACTATCTCAGCAGCTTCTTCTTTCAAAGCTGAGACTATCTCCTGTCTCGGCGGTTTCTTCTCAACTGTCTCGACGCTTTCTTCTTCATTAGAAGAGTTGAGTGAACCTGCTTCACTCAATGCTTCTGGACTTAGAGAATTCCTGCTTTCTTTGTCTCAGCGGTTATGCTGAGACATTCTTCTCACCTGTCTCAGCTATCTCAGTGCTTTTGCTTTAGTCAAAATTCTGAACTTAGTTTGACAAATGTTGAAGTGAGTTCGACGATCGGTAAGTTCAGCTCGAAGAACTCGAATCCCAAACTCTGAATTTATCTCGACGAATGGTGAGCTCAGCTCGACGAATGGTGAGCTCAGCTCGACGAACTCTGAATCCCAAACTCTGAATTTATCACGACAAATGGTGAGCTCAGCTCGACGAATGGTGAGCTAAGCTCGACAAACTCTAAATCTTCTAGCATACTATTTTTGTTCACCTGTACAATCATGGGCAACCTGCATGCATGAACTTAAGCACACATCAAATACATTATGCGTGTATGTTATTGACCAGTTTGAGTTCTTACAAATCTGGGACATTGGGATCAATAGACTTAACAAGAGTGTTAGGTTGAGCGATCTCTTTAGCGTGTATATGAGACTAACAACCCAACCTGCAGCATGCCCGCATTTTCTTATGTTCATCTGTCACTTAGTATCGGGCTAGGGTGTAGACATATAGTCAGGGTATCTTTATCTTAGGCATACTTATATTATATTCATTGCATGCACATCATTTAAAACTTTACAATCTTTTAATTCATCTATATTTCCAATGTTCTTATCTTGTGTTTTGCATATTATATTTTTGTACATTTAAGAGTTTGTGAAACTCAAGAATATTTGAAAAATAAGCTTTTTGACATATTAGGTGAAAAAAATAAAAATACGCAACTTTTTTAATATTTTTCAAAACACTTTGCGAAAACTACTGTCCCTTATCTTAGAAAACATAAATCAAGAAAAATAAAAATGAAAGTTATCAAAAGCCATCTTTTATGAAAATAATAAATCTTTGTCTCCTAGCGCCACACATTAGTACCTAGCGTCAGCGGTAGCATTAAAAATTAAATTTTCCTTCCATTTTCATTTTTCCAGCCATAGAAGATCATATTAATGATAGCCTCATTAAAGACTACTATGTCTTTCCGAAAAAAAATTAGCTTTAAAAATAAAATATAAAATTACAGATTAATTCCAAAAACACAAAATTATGTTTTCTTTCTATATTGTTTTTTAAATAATAGAATATAAAAATCGATTAGTATTCATTGCAAATGTTAAGAATGATTAGATTTATCACATAAAGATTAAATAAAATATTTAATAATTTTCAAGTGCCTTAAAATATTGCTTTATTTTGTCGTGTTTAGAAAGTTATTTTGTAATGTGCATTGAAATTGATTGTAGAAAACTTATGTAAGAATGTTTTTCTTATGCCTCTAAGTATAAGTAATGGTTTATATTTAATAATGAATTATTCACTTACATTATTTGATAACCTACATGTGTTTTTAACAAAAAAACGTGCATAATTGTGTAGTGTAAACACATAATTAATTAATATGCTTAAATTAGTGATCTAAACGACATTATATTACTTCTTGTAATTCTTTGTTTTGATTTCATGTGCCTAGTTAACTGAAAAGTGTGTATTTAACATTATAATTTTTGCGATTATAATTTTTGATTTCATGCGCCTAGTTAACTGAAAAGTGTGTATTTAACATTATAATTGAAAAGTGTGTATTTAACATTATGATTTCATGCGCCTAGTTAACTGAAAAGTGTGTATTTAACATTATAATTTTTGATTTCATGCGCCTAGTTAACTGAAAAGTGTGTATTTAACATTATAATTCGGAGTCCTTATTCACTAAAATGAAAAATTAATTAAATTGATACAAAAACTACAGCAAACACTACTCATGCACCCTCCTTATAAGTCTTAATAAGCTTTGTGAGATTGAGTACATTAGAAAAGGATTTTAAAGTGTCTTGTAGCCAGTAAATATTTTTTTTCATGTCTTTTAAGTACAACACATCACTCAAAAAATGAAATTAAATAAAATAAAAAAAATGTGATCCCCAAGCACTACTTCTCACCCTGATAAGTCATAAGAAGTATTGTGTATGCGAAATACCTTGATACTTGTACTTTTTATTTATGTGCATTGAAATATTATGGAAGTAAATATATTTATTTATTTTTAATATTTGTTCTTTCGTTATATATTGTCATGTGTTTTGATTAATGCATGTGTATAATTTATCAAAACACTTATATATATATATATATATATATCTATATCTATATATATATATATATCATTATTTTATATAAAACTTTCACTCATGAGAATTGGACCCTAAAACACATCTGCTATATTCTCTATAAATTTTAGTAAAAGAACTAGATAACAAAGCATGACCATTAAGATGTTTATTTTTACTTAAAATGCAAATTAGTTTACATTGTAATTGTTATCATTTCTTGATATCTTTAAATCATGCTTGCAATTTTATTTAAAAATATTTCAATGAAATAGCATCTCATGGATTTTAATTCAAAACAATGGCTTCACAAATTTAAAAATCCTTGTTTTTTGTGCTTTAAATTACTAGAAAGTTGTTTTTTGAGTGCTTATTGTGTTGTTCACTGCGTTTACTTCTTGTTCTTAATCATGACTATTTTTTCAACAAGTGATATAATATGTTTTTTTATTAAGTGGTATTTTTAAAAATAAAAATGGCTTACTCTATTTTTTTTCACTATGCTCACTACTTATGCTCGAACATGCCTATTTGTCAACATGTAGTATCTAAAAGAATTTTACATTGCATATAATTTTATCTCTATATAGAACACACTAATTCTTATTGCATAAACTCACCTCTACCTTTATTATACTCCCAAAAAGTTGGAAATAAATTATGTTAATCTAATAACTTAGGGGGAGTATAATAAAAAAATATATAAAGCATTTATGTAGGGAGAGTAATCATATAGAAGATGTATGCTTTCCTCTTTGTTTGTTATTTAAGACTGCACAGGTTGAGTTATCAATGGTATTCTAGGAGGACATTGAACAATATGATCAAGTCAATGATGTGAGTATCTTATTTTGTGAGGAGGTCGATCCCCTCTCCATAGTGGAAGCTACATTTACTGCCTTCTCCTTGTGCTTCCTCCCTAAAGACAACACCTTACTGGGCAAAGTATTTTTGGAGAGATGAGTGAGGTTCCATCCTCCTCATCTTGCAATCTATTTTCTCTACCTGTGAAGAGCATATATTACTATTTAGGTAGATGAGTAACTGTTTTGTCGTCGTATAGGTACCTGCTACCGATACAGATATTAGAATAGTTACGCGTTCAATTTTCTTTTCATACTCCTATAAGCTAGAATTGTTAAAATTCTGAATAAGTCGTGAAGGATTCTGGTGAAATGGCAGATATTCTTTAGCTGAGTCGGTGTCAGGAGCAAAATTTAGATTCTGATTTGGTCACTTTCAGAATGCGTCATTCTCGTGTTAGTGTTACTATTGAGATCTAGAAGTGGTCAAACATGCAGTCTCACTGCCAACAAAATAAGAGCTTATGGGGTCACACATAAGAGTATTGGAGAAGTTGGAAAGGTTTGTGTTGGCATTGATCATATGTGATATGAGTGAAAAGCCAAGCCTATGACATTCTGTATTTAGAGGTATTTTCAGCCCGGGACCTATATTGTGAATATAGATGACCATGTAAGTTGTCGGAAGACTCAAGGGTAATTTGTCAAAAAGTATCTTGATGTTTTGAGGAATCTGTCTGAATTCGTGGAAAGGTCTCTTGACATTTGAACGAATTGGACTTGGATTAGTCGTGTATTCTCTTGATGTTTTTAGGATTCGTCGAGTATTCTCTTGATGTTTTGACGAATTGGACTTGGATTCCTCGAGTATTCTCTTGATATTTAGACAAATTGATATGTATGAATTCATCGAGTATTCTCATGTTGTCTCGAAGAATGGATATTTGATTCTTCATACATACATGTGTCAACTTGACGAATGTTATTAACTCTGGTTTGATTCTTTAAGTTTGATTTCGGTCTAGTGTACGAGTAACAACTATTTCGATCTTAGAGTATAAATAGATGAGATAAATGATATCTCTGCGTGCTTGACCTAATCGATCTAGATCGAGAGTGTGGCTACTTCTTCCCGATGCAATTGTTCCACAACTTGGAAGTTGCAGATGTTGTTCCATGTCGCCGACCATTCTAATCTATTTTTGTCATCGGGAGAGTGTTTCCCAAGCTTGGACTTCGTCACCTCCGCCTCTCCTTTAACGGATCTAGCAATCCGTGGAGACGTTGAGGGAATTCATTCTTCTAACCTGGATCTTGTGTGACAACACTTTAAGGGTAATTCTTGCTCGTGTGGATACCCATAGAGGCGTTGATATACTTCTACGCTCGGAAATCCAGTCGCTAGTGTTTGTTGGATTTCCTTGGAGCACCTTTGTTAAGTAGTGACTCAATCCCGCTAAGGTATACTTTTATCCAAAGTTGTTTCTACTTCTTGATCAATAATCTTCACAAGATCCATTTTTCTTTGGATTTTCTTGATTCCTTATTCCGCTGCACACAAGTGATGTGTCTCTCAAAGGAACCCAATATCTCAAGCATTGGGTAACACATTTCTATCCTGTTTTCTTTTTTGCATTCATGATTCATTCGCATACATATTTGCATTGAGGTCAATGCATCATTTAAATCTGGGGGATAGATTAGGTTATCGAATTGCTCGAGCACACACATTTTTGCATTCCATTAGTGCATTCTTTTTAATTTTGATCCAATTTTAAAATTTTTAAATATTTAGCGATCATTGCATTTCATTTCACGCACCCACTACGTGATGACGAAAATTATTGTAAATTCCTTGATTTTCTATTTACTTTTTAATGTGTAGGTTAGATTAGTTTAAAATAAAAAAATTAAAATTGTGTACAGAATCGTAAACTCGTGGAGTGCACCTAGTCGTGTGCCCATATTCTCAAATAGAAATAGATTTAGAGTTATTTTTTTGCATATGTTAAATAAATTTTATTTTTTACTTACAATCATTAGTTGTATATCCACTCCTCATTACAACTCGATTGAGTCCAATGCTAGTATAGAGTTGTGTATAGTGTAACTAGTGTTTTATTATAGGCTCATGATTAGGGGGTGTCCTTTCTCAGTGTCTAGAACTTACCCCTATCAATCTTCAGAGTATATGACGTAAATAAAAATTAACTCTATGAAAATGATTCATATTGTTGCACCTCCACCATTCTTTCACCAATTACAAAATGCTAACCTATCTCACACTTAAAAAACTGAGCTTAAATTCTTACTTTTCATGATTTTTGAATTTGGGGCTTGTATTGTGATGTGGTGGAAAACTAAATACACTTATATTTGATTGCTTATTTGTTGTGAAAATTCTGAAATGAAAAATAAAGTCAGAAAAGAGAAAGAAAAGATAAGAAAAAAAGAAAATTAAAAGTGTATTTGTTGTTGTGTTTGGCAAGTGTTGAGTGCCACATACATCAAAAGCTAAGTTTGGGGGGGGGGGGGTCACTCGCATATTTTTCCATTGGTATTTATTATAAGACCCCTCCCCCTTACCAAGGAGGCTCCTGGTCTTATGCCCAGAACCGTCATCTTACGGTGACACTAACACACGGGTTAGCTGACACCGCAACACGCCAATCCTGCCGGCTAGTACGATCATATAACCTGTTTGGCCAAAAGAGAGGAAGAAGTAAAGGCAGTATAAAGCAAGCACTAGTCCGTAAGTCACATCACTATCACATAATAAATAAGAGTACACCAGTCCATAATGAGATCATCAAAAATAAAGAAAAGGGGCTTATGCCTATTACATAATGACAAATATCTCTCTCATAAATGACAACATACAGAAGCTACACTATCATCAGAAGACGCATCCCACCTGACGTCAGGCTGTCGTAGTAGTAGTAGGTAGTGGCGGTATCAGCACCTCACATCCTGCAACCTTGTACCGCTGGTACTCCCTCTCCACGAGCTCCTAAAATGATTGGTCACACCGACCGTTAGTCAAAAAGACTAAGTCATTTCGTCCACACTTCGCCCCTGCAACTCCTAGGCACCGGGCAGGAGGACGAAGCAGAGGACAACAAGGAGTGTAACAAAGGGAAGCAGGTGACAGTGGAGTTATACTAAGTGTACATATTTAACAAATAATCCCACTCTAGCAGTTCTATATATATAGTGTAAGAAAAGTAAGAAGAGCTGAATAAAAACAAGTAAAGAGCAGTAAGTAAACAAGTACTGTAGGTAAGGTAATTAAAGACAGAAGTAAAATAAGCTATACTAACATCACATAAGTACCTTAACTTATATGAATATCCATACAAACTTATAAGTTAAGGTTTCCAAAAATATAACTTATCATATAAAAAGCATATACTAATTTATATGATAAAGATCTATGGTGCGTATGAATGTATGATATGCGTGCGTTTTATGGTTCATACAAGTGTAACTCACACACACGACTCTGTGATCACTGACCTTTAGTTCCCACTTTTCGGAGTTAACATCACTCTTTGGTACCACCATTGTGGCTATGGCAGCAGTGGAGCGGGCGTCTCCACTCCTAGGCGGGTATACATACTACCAGGACTACACCTCCCATACGCCTTTGTACACGTCCTAGGTGCACTCTAGAGTCTCTGTGTACTATTTACTGGCTACCCGCCAGTCTTTTTGGTCCAGTGTGCGTTTTCGGGGATCGTCCTCTAGACCACAGTGTAAAACAACCCACTGGCCCCTCAAACCATCACATCTCGCCAGAGTCACCGTACTGCCATCGGTGTGACGATTGGCCCAGTACCGCATGACCCGACACAAGTTTATGCACATGTAAGATATTCCAAACCGAGCCTCCACCTCGCAGGACCAACCCATCCTGAATCCCTCCAACCCATCACGGGTGAGATTGCACATAGTGCCTTTATTCAAAATCCCTCCAACCCATCATGGGTGAGAATGGACCACAATGTCTTAACATATTAAACTACTCTTGTCTAGTGTTAGTTACACCTAGCAGTTTAGGGTTAATCCCAGGACAGCCCAAGGCATGCCTGGTGAAGGGTTCTCGGGGGCACTAGGAACTATGATGGGATGAATCCCAAAGCTCCCTTTCTCAAGAATATTTACTTTTATTAATGTCTACCCCTTAACCATACCAACTCTCATTATTACTCTAGACAAACCTGATAATTTAGGATGTTATCAATAACATGAGAGCGGCAGTCTTCCGCCGATCTCCATTCTAGCCACTATCCTTGGGATTTTTCTCTCTACCACTCGTAATTAGGAAGTGACATATTGGACACCAACCAGGGTTTGTCTTCCCAATATAGTTCCCAACTCAACCTACCATCGTATCCCCAGTGGGTCCTAGTAATATATGCTATGTTTTTGCTATACGCACCCATGACCTAATGTTGACCCGTATAGTAGAACTTTTAATCCCTTGAGCTAAATGCCCCTAATTAATTATCATGGATTGGTATGGTGTATGATGTTGACCTTAAGATTTCACCAATTTTCTAAGTAATGAAGGGCCTAAATTAATTCCTTTAATTGTGTGACCTATGTCACATTGCACATGATGTACTACTTATATTAATTCATTTTACTTAAGAAATTTATCATGTGTTCTAAGAAGTGAAATATGGCTGCCCACTAGATTTCCCAATTTTCCAATGTAATTTCAATTTTTATTTTCATTTAACAACAAAATCTCAATTTGCTTGCTTTCCAAATGAAGTATAGTATGACTATCACCAAAAATTTTGGGAAAATTACTGGAGATTCATAATTATAAAATCAAACTGAATATAAAATTTTAATGCCCTAAACAGTCATTTGACCTATTAAATATCCAAAATGCCATTATTACTAAAATGCCATTAATAGGGTTTTCAACTTACTAAAATATCCCAAAATTCTCAGAAAATTACAAAAGGATTAGATCATATAAGTCGCTGTAAAAGTTTCCATATTATTCCAACAATATTTTTTTTATTTTTAATTAATTTATAATATGGGAAAAATAATAATTCGACTTAAAATCCAAGATAAAATTATCTAACAACCACATAAATTTTTCCAAAGATAAACTATGAGCCATTTAAGCTTGTGGCAAAGTTTGAGAATTTAATATCATCATCAAAGTGAGGGTTAGATCTACAATACTCTACAGGGGGGGTGAATAGAGTATATTTAAAATTTATTTAAGATTTATTAGGTCCCCTATAAAAGTGCTGCTACAGCTTTTGCTGTATCTTAAGAAAGTGCAGTAAATAGAAAACTTAAACACAGATAATAATCAACCTAATCACAGCAACACAGCAAGAAACAAAAAGAAAGATAAGCAACCAGACGACACAAGAAGTTTATAGTGGTTCCACAACCTTGGTACATCCACTCTTCTACCACCCTTGGTAGGAATCCACTCAGGTTTTTGATCAAGTGCCTGACACCAATGGGTTTTGATCAGGTCCCCAAAAACCAACTCAAGTCTTTTGGTAAGGAGACTTGCAACCAGGAATCACTTTTGAATGAAGATGACAACCCTTTGTACAGGAGGGGGTGAGAGAGTTATTTTGTCTTCTTTGTCAACAATCAGAGAGATGACTTATGTGGATTGATGTTTAGCAAAAGCTCCCCCTGAGTTATTGAATGGTTCAGGTAAAATCTGGAGCTTTGTTGTAGGGTGATAGGTCTTCAATCAGAGGTCTGGATAAGCAGTGATGCAGGATCTTCTTGACTGATTTGATGTATGTTGTCCTTGGAAGTCCTTGAGAGAATGTTGAAGAAGAAGACTCTTGATATAGTCTTCTTCTGAGTAAAGATCATTGTCTGTCACTGTGAGCTTTTTGTGAAGCTTTTCTGGTGCTGTATGAATTCTTGCAGTCAGGCTATGTATCTCTATTTTCCTGACTGAGTATATCCTTATGTTCTTCTGCACTCTGTACTTGCTTGCTCTCTGTACTACTATCTGATTGTCGATCTTATTTTCTTCTATTTCTTTTCAAAAGTTTGAATCCTCTGTAATTAATGCTGACGCCTTGAGAATAATCGGCATTTACTCATTTCCTCAACTGTCCCGTGGAAAATCAACAAGTAATATTCCTGAAGAAGACTGTAATTAATGCTTCCTCTAACGGCTACATTCAGAGAATGTTTGAGTCATTACTCTGTCAGGAATTATTGCATTTGAGTGAGGATTGAATGCTGGAAATGGCTAAGTCTCGATTCGTCGAATGAATAACAGAATTCATCGAGCTGAGTTACTAGTTCGTCGAACTGAGATGCTGTATTCGTCGACCAGACAACTTTTGTTCATCGAGCTAAGTTCCAAGTTCGTCGAGCTAATTACAGAACTTCATGCTTCTGAACCTTTGCCTTTTCTGTCTGAAGTTCGTCGAGCTAACAATTGGATTCGTCGACTGGAGTTCAGCAACAACTCTAGACTTAGTCAAATATTTTGTGTTGACTGATATTCTGTATGTCGGCACAGATCTTCTGGTTCCAGAATTCGTCGACCAAAGAACACAGTTCGTCGACCTAAGAAGTTGACTTCGTCAACCTGAGAAGTTGTGAGCTTGAGGTCCAAGTTCGTCGAGCTCAGAATCCTGTTCGTCGACCAAAGCCTGAAGTTAGACTTAGAATAATCTGGAGTTTTCCTGTCTTTAGGTTGTTGAAGAATCCCAGTTTTCATCAAGTAGAGAATGAAGATCGTCGAGCTCAGCTCAGATAAATGTCTCAAGATCATCGAGCTGAGAATGTCTTTCGTCGACCTGAGTTCGACGAACATCGAACTCATTTTACTTAGTCTTGAAATCTTCTAAGTCTTGAGTCTCTGTGTAAGACCCCCCCCACCCGGATCCCAAAACACGGCACGAAGGGGGAGTCTTATGCCCGGAACAGCCGCCTTGCGGTAGCATTAGCACACGGGCTAACCTGTACCACAAGACGCCTATTCCGCCGGCTACAACAATATCAATAATTCATGCCAACCCAACCAAATAAGTAAACCAACAGAAGTCAAAATCCACACTAAGTATATAATGTCCAAAACATCAATAAAGAGAAGCTAAAACATGCTTCTACTATATATCAGAGTACAGCTAATCATTGCCCAAACGGGCTACATCAGAGTAATCAAAACTAACATCAGTAACAGACGGTATCGACGACACCGTCACATCAGGCCCTGTCGTCCTGGCCTGGCTGTCCTGCTGCGTAGTCTGCGGCTGCTCTACCTGTGGCGTGACCTCCTAAAAAGGAAGACGTAGCAACCGTTAGTCGAAACGACTAAGTGGTTTCACATCCGCTCCCCCGGCGACTCCTCGGCACCGGGCGGAGAAAGAGAAACAAGGGTATAATATATATCAGTAAGTATAAAAGTACAATCAGGTGACAAGGTACATGAGTATCAATGTATAACTAGCAGTTCTACAAAAGTTATCAAGGTATAATAACAAGTGTAAGAAAACTACAGCAGGAAAGTAACTTAACTTATAAGAATGCCCATACAAACTTATAAGTTAAGGATCGGGTTACATAAAGTAACTCATCGTATAAGAGTGCCCATACAAACTTATACGATGAGGATCTTGTTGTGCAATGATATGAAATGCTATGAATGCTATGCAATGACTCACCCATGCACACCCATGCAATTGCTATGTCGACACAGACTGTAGTTCCCACTTTTCGAGCAGGTAGCTAACCTCTCAGGCATCAGCCGCCGTGGCCGGGCGGTGACAGTAGAACGGGCACTTCTACTACTAGGCGGGTATCACACTACTTCACCTAGGCCTCCGTACGCCTCAACGCTAAGAACACAACAGCGGAGCCCATGCGTACTATGGCCCAGCGGGGTCTTGGGTAGATGTGCACCAAGAACACAGCCCGAACTGGCCTTGCGTGACCCGGAAGGGGCCTCGGAAGAAAGCACGAGGACACAGCCCAACCGCTCACATGGTCGGAGGGGCCTCGGGAAGTGAACACCGAGGACACAGCCCAAACCGACCAAGTCTAACTGCCAACTCCCGTCGGTGTGACGACTGGCGAGCCCGTAGACCTGCCACACTATCCTTAACCCGGGATTACGACACCGCGTGTCGACTCACACCACATGCAAACACCATATCAACACAACATGGAAGGGGCCTCGGAAGTAAACACGAGGGCACAGCCCAACCATCCATCCGCACCCTATCTCAACACAACCAAAATAAGTGGCGGTCAACCCCGCACTTACATCCCTTCACAATACTACCCGTAGGGAGACAACGCTCTAAGTATTGGTCCACTAGACTCATTTCATTAATCAAACATATCCATGGCCATGATCTATTCATCTATATGACTTCCCAAATGATGACAATGTAAAATAACGTAATGCGCATATAAGATCTATCACATCTTCCTTTTTAGTACTATCATAACTTAAACATGAAGTGCACCATATTCAATCTTTCAATCCTTACCAGTTCGATTCTTTTAAACAAGTTTGTTTCACAATTTGGTAATATGAAATATGATTAATAAGATACTTCAATCACACAACAAATGATTAATCATAAGGGTTCATCCAAGGCAAGTATCTTGCATTAATAATTTCACCGAAACAAAATCCATTTTTCCATTAAGCCCAGAATTTAGGCGCAGGTTGAATCTGGTCAGCAACTTCGACCGGAGATTCCTGAGGCTACAAGAATCCGGTGAAGTCGTGTAACCCCTCGATGGAAAGGTATTTCCATGGACTACATCTTTCATATTCAGAGCTCAACCCAGATTTGACATTATCCTACTTGAAATCGGACTTGAAGTCCGCTGCGTACAGAACACAGTTTCTGCATGCAGGATTTGTAAAACCCCATTTTCGTTTAGACTTTCCCGTGGCTACAGACATCACCTGAAGTCGTGCAACCACTCGTTGGAAAGGTATTTATAAGGGCTTCAACTTTCGTGTTTAGCCGAAAGCCCAGATCTGGCCTTATCCATAGGGAAAATGGCCTAGAAGATCGCTGCGCGCAGAATACAGATTCTGCGCGCATCTTAAAGGAAAATGAACGGCATAGGTTCGTCTTCCTCCTCAAGCGATCGTTTCTAAATTTTCCAGAAATATTCTCCTCCCTTATTCAACCTCAAAGGCCATAAACTCCTCACGAGACCATCCACCCATCGTCATATTGAAGATAAGGGGAAGGGTTGAAGAGATCTAAAGTCTAGAACACAAGTTCTAACATGGCCTAACCTAGAGATCTTCTCCTCTCCATCAAGACTCTCTTGAGTCGATGTCTCTCCTAAGGCATAACTATAGATCTAGCACCAAGGGAGAGGGTAGGAAACTCACGTTGGCTCCAGCGGTACCACCATTTCTCGCCATGGATCGCGTAGTTCTCCTCGGCGGCATCTTCTCTTTCACGGCGATGGCGGAACTCCTTCGGTAGGACTTGCTCCTGCAGTTTTCCCTCTCACAAGAGTTCTCACTGGAAGTAGGGGATGAAAAGAGCATGAAAACGGCTAGGGTTTTCTGTCCCTTATATAAATAAAATATGACACGGGTAGGGACACGGCCGTGTCCGTACCCGTGTCCCGCTTCCGCGAAACGGCCGTGGCGGTTTCCATGTCGATTCAATGCTTGACACGGGTAGGGACACGCCCGTGTCCCAACCCGTGTTCACATGACACGGCCGTGTGCCTGGCCGTGTCATTGGCCGTGTACTTCTCGGGTTGCATCTCGACACTTCTCGTCGAGCTCAACTCGACGCACACGGGTAGGCACACGGCCGTGTCCCTACCCGTGTCACTTCCTTTTTACACTGATTCTCCACTTCTCCACAAGTGCAGTCCAATTCCCTGCACTCTCAGGACTCAAGTTAACCCTCCTGACTCAAAACACACACACTAGGGGGCTAGAGCGATTCGGGACGTTACAAATCCTATAAACAAAATAAAAGATTTCGTCCCCGAAATCAGGCTTAGGTTGTGGGGAGAAGTGTATAACAGGAAATTTAACATATGCTTTTAAATAAAATTACCTTGAGCAAACAACTCCGGGTAGCGTTGCCGCATTAAATCCATTGGCTCCCAAGTGTACTCCTCCTTCCCATGATTCATCCATTGCACCTTCACTAAGGGAACACTTTTGCGGCGTAATGTTCTTGTCTCGCTGTCAACAATTCGTACCGGCTCTAGTCGCACAGTCCTATCTGATGCCACCGCACCATCAGTAGTGGGAATATACTGGTCGGGCCGCAACAGTGCTTTTCGAAGCGACGATACATGGAACACGTCGTGAAGATTTTCCAATTCCGGTGGTAACTCCAACCGATAGGCCAACGGGCCAATCCTTTCCAATATAGTATAAGGCCCAACATACCTCGGGCTGAGCTTTTTCACTCCACGCACCCGCGAAACTCCATGCATCGGCCGAATCTTAAGGAACACTTTTTCGCCCACTTGGAACTCCACCATCCGGTGCTTTTTATTGTAATACTTCGCCTGTCGACTTTGAGCCTCCAACATGCGATCCCGTATCAATCTGACCGCCGCATCAGTATCATCTATGTATTCGTTTCCCAATGCCTTCGGATCTTCATCTTGTACCCAAGACAAGGGAGTCCTGCACCTTCTTCCATAAAGGGATTCATGGGGCGCCATGCCGATGCTCGCCTGGTGGCTATTATTATAGGAGAATTCCACTAGTGGCAAGAGCCTTTCCCATGGCTCTCCTCTGTCCAACACACATAACCTCAATAAATCCTCCAGTGTTCTGATGGTCCGCTCTGACTGCCCGTCCGTCTGTGGATGAAATGCGGTACTAAAGGTTAGGCGTGAGCCCAAATACGCCTGTACCGCCTTCCACTCATTGGATGTAAACCGACCATCCCGATCTGAAACAATTGTCTTGGGCACGCCATGATACCGTACAAATTGCTCCACAAAAAGGCGTACCAAAGCATCCACGTGTGCTTCCTTCTTCATTGGAATGAACCGGGCCACCTTTGTCAGTCGATCCACAATAACCCATACTGAATCATTCCCGGAGCGGGAACGAGGTAACCCATGAACAAAGTCCATGGAGATATCCTCGAACTTCCATTCGGGGATGGGCAATGACTGCAACAAACCACCGGGACTCCTGCATTCAGCCTTCACTCTTTGGCAAGCTTCGCAATGTGTAACATAGTAGCGGACATCCTTCTTCATTCCCGGCCAACACATGGTCTTCCGCAGTCCGGCGTACATCTTAGCAATACCCGGATGCACTGAATATTGAGAGGAATGCGCCTCTCTCAATATATCTTCCCGAATTTTGCCGCCCTTGGGAATATAGAGTCGGCCACGAAAATAAATGAGGCCGTCTTTGAGTATGTACTCATCGGTGGTCCCATCTTCAATTGCCTTGATTGCCGGGGCCAAGGCCGCATCCATTCCTTGCTCCACCCGAATCCGGTCTCGGATATCACAAACTATGCTCATGTTGGCCAAATACTCCGCATACTCTGCCGAAGGATCCTTGAATACTAGAGTAATTTCCATCTCCTCGATCATCCGAGCCAACTCCATGCTCATCAGCCGAGACTCTGGGCTAGAGCCTGGCACTTTTCTGCTTAAGGCATCGGCTACCGAGTTCGCTTTCCCGGGGTGGTAGTTCATGGTGAACTCGTAGTCGCATAGAAATTCCAACCACCGCCGTTGCCTCAGGTTCAACTCCTTCTGAGTGTGAACATACTTCAAGTTTTTGTGATCGGAAAAGATCTCGCAGTGCACGCCATATAAATAATGCCTCCAGACTTTCAAAGCGAACACCACTGCTCCCAACTCCAAATCATGAACCGGGTAATTAATTTCATGTTTCTTTAACTGCCTCGAAGCATATGCGATCACGTGCCCATGCTGCATCAATACCGCTCCCATCCCTTGATATGAAGCGTCCGTGTAAACTTGAAATCCTTCCTTCCCCGACGGAAGTGCAAGGATGGGGGCGGAGGTAAGCCTATCCTTCAGCTCTTGAAATGCCGCTTCGCATTGAGGTGTCCACTCAAATGGCACTCCCTTCTTCGTCAAGGAGGTAAGAGGAAGGGCAATCTTGGAGAATCCTTTCACGAACTTGCGGTAGTACCCAGCAAGTCCAAGAAAGCTTCGTACATCAGCCGCCGACTTCAAGGGCGACCACTCCTTCACGGCTCGCACCTTCGCTGGATCCACCGCTAATCCTGCTCCACTGATCACATGCCCCAAGAAGGCTACCTCCTTAAGCCAGAATTCACACTTGCTAAACTTGGCATACAAGGCATGCTCCTTCAATTTCTTCAAAACCAAGGTCAGGTGCTCGACATGCTCCTCCTCCGTCTTTGAATAGACTAAGATGTCGTCGATGAAAACGATGACGAAGATGTCCAAGTATGGTTCAAACACCTGGTTCATCAGGCTCATGAAGGCCGAAGGTGCATTCGTGAGCCCAAACGGCATTACTGTGAACTCATACAAACCATATCTCGAACTGAATGCTGTTTTCTGAATGTCCCCCTCATGTATCCTCAACTGATAGTACCCGGAGCGCAAATCCAATTTAGAAAACCAATGTGCTCCCACTAGTTGATCGAACAACTCATCGATCCGCGGTAGTGGATAAGTGTTCCGCACCGTCAACCGATTGAGTTCCCGATAATCTATGCACAATCGCAGTGTTCCATCCTTCTTCTTCACGAACAGCACAGGGGCTCCCCATGGTGATGAACTGGGGCGAACGAACCCTGAATCCACCAGTTCCTGCAATTGAACTCTAAACTCCGCGAGTTCTTTCGGAGCCATTCTGTACGGAGCCTTGGATACAGGCTTGGCACCTGGTACTAGATTGATTTGGAAGTCAACCTCTCTATGCGGAGGTAATCCTGGTAGCTTCTCAGGAAATACCTCAGGAAAATCCCGCACTACCCGTACATCCTTTAATTCCAACGTTGCTTCCTTCAACTCGAACCATATCATGAAGACCTCATCCCCCTTCATATGAGCCTTTACAGCCTGAATAGAAGATAATATCATACGTGGCGCGAAGCCAATACCTTGGAAGATGACGTCAGAGTCTCCATGCCTCAAATAGATCCGCTTCTCCGCGCAGTCGATCCTCGCGAAGTGCCAGTCCAGCCATGCCATGCCCAAAATGATGTCAAACTCCGGCATCTTCAGAACCGTGGCCGGCGTATCAAAGGCCTTCCCATCAATAAATAACTCCAACTCGCACTTGGCGGTTGCGATCATCTCTGAGCCGTCCGGAAGGCGTACACGTCGGGCTATGCCAGTGAAGTACTGTACATCTCCCATGTCTTTTATGAAATCCTCGGACACAAAGGAGTGTGAGGCACCGGTATCGAACAGCGCATAGGCTGTCTTCCCGCCAATAATCACGGTGCCTAAGTACCAACAACCAAAACTTATTGCTAGCGGCTAGTAAGTTCTAATCAATTCAAGCTAGATCATGCAAATATGTAAATTAATTAAATCATACCTGCAATCACATCTTGTGGGTTCCTTTCCTGCGCCATGTCAAGCGCGTACACTTGATCCCGGACCGGTCCGGGGTTTCCTCTTGGCGGTCCTCGTCCTCGATCGCGCATATATCCCCGCCCTCGTGGAGCTGCTGGAGGGAGAGCAGGAGGGAGAGCAGGAGGGAGAGCAGGAGGGGCGTTCCCATATAGCTGCGGGCAAAAACGCCGGATGTGGCCCGGCTGGTTGCATTCGAAGCACACCAGACCACGACGCCCTTCAGGTTGTTGAAATCGTTGATGCTGTGGGGGCGGAGGCAACGCAGGCGGCTGCGGAACTGGATGCTCCACCCTATAGTTTCGGTGGACACGCCCGCCACCTCTTTGATAACCTCTTCCTCCTCTGAAGTCCCGTCTCCTTCTATTACTTGGGCCGGCTTCCATCACGTCCTCCGCAGGCCTCTTACTACAACCCAGGTGGTCCGCCTCCAATCTTTTCGCCATATCAATGATCTCCGCCAAGCTACCATCCGCTATAAACAAAAGGGACTGCCTTAGGGGATCTCGCAGCCCTTTATAGAAGCGCTTGGCATAACCTCTGTCATCCAACTCATAAGAATCTGCAAACCTTGCGAGATGCTGGAATTCCCGCTGGTATTCTGTAACCGACTTTGATCCCTGCTTCAGTAGAAGGAACCTCTGCTCAAGCTCATCTCGGGCCGATGTAGGGATAAAGTGCTCCAAGAAAACGCCCGAGAATTCATTCCAACTTATTTCTGTGTAGATCCGGCCTTGGAAGGTAGAGCCCATGAGGGACTTCCACCACCTCTTCGCATGTAAGTCCAAGACGGACACTGCCAATGTCACTGCCATGTTGGCTGGGCAACGGATACCAGCCAACAACTCCTGTATCGTATCCAGCCATTCCTCTGTACGTATGGCTGACTCCGTCCCAAGGTAGACGGGAGGGGAGAGAGCACGGAAGGTGCTCAGCCAGTTGGAGCTCGGGGCCTGTTGTTGCACCGGAGCCTGCTGTGCCTTAAAAGCATCAAGAATGGCGGTGAGCGTCTGCCCCAACTCAGACTGTTGGAACTGAGTGGGTATGGGAGGGGTAGGAGTACCCCCCATCGGCTCAACATGCAGTGGAACCTACACATACACGACAAATTTGTGGTCAGGTTGGCTAAACTTAAGGTCAAAGTTGGACAAACTTAATGTGAATTACATATGGGCACACCACTGCTTCCGCTAAGTCAGTTTGTCCCCAAACTGACTAACCAAACGGGGGTGGCACCATTGTTGAATGACTTCTTAGTTGAGAATCGTGGCAAACTGATACCATTTGTAAGACTCCCCCTCCCCGGATCCCAAAACACGGCACGAAGGGGGAGTCTTATGCCCGGAACAGCCGCCTTGCGGTAGCATTAGCACACGGGCTAACCTGTACCACAAGACGCCTATCCCGCCGGCTACAACCATATCAATATAACATGCCAACCCAACCAAATAAGTAAACCAAACAGAAGTCAAATCCACATTAAGTTATATAAAGTCCAAATACATCAATAAAGAGAAGCTAAAACATGCTTCTACTATATATCAGAGTACAGCTAATCATTGCCCAAACGGGCTACATCAGAGTAATCAAAACTAACATCAGTAACAGACGGTATCGACGGCACCGTCACATCAGGCCCTGTCGTCCTGGCCTGGCTGTCCTGCTGCGTAGTCTGCGGCTGCTCTACCTATGGCGTGACCTCCTAAAACGGAAGACGTAGCAACCGTTAGTCGAAACGACTAAGTGGTTTCACATCCGCTCCCCCGGCGACTCCTCGGCACCGGGCGGAGAAAGAGAAACAAGGGTATAATATATATCAGTAAGTATAAAAGTACAATCAGGTGACAAGGTACATGAGTATCAATGTATAACTAGCAGTTCTACAAAAGCTATCAAGGTATAATAACAAGTGTAAGAAAACTACAGCAGGAAAGTAACTTAACTTATAAGAATGCCCATACAAACTTATAAGTTAAGGATCGGGTTACATAAAGTAACTCATCGTATAAGAGTGCCCATACAAACTTATACGATGAGGATCTTGTTGTGCAATGATATGAAATGCTATGAATGCTATGCAATGACTCACCCATGCACACCCATGCAATTGCTATGTCGACACAGACTGTAGTTCCCACTTTTCGAGCAGGTAGCTAACCTCTCAGGCATCAGCCGCCGTGGCCGGGCGGTGACAGTAGAACGGGCACTTCTACTACTAGGCGGGTATCACACTACTTCACCTAGGCCTCCGTACGCCTCAACGCTAAGAACACAACAGCGGAGCCCATGCGTACTATGGCCCAGCGGGGTCTTGGGTAGATGTGCACCAAGAACACAGCCCGAACTGGCCTTGCGTGACCCGGAAGGGGCCTCGGAAGAAAGCACGAGGACACAGCCCAACCGCTCACATGGTCGGAGGGGCCTCGGGAAGTGAACACCGAGGACACAGCCCAAACCGACCAAGTCTAACTGCCAACTCCCGTCGGTGTGACGACTGGCGAGCCCGTAGACCTGCCACACTATCCTTAACCCGGGATTACGACACCGCGTGTCGACTCACACCACATGCAAACACCATATCAACACAACATGGAAGGGGCCTCGGAAGTAAACACGAGGGCACAGCCCAACCATCCATCCGCACCCTATCTCAACACAACCAAAATAAGTGGCGGTCAACCCCGCACTTACATCCCTTCACAATACTACCCGTAGGGAGACAACGCTCTAAGTATTGGTCCACTAGACTCATTTCATTAATCAAACATATCCATGGCCATGATCTATTCATCTATATGACTTCCCAAATGATGACAATGTAAAATAACGTAATGCGCATATAAGATCTATCACATCTTCCTTTTTAGTACTATCATAACTTAAACATGAAGTGCACCATATTCAATCTTTCAATCCTTACCAGTTCGATTCTTTTAAACAAGTTTGTTTCACAATTTGGTAATATGAAATATGATTAATAAGATACTTCAATCACACAACAAATGATTAATCATAAGGGTTCATCCAAGGCAAGTATCTTGCATTAATAATTTCACCGAAACAAAATCCATTTTTCCATTAAGCCCAGAATTTAGGCGCAGGTTGAATCTGGTCAGCAACTTCGACCGGAGATTCCCGAGGCTACAGGAATCCGGTGAAGTCGTGTAACCCCTCGATGGAAAGGTATTTCCATGGACTACATCTTTCATATTCAGAGCTCAACCCAGATTTGACATTATCCTACTTGAAATCGGACTTGAAGTCCGCTGCGTACAGAACACAGTTTCTGCATGCAGGATTTGTAAAACCCCATTTTCGTTTAGACTTTCCCGTGGCTACAGACATCACCTGAAGTCGTGCAACCACTCGTTGGAAAGGTATTTACAAGGGCTTCAACTTTCGTGTTTAGCCGAAAGCCCAGATCTGGCCTTATCCATAGGGAAAATGGCCTAGAAGATCGCTGCGCGCAGAATACAGATTCTGCGCGCATCTTAAAGGAAAATGAACGGCATAGGTTCGTCTTCCTCCTCAAGCGATCGTTTCTAAATTTTCCAGAAATATTCTCCTCCCTTATTCAACCTCAAAGGCCATAAACTCCTCACGAGACCATCCACCCATCGTCATATTGAAGATAAGGGGAAGGGTTGAAGAGATCTAAAGTCTAGAACACAAGTTCTAACATGGCCTAACCTAGAGATCTTCTCCTCTCCATCAAGACTCTCTTGAGTCGATGTCTCTCCTAAGGCATAACTATAGATCTAGCACCAAGGGAGAGGGTAGGAAACTCACGTTGGCTCCAGCGGTACCACCATTTCTCGCCATGGATCGCGTAGTTCTCCTCGGCGGCATCTTCTCTTTCACGGCGATGGCGGAACTCCTTCGGTAGGACTTGCTCCTGCAGTTTTCCCTCTCACAAGAGTTCTCACTGGAAGTAGGGGATGAAAAGAGCATGAAAACGGCTAGGGTTTTCTGTCCCTTATATAAATAAAATATGACACGGGTAGGGACACGGCCGTGTCCGTACCCGTGTCCCGCTTCCGCGAAACGGCCGTGGCGGTTTCCATGTCGATTCAATGCTTGACACGGGTAGGGACACGCCCGTGTCCCAACCCGTGTTCACATGACACGGCCGTGTGCCTGGCCGTGTCATTGGCCGTGTACTTCTCGGGTTGCATCTCGACACTTCTCGTCGAGCTCAACTCGACGCACACGGGTAGGCACACGGCCGTGTCCCTACCCGTGTCACTTCCTTTTTACACTGATTCTCCACTTCTCCACAAGTGCAGTCCAATTCCCTGCACTCTCAGGACTCAAGTTAACCCTCCTGACTCAAAACACACACACTAGGGGGCTAGAGCGATTCGGGACGTTACACTCTGATGGTCTGGTTGATAGCTGGTCCATCTGATGTTGACTCTAGGGACTTGGCCTAGACTCTAGGACACAACTTTGACCCTGGCTATACATGTTGGGTCACATCCTAAGTTAGTGAACCTAGCCCAAATCAACTAGGGATCCAACAATCTCCCCCTTTTTGGGTGAGGTCAGTAATAGACTCAAAACATAAACATAAAGATAAACAAAGCAAGAAAAAGATATATCTGGCAGAGAATTACTAACACATGCAGCAGATATATATGTACATAAGCTTTGTTTAAACAAGTAACTCAGTTTGACAGCAAATGCAGAAAGAAAAGCAAAGAAATTAAAACAAAGTAAGGATTACTTCTTCTGCTTCATTGTGGGCTTATCTTCTTTAGGCTTTTCTCCTGGCTTGGTAAAGATAATTTCACTCTTTGGATCTAAAGTCTGTGCCTCAGTCATGGTCATGTTAGCTGCCCTAGTAATCTTTAGTGGTGTAGCTCTGGGGACAACTGCTTCAGGATATAGCTTCATATAATCATCAACATTGAACAGTTTGTTGGCTTTATCAAATCTTTTTAGTTCTTCCTTCCTGTATTTTGACATAGTTGTATATCCTGATATGTCTTTGCCTTCAGCTTTTTCTTTATTAATCAAGGATAGACCAACAAGTTCCTGGAACCTGGTCATTTTAGCAATGTTTGCTGTTTCAGGATCTTCAAAAGGAACAGGAGGTGAATCTAGCTTTTTGGGACTGTCAGTTTTCTGTTCTGCAGAGAGAGTTTGCTGCTGCTGGGGTTGCTGCTGTTAATGTTGTTGTTGCTGATTTCCTAAAGAATGATACCCTTGCTGACTGCTTCCAGAAGATCTCCCTTGATGTCTCTGATAAGTTTGCATAGGGGCAGATCTCTGAGAGCTAGAGCCAGTGGTACCAGCTGCTGGAGGAGGTGGAGGAGGTGGATCTCTTCTGTATTTATGAACTGGTGGAGGAGAGTATTTCCTACTTCTTTTCCTTTCCTTTTGCTGGTTTTTAGATAACCACATCCATGCTGGCATCCCTTTATAAGGAGCAATATTTTGAAGGATGTAGTATGAAGTGTCATTCTTTGAGCTTTGCTTAGCAGCAGGAGGAGGAGGGGCTTTTCTTTTCTTTGACAACATTTTCTTCTTCTTTTTAGCTGTTTCTTCATCTGAATCATCTTCATCATCATCTTCATCTGACTCACTGGCAGAACCCTGAGGATTATCATACAGAGCATCTAATGCTTTCAAGTCTTTATCATAAATAGCAGTCTTTTCTGTAGTATGAGCAGAAGGTTCAAGAGCTGGAGTTTCAGCAGGCATTGAAGAAGAAGCTATACAAGAATCAGAGGTAACTGGGACAGTGCTTTCAGCTGCTGCCTTGTTTTCTTCTTCTATGTCAGCCAAGATCAACTCATCTAGATCTGGCATTGGGGAGTCATCCATTACAAAAATTGGTGCTGAGATAGCTTCTGTAGGGGATGAAATGATTTCAGAGGTTGGTGCAGAAACTGGAACTACAAAACTGTCACATAGTTGCTTAGCAACTACTTGGCTGATAGGAGGAGTATAAGGCACAATAGCCAAATATGGCTTAGTAGATTCTACAAAGTCTGCTGGAAGAGGATGCATATATATAGTATCAAAAAATTTCAGCAATTCTGCTAAGTTAACTATCGGATTTAGAGTGAAATCACCAACAGTTTCATCAGTATCCATATCAGTATTAATAAAATCAATTAAATCTTTATCTATACAAGCTGTATATGTTGATGTGGCTTGAGTATCTGCTTGTGCTAGAGCTGAAGATTCTAAAGCTATATCTGATGCTGGTGATGTAATCGTGTGCAGTGTGCTTACCGAGTAATACTTTTCCAACCAAGTCTGCTAAGAACTTATATGGCACAAACAAGTGTTTCTTCAACAGTTTATTGGGATTATCTCCAGCATATTCCATGAGGTTCAACATCATGTCAGACTCCTCTGTATCAAGTTTGAGGTCCTCTACTCCATTTTTCAATCCAAAAATCTCAGTTAAGAGAGCGGGGGTTAAAGAGATTGAATTACCCGCGATGGTGCCCGTCAAGATATTCTCTTCTGTGGATGTCAGTGTGTATATCCATTCGCGGATTTCCATACTGTGCAGTTTGATCCTTGTAGTCATCAGGGTCTTAAGTTCCTGCTCTTCAAGGAGTTCCAGAATATACAGAAAAATTGGATCAGAATGTTAAAATGAGTCGAAATCCACGTCGAATCCGGTGTCAAACTTTATCCCGGCGAGATTGCTTGCCAGAGCCGCCATAGATATCACCTGCAAGAAAGACAGAGAAACGGCGATCAAGTGCAAGAGAACAGAAAGCGCGGGATGGAGGTCGAAGAAAACCTAGATATAAGGTTTTCCAGAATATGAATCGACAATCTCCATTCCACGAAAGTAAAATTAATTCTTCAAACTGAGGTCGACGAAATAGTTTAGTAATAAATAATTCGTCGATCTCATTCAGAAGATTTGAAGACAATTCGTCGAACTCCGATCGACGAATATCTTCTGAAGCATAGTTCGTCGAACGCTGGTCGATGAAAATTGTTTCACTCACAGAGAATTCGTCGATCTCTGGTCGACGAGTATCTCTCAAACTTTCCCTGGTTCGTCGAACTCCGTTCGACGAACTTTGGAAAATTCGTCAAATGCAGACAGAACTTAAGTTAAGTCTTCTCCATTGATCATTCCCAACTGATTTAGAAAGAAAGCATGATTTTTCTCATCCAGAGGTTTGGTGAATATATCAGCTTTTTGTAAATTAGTGTAGATATAGACAAGCTTAATCTTATTTTTGTCTACACACTCCCTAATGAAATAATGTCTTATATCAATATGCTTAGTCCTACTATGGTGAACTGGATTTTGTGCTATGGCTATAACACTAGTATTATTAGAGAATAAGGTTGAATTATTTAAGTTGAAACCATAATCTAGAAGCTGATTCTGTATCCAGAGCATTTGTGAACAACGACTGCCTGCTGTAATATATTCTGCTTCAGCAGTTGATGTTGACACTGATGTTTTCTTTTTACAGAACCATGATACTAATCTCATACCCAGGACTGGCAGGTTCCTAAAGTACTTTTTCTATCAACCCTGCATCCAGCAAAATCAGCATCAGAGTATCCAGTTAACTCAAACTCTGATTCAGCAGGATATCATAGGCCTAGATCAGGACAACTTTTTATATACCTTAAAATCATTTTAAAGAAAATTAGATGAGATTCTTTAAGGTTCACTTGGAACCTAGCACAAAGGCATGTAGCAAATATTATATCTGGCCTACTTGATGTGAGGTATAATAGGTACCCAACAATGCCCCTATACAGTTTCTGATCTACAGGTTTTCCTGGTATATCAGAGTCCACAATAGCATTTATGGTCATGGGAGTTTTTTTTGCTGAGGCATCAGCCATCCCAAACTTCTTTAGAAGTTCTTTAGCATATTTTGCTTGTGAGATGAAGATGCCATCAGGGACTTGTTTCACTTGGAGGCCAAGGAAATATGAAAGCTCTCCCATTATACTCATTTAAAATTTAGAATGCATGAGGTCAGAAAACCTCTTGCATAATTTTGAATCTGTATAGCCAAATATGATGTCATCTACATAGATTTGTACTAACAAAATTTGGTCCTTATGATGTCTAGTGAAAAGGGTTTTATCTACAGTTCCTCTTAAAAATTTATGCTCTAATAAGAAACTTGCTAAGGTCTCATACCAAGCTCTTGGATCTTGCTTTAGACCATAAAGAGCCTTATTTAATCTAAAAACATAAGAGGGATAAGTTGGAGAAACAAAACCTGGAGGTTGTTCTACATAAACCTCTTCTTGTAGCACTCCATTTAAGAAGGCACTTTTCACATCCATTTGAAAGACTTTGAATCCTTTGAATGCAACATAGGCAAGGAAAATCCTTATAGCTTCCAACCTTGCAACTGGTGCAAAGGTTTGATCATAGTCAATTCCTTCCTCTTGCCTATATCCTTGAGCAACAAGCCTAGCCTTGTTCCTCACAATAATTCCTTGGGCATCAAGCTTATTCCTGAAAACCCATTTGGTTCCAATAACTGGATAGTTTTGGGGTCTTGGAACCAAATCACAAACTCTACATCTCTCAAATTGGTTTAATTCCTCTTGCATTGCAAGGATCCAGTGGGGATCTTGCTCAGCATCATGAATGGTTAGAGGTTCAACCTGAGAGATAAAACAGGCATGCATCAAGTCTTGGTTAAGTTGATGCGTTGTTTGTACACCTGCTGAAATGTCTCCAATTACTTGAGATCTGGGGTGATCCCTAAGTGTGACAAAATCAGTGGTTGGAGTTGGTTGTACAACAACATTTTGAATATATTCCTCTTGTGGAATTATATTTGCTGTTGGATGAGTCTCATGTTCTTCAGCTTCATCTTCTTCACTATCTTCAATGACCTGTGGAGAGGGATGAGTGGGAACCTCTTGGGTGAGGTTTAGTCCATCCAATGTCTCACACAAGTGGGGTACCTGCAAATTGCTGATGGTAGAAACTTCTTTCTCCTTGCAATACATGTTAGTTTCATCAAAAGACACATAAATTGACTCTTCAACTTTTAATGTTGATTTATTGAATACCCTATAAGCTTTGCTTACTTTGGAGTATCCTAAAAAAACTCCCACTTCAGCCTTAGCTTCAAACTTTCTAATATATTTCTTGTTGTTATTGTGTATATAGCATGTACAACCAAATACTTTAAAATAGTTAATTTTAGGTTTCTTCCCTTTGAATAATTCATAGGGAGTCTTGTTCTTTAGTTTGTGAATTAAACTCCTATTCAGGATATAGTTTGTAGTGCTTACAGCCTCTGCCCAAAAGGTTAGTGACATGTATCCATCAGCAAGTAATGTACCTGCAACTTCAATGAGTGTTCTATTTTTCCTTTCAGCTACCCCATTTTATTGGGGAGTTCTAGGAGCTGATAAGCAATGTCTGATACCTTCCTTCTCACAGAACTCATGCATAAGAAGAGACTCAAACTCTATGCCATGATCACTTTTGATCAATGCAACATGAGTAGAGAACTCAATCTGTATGGTCCTGAGAAAATCTGTAAGAACCTTGAATGTATCTGACTTTATTATCAGAAAGAATACCCAACTGAACCTGAAGAAGTCATCCACTATAACTAAAGTGTAAGATTTCCCTCCTAGGCTCTGTACAGCAATGGGTTCAAAAAGATCCAAGTGCAGCAAGTACAAGATCCTAGTTGAATCACTCTTATTAAATGATTTGAAGCTAGTTTTAGTTTGCTTGCCTAATTGACAAGCCATGCAGAGACCTTCCTTCTTGTAGGAAGAAGAAGGTAAACCTCTAACAAGGTTGTGCTTAGATAACCTAGCAATGTTTTTCAAATTTACATATCCTAGTCTTTTGTGCCATAAATCATCTGATTACTAGTTAAATTCAGTAAGCAGATATCAGTTGTGGCAGAAGAAAAATTTACTAGATAAATGTTGCCTTGTCTACTTCCAGTTAAAAAAGTTTGATTATCTTTATCAATAATAGAGCAAGTAGAAGGATTAAAGTATACCTGATAACCATCATCACATAATTGACTTATTGAGATGAGGTTATGCTTCAGTCCACTTACATATGTCACTTTTCTGAATGTGACAGCTCTTATTCTTACTTCTCCCACTCCTTTTGACTGTCCACATTTTGAGTCACCAAAAATAACTTTTGGCCCCAATTTGGACTTGTAGTTGAATAAGATGTCCTTGCTGCCAGTCATATGCTTGGAGCAGCCATTGTCCAGGTACCAAGTTTCATTTATCCCTGGACACTTTTTCACCTGCAATGGAAACAGTTAGTGATTTTTGACCCAGGTTACCTTGGGCCCCTTGTATGGATGATAAGAGAAACTGGAAATGACAGAAAATTCTGGCTGGGCTTTATATCCTAGAGGGTGGTATCTCCTAGGTGCAATGGTCCAGTCAGCTAGGGGATTAAATGATTTCTTAGAAGTATTTAAGTTTTTGTTAAAGTTATAGTTTTGATTAAATCTTCCTAGGTTCGACGAATTTATGTAAGTTCGTCGACCAGAGTTCGACGAATAGGGTTGAGATCGTCGATCTCTGCCCAGAGAATAAACATGTTCATTCTCTGCACCCCACATTCGTCGATCTCTACTCGATGAACCATACAAAGTTCATCGACCGCAGTTAGACGAATAATGATTACTATAGTTGGCGTTCAGAGTTCGTCGATCGGGGTTCGACGAACTGGCCCCTTTTCGTCGATCCGAGGTCGACAAAAATTGCTGAACTTTGTTTTTATTGGTTGTTTTCTGTTTTTCAAGTTTGTCCTTAGGTTGAATTTGTTCAAGAATTTTATTTACTTTATACACTTGCTCAGTATTATTCTTTCCTTTTTCAGAAATAAAATTGATGGGTTGGGACAGGTGGTTTTTCTGAATAACAGGTGGTTCACTAGATGATGCACCTAATCCTAACTTACTTCCATTAAATCTAGCATTAGATGTGTTAGTGATTTCTGCTAGTTGTTTGCTTCTTCCATTTAGTGATTGTTCTAGCTGTTTTGCCTTATTTAATTCATCTTTCACAAGGGTGATTTGTTCACTAAGCATATCTATTTCATTTTTCAATTTATTGTTTTCTAATACTAAGCTATCATAATTAACTTGTTTATCTCTGAGAAGTTTGATTTCATTCTCAGAGTTAATTAAATCTAAACACATGACTTTAAAATCTAATTTAAAAGATTCGAAATTATAATCAAACAATGATAATACATGATCAGCTTCTGATTCAGATGCTTCCTCATTGTCTAACTCTCCTTCTTCTGAGTTGCTTCTTGAGGCATCAATTGCCATGAGGCAAACCTCTTTTGCACTTTCTTCTTCTTCATCTTCACTGGAGCTTGAAGAGGTTGACTCCTCTTCAGTATCACTCCAAGTCTCAGCTACAAACCCCTTTTCCTTCCTCTTGTGTTTGCTGGAAGAGGGTTTACTGGTGAACTATTTTCTGGAATCCTTTTCCTTTTCTCTGCTCTTTTCCTTTTTTTGATTCTCTGGACACTCAGAGAGGAAGTGCCCAGGCTTTCTGCATCCATAACACACCACTTCCTTTGTTGGTGTCTTGTCATACTTAGGCCTATCATCCTTCCTTGCTGACTTCCTCCTGAAGTCCTTTCTAGCCATCTTGAAGAATCTCTTAGCCAAGAGACTTATGAGTTCTTCATTTGCTGTTGAAGATTCTGATTCTTCTGAGACTTTGAATGTTATGTTCTGATCTCTTCTGGCTGCATGAGGTGTTCTTTGTTCAGCAGCCTCCCATGTCTTAATTAACTATTCATAAGATTTCAGTTTGCCTAGTAGAGATTCTGTGAACTTAAGGACCGAATGGTGCGATGTGACCTTAAGGAGATCTCCGAAGTCACTTTATCTAGATTTCGAAAGGGCCTTAACCCCGATATACAAAGGAAGCTCTTGCGCTATGGGCATACGGACTTGAACATGACTTTCAATGCCGCCTTAGACATTGAAAAACACCTAGCCTCTAAGGCTCACTCCCGTTACGCTCATGTGAAGAACAAGTCCACCACTGGGGCATCTTCTTCCACATATCCTGATAAGGGAAAGTTTAAATCTACCGAGTCGAAGTCAATCGTGATCACCGCTAGGAACTCCAAGAACCCTGCGAGTGAGCGTGTCCCTATCGGGAAGGTTAGCAAGGCTAACACCACTTGTTACTCTTGCGGCATTCAAGGCCACTATGCCTACGAATGCCCAACAAAGACAAAAACTCTAGCCTTGTTAGAGCCAACTACCGACCCTGACGATTATGTATAAGAGGCTGCAGAAGAGAGTGACCCCGAAGGAGTCCCTAGTGACTTAGAGGACGATCACCCCCTTATGGTGATGCGTTGTATTTTGACCACTCCTCATCCATTAGATGATTGGAAGAGGACGAGCATATTTTCTCTGATTTTTAAGAGTGGCGAGAAGCTTTGCAAGTTGATTATTGATAGTGGTAGCTGCGTGAATGTCGTATCTGAGAACGCCGTTGCACGTATGTCCTTGATCACGGAACCACACCCGACCCCATACCAGGTCGCTTGGATCAACAAGCTCTCTGTACCCATTACCAAGCGATGCCTGGTCCCACTCTCATTCAAATCCTACATTGATGAGGTGTGGTGTGATGTCCTTCCGATGGACGCTTGTCATGTGTTGTTAGGCCGCCCTTGGCTATACGACCGTGATGTTACCCATTTTGGTAGAGCCAACACTTATGAGTTCAAATTCAATGGCAAAACCATCACTTTGAAGCCGACCATCCCGAAGGAGCCCGTAGTCTTGGCTAAGGACACCACTATCCCGGTAGAACGGAAAACGTTGAATCTCGTTGGTAGGAAAGAGTTTGAGAGAGATCCGTTCTTTTATGGAATTATGTATGCGCTAGTCCTTTTGAGTGTGAAGCCCGATTCTAGCATTTTGGATGAGCTACCTAGTGAGTTACGGGTACTGTTGGAGGAGTATAGGGACGTGTACCCGGATGAGTTGTCGTCCACGTTACCCCCGCTTAGGAATATCCAGCATGCGATAGTTCTCATCCCGGCATCTTCCTTGCCAAACCAGCCCCATTATCGACTCCACCCCGCGGCTCACCTAGAGTTGCAGTCTCAGATCGAGGGCTTGCTAGCGAAAGGTTTTATTAGGACTAGTATGAGTCCATGTGCTGTACCAGCCCTACTTGCCCCCAAGAAGGATGGTACATGGAGGATGTGCGTTGATAGCTGGGCTATCAACAAAATCACCATCAAGTATAGGTTCCCCATATATTCAGCTACCGAGCTTGAGCCCTGCCGCAGAGTGGCAAGCTCATCGAACATCTGTGTCCGATGGTACGCAGGAACGTACTGATCGGTCAACAGGTTCTTCATTACTGGCCAACCTATAAGGGGGGCTCCGTGTCAGGTCCCTAATCTTCGCTCCTCATTCAGCCAGAACGTCTTTACACGACCTGTTAACTTCATCCGAGCAACTTGGACCTTTTGGGGATCCGTCAGGTTGTGCCACTCGAAGTAACACTCCATATCCACAGTCTAGTTAAGGAAGATTTGGGGGTCTCCCATGCCATCATACGTGGGGGCATTTATCTTAATGTCCCTAGTAATGTCAAAGTCTCGCTCGGGGCGGTGTCCTCTAGGGGGCACCCGCGGAGAGTCCCCATCAGAATCCGAATCAGAGTTATGTTGGTGCCGGTTGGGCCGGTCAACATTAACGGGTGGCGGTGGTGGCCTAGCTTGGTTTTGTAGGATCTGGGCTAAGACGTTCCTAAGCTCAGTCATTACAGCACGAAGACCCTCTATAGCCGCGGTGTTGGGATCACCATGCTCGTTCGCAGCCATACTAGACGTAGACGGGGTTGCGTACTCCGTTCCTAGCCTTGTGCGCATTCAGGTTTGGGAGGCCCCGGGAAAGATGAATTTTCCTAGGGCTGTAGCTATATTGAAAATAAGATATTTTTATATATTCCCAAAGTGAATAATACGTAGATCGTTAAAAAAATTTTTTTTTGTAATTTTGCTGAAAAATAAAGATTTTGTCCCGCTATTGGCAGACCACAGAAATAATTTTTTTGATTTTTTTTTAGATCCGATCGACCAACAAGGAATGCAGAGAGGATGTTTTCAACGTGGGAGTTGAAACGACCGCCTCTGATACCAAATTGATGTAGGGTTATCCGGAAACGGAGATCTCCGCGAAGCTAACGCTCTCCCTACGCACAACACGTCGTAGATCTACCGCACCTACACAGCACCTATCGCCCACAATATTTCCTCGTCACAAAATGCAGCACAAACAACAAAGGAGGAATGATCGACTCGAAAACAACGATCGGAAATTTGCGTCGGATTATTCCCCAAGAAAACACAAAGGTTGCCACTCCTTTTTGAGAGCAAGACCAAGGCTATAGGCCAAGATCCGCTCAAGCAAATAGGATCCACCCGATCCGGAAATAAAAGCCTTGCAACGGCGATTTCGATTCAAAAACTTGCAGCGATTAAATTAAAGATCCGGAGAAAGCGATGAGCGAAATCCACCACAACTAAAGAGAAGAAATCACACAAGGGGGGGAAAAGAGATTACCCAACCGGAAAACTTTCACACGAGATAACTGTGGGAGAATCACTCTCTCCACGGATCCACCGGCGTCGCACCGAATGGTTTGCAACCTTCTTCCAAGGAGTCGCACCGAAGGAAGCCACGCCGGAGTCGCACCGAACGGGGATGGAGGAGGCAAGGCTTGGCTTCACACCAAAGGGGAGGGGGCGGCTATGGACTTCTCCAAGGTGGCCGAAATTTCCACAAGGGGGTTTTTAGGTTTCTTTTCCAATTGCTTTAACTCTTCATGATAGCCTCCTTTAAATAGGAGTTACAAATAATCCTTAGCCCTTCATGATGGAGATTTAATCTCATCCATCCGAATGGCTAATAGGAGTTACAAATAAGCCTTAGCCCTTCATGATGGAGATTTAATCTCATCCATCCGAATGGCTAATTGCACACCAAAACTAAAATAGTTCAAATTGAAAATACAACAACACATGCAATGAATATAAAATTATCACATAAGCATAGGATAATTTTATATTCCAATTATAAAATAAAGTGCACGAAAAGGAAATAAATAAAACTAAGGCGTTGCCGTGGCGGTAGCACGGCGCGGGCGGAGGTTGTAGCGTAGCCGTCCGTTAGCGTCATCGTGCCGCCTCATGTCCTTGAGTCGTATGGCCTTAGCAACCGGATCATCAACAGCATCATCAGCATCGTCTTCAACCGGTGGAGGAGGGGCCGCGCCATCAACAATACTCTAGGGGGGGTGAATAGAGTATATTTAAAATTTATTTAAGATTTATTAGGTCCCATATAAAAGTGTTGCTACAGCTTTTGCTGTATCCTAAGAAAGTGCAGTAAATAGAAAACTTAAACACAGATAATAATCAACCTAATCACAGCAACACATCAAGAAACAAAAAGAAAGATAAGCAACCAGACGGCACAAGAAGTTTATAGTGGTTCCCCAACCTGGGTACATCCACTCTTCTACCACCCTTGGTAGGAATCCACTCAAGTTTTTGATCAGGTGCCTGACACCAATGGGTTTTGATCAGGTCACCAAAAACCAACTCAAGACTTTTGGTAAGTAGACTTACAACCAGGAATCACTTTTGAAGGGAGATGACAACCCTTTGTACAGGAGGGGGTGAGAGAGTGATTTTGTCTTCTCTGTCAACAATCAGAGAAAAGACTTATATCGATTGATGTTTAGCAAAAGCTCCCCCTGATTTATTGAATGGTTCAGGGAAAATCTGGAGCTTTGCTGTAGGGTGATAGGTCTTCAATCAGAGGTCTGGACAAGCAGTGATGCAGGATCTTCTTGACTGATTTGATGTCTATTGTCCTTGGAAGTCCTGGAGAGAATGTTGAAGAAGAAGACTCTTGATATAGTATGGTTGTTCTTCTTCTTCTGAGTAAAGATCACTGCCTGTCACTGTGAGCTTTTTGTGAAGCATTTCTGGTACTGTATGAATTCTTGCAGTCAGTCTAAGTATCTCTATTTTTCTGACTGAGTATATCCTTGTGTTCTTCTGTACTCTGTACTTGCTTGCTCTCTGTACTACTATCTGATTGTCGATCTTATTTTCTTCTATCTCTTTTCAAAAGTTTAAATCCTTTGTAATTAATGCTGACACCTTGAGAATAATCGGCATTTACTCATTTCCTCAACTGTCCCGTGGAAAATCAGCAAGTAATATTCCCGAAGAAGACTGTAATTAATGCTTCCTCTAATGGCTGCATTCAGAGAATGTTTCAGTCATTACTCTGTCAGGAATTATTTCATTTGAGTGAGGATTTAATGCCGGAAATGGCTAAGTCTGGATTCGTCGAATGAATAACAGAATTCGTCAAGCTGAGTTACTAGTTCGTCAAACTGAGATGTTGTATTCGTCGACCAGACAGCTTCTGTTCATCGAGCTGAGTTCCAAGTTCATCGAGTTGATTACAGATCTTCATGCTTCTGAACCTTTTCCTTTTATGTCTGAAGTTCATCGAGCTAACAATTGGATTCGTCGGCTGGAGTTCAGCAACAACTCTGGACTTAGTCAAATATTTTGTGTTGACTGATATTTTGTATGTCGACACAGATCTTCTAGTTCCAGAATTCGTCGACCAAAGAACACAGTTCGTCGACCTAAGAAGTTGAGTTCGTCGACCTGAGAAGTTGTGAGCTTGAGGTCCAAATTCGTCGAGCTCAGAATCATGTTCGTCGACCAAAGCCTGAAGTTGGACTTAGAATAATCTGGAGTTATCCTGTCTTTAGGTTGTTGAAGAATCCCAGTTTTTGTCGAGTAGAGAATGAAGATCGTCGAGCTCAACTCAGAGAAATGTGTCAAGATCGTCGAGCTGAGAACTCCTTTTGTCGACCTGAGTTCGACGAACGTCGAACTCATTTTACTTAGTCTTGAAATCTTCTAAGTCTTGAGTCTCTGATGGTCTATTTGATAGCTGATCCATCTGATGTTGACTCTAGGGACTTGGCCTAGACTCTAGGACACAACTTTGACCCTGGCTATACATGTTGGGTCACATCCTAAGTTAGTGAACCTAGCCCAAATCAACTGAGGATCCAACACATCATTAGACTTAGTTTCAAATTTTTATTTCTAAATGACCCGAGTTCTTTTGTATGCATATGGGATTAGCACCCCCAACCTATGGCATTTGAGCAGCTCCTCATGCATATCTATCACTTAGTTTGGGGTTAAGGTGTAGATCCATAGCTTGGGTAGTTATAATCTTAGATGTGCTTATACCGTATCATATGCATAACTAGTATCTTACTATAGGTCATGATCCTCTATTTCATGCATGTTTGGCCAGTATGAACATGTGAACCTTGTGTCTTTTGTATAATATATACTTTTAATCGTAATATTTTTTTGTAAAACACAAGTATTTTCAAAAACAATTTATATGACACCATTGGTCTAATATGTTAAATCCTCAATCTTGATAAGACATCTCAAAACTCATTGCAACAACTAGTGTCACTCGTGTTAGAGAATATGAATTCACAAAAACCAAAGCAAAATATAGCAAAAACTGGCCTTGTTTCAAAAATATCTAGTCTCTGTTTGATATCACCTGATGTTAGTACAATTGTCGGAGATAGCGTTTCTTTCATTTTAAGCTTCAATATTTTCCTTCTGATCTTCCTTTGATTATTTTATTTTTTTATATGTTTTTATTTCCATTCTAGTTCTTGTTTTGTGTTTTTAAAATTGAAAAACTCATATAAATTATAAAATCCCAAAATTAAAAAAACATGTTTTGATTTTATTTGTGTGCAAAAAATGATACAAACATTAGTTTTTGGACGTGCTTGATTAGAACTAAAAACAATAAGATTACGTACACTGTTTGATTTATGATTGCTAATATTTGTTCAACATTATATATCTTTATCATAATGTGTTTAATCTATTGGTATTTATCTACTGAGTGTGACTAAATCGGATAGTGCATGTTCAATATGCCTCTAGGTATGTGTGAGGATTTAGGTAGAATAATGACATCTCACTTATCACACATTTCTAGAAAATAAACTCTTATAAAAATTTCAAAACTTACATTTTATAACTCATGATATTGTGTCTAACAAGGAAAGAATGACTTGAAAAATCAATATCACGTTATTCATTTTCATATATAGAGCAGAGAACATTGGGACAAAATTATATTCGTAAGACCTTTTGAATACAAGTTAAAGTGTATCTATCTATGTGGGTAGATTTTGATTGATTCAGGGACCTTAAATACAAATGCATGTATATATATATATATATATATATATATCTGTATATATATTAAAATTATTAGTAATATATATTTTTTATATATGCTATCAAAATTTATTCCAAGGATACCCCCAAGCGCTACTCATTTCTCCTGATAAGCCTCTATAAGCATTGTGTGAATGAGCACCTTAATCTAATTAATCATTTTGATCTTGTGTAAAGACAGACAAATGAGTTAGTGCCCTTTGTTCTAATCTTTATATTCCATGGATAGAAAACGTGACATAATTTTTCACTTTATCACTCTTATGTTAGAATATAGATTTACTGTGATATGACATGTACTAATGATTCTTTTTACTTGATGCTTTTCATTGATGCTACACGTACACCTATCATTATTCTATCTAACGCTTCCATGCATAAGAATTGGACTTAAAATTCACTTCTTATTTGCTGCACGATTTTACTACTACACGATTGTTATTCATGACACTTACAATGTTACATTGTATTAACTTTATAAATCACCTAACATTGTACGATAAATCTTGTGTAGTTAGTTTCGTATGTTTTGTCTAAATTCATATGCTCTGCCAATTTGTAAATCAAATGATTTTCTTGTGCAATTTAGCTCTGTGGTCTATTTGCTCTGCTTGTACTTTTGACCCACTCTTTTTAATTCTTTGTTTTTTTGGTAACTCCTATATCTTTCATGCCTATTTTGTTCTCATGGATTGTCCTTTTAGTTTTTATACTTATTAGACTACATCTCTCTATTTTCTTAATATTTACAATCATGCCTATCCTTTCGATAATATCAAATAGAGATATTAGAATGTTCATAAGCTAGTCTTATGCTAGTCATCTAGGGAAGATCACATGTAGGGGGGTTATGCGATTATCATGCACATAGATAGGGAGAGCACACATGTAGGGGGTCGAACCATGAGTACACGATCATAGTTAATAGCGTTCTCACGATAAAGTTCCACTCTGACATATAAACCTGTTCTTTTTGTATTGACTATAGTTGTTTATATTATACCAAGTTACTTCATGTTCTATGTGATTTATATCTCATGAATGAGATTTACTATTATCGAAATGGGGAGTTTGTTGGGACATACGTTCTATATCTCTCAAGTTTGATAATATCAAATCTCAAGTTGTATTTGATCATATACCTTATGAGTGTAGTGTGCAAGTTTACAGGTGTGATGTTTAAGAATCTGTGATTTTTTTGCACTATCGCTTGCGATAGCTGCAATCGCTTGTGATAGCCTCAACCGCTTGTGATAGCCGCAATCGCTTGTGATAGACGCAATCGCTTGCGATAGCCGTAATTGCTTTCGGTAGCCTATAGGTGGACATGTCAGCAATCCGTGGACTGGTGGAACACACGGGATGCAAGAAAGGAAGCACTAAATTAGGATATCGCCTGACGATAGTGACTATCGCCCCACGATAGTGATTATAAATTTGGAAATAGCTACCTACTTTCCTTTCCGACATAGGACAGTTGGCGGCGGCGATACTAAATTTGGATATCACTAGGCGATAGCCAATATCGCCCGACAATATCATTAAAATACTATAAAAGGAAATTTTTTCTAATGGAGGGGCTTGAACCTTAGAATGTCTAGAGGGCTATATTTTCATCCCTATTGTTGAGAGCCACCATCAAAAAGGATAACTCTCTCCCGCTTGCACGAACGAAGGAGATATTTGGAGAATAAATGCAAGAACGAGATTTCTAAAGTCAATCGCATGCCCAAGCCACTAGAATCAAAATCACCAATCTTTTGCCGCCTCCAAGGATTTACTTTTGAGGGAGCAAAATTTCTATTTTATATTCTCCTTTATTTCCTCATTTTATAATTTATATCTTGTAATCTATGTCGGAGAAATCGACCTCAGAGATCGTTGAATTCCTGGGAGGAGTTCATTAGAAAATGACTTGGGAGTGTTAGATTCTATGGTTCGTATCTCTTTAGTTTGACAGTAACAAATCCCATGTTGTATTTGTTCATACGTGGTTTGGGTAAAGTGTGTAGGTTTACATGTATAAAAGAACATGAAAATCAATTTTTGTGACCTACTGCTAAGCACTAGCGCTACCGCCCACGCTAGCTCAGATTTAATTTTTTACGAGCTCTTTGTGGTCTAGCGGGCGACACTAGTCCTACAGCCGGGCGCTAGCTTTTCTCAATGAGCATCGAGTCATCTGGCTATCATTAGGCGATAGTTTTGTACCATGCCGCGGTAGCTCAAAAAAGCAAAAAAAATTATTTGGATATTTTTCCAAATCTTCTGGACAACTATTACATCCACGTGCATCGACCTACCGTCGGGCGATAGCTCTATCGTTGGTGGTAGATTACTTTTTCAAGACATTTAAAAGTGTGTGCTTCTTTTCCTGGAGACACAACTAAGGAGAATATTTCATTCTAGGGTCCGGGTGTCATTTGGAGAAGGACGAACTCTCATCTCCATTGAAAGAAAAGCATTGTTTCTTCCTCCTGCTTGCGTTTGAAGAACTCCGTCGAACGAAATATTCAACGACATTTAGTCGATGATCGTTTGCAAAGAGAATGATATTCAAGAGCATCGATCGCGTGTCATTCCTCAGAGGAGTTCTACATTTGAGGGAGAAATAATTTCTAAACTCTTTGTATTTCACTTTGAATTCTCTTTATTGTCTAGTTGTTTGTGTGTGAGGAAAATCGACCAAAGGGTCATCGAAATTCGGGAAGGGTTTCATGAGAATTCGTCTCGGTGAGCGACGTTTAGATCGGTGGATCTAGTGTCAGGAAAATCGGTCATGAGGTTGTCTGGATTTGGGAAGGGTTTCGTGAGAAATTGTCCCGGTGAGGGACATCTATATTGTGGGATCTAGTGAGGCTCTAAGACCCTTTTGGGGAGGAAGGTGAAGGGCCGGCTCAAAGACCTTTCTGGGGGAGTGGTAAGGGAGAGAGCCAATAGGTCCGGGTATAGAGTCGGTATAGAAACAAAAAGAGAACATTGTATTTCATCGCTCTGATCTCAGGCGTCATGGAGATCTAGTTGTTCTTGACTGTAAACCACTTTCATTATCCTTGAATAAAATTATTATTCTGTTATTCTCCTTGCAATTTTGTGGTTGTATGCTTGTAGATCCCCGAAAGTTGTGTGAACCTCTATAAGGAATAGTTTTACGAAGAAAAATGACTTGTGACCTACCGCCACGCGCTAGCAAGCTAGCGCCCCGCGATAGCCTCCAGAACCAATTTTCCTTGGTAAAACTATGGTTTAATTCTAAATTAATCTGAAAATATTATTCACCCCCACCCCCATAAGGTTGGCCATCTGATCCAATAAGTGGTATCACAAGAAGGTTACTTCAAAAAGGACTAAAATCCTGAAGTAAGATGGTCAGCGTTAATCACGCTTTCCCTGAGGGACAACATGTGAGTCGACCTTCCCTATTTATGGGAAGTGAATACAACCACTGGAGGACACACATGAAGATATTTCTATTGACTCAAATCATGGATGTTTGGGCCATGATTAAAACAAAATACGCTGCACCCACAACCATTATAGGAGAACAAGTCTTGGTGAAACTGCGTGATAAGTGGGATGACAATGATAACTAAAATGCACTAACAATGCAAAGTCTATAAACTCTCTTTTTTGTGCGTTAGACAAAACTGAATTTAATAGAATTTGCAATTATGAAACTACTTATGAAATATGGCGATTACTTGAGCTAACGCATGAAGGTACCTCGTCGGTGAAGGAATCGAACCTGTTTTGATTGGAATCTGAATATGAGCAGTTTTAGATGGAGATTGACGAGGAGGTGGATAGCATGTATACTCACTTCATGAAGATCGTCAATGCCTCTAGATCTCTCGAAAAGACTTTTTCAAATGGAGACTTGGTGAGGAAGATCCTGCAATCTCTGCCTCCACGATTCAACCCAAAAGTGACTGTTATTGTCGAATCACATGACATCAGCACCCTGGAGAAAGAGAGCCTCATTAGGAATTCGAAGACTCATGAGCCTGAACTGAAAATACAAGCCGAGGAGTATCCCTGGGAACTGAAAAAGAAGGAATTAACACTGAAAGCAGCAAAGAAAAAAAAGGTTGTGGAAGAGTCTGTTGATGAAGACGAAGAGAGCATCTATGTTTGTGAATTTAGAAGATTCATGAAGAATCCCAATTGGCAAGGAAAATTCAAAAACTTCCTGGAGAAAGCTGCAGAATAGAAGAGGAGATGGACCAAACCATCGAAGGGGATGGAGAGTGACGAAGAAAAGTTTGTACCTGAGTGCTACCACTATCACAAATCTAGACATATTAAGAGAGAGTGTCCAAAGCCCAAAAAAGAAGAAAAAGAGAAACAAAGCTGGGATAGGGGAAAGAAGAAAGTGCTAAAGGTTTCAACGTGGGACAATGTTGGTTTTGATGAGTGGGACAATGTTGGTTTTGATGAGTCAAGCACATCCAGCTCAAGTCGTGAGGACGAGGCAAATCTGTGTCTCATGGGGAAACATTATAGTGAATCCGACAACGAATCCAGTGTCGAGAGAGACACTGAGGTAATCCATCCTTCCTATGATGAACTATATGTAATCAATGAATAATTATGTGATAAGTTGGATGATTTGCTTCTTGAGAAAAAGTTTTTTTAAATCTGAAAACATGAAAATGAAAAAGGCTTGGAAAAATTAACTAATGAAGTGATCAAATATGACAAAGAGAAGATCGAGTGCCAAGAGTGCTCTGACTCGGTGGCGACGATCAATGAGCCAAATGAAAGTCTCTCCAAGACTTCCACAAAAATAAAAAATCTTACTAATGAGAAAAGGTCTTGGAGAAAAGGCTTCAAATGTCTCTTGCACAAGTAGAAGAGGGTAAAAATAGTTCGCAAATCGATTTGTAATGCTCGTCACAGAAAAGACCGCCATGAAAGCAAGGAACCGTGACTTGAACCTTGCCATCCAAAAATTTGGAATATGCAAAAAATCTCTTATTGTGCTGTTAGGTTTTCAGTGTCAGGGATCCAGTAAATTCGGGCTTGGATATAAACACTGCGAGCTACCGCCCAGCAGTATCCTTACAATCTGCGATAGCTCCTCTTCAGTGAAGCCGGTTAAGAAGCTTATAAATCACAAAGATAATCACAATAAAACTGGAAGCCTACATCCATATTCTAGCAGGATCCCCAGTACAACGCAAAAGACTGTATCCACAGCATTTGTGAAGTGTGTCAAATGTGATAACTTTGGACACACTTATGGGTCTTGCTTGAATAGAGGAGTAAATAAAATTACTCAAATCTGGATGCCTAAGTCGACTACCGACACTATAGGTGGAATAACTTGGGTAACTAGATCTTTACCATCATCCTCTTTCTAAGTATGTTAGTAGGCTAGGGACAAGGAGAACATGTGGTACTTAGATTCTTGGTGTTCCAAGCACATGACATGAGATAAAGACAAGTTACTTAGCTAGGAGATTGTAAAAAGAGCTAAATAATGACAAATGTTATTGCTCTAAAAAGATAAGTATTACATAGGTATGCCCCCTTATTTATAAAAAATGGGGGAGATGAGAGAGTACAACAATCGATGTGGGACTAAATATAAGTCGGGCGGCCTATGTGGTTTGAAATTGTCAAACCGCACACTATACAATGAATAATTGAACACCCAGCGGCAACTAAGAAAATCCACCACATAGCCAGGGAAGACCACTTCTACAGGCCGCCAGACTACAACTGCGGGTTACCTCTAGACCTTAGTTGTGGGTAACTATCAAACTGCAGTTGTTGCAGGCCACCAGACCACAACCGTGGGTTTCCACCATACTGCAATTGTGGTTAACCATCTGTCCGCTGATAATGCTTGCTCCAAACTATTGTGGATAACGTACACTCTACTGCTGTGGTGACATCCAGGCCACTACGGCTAACCTCCAGACCCCTGCGGCTAACATCCACTCTATTGTTGCAACTAAACCCAGACCATTGTGGCTAACCTCCAGACCCTTGCTACGATTAATCACTAGACCGTTGTTACGACTATCCCTCAGACCACCACTGCTGCTGTCCTCATAACCAGTAGCTGAGGTTCACCATTAGACCGCTGAGCCAAATCACTAAACTGTTGAGAGAAGCAGACCGTTGTGATTAGACATAAGACTGCCCGGTCTCCTCAAGCTCCAACACTCCCCCTCAAGCCGTAGAATATATATCTACCATGCCCAGCTTGCTACAAACCTCCTCAGAAAGAGTAACTGGCTTGGTGAAAAAATCAGATAGTTCTGTTTTTGAGGTAATAAATGTAGTGCAGATTGGATTATTCAAAATCTCCTCTCTAATGAAGTGGAAATCAACCTCAATATGGTTCATCCTCTCATGAAAGATAGGATTCCTCGAAATGTATATGGATGTCTTGTTGTCATAGTATATTGGCAGAGGATGATCATAAATCTCTCCAAAATCAAGCATAAGTGTCTGTAATCACTTCAGCTCGCAAGTAGTCAGAGTTATGCTCTTATACTCAGCTTCTGCGCTTGACCTAGAGACTACATCCTATTTCTTGCTCTTCCAGCTGACCAAATTCACACCAACAAAAATATAGAACCTGGAGTTGGACTATCTAACTTCCTTATCATCTATATATCTGGCATCAGAATATGCCTCAACCCTTAAATGTCCCTTTTTCTAAAACAGAAGTCCTTTCCGTGAAGCACCTTTCACATACTTTAGAATCTTCATTGTCGACTGAAGGTTACACTCCTTAGGAGCTTCCATAAACTGGCTCACTCTTACCATTGCATAATAAATATCCGGTCTTGTGACTGTCAAATAAATGAGTTTCCCCACAAGCCATCTGTACCTGGTGACATCCTCAAGAAGAGGTGAGTCCTCACTCCAACACTTACCATCTCTAACCGACATCAGAGATCAAGAAGGTTTAGCCCCAAGGAGGCCTGTCTCTTTTAAGAGGTCCAAAGCATATTTTAGTTGTAAAAGAACAATAGACCCTGGTTTCCTAGATATTTCAATGCCCAAGAAATATTTCAGAGATCTCATATCTTTAGTAATAAAATGCTGAAGAAGATGCTTCTTTGCCATATTCACACCTTCTTTATTATCCCTAATGAGAAGAATATCATCCACATAAACAACAAGGACAACAAGTCCAGCCGGTGTCTTGCGAATGAAAAACGAGTTATCCGCAACACTTCGAGCAAACCCAACAAAAGAAATAACCTCATTGAACTTATAAAACTAGGCCCTAGGACTTTGCTTAAGACAATAGATTGTCTTTCACAGTTTTCAGACCTGAGACTCCCCCTGGGCAACATACCCAGGAGGTTGCTCCATATATACAGTTTCTTATAAATCATCATAAAGAAAGGCATTCTTTACATCCAACTGAGATATCTCCCAGTTTCTATTGACAGTCACTGAAAAGAGCACACAGATTATAGTAATCCTTGCCACAGGAGATAAAGTATCAAAGAAATCCACACCATAAGTCTGTGTAAAAACTTTTACAACAAGTTATGCCTTGTAACGATCAATAGATCCATAATGGAGAAACATAATGACAAAGACCTAGCGACAGCCAACCATATCTGTGCCTGGAGGAGTAGGAACAAAAGTTCAAGTACTCATTCAGTAAGAGTATGCATCTCTTCATCCATAGCAACCTTTCAATGAGGGAGAACCAGAGCATCTTGATATGAGGCTGGAACAACATTTGCAGAGAGGGCAAGTGCAAAGCTCCTAGACAAAGGAGAGAGTTGAGCAAAAGAGACCACAACCTGAAGAGGATGCTGGGTGCAGGAGAAAACACCTTTCCAAAGAGCAATCAGAAGATCTAGATCTGATTATCTACTGTATCAACCCCATCCAAAGAAGAGACTACTGGCCCTGGAGCTGGTTGTAGCGGCTCAAGATAAGAATCATGGATAGTAGAACAGCCAAAAATAGAAGAATGAGAAATAGGAGGAGAAGAAAGCAGGGTACGCTATGGAAGAGGTGTCAATACATTGGGAGAAGAAGAACCATTTGAAGAAGGAAGAAGAGAGGGAGAACAAAAGAATGGAGCATCCTCAAAAAATGTAACATCTGCTGACACATACCGTCTCCTAAGAACAGGATCAAAATAGTGATATCATTTCTATGTCGGACATTAGCCCAAAAAGATGCATTTGATAGAATGAGGAGAGAGTTTGTCGTGTCCAGAAGCAGGAGAATGAACAAACGCAGTGCATCCAAAGATAGGAGAAGGTAGCATAAATGGTGTCCCATCAGGATATATAATAGAAAAAGGAGTCTTTCCATCGAGAACCAAAGACGGAACTCCATTAATGAGAAAACATGAGAGAAGAACCACATGACCCCAATAAGACCGGGGAAAATTCATATGAGTTAGAAGAATACGAGGCACATCCAGAAGATGGCGATTTTTACGTTCAGCAACGTCATTCTGTTGTGAAGTGTAAGGGCAAGTAGTTTGATGGACAATGTCATGATTCAAACAAAATGAAGTAAACTGATGACAAAGATATTCCTTAACATTATCAGTGCGAAGAGTTTTAATAGGGTATTGAACTGTGTACGAATTTCATTATAAAATACAGAAAAATAGAGAAAATCTCAGAGCATTCTCATAACAAATAAAACCATGTAGAATGAGAAAAATCATCTATGAATGTAACAAAATACAAACCACCCCTACCAACAGTTGGAAGGGGAGAAGGACCCCAAATATCCGAATAAACTAGGTCCAACGGACGAGAAGAACTGCGGCCATGCTTAGGCAGAAATGTAGACCGGTGATGCTTGCCAAACTAACAAGCTTCATATTCAAGAGAAGAATCACCGCGAGGTAAATTCAACATAAGCTAATAAAGAATCCGAGGTGGAGGATGCCCAAGGCGAAGATGTCACTGATGTACAGAAGAAGTCGCAAAAAAACACAAGCAGTATCAAGATAGAAATAGATGCTGCTCTTAGTCCCAGTAGAAATCATCTCCTTGGAATGAGAAATCTGAAAAGCACAAGGAGAGGCTGTAAAAATAGGTTCACATTTCAACTATTTGCAAAGAGCAGTAACAGAAAGAAGATTGTACGAACAATTCGGGACATAAAGTGTGTCCTGCAGCTAAAGAGAGTGAGTAACATGAACGGTGCTAGAACCACAAATTGGAGATGGAGAACCATCCACAATAAGAACCAGAGGTAACCAGGTGCTCTTGTCAAGATAAGAGAAAAGACAAGAATTACCTGTCATATGATTAGTAGCACCAGAATCAATGAGCCACCTACCCGTTGTCGCCAACTTGGCAGCACCTGACGTAGTGAGAGAGGAAGTAGATTGCTTGGAGGAATCAACCGACGTTGGATGAAGATGAGGATGTTTGGTTCAATAATGATCAACGAAGTGACCAAGGCGGATATACTGAGAACAAAGATGCTTAGAATAACCACGGCCACCAGAACGGCCAGCACGGCCACCAGAGATGTCATGACGAGCAGGATGAGCAATAATTTTAGGAGATAGAGAAGGAGAGGGAAGTGAAGGATGCTAAAGAAGAGTAGTAACAGCAGAAATTCTGGCAGCAGTAGCACCTAGAGTCTGAGTATCCGCCTCTCCAAGAATCTGTCGACAGATCATATCATAACAGTCTAGTAGGCGAAGAAGATAGCAAACAACAAGAAGTTCATAAAAATGCTTATGTTGTTCGGCCAGATCAGCAGAAAAAGTTCTATGCTGAAGAAGTTCAGCACTAAGATCCTGAACCTTCTGATAGGCAGAAGCAGGAGTCATGACTGGACGAGCAAAAATATCAGCATACAAAGTATAAATGTCTGAAGTTTGAGCTCCCTTGGAATATAAAGTGATAAGATGATTCCAAGCATTCTTGACGGTCGGATCATGTCGGATTACAGGAAGTCACTCATCAAAGAAATTGTTGTCTAACCAGGTATGCACCAAAGCATCAGAAGTATCCCAATCATCAAAACCAACAGTGCCAAAAGGATGGGGATCATCAGTCAAATGATGATGTTTATGCTGAGATCGTAATAGAAAAATAAAGGACACACTCCAGTCAGGGTAATTGGGTCCTGTAAGCTTTGAAGTAGTACCCAAATTACTAGAAGAAGAGGAAGAAGTAGAAATAGAAGAAGGGGTAGAGACGGTAGAAGAAGAGGATAGAGCAGGAGTGTCCATAGAAAATAGAAAGAAACCGCACGGGTAGAGAGAAATAACCCGCGCGGACTGAACAAGTCGAAAAGACAAGCGACTAAAAAAGGGAGGAGGAAAACAAGCCACAAGGAAACCACCCGAACAAAACTATTCACAAAGCAAATCACGCGAATAGAACAGAAGACGCACAAGCAGAATAAGAAAGGGAGGGAAGGGAGGGATACCGTGCGAACAAAAAAGAAGCCGCGCGAACTGGAGCAAGGATCGATTAGCTCTGATACCATATAAAAAGTGCTATATAACGGGAAATTTTATTGCTCCAAAAAGGTAATGTTTACATAGGTATGCCCCCTTATTTATAGAAAACAGGGGAGATGAGAGAGTACAACAATCGATGTAGGACTAAATACAAGTCAGACGGCCTGTAACGACTCCATCTGTTCATATAGTATATACTAGAAGGTCCGGCCGGGGCCGTACAGTATATACCACAAAACAAGCGGCGAAGTCACGGAGTGATACCAGAGTTACGCGTCCTAACTCATTGCATTCTAGCGAAATCCTATAACACACAACGGAACTCTACACATGAATGTCCACCATATAAAGCTCCACATTTATATTTAAACAGGAATGTTCACCAAATATAAAGTTAGTTGTCCTTATGGCCTTACAGGAACTTTTACAACAGTGGCTCCCAAACATTGGCGCGCAGGCCGGCTACAAATAAACAAAGCTTAATATTAAAGCTTAGCCTTCAAGGGCTAGTAGCAGCAGCAGCAGCAACAGCATGGACTTCAACATTTATGTGTCCCGCTTGGTTCTCCAGCACATGCACAGGGACAACCCACCAAACGGTGGCGAACAAGGCAATGATCACCATTCAGCTGACTAATTTATAACGACCCTACCCCTTTCTCAGGGCAGTGGCATTCCTTCCTTGCAAGCATATCAATTCATATACATATATAGATTCATCACATATTGTGCACTCACGCACAACCATTCCATCACAATCGTCAGCCACGCGGCCCGACGATCCGTGCACTCAGGGTACCTTATTGTTGTACAGGCGAACCAGTGTCCCACCACCGTATCAGGGCCGAAACCCAACGGCAAAAGTTGAGCATTTACTCCATGGCGTGCATTCAGATATTTTAGTCTTAATGACCCGGGATTGGCCCGTAGCCCCCGTTGCTCAAGTCTCCTTGCCATCACCGAGTACATCGTACTTGCGGCTAAGAAAAAGGCGTGGGGCGGTTTCACCTTACCTTTTTGGCATCAAGCCGTAAGAGCTCTTCCAACTCATACATAGCCATCATGTCCTCACAGGACTGGCTTCACAATCATAGGTTCGCTAGGTGCCACGCTCAGCGGTAGCGACAGAACTCATTTTCCATCCCTAGCTCAAACTAGCATTTGCGGGTATTTCCTGGGCGTTCACGCCAGTACTTCCTACTACTATCCTTCACAGGCACAACCCACCAAGCATCATAAATATCACAGGTATTTTCCTGGATCTCCAATCTAGTACTTCCTGCTACTGCCCTTCATAGGAACAACCCATGAACATCACAATCAATATGAGGATATTTTCCTGGACTACCACTCCAGTACTTACTGCTACTATCCTTCACAGGTCTAATGCAGCGACTCCTTAATCTATACGTTTCAATCACGGAGTCTTCTCCGGTGCGTATATGCAACATCACCAATCCAGACCAACCTGTCCAGATGGGCTTCACACAGCATGCTTATTCCATACTCCATTTCCAGATCTCTATGTCAATTGATTGGGGATTCCATGAAGCAACCCAAGGACGCCCATAACAAGTCACCCTCTGGTGGGGGAATCGAATGCACATGCCAAAAAGGAAGCCTTCATATGGCTAGGAATAAAGGTTGTTACCCTTGACGATCATTTCGGCGCCATGAACTCCTAGTCGGCTGGAAAGCACCGCAACGGCATCGCCTCCACAACACTAGCCTCAGATTGTGAATAGAAACTCTGCAGCTCCACCGGTGGCCGGCTCCTTCCCTCCTCCTCCTCCTTCCTCTCTCTTTCTTTCTCTAGCTTTTAGAAAGAAGATAGCCAAAAGCAAATGAGAATTACCATCTCATTTTTCAGCTTTAAGGAACCAGGGAGGACTCTCAGCCATTGGATCCCAGCTGAGAAAATGGACGGCCACGATTTTGCCATTAAATGCTAAATTTTTCCTGACACGGCCTGTGACATGCCCGTGTCATAGGCCCTGTACCTTAAGAGGCACACAACCAACTCATCCAGACCAGTACACGCCCATGTGACACGCCCGTGTCACGGGCGCTGTCACCTGACAAGCCTTCAGACACGCCCGTGTACATCAGGCTGCACAAAACCAACTTCAACCTTATCGGGACACGGCTAGTGACATACCCGTATCACAGGTCGTGTACTACAAGACACACCCATATCGTGCCTGTGTTCACCCGGCATCAATGCCTTGGGCACATCCAGCAAAGGACATGACCTGTGATACGGGCGTGTCACAGGCCGTGTGCCCATACACGGCAGTAGACTCACCTACAACTCAACTTAGTCAAACTGAAGTCATCGACCAGATAGGGACACGGCCTCCGACACACCCTTGTCAGAGGGCATGTTCCCTCATTTCTCATAAAAATAGATTTTTGTCAACCACTCGCTAGCTGCTCACCCGAGCAGGACACCCCCTGGGACACGCCTGTGTCCCAGGATGTGTCAACCAACTTTTTCCCAATCCTGGGTTTGGGGTGTTACAACCCTCCGCTCCTTATAAAAGTTTTGTCCCCGAAATTTGCACACAGGAAGGCAATCACACACAAGATGTTCTATTCCAAAATCATCTCATACAACTTGGCACGCATTGCATAACAGTTACACAAAGAGTTCGGGAAATTCAGCTCGCATGGTCTGCTCTCGCTCCCATGTTAGCTCTTTACAGCCGCAATTGTTCCACCAGACTTTAACCATCTCGATCGTCTTGTCTGCAACTGTTTGTCAGCACGATCCTCGATCTGAATAGGCCGAACCTTCATCGTTAGCCCATACTCCACCGACAAACGATCATTCTCGATCACTTGAGCTGTATCTTTGACGGCTTTCCGAAGCACCGAGATGTGAAACACATCATATAATCCACCCAAGTCTGTCGAAAGAGCTAGCTGATATGCTGCTTCCCCAACTCGCTCTACCACTTCGAACAAACCAAGATATCTCGGACTCAACTTTTTCAGTCGTCGATTCCTGGATACGCCTTTGAAGGGTTTGATCTTCAAGTACACCCAATCGCCCACCGCGAACTCCACGTTCCGGTTCTTGGTGTTGTAGTACTTCGCTTGACAATCCTGGGCTATCATTAGCCGCTCCCGGATAGTGTGTATTGTCGAGTTCGCTTGTTCGACTTCATTACGCCTATACACTTTGGATTCGCCTGCTTCTGTCCAAGCTAACGGTGTACGACACTTCGGACCATACAAAGCTTCAAATGGTGCAATATCGATGCTCGCTTGGTAGTTGTTGTTATAGGCAAACTCCACCAGATAGAGATGATCTTCCCATCTCTTCCCAAAATCCAGGGTGCACATGCAGAGCATATCCTTCATGGTCCTGTTGGTCCTCTCAGTCTGGCAATCCGTTTGGGGATGAATGGTCGTACTGAACATCAATTTTGTGCCCAACAGCTGATGGACCAGCCTCCAATCATTCGAAGTAAAGCGCCCATCTCGATCGCTCACGATGCTTCGCGGAACACCATGTAGTAGTACAATCTGTTCCACATAAATCTTTGCCAAACTTTCCACGGAATCATCTCGTTTGTTCGGAAGGAAGTGCGCCACTTTTGTCAACCGGTCTACAATCACCCAGATTGAATCATTTCCGCTTTGAGATCGCGGCAACCCGTGCACAAAATCCATGGAAATATCATCGAACTTTCATTTTGGAATCGGCAACGACTTCAAGAAACCACCAGGCTTCTGGCATTCCGCCTTCACCAAAGCACAAGTTTGGCATTTGGCCACATAATGTGCGACATCATTCTTTAGTCTTGTCCACCAGAACAGCTTCTTCGTGTCTCTGAACATCTTTATGCTCCCAGGGTGAATTGAGTACTTTGTATAGTGAGCTTCATACATCAACTCTTCTCGTAACTTACCAAAACTCGGGACACATAAACGGCCCTCTTTCCGCAAAAGGCCGTCATTCCAGGAGAGTTTGCTCTCTGGCTCGTTCTTGGCATAGCGTTGGAGACTCTCATCCAACTTTGTTGCTCGTCGAACCCTATCCGCAAGGTCACACTGCACCTCCGTCCAGTTCAAACATGCATTGGCTGTAGAATTCTTGTCAGCACAAGAAATCTCTAATGCTTCCAACTCCTTGATTAGACGTTCATCGTATCTCTGCAACCAACTTGCCCTTGTCGGAACCCTCTGACTCAAGGCAGCCGTGACCACATTTCCCTTCCCGGGAGTATAATGAATCGCAAAGGTGCAGTCCCCAAGTAACTCCAGCCACCTTCATTGTCACATATTCATGTCCTTCTGCTCCAACAAATAATTTAGGCTCTTATGGTCCATATAGATATCCACTTTCACACCATAAATATAATGTCGCCATAACTTTAGTGCAAAGATCACATCTGCCAACTCTAAGTCATGGACGGGATAATTTTGCTCATACACCTTCAACTGGTGAGAGCCATAGCAATCACTTTCCCATTTTGTAGAAGAACGCAGCCAAAGCCGCTTCTTGATGCATCACTGTAGATTTCAAATCCGTCAGTACCACATGGCGACATCAACACAAGCGTCGTGGTCAACCGACTCTTCAACTCTTCAAAAGCGCGCGCGCACTTCGGCATCCAAACAAACTTCTGTTCCTTTCTCATCAGTGTGGTCAGAGGCAAAGCAATCCGCGAGAAGTTTTCAACAAACCGTCTGTAGTATCCCGTTAGGCCAAGGAAGCTCCTGACTTCGGCCACTGAAGACAACACTGGCCATTCCTGTATGACCCTTATCTTCGATGGATCCACTACGATGCCCTCTTCGCTTACCACATGGCCAAGAAAAGCCACTGACGATAGTCAAAACTCGCACTTCGAGAACTTGGCATAGAGCTTATTCTTCCTCAAAGTATGCAACACCAATCGCAAGTGGTTTTCGTGATCGGCTTAGGATTGCGAGTACACCAGTATATCATCAATGAACACAATCACAAACAAGTCCAGATACTCTCAGAACATTCAGTGCATCAGGTCCATGAATACCGATGGAGCATTGCAGAGCCCAAATGGCATTACCGTGAACTTATAATGACTGTAATGTGTCCCAAATATGGTCTTAGGATTGTCACCTTCCCGAATCCTCAACTGGTAATAACCAGATTTCAAATCTAACTTGGACTAGACAATTGAGCCCACCAGCTGATCAAACAACCCATCAATCCGTGGAATCAGATACTTGTTCTTCTCTGTCAGCTTGTTTAGTTCGCGGTAGTCAACACATAACTGCAAATCACCGTCTTTCTTTTTCACAAACAGAACAGGTGCACTCCAAGGTGACATGCTTAGGCATATATAACCCTGCTCCAACAACTCTGGCAGTTGGAATTTCAACTCCGCCATTTCATTTGGCGCAATGCGATATGGACAGCGGGCTACAGGTTTCGCACCTAACACTAACTTGATCGCAAAGTTGATCTCCCGCTGTGGTGGTAGCCCAGGAAGATCCTTAGGGAACACATCTGCAAACTCCGAGACAACTGGAACATCGCTCACACTGGCCCTAGGCTCAACAGCCTGAATCATCCTAAAGTATAACTCTGCACCCTGCCAAATAGCCTTGATGACTTGGAGTGCAGACATCAACATCCCGCTCACTCCTCACATCCCTGTGAACTTAGTCTCCTGCTCAGTATTTTGGCCCAATGTGATCTCTTTAGCATTACAATCAATCAAGGCATGCTTCTCTGCAAGCCAGTTCATACCAAAGATCACGTCGAATTCCGATATCGGCAGTACAGATGTAGTTAAACAAAACTCCCGATTTCCAATAAGAACCGCCACATCGCAGGCCTTATCAGCAAGCATCATACAACCATTCGGTAACACCACCCTGACGTTATTTGTCTTCACACGACTAGGTATCCCAAGACGAGCTATGAAGCCTTTAGACAGAAAAGAATGTGAAGCACCCGTATCAAACAGTGCTCGCGCTAGCGTGTTCTGAATCATCACAAAGCTTGCGGCAATCGTGTCACACACAAGCCACATACAAAGCAAACAATAAACAAAGCATGCAATAAGAAAAATAATGCAATAACTTAACTCGTACCTGTGACGAAATCACTCTGCATAATGACCTCCTGCAGGCCAAGATTGTAGACTCGGGGCTATGTCTGGGATGCAGAGGACTCCACCACTGCCTTTCCCTTCTCAGCATAGGACGCTCCCTCCTTCTTTTCTCCCTTCGGCAGAACAACCTGACAGTCACGGGCAATATGCCCCACCCGTCCACAAATAAAGAATGTACGAGTCTCCAGCCTCGAAGTGGCCCCCGACGTTGCTCCCGATGCAACCATAGAAGGAGCTTGTCCTGTCGACTTGGACCTCTTGCCCCATTTCTTCTTATAGTGTGATTTCCCAGGTCGGGGTGCCTAGAACTCCGGCTTGGTCACAGCCAAGGCTCGCTTCCCTTGCACCCTCTTCATGTCATTGTTCAGCACGCACGCAGTGTCAACCAACGCCTGGAAGCCTTGGTTCACTGAACTTGAAAGCAGGAATCGCAACTCATCCTGCAATCCTTCATAGAACTTATTCATTTTCCGCTGCTCATCGGCGAAGATTGAACCCGCATACCGTCCCAACCTCGTGAACTCATGCAGGTAAGTTTCAACACTACCTTCTCCTTGTGTCAGCCTTTGGAACTTGTTTTCCATGGCAATACGCTGTGCCGCAGGTAGGTGCTTTGCCAGGAACATTCGAGAGAACTCCTCGATCGACACTTATGTTAACGGCCTACCCGCTAAGTGGTGTACTTCCATCTCGTCCCACTATAAACACGCCTCTCCTTCGAGTAAGAAGGTGGCTAAGTTGACCTTCTGATCCTCCTCCGTCCTGATCGCCGTCATTATCCGCTTGACGCGCGATAACCAGTCCTCCGCCTGCGTGGGAGATCCCATGCCCGTAAATGTTGGCGGATTGAAACTCATAAACTGCTTTAACTGTCTTTCAGCAGCTCGAGGGTCCACAGCCGCAACAGGCTCTGGTCTCGCCGTAACCTATTCTGGCCTCAATGCTGGTTGCGCCTGCCCTTGCGCCTACCTAATAGGTTGTTCTTGAATCATTGCAAATAGGGCCTCAGCAACTAATCGAACATTATCCGCAGAAGGGGGAGGTGCAGGCACCTCAGCTGGTGCCGTACTCCCATCAGAATGCTGGGGCTTCGACTGTCCAGCACCACTTCGAGTCACCTATAGGTGAACAAGACACGCACATTAGCGACCTCACATAAGCAATCACAACAAAATAGTAACGCATAGGTTCCTCAAACACATGTATTTGCATTCCTATGGTGTACATTCAAGAGTTCATTAGCGTTAACGCGGTTCACACGTACATGTGCTCGCCCCCCACAAAAGAATTTGACCACGAATTCAAAAGGGAAAGACCGAGACAACTGATACCAAGATTGTAATGACTCCATCCGTTCATATAGTATATACTAGAAGGTCCGGCCGGGGCCCTACAGCATATACCACAAAACATGCGGCGAAGTCACGGAGTGATACCAGAGTTGCGCGTCCTAACTCATTGCATTCTAGCGAAAACCTATAACACACAATGGAGATTTACACATGAATGTCCACCATATAAAGCTCCACATTTATATTTAAACAGGAATGCTAAACAAATACAAAGTTAGTTGGCCTTATGGCCTTACAGGTTCTTTTATAATAGTGACTCCCAAACATTGGCGTGCAGGACGACCACAAATAAACGAAGCACAACATTAAAGCTTAGCCTTCAAGTGCTAGCAGCAGCAACAACAATAGCAGGGACTTCAACATTTATGTGTCCCGCTTGGATCTCCATAACCTGCACAGGGACAGTCCACCCAACGGTGGCAAACAAGGCAATGGTCAGCATTCAGCTGACCAATTTATAACGACCCTACCCCTTTCCCGGGGCAGTGGCATTCCTTCCCTATAGGCATAGCAATTCATATATATATATATATATATATATATATATATATATATATATATATATATATATATATATATATATATATATATATATATCATCACATTTTGTGCCCTCACGCACAAGCATTCCATCACAATCGTCAGCCACGCAGCCCGACAATCCGTGCACTCAGGGCACCTTCTTGGTGTATCGGCGAACCAGGGTCCCACCACCGTATCAGGGCCTAAACCCAATGATAAAAGTTGAGAAATTACTCCATGGTGTACAGCCGGAGATTTTAGTCTTAATGATCCGGGATTGGCCCATAGCCACCTATGGTGTAGAGGCGCGCAAGCCTAATACTCTCACTATGCGCTCCAACAGACAGCACCTTCAGGTCTCACGTTGAACGGACATAACGCAGGTCGTATCAGCCACCCCCCCCCCCCAATTGCTCAAGTCGCCTTGCCATCACCGAGTACAGCGTACTCGCAACTAAGAAAAAGGCGCGGGTTGGTTTCACCTTACCTGTTTGGCATCAAGCCATAAGAGCTCTTCCAGCTCATACATAGTCATCATGTCCTCACAGGATTGGCTTCACAATTACAGGATCGCTAGGTGCCACGCTCAGCGGTAGCGACAGAACTCATTTTCGATCCCTAGCTCAAACCAGCATTTGCGGGTATTTCCTGGGCGTTCACACCAGTACTTCCTGCTACTATCCTTCATAGGCATAACCCACCAAGCATCACAAATATCACGGGTATTTTCCTGTATCTCCAATCCAGTACTTCCTGCTACTGCCTTTCATAGGCACAACCCATGAACATCACAATCAATACAAGGGTATTTTCCTGGACAACCACTCCAGTACTTCCTGCTACTGTCCTTCACAGGTCTATCCCAGCGACTCCTTAAACTATACGTTTCAATCACAGAGTCTTCTCTGGTGCGTATATGCAACATCACCAATCCAGACCAACCTGTCTAGATGGGCTTCACACAGCATGTCTATTCCGTACTCCATTTACGGATCTATATGCCAATTGATTGGGGATTCCATGAATCAACCCAAGGGACTCCCATAATAGTCCACCCTCTAGTGGGGGAATCGTATGCACATGCCAAAAAGGAAGCCTTTAAATGGCTACGAAGAAAGGTCGTTACTCTTAACAATCATTTTGGCGCCATAAACTCTGAGTCGGCTAGAAAGCACCGCAGCGGCTTCGCCTCCACAACGCTAGCCTCAGATTGTGAACAGGAACTCCGCGGCTCCACCGGTGGCCGACTCCTTCCCTCCTCCTCCTCCTTCCTCTCTCTTTCTTTCTCTAGCTTTTAGAAAGAAGATAGTCGAAAGCAAATGAGAATTCCCATCTAATTTTTCAGCTTTAAGGAACCAGGGAGGACTCTCAGCCATTGGATCTCAGCTGAGAAAATGGACGGCCACTATTTTTCCATAAAAGGCTAAATTTTGCCTGACACGGCCTGTGAGACACCCGTGTCATAGGCCGTGTACCTTAAGCGGCACACAACCGACTCATCAAGACCATTACACGCACATATGACACGCCCGTGTCATGCGCTGTGTCACCTAACACGCCTTCAGACACGCCCGTGTCTGTGGCCGTGTACATCAGGCTGTATAAAAACAACTTCAACCCGATCAGGACACGGCTAGTGACACGCCTGTATCACAGGCTGTGTACCACAAGACACACCCGTGTCGTGTCCGTGTTCGCCCGGCCTCAATGCCTTGGGCACATCCAGCAAAGGACACAACCTGTGATATGGGCGTATCACAGGCCGTGTGCCCATACATGACAGCAAACATGCCTACATCTCAACTTCATTGAACTGAAGTCGTCGACCAGAGAGGGACACGGCCTCTGACATGCCCGTGTCAGAGGGCGTGTTCCCTCATTTTTCGCAAAAACGGATTTTTGTCGACCACACGCCAGCTGCTCACCCGAGCAGGACACGCCCCGAGAAATTCCCGTATCCCAGGTCATGTCAACCAAATGTTTCCCAATCCTGGGTTTGGGGTGTTACACGGCCTATGCGGTTTGACATTGTAAAACAGCACAACATACAAAGAATAACTGAACACCCAGCGGCAACTATGGAAATCCGCCATATAGCCAGGGAAGACCGCTGGTATATGCCGCCAGACCGCAACTGTGGGTTGCCACCAGACCGCAGTTGCAGATAACTATCAAACCACAACTATTGCAAGCCACCAGACCGCAACCGCGGGTTGCCACCATACCATAGTTGTGGCTAACCATCTGTCTGCTGCTGCGGCTTTCTCTAGACCGTTGTGGCTAACATACACTCTGTTGTTGCGGCTAAATCCAGGCCAATGCGGCTAACCTCCAGACTGTTGTGGCTAACATCCACACCACTATTGCGGCTACACCCAACCCACTATGGCTAACATCCAGACCTCTGCTACAATTAATCACTAGACCGTTGTTGTGACTATCCCTCAAACTGCCATTATTGTTGTCCTCGTGACTGCCAGCTAAGGTTCACCATCAGACCGCTAAGCCAAACTGCCAAATAACTGAGAGAAGCAGACCGTTGCGGTTAGACATAAGAGCGCCTGGTATCCTCAAGCTCCAACAGAGATGAAGAAAGGGGGCATGATGATGTTTGGTGACGATAGTAAAGGACGCATTCTTGGTGTCGACGCCATAGGTAACCAAGCATTTTTCCATTTCAAATATATTGTTTGTTGATGGCTTAAAGCACAATCTAATCTCTATTTGTCAACTTTGTGATAAGGGCATGAATGTGTAATTTTAAACATCAATGAATACTTGCAATATTTTAGACGCTAAAACGAACACTGTATTGCTTATTGCGCATAGAAATCATAATGTCTATATTGTTAGGTTTGAGGACATATCCTCTTCGGATTTAAAATGCTTAGTTTCTAAAAAAGAAAAATTAGAGCTTAGGCATAGGAGACTCGGTCATTCTAGCAGTAAACTAATAGTCCAACTATCAAAACATAAACTAATCCATGGACTTCCAAAGTTAAACGGTAGTTTGACTTCATTATGTTCTCCTTGCCATAAGGTAAAATTTGTAAGATCCTCATTTAAAAGTAAAAATTATATTTCCTCATCTAGAACACTAGAACTAATTCTCATGGATTTATTTGGTCCTTTGAGCACTTATAGTCTAGCGGAAAATGATATATTTTTGTGTTTATCGACGACTATTCAGGCTTTTGTTGGACTATTTTTATTGCTAATAAATCTGATGCATTTCTTGAATTTTCAAATCTGAGCACTAGACTACAAAATGAAATGGAACTAAAAAAATGCATTAGGTCTGATCACGGGGGAGAATTTGAGAACGAGAATTTTAAAAAAATTTGTAATAACCTAGGAATTCGACACAAATTGTTTGCCCCACACATTCTGCAACAAAATGTTGTAGTGGAAAGGAAGAACGGAATGCTTCAAGAATTAGCATGCACGATGCTTGCCGAGTTTGGCTTGCCTCGATATTTTTGTGTTGAAGTGGTCAACAGAGCATATTCTGTGATGAACCGGATCATAGTTCGCCGTATTCTTAAGTGCACCCCTTATGAGCTCTATTATGATAGAAAGCCATCTGTGCCGTACTTTTGAGTATTTGGAGGCCCATGTTACATTCCTAACACCAAGGATAACTTAGGAAAATTTGACGATAAATCTGACCTAGGCCTTTTTTTAGGATATTCCTCCATAATTCATGTATATAGGGTCTATAATAAACGAACCTTTATTATAGAAGAATCCATTCATGTTCACTTTGATGAGAAAACACCAAATAAGGAATTTAGATCAAATAAAGAGGATGTGGATGATGATGTGGCATTAAAAGACGAGAGTATGGAGAGAGATCAAGTAGTAGATGGTCTAACACATGTTGAAGGATATAAGCCTCCAAGCACACTAAATGAAAGTCTTTAGTTTCAAGAGTAGCTAAATCCTAGGGGGTGAATAGGTTTATGATCTTTTTGAGATTCCTCTTTAAGTTTTCCTAGTTTACTATGTTATGTGTTTTTGTATATAGTTTAGCTTTTAAGATCCTACCCATCACACAAGTAATTTATGGTAGTCCCCAGGGTATGGGTACATCCACTATCCCTCCTACCTTTCTAATAGATTGTTAGACAAGGCAACTTCTCTAAACTCAGCTCAATGAGCTTACAACACAAATCCCTCAGGATTTCTAAGACTTCTCCAAGTCCTACACTCAGGACCAAGGCCCTAAAACTTCGATCAAACAATTCCCCTACAGCCCAGTGATCCACAGATCACTTACCTTATGTAACAGCCCAAATTTCTGAAACAGGAATTTTTAGGTGACACGGCCTGGGACACGGGCGTGTCCCAGGGCGTGTCAGATGACACGGCCTGCGACACGGGCGTGTTGCAGGGCGTGTCGAGGTTGTGTCGACGATTGGCCTTAGTCTCGACGATTTTCAGCTCGACGATGTGTCGAGAGGAGGCACACGGCCCAGGACACGGGCGTGTCCACGGCCGTGTCGCGTGCTCGACGATTTTTACTCGACGATCGTCGAGTGTCGAGACGTGTGGGTGTCGAGTGTCGAGATGTTGCACACGGCCTGTGACACGGGCGTGTCACAGGGCGTGTCAAATCGGGATGATGAACTCAGCCCGCCGAAGGATTTCGACAGGGCGTGTCTTTGTGCCGTGTCTGGGCACACGGCCTGGGACACGGGCGTGTCACAGGCCGTGTGAAGTCTCGGGATGATTTGGGATTTTTTTCACCTAGGTACACGGCCACAGACACGGGCGTGTCTGAAGGCGTGTTGGTGACACGGCCCATGACACGGGCATGTCCCATGGGCGTGTCACTGGTTTGGATAAGTCGGTTGACCACCGCTTGAGGCACACGGCCTGGCACACGGCCATGTCAGAGGCCGTGTCGGGTCAAAATCTGTGTTTTTGGCAAAATCGTGGCCGTCCATTCCTTCAGTCTGGATCCAAGGGCTGAAGCTTCTTCCTCTTTTTCCTTAAGGGCCGAAATCAGAGAAAGAATTCTCATTTCTTTGGCCTTGAACTTTCTTCAAGTGAAGAGAGAAAGAGAGAGAGAAAGGAGGAGGAAGAAGGAAAGGGGGCTGCTGGTGGTGGTGCTGCTGGTTACCGACGAGTAATTCGAAGCCAGCGTTGCGGAGGAAACGATCTTGCGAGTCTTGCAAGCTAGCTTTGAATCCATGGCGCTGAAGCGATCGTCAAGGGTAACGACTCTTCTTCCTAGCCATGTGAAGGCTTATTTTTGGCATAGCTTTGTGATTTCCCCCACCAAGAGGTGCCTGATTTTGGAAATCCTTGGGTGGATGCTTGACATCCCCTTTGTTAGCATATAGATCCGGAAATGGAGTACGGAATAGGCATGCTGTGTGAAGCCCATCTGGACAGGTTGGTCTAGATTGGTGATGTTGCATATGAACCGGAGAAAACTCCGTGATAAACGTGTAGTGTACGGAGTCTACGGGTTATGCCTGCGAAAAGGAGTAGCAGGAAGTACTGGGGTGGTAGCCCAGGAAAATAGCCATGTGATGGTTTTGGGTCCAACCTGTGATTGAGGCACAGGAAGTACTGGTGGGACCAGGAAAGGCCCTTTTTGTGATGCTTGATGTCGTAGGGTGTCCACCTGTGAAGCGAGTAACAGGAAGTACTGGCATGAGAGCTAGGAAAGACCCCTGACATTTGTGCTTGTGCGGTGTCCACCTGTGGAGAGAGTCACAGGAAGTACTGGTGTTCCCAGGAAAGACCCGCTGTTGCTGTGAGAGAAATGGGTATAGAGAAATACCCAGGCTTGAATGCCAAGAACAGGATTGGTGAGGCCAACCCGCGCCTTTGATATAGCCATGAGTACGCTGTACTTGGAGAAGGCAAGGCGATTTGAGCAACGGGGGGTGGAGGATCCGACATGCGTTATGTCCGTCCGATGTGAGACCAAAAGTGCGGTCTGTTGGAGCGCATAGCAAGAGTCTTCGGCCTGCGCGCCATGACACAACGGGGGGCTACGGGCCATCCCGGTGTCCGAAGACTAACTCCGGCTGCACGCCATGGAGTAAATGCTCAAGAGATTTACCGTTGGGTTGTGACCCTGATACGGTGGTGGGCAAGAGGTTGCCAAAACACCAAGAATGTGCCCTGAGTGCACGGACCGTTGGGCCGGGCGGCGAACGGTTGTGATGGCTTGTGTGCGTGAAAGCACCTTTTGATGATATAGATTGCCATACTTGTGATTTGCGATGCTTGCAGGGAAGTACCGCTGCCCCGAGAGAAGGGGTAGGGTTGTTATAATTTGGTCAGCTGAACGCTGACCGTTGCTCTTGTTTGCCACCGTTGGGTGGATTGTCCCTATACAGGTGATGGAGAGCCGAGCAGGACGCATAAAGGTTGATGTTCCTGCTGGTGTTGCTGCTGCTGCTAGCCCTCGAAGGCAATCTGCGTTTTTGTGCGTTTTCTTTTATTGTGGCCGGCCTGCGCGCCAATCTGTTTAGGCCACTGTTTGATAGCCCTGTAAGGCCATAAGGCCAACGCTTTATACTTGTTGTAAGACATTCCTATACTTTATAAAATGTGGAGTTTTATGTTTGGACATTCATGAGGAGTTCCGGTTTTAGTCTAGGCTTCCGCTAGAATGCTTTGTGATAGGTGCGATGCGCTACTCTGGTATCATCCTGTACCTTCACCGACTGTTTTGTGATATATCCTGTGGGGCCCCGGCCGGACCTTCTAGAATATATCATATGAACGGATGGGATTGTTACATTTTTGGTATCGGTTGTCTTGGTCTTTCCCTCTCGAAGTCGTGGCCTACTTCTTTTGTGGGGTGGCGAGCACGTGTTTGTGCAAACCAAAGTCTACGATGAACTCCTGAATGTCCATGATAGGAATGCATATTGTGTGTTTGAGGAACCTGCGTGTTCTTATTTTGTGTTAATTGCTTGGGTACGACCGCTAATGTGTGTATCTTGTCCACCTTAGGTGACTCGAAGTGGAGCTGGGCCGTCTGAGCCCCAGCGTTCTGATGAAAGTACGTCACCAGCCGCGGTGCCTACTCCTCCACTGTCTGCGGAACACGAGCGTTTAGTTGCGGAGGCCTTATTTACCATGATCCAAGGCCAGCCCCTTAGGCAGGAGCAAGCGGATGTGAGGCCAGAACAGGTGGCGGCAAGGCCTGAACCTGTAGTGGTTGTGGCTCCTCGAGCGGCTGAGAAGAAACTTACGCGGTTTATGAGTTTCCATCCGCCTACGTTCTCGGGAGCGGGAACGCCGATGCAGGCTGAGGATTGGTTATCGCGCGTCAAGCGAGTGATGACGGCGATAGGAACGGCGGAGCATCAGAAAGTTACTTTAGTTACCTTCTTGCTTGAAGGAGAAGCGCGATTGTGGTCGGATGAGATGGAGTTGCATCATTTGGCGGGTCGTCCGTTAACCCAAGTATCGATGGAAGAATTCTCCAGGCTCTTCCTCGCGAAGCACCTTCCTGCGGCTCAGCGGATAGCCATGGAAAATGAGTTCCAAAGGTTAACCCAAGGCGATGGCAGTGTGGACACATACCTACATGAATTTACTCGCTTGGGGCGGTATGCGGGTTCTATATTTGCTGATGAGCAGCGGAAGACCAACAGGTTCTATGAAGGACTGAGGGACGAGCTGAGGTTCCTTGTGTCAAGTTCTGTGAACCAAGGGTTCCAAGCGTTGGTTGACACCGCGACCGCGTTGGAAAAGGATATGAAAAGGGTGCAAGGGAAGAGAGCTTTGGTTGTGTCGCAACAGGAGTGGAAGGCGCCCCGCTCTGGGAAACCATATTATAAGAAGCGATGGGGCAAGAAGTCCAAGCCTAGTGGACAAGCTCCTTCCTCCGTTGCAACGGGAGTGACGTCAGGGGCTACCTCCAAGCCAGATACTCGGGTCTGCTTTAATTGTGGCCGCATGGGGCATATTGCACGCGATTGTCGGATGCCGCCAAAGAGTGAAAAGAAGGCGGGAGCATCTTATGCGGAAAAAGGAAAGGAGGTGGTGGATTCCTCTGCCTCACAGGCGCAACCCCGGGTCTATAATCTTGGCCTGCAAGAGGCCATCAAGCAGAGTGACGTGGTCACAGGTATGAGTTTAGTTTGCATATGCTTTTGGTTGTATGCTTTGCTTAGTACCCCTATGTTTGCAGTTTGTATGTGTGACATGTTTGTCATAGGCTTTGTTATGATTCGGGACACGCTGGCACGAGCACTGTTTGATACAGGTGCATCGCATTCTTTTCTGTCTAGTGAGTTGATGACGCGGCTTGGAATACCCAGTCGTTAAAAGGCAGATAGCGTCAGAGTGGTGTTGCCGAATGGTTGTTGGATGCTTGCAGATCAAGCTTGCGATGTGGCTGTTCAAGTAGGAAGTCGGGATTTTTGTTTAACTGCATTTGTTTTGCCAATATCGGAATTCGACGTGATTTTTGGGATAGATTGGCTTGCGGAGCAGCATGCTATGATTGATTGCCAGTCCAAAGAAATCACGTTGGGCCAGAATACCGAACAAGAGACAAAGTTCGCGGGTATGCGAGGAGTGGGCGGGACGTTGATGTCTGCACTCCAGGTAGTCAAGGCTGTTCGGAAGGGTGCGGAGTGTTACTTTGCACTAATTCAGGCTGTTGAGCCTAAGGCCAGTTTGTGCGAGGTTCCGATTGTGGCAGAATTTACAGATGTGTTTCCCACTGATCTCCCTGGGCTACCACCCCAGCGGGAGATTGACTTCACGATCGAGTTGGTGCCAGGTGCGAAACCTGTAGCCCGCTCGCCATATCGCGTTGCGCCAAAAGAGATGGCTGAATTGAAGGTTCAACTCCAAGAAATGTTAGAGCAAGGTTATATACGCCCAAGTATGTCACCTTGGAGCGCGCCTGTGTTTTTTGTAAAGAAGAAAGACGGTGGGTTGCGGTTGTGTATCGATTACCGTGAACTGAATAAGGTGACCGAAAAGAATAAGTATCCGATACCCCGGATTGATGAGTTGTTCGATCAGCTGGTGGGATCGACCGTCTATTCGAAGTTGGACCTGAAGTCTGGTTATTACCAGTTAAGAATTCGGAAAGGTGACATTCCCAAAACCGCATTTGGAACGCGTTATGGGCACTATGAGTTCACAGTCATGCCATTTGGACTGTGCAATGCGCCCTCGGTGTTTATGGATTTGATGCACCGTATTTTTCGTGAGTACCTGGATCTGTTTGTGATAGTGTTCTTTGATGACATCCTGGTGTACTCGAAGTCCAAAGCTGAACATGAGATTCACTTGCGGTTGGTGTTGAACACGTTGAGGCACAATCAGCTCTATGCCAAGTTCTCGAAGTGCGAGTTTTGGCTATCGTCAGTGGCATTTTTGGGCCATGTGGTGAGTGGAGCGGGCATTGCAGTGGATCCAGCGAAGATAAGGGCCATACAGGAGTGGCCAATGCTGTCTTCCGTGGCCGAGGTCAGGAGTTTTGTTGGACTTGCGGGCTACTATAGAAGTTTTGTGGAAAACTTCTCGTGGATCGCTTTGCTGCTAACCACACTGACGCGAAAAGATCAGAAGTTCGTTTGGACGCCAGAGTGCGCACGAGCTTTTGAAGAGCTGAAGATTCGGTTGACCACGGCGCCGGTGTTGTCTTCGCCACGTGGAACCGACGGATTTGTGATTTATAGTGATGCCTTAGGAAGCGGCTTAGGTTGCGTTCTTCTGCAGAGCGGAAAAGTGATTGCTTATGGCTCACGCCAGCTGAAGGTGCACGAGCGAAATTATCCCGTCCATGATTTGGAACTAGCGGCGGTGATTTTTGCACTCAAGTTGTGGCGACACTACCTTTATGGAGTAAAGGTGGAGATCTATACTGATCATAAGAGCCTAAAGTATCTTTTGGAGTAGAAAGACTTGAACATGCGACAACGAAGGTGGTTGGAGTTCCTTGGGGACTACACTTTCGAGATTCACTATGCGCCCGGGAAGGGGAATGTTGTCGCGGATGCCTTGAGTCGGCAAGTTCCGGCTAGAGCGAATTGGTTGCAAAGGCATGATAAACGCCTTATCCAGGAGTTGGAGGCGTTAGAGATCTATTGCGTTGACAAGAATTCCACTGCCACTGCATGTTTGAACTGGATCGAGGTGCAATGTGACCTTGCGGACCGAGTTCGACGGGCAACGGAGTTGGATGACGATCTCTTACGCTATGTGAATGAAGGGCCAGAGGGCAAATTCACCTGGATTGACGGTCTTGTACGGAAAGAGGGCCGTTTGTGCATCCCAAATGTGGGGAAGCTGAGGGAAGAACTGATGTATGAAGCGCATTATACAAAGTATTCTATTCACCCCGGGAGCACAAAGATGTTCAACGATATGAAGAAGCTTTTTTGGTGGCCAGGGCTCAAGAAAGATGTTGCCCTTTATGTGGCCAAATGTCAAACATGTGCGATGGTGAAGGCGGAATGCCAAAAGCCGGGTGGTTATTTGAAGTCACTGCCGATCCCAGAGTGGAAATTTGATGATATTTCCATGGATTTTGTGCACGGGTTGCCAAGATCGCAGCGACGAAATGATTCTATTTGGGTCATTGTGGACCGGCTAACGAAAGTAGCACATTTTTCTCCCGAACAGGCGGGATGATTCAGTTGAAAGTTTGGCAAAGTTGTATGTTGACCAGATTGTGCGGCTTCACGGTGTTCCTCGGAGCATCGTAAGTGATCGAGATGGGCGATTCACGTCAAATAATTGGAGGCTAGTTCACCGACTGTTGGGCACGAAGTTGACTTTCAGTACGGCCTTTCATCCCCAAACGGATGGCCAAACTGAACGTACCAACAGAACCATGGAGGACATGCTCCGAATGTGCACCCTTGACTTTGGAAAGAGATGGGAAGATCATCTCTATATGGTTGAGTTTGCATATAATAATAGCTACCAGGCAAGCATTGGGATGGCACCATATGAAGCTTTATATGGAAGGAAGTGTCGTACTCCCTTGGCTTGGATAGAAGCGGGCGAGGCTCGGGTTGTTAAACCAAATGAGGTTGATGAAGCAAACTCAACTATCCGGACGATTAGAGAGAGATTGCTTATGGCTCAAGATCGACAAGCGAAGTACTACAACGCCAAGCACCGGAATGTGGACTTTGCGGTTGGCGATTGGGTCTACTTGAAGATCAAGCCATTCAAAGGTGTCTCCAGGATTCGACGGTTGAAAAAGTTGAGTCCAAGATATTTGGGTCCTTTTGAAGTGGTTGAGCGAGTTGGCGAAGCGGCTTATCGGCTAGCTCTGTCGGCAGACTTGGGTGGGTTGCATGATGTTTTTCACATCTCGGTGCTTCGGAAGGCCGTAAAGGATCCAGCTCAAGTGATCGCGGATGATCGTGTGCCGGTGGAGTATGGGCTAACAACGAAAGTTAGACCCATTCAGATCGAAGATCGAGCCGAGAAACAGTTGCGGAACAAGACGGTCGGCATGGTGAAAGTCCGGTGGGACAATTGTGGCCGTGAAGAACTGACATGGGAGCGCGAGCAAACCATGCGAGAAGAGTTCCCTGAACTGTTTGTGTAATATAGAAAGAGGATGTTGTAACATAAACTTTTAGATGTTGTCACATTTTTCTTGCTGTTTTCTGTTGCCTTCCTATGTCTGAATTTCGAGGACGAAATTTCCTGTAGGAGGGGAGGATTGTAACAGCCCAAATTTCTGAAACAGGAATTTTTAGGTGACACGGCCTGGGACACGGGCGTGTCCCAGGGCGTGTCAGATGACACGGCCTGCGACACGGGCGTGTCGCAGGGCGTGTTGAGGTTGTGTCGACGATTAGCCTTAGTCTCGACGATTTTCAGCTCGACGATGTGTCGAGAGGAGGCACACGGCCCAGGACACGGGCGTGTCCAAGGCCGTGTCGCGTGCTCGATGATTTTTACTCGACGATCGTCGAGTGTCGAGACGTGTGGGTGTCGAGTGTCGAGATGTTGCACACGGCATGTGACACGGGCGTGTCACAGGGCGTGTCAAATCGGGACGACGAACTCAGCCCGCCGAAGGATTTGGACAGGGCGTGTCTTTGTGCCGTGTCTGGGCACACGGCCTGGGACACGCCCGTGTGAAGTCTCGGGATGATTTGGGATTTTTTTTCACCCAGGTACACGGCCACAGACACGGGCGTGTATGAAGGCGTGTTGGTGACACGGCCCATGACACGGGCGTGTCCCATGGGCTTGTCACTGGTTTGGATAAGTCGGTTGACCACCGCTTGAGGCACACGGCCTGGCACACGGCCGTGTCAGAGGCCGTGTCGGGTCAAAATCTATTTTTTTGGCAAAATCGTGGCCGTCCATTCCTTCAGTCTGGATCCAAGGGCTGAAGCGTCTTCCTCTTTTTCCTTAAGGGCCGAAATCAGAGAAAGAATTCTCATTTCTTTGGCCTTGAACTTTCTTCAAGTGAAGAGAGAAAGAGAGAGAGAAAGGAGGAGGAAGAAGGAAAGGGGGCTGCTGGTGGTGGTGCTACTGGTTACCGACGAGCAATCCGAAGCCAACGTTGCGGAGGAAACGATCTTGCGAGTCTTGCAAGCTAGCTTTGAATCCATGGCGCCGAAGCGATCGTCAAGGGTAACGACTCTTCTTCCTAGCCATGCGAAGGCTTCTTTTTGGCATAGCTTTGTGATTTCCCCCACCAAGAGGTGGCTGATTTTGGAAATCCTTGGGTGGATGCTTGACATCCCCTTTGTTAGCATATAGATCCGGAATTGGAGTACGGAATAGGCATGCTGTGTGAAGCCCATCTAGACAGGTTGGTCTACATTGGTGATGTTGCATACGAACCGGAGAAAACTCCGTGATAAACGTGTAGTGTACGTAGTCTATGGGTTATGCCTGCGAAAAGGAGTAGCAGGAAGTACTGGGGTGATAGCCCAGGAAAATAGCCATGTGATGGTTTTGGGTCCAACCTGTGATTGAGGCACAGGAAGTACTGGTGGGACCAGGAAAGGCCCTTTTTGTGATGCTTGATGTCGTAGGGTGTCCACCTGTGAAGCGAGTAACAGGAAGTACTGACATGAGAGCTAGGAAAGACCCCTGACATTTGTGCTTGTGCGGTGTCCACCTGTGGAGAGAGTCACAGGAAGTACTGGTGTGCCCAGGAAAGACCCGCTGTTGCTGTGAGAGAAATGGGTATAGAGAAATACCCAGGCTTGAATGCCAAGAACAGGATTGGTGAGACCGACCCGCGCCTTTGATATAGCCATGAGTACGCTGTACTCGGAGAAGGCAAGGCGATTTGAGCAACGGGGGGTGGAGGATCCGACCTGCGCTATGTCCGTCCGATGTGAGACCAAAAGTGCGGTCTGTTGGAGCGCATAGCAAGAGTCTTCGGCCTGCGCGCCATGACACAACGGGGGGCTACGGGCCATCCCGGTGTCCGAAGACTAACTCCGGCTGCACGCCATGGAGTAAATGCTCAAGAGATTTACCGTTGGGTTGTGACCCTGATACGGTGGTGGGCAAGAGGTTGCCAAAACACCAAGAATGTGCCCTGAGTGCAAGGACCGTTGGGCCGGGCAGCGAACGGTTGTGATGGCTTGTGTGCGTGAAAGCACCTTTTGATGATATAGCTTGCCATACTTGTGATTTGCGATGCTTGCAGGGAAGTACCGCTGCCCCGAGAGAAGGGGTAGGGTCGTTATAATTTGGTCAGCTGAACGCTGACCGTTGCTCTTGTTTGCCACCGTTGGGTGGATTGTCCCTGTACAGGTGCTGGAGAGCCGAGCGGGACGCATAAAGGTTGATGTTCCTGCCGGTGTTGCTGCTGCTGCTAGCCCTCGAAGGCTATCTGCGTTTTTGTGCGTTTTCTTTTATTGTGGCCGGCCTGCTCGCCAATCTGTTTAGGCCACTGTTTGATAGCCCTGTAAGGCCATAAGGCCAACGCTTTATACTTGTTGTAAGACATTCCTATACTTTATAAAATGTGGAGTTTTATGTTTGGACATTCATGAGGAGTTCCAGTTGTAGTCTAGGCTTCTGCTAGAATGCTTTGTGATAGGTGCGATGCGCTACTCTGGTATCATCCTGTACCTTCACCGACTGTTTTGTGATATATCCTGTGGGGCCCCGGCCGGACCTTCTAGAATATATCATATGAACGGATGGGGTTGTTACACCTTAGACTTTTCTAAAAGTACTACAACTCAGAGTAGGATGATATCCCTACAACTCAAAGAGGATTACACTCCTACCTCAGATCTTAACTAGATCCTACCTCAGGCAAAAGGCCCTACCACTCAGATTCACAACTGAACCCTACCTCAGGTGCACAGGCCCTAACACTCAGCCTTAATGTTTTAGGCTTACAACTCAAACCTGTTAAGATCCTAAAGAATGATAATGGTTGTTGTTGATGTAAGACACTAAAGAAACAAACTCTTTGTCTTTCACACTCTGAACTGAGATGGCTCTGTCCTCCTTTCTTCAAAGCTCCAGGAACGTATCTTTAGGAGTGGTTCTGTTTGGGCTGTGAAGATACTACAGCTAGGATTAACTTGTGCTTCAGCTTTTAACTCAAAGAAAAGGCTCTCTAAACTTGCTGTTGAAGATGAGTAGATCAAATAGTTATCTTTCTTGAACTTTTATATCAGAAGAGTAAAAATGTTTCTTCAAGCTCTGCAACTTAGTTGAGAGGATGAAGATGAAGTTCAGCACTTTCCAAAAGTTTCTATTTCCAAAAGTTATCTTATTCTTCTACGATCTCTTCTTTTCTATCTCACCGTCCAACGGCTCTTTGAGGATTGGGACCACCAGTAGTTGGTCGTTGCATCTCTACATTTGCATTAAATATTGTACAACAGGCAAGCAGTGCCATTTGTCGTGTACTGTAGAATTCCCGCAATATTTGAATTTCTGCTGACGGCAACACCTGCGGACTTAGTCAAATTCAGACAATTCATTATAAGCGTTGAGTGAAGGCTTGTCACTCAATGTCAAAACACTACTTTAGTTATCTAACTGATTAGGCGTTGGGTGAACCTTCATCACTCAACTCATTTAGACTTAGCGGTTTTTCTCTGTATGAAGGCGTTGAGTGAAGCATCTGCATGCAACACTTTTTCTCATTTCCTGCCATCTCGATGAGGTGTTGAGTGAACAGCCTTCACCCTACACTTCTATGCTTAGTTGAATTTCTGTCGAGTTGGCATTGAGTGAAATGCCTTCATTCAATGCTTCTGGACCTAACTAGAATCCTTGGCAGCTTCTCCATACGGCTTTTACTGCTTGAGCTTTGCTCAATGATTTTGGCTCTAGGCATTACGTGAACTGCCTTCACTCAATGCTTATGGACTTAACCATAATTCTGCCTTGGCAATGCTGAGTCTTTGACTATCTAGTCTTTACTCAATGCTTAAGGTCATCTAGATTGAGTGAACTGTCTTCACTCAACGCTTGTGGACTTAGATAGATTTCTATCATGTCATCATTCTTCCAGGTGTCCACCTATTATTGTGACTTAGACAACCTGTGTAATTAGTGCAATAAGTAACAACCTGCATACATAGAACTTAGGGTATGCATCAAATACAAACATGTGTATACCATTGTCCTGTAGACCTTCTTCAAATCTGGGACAATGTGTTCAATGGACCCAACAATCTCCCCCTATTTGAAAAGTCAAGACCTTAAACAATGATATACACTAACACATAAGCAACAAATATTACATTGCATAAGAAAGCATAGAAAATGTATACACATCCAAAAATATGATTAACAAAGATAATAATGTTTATGCAATGTGCATAATACAAAATACATTTCCTGCATCCCTTTAAGAAAGACAATAAACTTTTCTAAGTTTTGGGTTCTCTTATCACCATGCCCTTGCTTGGCTTCTTGGCTGCTTCCTCTACTCTATCTTCTGATTTCTTCTCTTTCTACCTCTAAAAGTAACTATATGGCCTTGAGAAATACTTGACGGGCTCCACAGCATCTGGTGGTAAAGTGCCTAGCCACTTGTCCTTTCTAAACTGTCTTCTGTCCTTTTCATTTTTCTCAAGCTTGGTCCATTGGAGGGAGTTGTAGAGCTTTCCCCTTTCAGTGTTCTTATTCTTGACAAGATGCCAGGCAGATAGAATTATGGTTCTCGATTGAGGACACCACTGTTCAAAATCGGGTCTTGTTTCCATCTCTTCCATGTATCTCTTCCTGCTCATCCTGGCCTCTTCCTCATTATCAACAACAGATTTTCCTTTGGCCCTAATCACTTGGTCAATAGTAAGGTTGAATGTTGGAATTATAGCAATGTCAGCTGATGTAGAGGGTTCAGCCCACTGTGCTCCATCTTAAGTATCATACTGTTAAGTGTCATACTGTTGAGTATAATATAATTCTGCATTCTGATCATAGTATTGGCCACCATACTAATTAACATATTGACCACCATACAGGTTTTAGGGATAGAGCAGTGTCATTGTTTTCATATGATAATAACTCAAGACCCATTGAACCTTTGATAACATTTATGGTGCAAACTACATTTTCAGTGTTGATCTTTATCACAACATTCTCCTCCTTTTGACTTCTTTACAGATACTCTTAGTCAGGGAGGTGCTAGCCTTTGAAAGTTGATCATCTAGATAGTTGACACCCAGGGTAACATGGTTCTAGTCTTTGAGTAATTGGAGCCTTAACCTTCCTCCTTGTCCTTCTTCTGCTATTCCTCTTAATGTACCCCAGCCCCTTACCAGTTTGGGAGGTGAAGATATTAATGAGTGGCAATACAGATTTAGGTTTGGAGTAGTGAGCCACGATCATCCTCTCTTTGAGGATCTTATCTTCTAACTCTTTAATTAAAGAGCTCTTACTATTTATTGTTGAGCCTTGGATAATGGTAATTGTTTTAAGTTGAGCTATCTCACTGCTTATCTGGCTCAGCAGTGAGTCTGACTCAGAGTGCAAAGAGAGATCTTTTCTTAAAGAGACAATCTCCTTGGCTTGTCTTTTGACAAACAACTTTCTCTTCTTCAGAGCTTCTAAGATTAACCCATAATTGTCAATCAACTGATTGACATCTTTCTCAGATTATGAGCCATCATCATCATGTGATGAAGTATCATCAGAATTGGGACTTGTTTCATAATCAGATTCAGAGGAGGAAAGAGAATGAATTGTACCACCTGATGATCAGACTTATTCTGGCTTGATTCACCATCTGTTATGTCCATAAGTCCATAACATCCACTGATAACTTCATCCACCTCATTGTTACTATCTGAGTGTGATAGAGGGGCCCTAATTCCTATCCTTATAGCTGGATAGTCCTCATCTTCTTTGGCAGCAAACAACCCAATATAGGCTTCGTCATCTTCTTCAGACTTATAAGATGCTGAGTCAGTTTGACTCCAGCTCTTCTCTTTTTTGGCAATGAAGGTCATTTCCTTCTTGCCCTTTTGGTGGTGATGCTTCTTCTCACATGTCTCTTTTCTCTTGACTGGACAGTCGGCAATGACATGTCCAGGCTGTTGGATCCCTAGTAAGATTTGGGCTAGGTTCACTAAGTTAGGATCATATGACCCACAATGTATAACAAGGGTCATGGTTGTATCCTAGAGTATAGTCCAAGTACTCAGTAGCAACATCACATGGACCAGCCATCATCAGACTGCCAGAGACTCAAAGACTTTGAGATTTTCTAGAGACCAAGTAAAATGAGTTCGAGGTTCGTCGAACCCAGGTTGATGATTGTCATGCTCAGCTCGACGATCTTAGAGAAAGTTCTTTGAGCTGAGCTCGACGAACTTGGTGCCCAGGTCGACGAACTTTGGAGACTACACTTCAACACTTCAGAAAGGCTGTGTCGACACACAGAGGAATTGTGTCGACACCAATTGTGTCGACACCAGAAGTCAGCTGTGTCGACATACAGGACTTGTGTCGACACACTCAAGATGAACACCAAAAGTCAGCTGTGTCGACACACAGGACTTGTGTCGACACACTCAAGATCGACACCTGAAGCCAACTGTGTTGACACACAGGACTTGTGTTTACACACTCAAGACAGCTCGACGTACTTCATTCTCAAGTCGATGATCTTTGAACTCAACCTTCAGTATTCCAAGTTTAGTTGTTCTCTAGACTCAGGTCGACGAACTTAGTTCTCTGGTCGATAATTTCTGGATCCTTTACTTCAACCAGAAGCTTCTCAATTTTTCTAAGTCCAGAATCATCTCTAGTCGACGAATTCCAGATTCTCAGCTCAACGAACTTTGACCACTTTGTCTAGAGTTATCCAGCAACAATTAGTGGTCCTTAGCTCGACGAAATCAAATTCTTAGGCTGATGATTTCTGGATACTTCAACTCTTTTATTTCAGAAGCATCTGTGAATATTCTTAAGTCCAAAATCAACTCCAGTCGACGAAGCCAGTTATCTGCTCGACGAACTTCAGACACAGAAAAGGAAAAATTTCTGAAGTATACAGTTCTGTTATCAGATCGACGATGTTGGAACTCAGCTCGACGAATAGAAGTTATCTGATCGACGAACACAGCAACTCAGCTCGACTAACTGTGGACTCAGCTCGACGATTTTTGTCATATGTTCGACGATTCCAGACTCAGTACTTCTTTCCTCTGTCCTCATTCTATAGCAATAATTTCTGAATGATTGATGATAAAATATTCTCTGAATATTACCGTTGGACGGTGCATTGATCACGGCTTTCATCAGAATTATTACTTTCCATTTTTCCAAGGGACAGTTGAGGAAATAAATCAATGCAGTTTATTCTCTAGGCCATCAGTATTGATTGCAGTAGAGGAATTCAAATTTCAAAAGACAAATTTCTTCAGAAAATATAAAAGAGATTTTTATCTTTTCCTGAAGATACACAAGAACACAGCATATAAAGAGACGCATATACACATAGAGAATTATAGTCAGTCTGTCTTCAAGAGTCTCTCTACTCCATCATTCTTTCACAACTTTTTAATACAGAAAAGAAGCCCTAGGCCAGAGGCAGATCAGCTATTGAAGAAGAACAATCAATCTAAATCAAGAGTCTTCTTTCTTCATCACTCTAGGAAACTTCAAAGGACAACAACTACTCCATCTGTCAAGAAGTTCCTGCAGATTTCTCTGATAAAGGCTTAAAGACTGAAGGCCTATCACCCTGCAGCAAAGCTCCAGATTTCCCTGAACTATTCAACATCTCAGGGGGAGCTACTTGTTAATATCATATCCACTTGTCTTCTCTCTGATTGTTGACAAAGAAGGCACCATCACCTCTCACCCCTCTCTGTATAAAGGGTTGTCATCTCCCTTCAAAAGTGATTCTTGGTTACAAGTCACCTGACCAAAAGACTTGAGATTTGGTTTTTGAGAACCTGATCAAAAGCTCATTGGTGTCAGGCACCTGATCAAAAATCTGAGTGGATTTCCTACCAGGGTGGTAGAAGAGTGGATGTACCCAGGTTGGGGAACCACTAAAAATTTCTTGTGTCGTCTAGGTTCCCTTTCTTTTGTTTCTTATTATGACTGTGATTGTTAGTTAGTTATTGCTGTGTTTTATCTTTTAATCTATTTATTACAGCACTAGGACTTGTCTGCAATAGCCAGAAAATTTTATAAGCTTTAAATACACTATTCACCCCCCCCCCCTCTAGAGTACTCCCGATCTAACAGCTCACTTTCAATTGGTATCAGAGGAGGTTCCTTTGGTTGTACAAGCTAACCCTAGAACCAAAGATCCTTTGTTAGATCTAAATTTTATTTTTATTTTCATTTAGATTTATATACACATCTATGTCATAGAATAAGGATTATGCAAGCACCAGACCTCCAGTTTGCAACCTAAACAGGTTTGCCATGTAACATCCCATTTCCAACTAGACCCCTAAGAGTGGTTTTGGCCATGACTAGGTCATGACAAAACCCTAGAAAGCCAGAAATGGGCCAAGAGATAGGAGGCCAAGGTGAGGATCACCATGGTCTGCAAATAGTAGAATTTTGAACAATTGTTTAGAATGACAATGGGGCTTCACCATGGCCCCAAGACCCTACCACAACACTCCCAAACATTTTGGGACCCCATTAGAGCCAAAAGGACCCATTAGGGTCAACCCAAGAGGCTCAGTTGACCAAGGTCAACCCTAGCCCTAAATGGGTCAAACTAGCCTACTTAGGGTCAATTGACCTACTCCTAGCCTAGAGGACCCCACCTATGCCATCCTAACCCTAAAGTGAGGTCAATGGGCCACTAAGGACACATTGGGGTCAGCCCTAGAGGCCAGGTTGACCCAAGTCAACTCAAGCCCCTAATCTGGTCAAAGTACCCTTACTAAGGGTATGTGACCTCCAAAGTGCAGGGTAACCCTACATAACCCTACCTAGACCCTAGGGGAAGCCAATGGGTCACCCAGGACCCATAGTGGTCAACCCAATTGGTCATGTTGACCCAAGTCAACTCTAGCCCTAAAATGGTCAAAGTGCCCTTACCAAGGGACATGTGACCCCCAAGATGCCCAACCAACCCTACACAAGTCTTCCTAGACCTCAAGGGAGTCCAATGGGTCACCAAGGACCCATTTGGGTTAACTCAAATGGTCATGTTGACCAAGGTCAACTCTATTCTAGTGTTAGGTCAAATTAGCCTAAATGGGCTAACCCAAGCTCAAACCCATTTCCCCCACTTGGGCTAACCTCATTTTATTATTAATATGAGTTAGTGGGCTGCCAATAGGCTGGAGGAGAGATTAAAATTCGGCCATGGTGAGTAGGAGAGAGAAAGCTCCATTTTTCTCTTTAATGGAGGAGAGAGAAAGTGAGAAAAGAGGTCATTCATGGCCAAGGGAGATCAAGGGCCTCTCCAATTGATTCCAAAGGCTGAATACATTCCCCCTCATCAGTTTTAAGGAGTTTAATAGCCATGGCCAGCCATTCAAGGTGGCTGAAATCAATTCCTCCAATAGGGAAGAGAGAGAAAGAAGAAAGAGAAGGTCATTCATGGTGGGGAAGGTGAATCACCCCTCCATTCTTCACCAATTAATTAGTATTCATCTCCCCTATCAGTTTTGAGGAGTTTCCAAATGAATTGGGACAAAGGGGAGGTGAATTTCCATGGGTTTTCTCCAAAACCGAAATTCCAATTCATGACCATTAATGGATTTGAAGCCATGACCCTCCCTCTCCTCCAACCCATTTGATGCTTTTAAAAGCTTCCCTGGGACAAGAGGTATCGTTTCCACCCTTCACCTAAAGAAACCGGGCAGTTTGGTAGTGAAGTTGCAAGCTTCGGAAAGCTCCACCACCGGCCATGGCGCACCGCCACCACACTCGACGACAAGCTCGGTTAAAGGTCCTCCTCTACTCCTTCCGTGGGTAGATCTTAGGAATCGTTTAGGACAAGAATCGGACTCAATTGAGCCGATCCAAGTTTTCATTTTCATGGTTTTTCCAAAAAAAAAATGGTGGTCGGGTTCGCCGGAAACCACCCCTCCGGCGGCCGTGCCACCGCCCGGCGATAGCCCCCACCTCAACGACGGTGGTGGCGGTGGTGGCCGGCCAGGGAGGTGGCCGTGTGGCCGGGAAATGCACTTGGAATAAGCTCCAGGTTCGGCCAATCATGGCTCTTGGCTGGAGGAAGAAGATGACCAGGAGCCCCACGATTTGCTTTAAGATTCGTGCAGCATCATTTCTTTTATTTAATTTTGATTTCTGAATTTTCTGTCCTGTTTTCTGCGCTGTTTTGCATTAATTATTAAAACTACTTAGGCCCACCTGGTGTGCAAACAGTCAATATGAAAGTTGTAGCCCTATGGGTCTACTGTAATACAAAATTGATTTGGACCAATTTGGCCATGTGGTTGGACCAGGGCACCCATTTTGGTGGGACCTATACCTAGGGCTGACCTGAGATTCAAATGGATGCCCACCCTTCATCCCTTGTCCAAATTGGCTGAAATTTGTACAGAGGATCACTCTTATCGATACCTAGGGCCTGTCAAAAAATGGGAATTTTTGGAGAAACTATTGCAAGAGTTTTTACAAAAATTTAATAATCCATCAATAAATTAAATAGGTGTCCTAAACATCTCCAAACCCTCCCAAATTTTGGTGAGTGGTCCCTGGGTTCATTTTAGGTATCTGTATAAAATTGCATTTGGTTTGGATGTGTTTTGAATAGGTTTTGACTCAACCCTAACTATACCTTAAAAAGGGCATTTTGGTCAAAAGTTGCACTTTTGGTTTTGAGTGACCAAATCACCTCAACAGAGGCTGAAATTTGGACCACTGGCTTGTTATAGCACTTATCACCTCCCCATGGAATATGGGGTAGGGAGGAATAGATTTGCCCTAAGTTCCTAGGTCAAACCCTAAGGAGGGACCTTTTGGCCTTATGAAGGGTATGAGTCCTAAACACCTTGGATGAACTCCAAATTTTGCAAGGAGGTTCCTAGGATATATAGAATCCTCTGTTAAAAATATTAGCTAATTTTGAAAAGGATAGGGGCCCCAAAACCCTAACCCTAGCTTAGGTCCTAAAACTTGTAGTGTAGGTTTAGGTTGGCTAAACATCTTGAAACTTAACAAAATTTGGGTAGAGAGGGGATTAGGGTATTTTGAGCCTCTGATAATTTACTTGAGGAATTTTGGACAATATTTTTAGCACTTCATTAGTAATCAATGGTAATGCCCTAATAATTATTTTGGCTATTGTGGTCTCACTGCCCATCAAGAGGGTATGAAACATGGGCAGAGTTAGTTTTAGGTTATGATAATCTTGTATGAATTTTGTTAGAATTTTTGGATATCTATTTAGGGCAACTACTTCACAAGTGCTTTATTTTGATTACATATTAATAATTCTTGTCAGAGGCCACTACTTACTGAAAAATCATGAAACTTCCTGCATAGTGTTTGTAGCTCAATTTTATCATATGAAAAATTTTGTGGAATTATTTGATGATTGATTAGCATACTTTGTTCATTAACCCTTAAATTAGAGAGTTCATAATAAAATCAAATATAGCTTTATTTCCAAATGATAAATTATGAAACTTTTTCTAGGGTACTTGTAGTCCATCACAATCATCCCTGAATTTTCTCTGAATTTTTGGAGGTGTTATTACTATAGAATCTTTTAATATGACTTTTTATGGGGCATCTTTGAAATTAAATTTAAAGGCCTAAACCTTGCTGAAAAATTGGGAGACTTAGGATTTAGAGTTGATTAGGCATTTTGTATTTATCATAAATTTAGTGGAATAATACCTTGTCTGATTATGGTACTTCATGTTTAAACCTGGGCCTTTTGGGACATTAGAATAAATAAATTAATTATCAGACAAATTAGGAAAATTATGGATTTCTGGATTTATGCTTCAAATGTCTTTTTAGCCCTCTAATAATTATCATAAGGGTACTGGATGAGTATTTCATGTACTTCCCTTTTTACGGGTCATGTAGCTTAAGTGGTCTGCATATAGCAAAACTGCAGGATTTCATTTGGATGTGAATTAGGGCACGTATGATGGGTCTTGATGGGATGCTGTGAAGACAAGTGGAATGGGCTGCATCTATGGAAGATGAGTGAGTAGGGTGTGATTTTGTCTAGGTTTATAGGCGTTCGGGTCTGACGAAAGATCGTCCTACCCAAGGAGAGTTGGAGTCAAATTACCCTAGGAATAGCATATCGAAATATGAGAAATAATGGGTAAGGGAATCAACCAATAATAAAATAAGTACCTTGCGAAAGGGAACGCTGGGCGTAATCCCAACACAGTTCCTAGTGCCCCTTGAGAGCCCTTCACAGGGAATACCGGGGGCAGTCCTGGGTTAACGTAAACTGTTTTAACAAGTTGAAAAGAGTAACTTAGTAATTAGGGTTGCACATTCCACAGCACTGATGGCACCAGATGTTGGTTAGGAGCTTCGGCTCGGATGGTTAAAAGGCGGACTTTGGGTCCGGGGAGCTTCGGCTCTATTGTTGAGTCGGACGTGTTGGTCCGGGGAGCTTCGGCTCGGTTCTTGATTACGCTAATTTGCATGTGCATAAAGGAAAGGAAATTAAGGTGGTGGGTCTTCGGTATTGGAGGTTCGATGCACCGACACCAATACGTTGACTCGGCAAGTGTGGTTAGCACTTCGCCAACAGAAGTCCGGTGCGCTAGCCGGCAAGAGTACGCAGGAGTCCGCTTCGTGCACCAAGCGTTGAGGCGTACGATAGGTCTGACCGGTAGTGCTTTACTGGTTTAGAGGTGGGCGAGGCCCAACCCACCGCTTCCGTCTGCCACTTCGGAGGTATCCTGGGAGGTTACGGCTCCAGAAAGGGGGAACTAAAGGTCTGTGTGCACAGAGTCGGGTGTGTGTGTTGCACTTGCATGTCCATCATACCCACTTGCATGTCATAGCATAATCGTTACCTTAAACCTTGACACCTAAAGTATAAGTGGAATGGGACGCTTATACCTTAGGACCTGCAAAACGACCCCTTAGTCTATAAGCTTATGTGGGCAAGTTTATAAATTAAGGTTAATTTTGATATATTTAGTTACTGCTGTTTGACCACCGACACCCCAACGTATAAGTCTGTATGGGACTTTTTATACGATGGGAGCCTTGCAAAAGACCCCTTGGCTTATGTGTTTTTCACATAAGCGAAGGTTACATTTCATATTACAGCTTATTGTCTTTATATGCTATAGAACTTGCTAGATTAGGACCGTTGCCATCTGCTTTTGATATTCTCCACCTTCAAGTCCTCCCCTTTCTTCCTCTCCGCTCGGTGCCTAGGAGCCGTGGGGGAAGGGGTGGGGGATGATAGGACTTAGTCTTTTAGACTAACGGTTTTCGAACCGCATCATTTAGGGGATCGCGGAGACCAGCATGGAGGAGCAGCCCCAGAGACCGGTGCGCTTGGAGGTGGGGCAGTCTAGCTCCGGAGTTCACACAGCCGGGACCGTGAGTCTCGACCCTGAGTAGTTTTCTACTTTTGTTTCTGCATGAGAGATCTTGTAGTGAGGTTATGATGTACCGGGCATAAGCCCGTTTTTGCTACTCTGATGTTATTTTCTGTGGACACTCCCTTCGTGGAGTTATTTTTATTATGTCATGTGATTCTCTGTGGACAGATAGTTTCCATTTTACCTCATTATGCTACTTTTATGTGATCGAATTGGCCGGCAGAATCGGCGCTTTGTGGTGATGACCCTTCAGGGCGTGAAGGAGTCACCGCAAAACGGCGGTTCTGGGCCTAAGGCCCCGGTGTCGAAAAAGAAAAAAAAAGGGGGGTCTTACAAGTGGTATCAGAGGAGACCTCGATCGAAAAGTAGCCGTCCACAACCCTGGGTCACCCCCGCGCGGGTTTAGTTTGGGGACAAACTAAGCAACGGAAGCAGTGGTGTGCCCATATGGGGGGAATCACATGTAAATTGTCCACTTTCATTAGGCATTGAGTCGATTACCTACTGATGTAGTTCGTTTTGCAGCCCCCAGCTCAGCCCACCCCACAAGGTGGAGCTCAGCAGACTCCAGACATTGCACCACCTCCCATTGTCCCCACACCTTTCCTCCAGTCAGACATGGGGCAGACCCTTACAGCTATCCTTGAGGCCTTTCGGGCTCAGCAAGCTCCAGCCCAGCAGCCAAACCCAGGGGCCAACTGGATGAGCACCTTCCGAGGACTCTCTCCCCCATCATAGTTAGGGACAGAGTCGGCAGTACGGACAGAGGAGTGGCTGGATGTTATGTACGAGATGTTGACCGGGATACGATGCCCTTGGGAGGAGAGGGTGGCCCTAGTGGTATCTTGCTTGGAGTCACATGCTAAGCGGTGGTGGAAGACGCTGTTGGACACGACATTTGCTGATAGGGAGATTGCAGAAATCACTTGGGAAGAATTCAGGGCCACGCTGCTGGAGCACTTTGTTCCTCAGTCGGCCAGGGATGAGTTGGAGGAGCGATTCTTGCAGCTGAGGCAGGGCACCAGGACAGTGGTGGAGTACCACCGAGAGTTCGATCATTTGGCCCGATATGCGGGCTCCTATCAGCTGTACGAAGCAGGTTATGTCAAGAGGTTTTATAAGGGCCTAAAAGAGGAGTTGAGGGAGGCCTTGCTTTTTGTCTCTGACGAGCCCATCTCCCGGATTTTGGAGATGGCGAAGAGGATTGAGGCCGACTGGCACACCACTCGGGGCCGGAAACGGCAAGCGGAGGACCAGGGCCGGAGGGCCCGAAATGATCAGCGGCGAGGCACCATACCAGATGGAAGGAGGGCAGAGGAGCAGCCTCGTCAGGAGTTGAGGCAGGAGCCGAGAGAGCAGGTGGTTTTGGCCCCTCAACCTCTCCGGATCCAGGAGATGCAGAGACCCCGGGGTATGGCGTATCCCCCGTGAAAGGGGAAACTAGATCAGATATACTCTAGAGGGGGTGAATAGAGTATATGGTGCTTTTTTTTAAAACACAAAGAAAAACTTTTGCAAAGCTTTACAACAATTGTTGTAATGAGTGTAAGCAGGGAAGCAGAAATAAAACTAAGCTATGCAGAAATTAAGCACAAGAAAATCTAGGCCAGAAACAAAAAGAAAACATGCAGAACCAGATGACACAAGGAAATATAGTGGTTCCCCAACTTGGGTACATCCACTCTTCTACCACCCTAGGTAGGAATCCACTGCAGGATGAGTTGATCAGGTGTCTTGGGCACCAATGAGCTTTTGATAAGGTGCTCAAAAACCAAATCAGATTTTTTGATCAGGTGTCTTGCCACCAATGAGCTTTTGACAAGGTGCTCAAAAACCAGATTCAAACTTTTGAAGGGAGTTTGAAAAACCCTTTACAGAGAGGGGGTTGAGAGAGTTATGGCAGTCTTCTCTTTCTCAATCAACTGAGAATACTAAGTGGATTGATTTCAAAGCTCCCCCTGAGTCCTTGATCTTCAGGAAGATGAGCTTTGCTGAGCGGTGATAGGCCTTCAAGGATAGATCTCCAGCAGAAGATGATTTCAGCAAGCTGAAATGTTGAGTGTCTGGAGTCTTGGAATGATGTTGGCCTTGAACACTTGAGAGCTGAAGAGATCTGAAGAATGTTTGAAAGCTTGATCTCTTGATGAGTGTTCTTCTGAATTCTTGTTGACAGAATAATTTTCAGAGTCTCTGTATATTGAGAGGTGTCCCTTTCTTGTCAATCTTCTCCTTTTTGTTCTTGTCTATATCCTCTGTCTTTTTTCAAAAACATTCTTTTTTTATTCTCTGTGTCTGAATAGGATATTACTCTGTCAAAGATAGCCGTTGGTCTGCATTGATTACAGACTTAATTGCATAATATGTTCTGAAGGAAAGTCCACTGATTTGTTCCTTGAAAAATCCCTTGAAACTTGCTCCAGAAGTAAATGAAAATGGCTGGCAGATCTTCTGAATTAAATGCAGAATAACTTCTATCTGATTTGAATTTGAATTCTGAAGGATAACTGAAATCGTCGAACTGAGCTCTGCTATCGTCGAGCTGAGCTCAGCGAACTGGAAAATGCAAGCAGCAAAGAAATCGTCGATCTGAGCTCAAAGATCGTCGAACTGAGCTCAGAGATAAGGATCCAGTGCAGAGTCAAAATCGTCGACCTGAGCTCAGCTTTCGTCGACCTGAGCTCGACGATATTGAGAAGATTGAGCTCAGCGATCGTCGAATGGAGCTCGACGATCTGTCAATAGTTGAGCTAGACGATCGTCGACCGGAGTTCGACGAAACGTCGTGCTGAGCTCGACGATTTGGACTTAGTCTCCAGAAAAACTTGGGTCTTCAGGGCAGCTCCCAATCCTAGCCTTCTAACCCTTAGACTCAATTCTAATTGACCTATTAAGCTATACAGAAGGTCAAAACACAGATTCCTAGAGACATAGTGATCTTGACCCAAATTAGTAATAGGGTGTTCCAACAATCTCCCCCTATTTGGGTTAGGAAAACTATTTACAGACATAGGAAAAACAAACAACAACATACAATTGGAAAAACATAAAAACAACAGCAACTAGTCATCACAGAACCATCACAGAGATATATATATAAACATGATATCCAGAGGGCAGTCAGAAAAACCAAGAGTTATCACCTTACAGAGTTATTCCTTTTCTTTGCCTTTTACCATTTTGATTTCTCTGTTAGGATCTAAGGCTTGTTGCTTGGATCTGGTATCATCAGCTGCACCCAAATAAATTTGCTTTGATGTCCTGGGAACCACTGCAGCTGGATGCAACTCCATGTACCTGTCTGCATCAAAAAATTTGCTGGAGGCATATCTCTCTAATTCCTTCTGTCTTTGTTCTGACATTGTGGAGATGTTGGAAGTGTCTAGGCCTTTTTCTTTGGCTTTCTTGATTTGATCTAAAGCAGCCAGCTCTTTCATTCTAGCAGTCCAAGCCATAGGATTCTTCTCAGGGTCCTCAAATGGAACAGGTGGCTCATACCTGTTGGAAGAAGTATCTTGAGGAGTCCTGGCAGTCACAGTATCTTTGAGCTTATAGGGGAAAGGACCAGAAGATGTGTCAGAAGGAACATGTCCTCCCCTAGAGTAAGGATGCTGCCTGGAATGCCCTTTGGAGTAAACCTGAGTCTCTCTTTGGTTTCCCCTATATCCTCCCCTTCTAGAGTAAGAGCCCCTAGACTGGCTTTCCCTTTGATAAGTTCTAGCATGAGGTTGGTAGGGAGCCTGGCTTCTAGCAGGGCCTGAACTTGCAGAGCTGCCACCTGCACCTGCATCAGGTGGAGGTGGTGGAGGAGGATGAGGGTGCTTGACCTGAGTGGAACCTTTTTCATACTTCCTCTTCTTTTTCATAGCCTTTAACTGGTTCTTAGAGAATTGCATCCAATGTTCAGAGATTGGGCAATTGTGCAGAATATAGTAGGGAACATCATTGTCATCTCTAACTTTGGCAGGAGGAACTCTCTTCAAAGCCTTACTTCTTGCTTTCCTTTTCTTAGCAATGGTGGCAGATGAATCATCAGAAGCAGTGTTATAATCCTCAGATTCAGAACTCTGTGCATCATATAAAGCATCAATCTTTTTCATCAGATCTTCTTTTAGCTGAACAGCAGCTGATGGGGCAGAAGCAGAAGTAGAAGGGGCAGCAGATATAACAATAGGTGCAACAGCATATGGAGCAACAGAAACAACTTCAGAACCAGCACTAGTAACTTTAGGAGAGATAGCAGCAGCAGATAAAACAACAGGTACAGGAGCACTAGCAGAAACAGTGATTACTTCAGGAATGAGGGCAGCAGCAGCTTCAGAAACAACAACTTCAGCAGGCTCAAAGTCAACAGCCTCTATCATCAGAAAATCCTGGGGAATGGGCTCATCAGCAGCAGTTGGAACAGTGTCTTCTTCAGCAGCAAGAATAATTTCAGAGGCAGATACAGCCTTGTCTTCAGCAGCAGCAGCAGCAGTAACATCATCAGAAGCAGCAGTTACTGAATGAATAAAAGCAGAAATTATACTGGGGTCACAGCATGAGAAGGGCACCAGAGCCCTAGACAGATCTTCAGAGGGCTGGACAGCATTGGGCTCTGGGAGGCAGCAGTGGTATGCAGTATCAAATGTAGATAGCAAAGACCTTAGGTCTATTGCTAGGACTGGAGTAGCAGAGGCAACAGTTGCAGGAGCAGCAGCAGTAGCAGAAGCAGACACAGAAACAGCATCAGTAGCAGCAGAAGCAGCAGCAACAGCAGCATGAAGGCTGGCTTCATAGGGCATCTCCCCCTGCCTGGATGCAGATACCTCTGGATCAAGGCAACCTGCTGGGGGTGCTGCTTGAGGAGTAAGGAAGGAGGAAAGCCTGGCAGAGAGAGCTGCCACTGACTGTTGTAGAGGAGCTAAAGAGGCATCCATGAGAAGAGAGAGCCTGGGTGCAAGGAGCTCATACAACTGGTCAGCCAAGGCTGGCAGATCTACATGCTCAAGGGTAGGAGCAGAGGTAGAGGGAATTGGGATGGCTAAGGATGCTGGAGGAGGAGGGCTGAAGGGTGGAATGAATGGCTCAGGAGAGGGGATGGTGGAGATGGAGGATAATGGGATGGATATGGATGGAGTGAATGTGGGTTGGGCAATAATGTGGTGGAGAAGGTCTTGGAAAGAGGTGGAAGAGGATGGTAAGTCTGGAGGAGAGGAGGGGGAATCATCCATGTAGGATTCATCCAGAAGTGTGAAGGATGGAAGGGATGGGGATGAGGTGACATCTGGTGGGGGATAAGAGAATAGGGGATGGAAGTGGTCTGCTGGTGGAGATGAGATGGTTGCTGGAGATGGTATGGATGTTGGAGTGGGCTGGAAATTGTAATGGTGGAGGTAGCTGGAGTGGTAGATGGAATGGGCAGGGTTGGGCTTGGAGGAGGAGGAGAAGCAGCACTAGCAGCAGGCAGGTCCTCTGCAGGGGCAGAGACCTGGGGTGGAGTGACTCTTAGAGTCCTGGTGCCTGAAGGGGCAGATGCTGATGAAGAGGGCCTGCTGGGCTTGATGATTTGCCTGTCCCATTTCCCAAATAGGGCACAGGTGAGTCTCTTGGAGGCATTGATGTGCACTCCAGAGGAGACTAGCAGAGCAGGGCACTTAGCCTGGAGGAAGACTCCCAGAATTCTTCCAAAATTCACAAATGTTTTGTTTATCTTTTTCTTCAGCAGATCAAAAAAGACTTCTCCCCAGTTCAGGCTTTTCCTATCCACCAGAGCTCCCATGAGGCAGAGCTGATATCTGGAGATGGTGTCATGGGCAGAATGTTTGGCCAACAGAATCTTGCTTACAACATCTTCCAGAAACCTGTATTCCACTGACAGGTTCCTCTTAAACAGCTTGCTAGGGTTCCCCTCAGGATGGCCCATCCTGGCAAGAATATCAGAGAATTCTTCTCCAGAGAGTTCAGCAGAGTCTTCACCATTTCTTAATCCAAAAACCTCTGTGAGGACTGTTGGGGTCAGAGGTACCTGGGTGCCACCAATAGAGCCAACAATGGTGTTGTTGTCAAGGTTGTGTGCAGTATATACCCATTCTTTGATTTCATCAGAGGCAAGTTTGATTCTGGTTGTCATGAGGGCAGAAAGTTGCTGATCTTTGAATAAATTGAGGATGTCCTGGAAGACTTGATCGGTGGTGTTGAAGGAGTCTAGATCAATATCAAAACCCGCATCAAATTTCATTGCGGCGAGTACAGCAACTGAAACGGCCATTGTACCTGCAAAAATCAACAGACAAAACGACCAAGTGTAGAGCTGTTTGGAGGGAAGAAAATTCTTTCAGAGAAATTGAAAGCGCAAGAGAGAACGACGGCGAAAAATGAGTTTTATATTAGGGTTCGACGCAGAATTGGAAAGTTCGTTGAACTCCGTTCGACGATCGAGGCTTCTAAAGAAATCTGAAGAGACTCCAAAATCGTCGATCTCCGTTCGACGATTTGGAAAGGCGTCGAGCTCCGTTCGACGATCGTTCAGTGAACTAAATCGTCGAGCGCCGTTCGACGATCGTTGACCAAAGAAGACAGTTCATGCTGTCTGAGGGGCGCTGAACTCAGTTCGACGATTCTGGAAATCGTCGAACTCCGTTCGACGATCTTTGGGAAAATCGTCGAGCGCAGTTCAGAGATCAGAGAAATTTTAGACACCAAGGAAAATCAGAATTTTGCCTAGTCTTGGTCACTTTTAGCTTTCAAAATCTTGGATGTTATTTAAGACTTCCTCCATCTAACATTCCTAACTGATTTAGGAAGAAAGTATGTTTCTTTTCATCCAAAGGCTTGGTGAAAATATCTCCCCTTTGTAAATCAGTTGGGATATATTGCAGTTCAATTTTATTCTTTTCAACATTGTCCCTTAAGAAGTGATGCCTAATCTCTATGTGTTTTGTCCTACTATGGAGGACTGGATTTTGAGCTATGGAGATAGCACTTGTATTGTCACAAAAGATTTTTGACTTCTTTAAGTTGTAACCATAGTCTAGGAGTTGGTTTTGAATCCACAGAATTTGTGAACAACAACTGCCTGCAGCCATATATTCAGCTTCAGCAGTTGAAGTTGACACAGATGTTTGTTTCTTGCAAAACCAGGAGACAAGTCTATCACCAAGGAACTGACAAGTTCCACTGGTGCTTTTCCTGTCAATTCTGCATCCAGCATAATCAGCATCAGAGAATCCAGTTAACTCAAATGCTGAATCTTTTGGATACCAGAGACCTAGATTTGGACAACTTTTAACATACCTAAGAATCCTCTTTACTAATGTGAGGTGTGACTCTCTAGGGCTTACTTGGAATCTAGCACATATACATGTAGCAAACATTATATCTGGTCTACTAGCTGTAAGATACAGTAAAGAGCCAATCATTGCTCTATATGTTGTCTGATCAACAGGTTTCCCATGTTCATCAGCATCCAATACAGCATTGGTAGGCATGGGTGTTTTCATACAAGATGCCTCAGACATGCCAAATTTCTTAACCAGCTCATTAGCATATTTGGTTTGAGAAATAAAGATGCCCTCAGCATGTTGTTTGACTTGCAATCCTAGGAAGAAGGATAGCTCACCCATGCTACTCATCTCAAATTTAGAATGCATTAGGTTAGAAAACCTTCTGCATAGTTTTGAGTCAGTAGAACCAAAAATGATATCGTCTACATAGATTTGTACTAGTAGGGTATGGGACTTATGGGTTCTAATGAAAAGAGTTTGGTCTACTCTACCCCTTATAAAACCATTTTTCAAGAGAAAGCATGCTAGGGTCTCATACCATGCTCTAGGAGCTTGCTTGAGACCATATAATGCTTTATTTAATCTAAAAACAAAATCAGGATGAGTTGGAGAGATAAAACCTGGAGGTTGTCTGACATAGACTTCCTCTTTGATGTCTCCATTTAAGAAGGCACTCTTGACATCCATCTGATAAACCTTGAAGCCTTTGTGAGCTGCATAGGCTAAAAATATCCTGATGGCTTCTAATCTTGCAACAGGTGCAAAGGTCTGGTCGTAGTCAATTCCTTCTTCTTGAGAATATCCTTGGGCAACTAGCCTTGCCTTGTTCCTTATTATTACTCCTTGATCATCCAGTTTATTTCTGAATACCCATTTTGTTCCAACAATGGAATGATCCTTTGGCCTTGGCACTAGTTCCCATACTTTGTTCCTCTCAAATTGATGCAACTCCTCTTGCATGGCAATGATCCAGTGTGGATCTTGCTCTGCATCTTGAATGGACTGAGGTTCAATTTGAGAAAGGAAGCAGGTGTGCAACAGGTTTTGGTTGACCTGATTTCTGGTTTGCACACCAGCTGAGAGTTCTCCAATTATTTGGGTAATTGGATGGTCTCTTGATGTTACTAAATCAACAGGGGGTGTTGATTGTTCACCAACCTGTGTTGTTGTTTCCTCTTGTGGTACAACAACTGGCTCTTCAAGTTGAGCTTCAATGTGTTGAGCATTGCTTTCATCTTCACTGCTTTCTTCTTCTTGAGCAACCTGTAGCTTGTTCATATCTTCAACTAGAGAGTGTTCCTGCAAAGGTTCTATGGTAGAAGAAATCTTCTCCTTGAAAGACATGTTAGTTTCATCAAAAGAAACATGAACAGATTCCTCAATTTTCAATGATGATTTATTATAGACCCTATAGGCCTTGCTGATCATGGAGTATCCCAGAAACACTCCTTCATCAGCTTTGGCTTGAAATTTTGCTAGATATTTCTTATCATTATTGTGAATATAGCAAGTGCAACCAAAAATTTTGAAATAGTCAACTTTAGGTTTCTTCCCTTTGAGTAATTCATAGGGAGTCTTTCCCTTCAGTTTATGTATCAGACTTCTGTTCAGCACATAGTTGGAGGTGTTCACTGCCTCTGCCCAGAAGGATAGAGGTAGATGAGCATCTGACAACAATGTAGTGGCAGATTCAATAAGGGTTCTATTTTTCCTTTCAGCTACCACCATTTTGTTGAGGAGTTCTAGGAGCTGAGAAAGTATGCCTGATCCCTTCACTCTGACAGAACTCTTGCATAAGAAGAGAATCAAACTCTGTCCCATGATCACTTCTGATCAGGGCAATGTGAGTATTGAACTCAATCTTTATACATTTGAGAAACTCTGTCAGACACTTAAAGTTATCAGACTTCTTCCTTAGAAAGAACACCCAAGTGAATCTAGAGAAGTCATCTACAATCACTAAAGTGTAGGATTTCCCTCCTAGGCTTTGTACTGTGATGGGTCCAAATAGATCCATGTGTAACAGATGCAATATCCTAGGTGAATCACTCTTATTAAGTGACTTGAAACTGTTTTTAGTTTGCTTGCCTAATTGACAAGCCTTGCAGAGTCCTTCCTTCTTGTAGGGGCCAGAAGGTAGTCCTCTAACAAGGTTGTCCTTGGAGAGCCTAGCAATAGTTCTAAGGTTTAGGTGTCCTAATCTCTTATGCCATAAAACATTTGGTCTACAAACTGAATTGAATAAACAGATATCTATAGTAGTTGAAAGAAAATCTACTAGGTAGATGTTACCTTTCCTTTTACCTGTCAACACAGTTGTGTTGTCCTCTGACTTGATTTTGTATGAAGTTTTGCTGAAGTTCACCTGGTAGCCTTCATCACATAGCTGACTGATGCTGATTAGGTTGTGCTTCAGTCCTTCCACATATGCTACCTTCTTGAAGGTTACAGAACCAATCTGGACTGCTCCATATCCTTTAGTTTGTCCAAAGTTGGAGTCACCAAAGATAACTTTGGGTCCAAGCTTGGCTCTAAAGGAATTGAGGTTGTCCTTGTTCCCTGTCATGTGCTTAGAGCACCCACTATCCAAATACCATTGCTGGTTAGATGTTGGATAGGTCTTCACCTGCACATGAAACAATTTACTTGTTTTTGACCCAGTTACCTTGGGCCTAGGTTGATAACCTTTAAATTCAGAAATGAAAGACATCCCTGGCTGACTCTTATATCCTTCAGGATGATATCTCCTTGGAGGTATAATCCATTCAGTATAAGGGTTAAAGGTTTGGGATGAAGAACCCTTAGGATTCAATTTTGACTTGCCTTTGAAAAAATTTCCAGAGCTCTGACCTCTGTTCGACGATCTTGGGGCTGCGTTCGACGATCGTGGGTCAGATCGTCGAGCTCCGTTCGACGGTCGACTATGGCTGAGGTCAGGTATATGGGATCGTCGACCAGCGTTCGACGATCTTGGCTGAGATCGTCGATCAGCGTTCGACGATTTGTCCTGAGATCGTCGAGCTGCGTTCGGCGATCGTCGATCTTCATTCGGCGATCGTCGATCTCCGTTCGACGATTTGTGCTGGACTTTAGTTTTCTGAGGCAGATCAGAATTTTTCCTGGCAACCTCTACAACTCCCTTTCCCTTGTCAGAAATGAACTTGATAGGGGTTGTTAGAACAATAGGTTGGCTGGATGAGGCACCCAAGCCCAGTGTACTGTTGAATCTTGAGTTCACTGTGCTTGTGATGTCCATCAGCTTGATGCTTCTCCCATTGAGAGATTCTTCAAGCTTCTTGGCCTCAGAGAGCTCACTCTTCAGTGAAGCTATCTGTTCCCTATAGTTCTCCAACTCCTGAGAGAGTTTGAGGTTTTCTGATTTTAAAGCATTTTGTTCAGATAATTGATTTCTGAGAGAGATGATCTCTTTCTCAGACTTTAGCAGGTCTAAACATAGTGCTTTAAATTCAAGTTTAAAATCTTCTGAAGTGAAATCAAAAGAGCTGATTACCTGATCTTCTTCAGGTTGAGTCTCTGAGTCTGACTCTGACTCCTCTTCCTCTGAGTTGTGTTGTGAGGCATTGATTGCCATCATGCAGAACTCCTTTTCCTCTGCATCATCCTCATCATCACTTGAGCTAGAAGAGGCTTCTGACTCCTCTTCAGTCTCACTCCAGGATTCAGCAACAAATCCTTTCCTTGTGTGCTTATTTCTGCTGGAGGAAGGTTTGCTATTTCCATTCCTTTTGGAGTCCTTCTCCTTTCTTCTTTCTTTTCTGTCCCTTCTGTCCTTGTTCTTGTTTTCTGGACAGTCAGGAACCATATGCCCTGGTTTCCTGCAACCAAAGCAAATAATGTCTTTGCTATTGCCAATGGACTTGTCATACCTTGGCTTATCCTGCTCCTTGTATGATCTTCTTCTGAAGTCCTTTCTGGCCATTTTATAGAATCTTTTGGCCAACAAGCTGAGAAGTTCATCATTGGCTGTTCCTTTTTCTTCAGGCAGATCCTCAGTTGCCTTGAATGCTATAGTCTTCTCCTTTCTTGTGGCTGGTGAAGCAGCCTTCTGTTCTTCTTCTCTGTTCTTGATGAGTAGCTCATAAGATTTGAGCTTACCCAACAAGGCTTCAGTGGTGATCTCATTCAGGCTTCTGACATCTTTAATTGGCCAGATTCTTGAATCCCAAGTGCTGGGGAAGCACATTAGGATCTTGTCATTAAGTTCTGTCAGTGAGATCTCTTTATCTAATGTCCTCAGTTCACTGACAATTAGACTCAGTCTATTGTACATGTCTCCCACTGACTCAGTTTCTCCCTTCTTGAAGTTCTCATATTGGGAGATGAGATGAGATCTTCTGTCCTTTCTCTCATCAGCTGATCCTGAAACTATTTCTGAGAGCTTGTCCCAGATCTCCTTGGCTGAGTTACATTCAGCTACCTTCTGAAAAATGTCATCTGACATTGTCTGAGCTAGAATGTTCATTGCCTTGGCATCAGCTACTTTCCACTTTTTGATGTCAGTATCTGTTCCTGATGGAGGTGGAACAGCATTTGTGCTTGTGCTCTCTGGAGGTCTTGGACACACTGTCAACACAGAATTAAAAATATCTTCGTCAATAGAATTCATGTAGAGTCTAATCCTTGCTTTCTAAAGTGCAAACTTTGATAGATTGCACACTGGAGGTCTGGTGCTAGCATAATCTTTGTTTTGGGCCATGATTTGTGCAAGCTAAATCTAATAATAAAATACAAAAGAGGGATCTAGTATGGGATCTTGGGGTTCAGGTGTTAGCCTGTACAACCAAACAGATATGGTATGTTTAACCAACCTGGCTCTGATACCAATTGAAAGGGGAAACTAGATCAGATATACTCTAGAGGGGGGTGAATAGAGTATATGGTGCTTTTTTTTTAAAACACAAAGAAAAACTTTTGCAAAGCTTTACAACAATTGTTGTAATGAGTGTAAGCAGGGAAGCAGAAATAAAACTAAGCTATGCAGAAATTAAGCACAAGAAAATCTAGGCCAGAAACAAAAAGAAAACATGCAGAACCAGATGACACAAGGAAATATAGTGGTTCCCCAACTTGGGTACATCCACTCTTCTACCACCCTAGGTAGGAATCCACTGCAGGATGAGTTGATCAGGTGTCCTGGGCACCAATGAGCTTTTGATAAGGTGCTCAAAAACCAAATCAGATTTTTTGATCAGGTGTCTTGCCACCAATGAGCTTTTGACAAGGTGCTCAAAAACCAGATTCAAACTTTTGAAGGGAGTTTGAAAAACCCTTTACAGAGAGGGGGTTGAGAGAGTTATGGCAGTCTTCTCTTTCTCAATCAACTGAGAAGACTAAGTGGATTGATTTCAAAGCTCCCCCTGAGTCCTTGATCTTCAGGAAGATGAGCTTTGCTGAGGGTGATAGGCCTTCAAGGATAGATCTCCAGCAGAAGATGATTTCAGCAAGCTGAAATGTTGAGTGTCTGGAGTCTTGGAATGATGTTGGCCTTGAACACTTGAGAGCTGAAGAGATCTGAAGAATGTTTGAAAGCTTGATCTCTTGATGAGTGTTCTTCTGAATTCTTGTTGACAGAATAATTTTCAGAGTCTCTGTATATTGAGAGGTGTCCCTTTCTTGTCAATCTTCTCCTTTTTGTTCTTGTCTATATCCTCTGTCTTTTTTCAAAAACATTCTTTTTTTATTCTCTGTGTCTGAATAGAATATTACTCTATCAAAGATAGCCGTTGGTCTGCATTGATTACAACCTTAATTGCATAATATGTTCTGAAGGAAAGTCCACTGATTTGTTCCTTGAAAAATCCCTTGAAACTTGCTCCAGAAGTAAATGAAAATGGCTGGCAGATCTTCTGAATTAAATGCAGAATAACTTCTATCTGATTTGAATTTGAATTCTGAAGGATAACTGAAATCGTCGAACTGAGCTCTGCTATCGTCGAGCTGAGCTCAGCGAACTGGAAAATGCAAGCAGCAAAGAAATCGTCGATCTGAGCTCAAAGATCGTCGAACTGAGCTCAGAGATAAGGATCCAGTGCAGAGTCAAAATCGTCGACCTGAGCTCAGCGATCGTCGACCAGAGCTCGACGATATTGAGAAGATTGAGCTCAGCGATCGTCGAATGGAGCTCGACGATCTGTCAATAGTTGAGCTAGACGATCGTCGACCGGAGTTCGACGAAACGTCGTGCTGAGCTCGACGATTTGGACTTAGTCTCCAGAAAAACTTGGGTCTTCAGGGCAGCTCCCAATCCTAGCCTTCTAACCCTTAGACTCAATTCTAATTGACCTATTAAGCTATACAGAAGGTCAAAACACAGATTCCTAGAGACATAGTGATCCTGACCCAAATTAGTAATAGGGTGTTCCAACACCCCGCCGGAGTGCTTCCATTGTCACCAGGTGGGACATCTCCGGAGAGACTGTCCTATGAGGGGGGCACCACCTCCAGCACCACGGGGTGGCCCACCGGCCCAGCATTTCGGAGGCCGAGGACGCGGCCGAGGACGTGGTTACCAGGGAGGCGACCGCAGGCAGAATGGGGAGCAGATTTACGCTTTGGACTTAGCACAGCCCCGGAACCCGGACAGGGTTATTGCAGGTATGAGAGTAATCTTAATTTTGGATTCATTCATTACTCATATTAAGTGTTAATAGAACTACTAAACGACCTAGGTTAGAAAACCTTACACCAGAGTTTCTTTCAAACTGATTTAGGAATGGTGATGGTGTGCGGCAAGCCTGCCCATACCCTGTTCGACACGGGGGCATCGCACAACTTTGTGTCGGAGGATTTCGTCAAGGACCTGGATCAGATTCGTTGTTATACAGGATTACCCAGGAGGGTGCGCCTCCCCAATGGGATGGAGATCCAGTCCACAGAAAAGTGCCTCCTGGAGGTTACCATAGACGGGTTGACACTCGAGGCCCCGGCGATGATCCTGAGGATGCCGGACTTCGACCTCGTCTTGGGCATGACATGGCTTGTCTGGAACCATGCCCAGATTGATTGCCCAGCAAGGAGGGTCGTGCTGAGCCACGGCGATACTTATGCGACATTCGAAGGTACTACACCGGTCTCTCGTCGCCTGCTTTCATCTATTCAGGCCGTTAAGGCTCATATGCAAGGGGACGAGGTATATCAAGTATTATTCGAGATGACTGAGGAGAAGGACCTGATTGCTAACATTCCGGTGGTTCGTGACTACGCCGATATTTTTCCGGATAAGCTGCCAGGACTACCTCCGCATAGGGAGAAGGACTTCCAGATTCAGTTGGTACTAGGGGCTAAGCCGGTATCCAAGGCCCCTTATCGGATGGCCCCAAAGGAGTTGGCGGAGTTTCGGACACAGTTGCAGGAGCTGGTGGAAGCAGGATTTGTTAGGCCGAGCTCCTCATCATGGGGAGCTCCTGTCCTATTCGTGAAGAAGAAGGACGGCACTTTACGCCTGTGCATCGACTATCGAGCACTAAACAGGCTGACCGTCCGAAATACCTATCCGCTCCCCAGGATAGACGAGTTGTTCGATCAGTTGGAGGGAGCCCATTATTTTTCGAAGCTGGACTTGAGGTCAGGCTATTACCAGCTGCGGATCCAGGAGGAGGATATTCCGAAGACGACCTTTAGTAGCCGATATGGATTGTATGAGTTCATCGTGATGCCCTTCGGGCTCACGAATGCTCCGTCGGCATTTATGAGCCTCATGAACCGGGTCTTCGAGGCTTATTTGGATGTGTTCGTCATAGTGTTCATAGACGACATCCTTATCTATTCTAAGACGGAGGAGGAGCACACACGACATCTGGCACTGACCTTGGAGAGACTGCGGGAGCATCGCCTTTATGCGAAGTTCAGTAAGTGTCAGTTCTGGCTGAAGGAGGTGGCTTTCTTAGGCCACATTATCAGCGGAGCCGGGCTGGCAGTGGACCCGGCAAAGATTCAAGCTATTTCGGAGTGGCCGCAGCTGAAAACAGCCACTGACGTATGGAGTTTTCTAGGACTTGCCGGTTACTATCGGAAGTTCGTGGAGGGATTCTCTCGAATCGCCCTCCCGCTCACATCCTTGACGAAGAAGGAGGCACCGTTCGTGTGGACCCCGCAGTGCCAGACAGCTTTCCAGGAGCTGAAGGATCGGCTGACCTCGGCTCCCATTCTTACTCTCCCCTCGGGGAGGGAGGGATTTCAGGTCTACACCGACGCATCATATCAGGGGATGGGAGCAGTACTGATGCAGAACGGACACGTCATAGCTTATGCTTCCCGCCAGCTGAAGACCCATGAGAAGAACTACCCAGTGCACGACCTGGAGATGGGAGCAGTTGTATTCGCACTAAAAATATGGCGGCACTACCTTTATGGAGTCCACTGTGACATATACTCCGATCATAAGAACCTTAAGTACGTGGACACGCAGAAGGAACTAAACATCAGGCAGAGGCGGTGGGTGGAGTTCCTTTCTGACTATCAGTATGAGATGCATTACCACCCGGGGAAGGCGAACGTAGTAGCGGATGCACTGAGTAGGAGAGCTGCCACAGCAGGAGCAGAGCCTCAGTTGATGTCTATGGAGCTGCTGCAGAGACTAGAGGACATGCACATTACTCTGGTATCGTCTGATGATCCTGAGCTCTATGAGGAGTACTTGGCCGCGATAGGCGCAACCGATGACATCAGAGACCGGGTCAGAGAGGGACAGAGGCAGGATGCCAAGTTGGAACCCATCTTCCAAGCTCTGGAGGCAGGCATTGCAGGAGACTACACACTGAGGGATGACCTGGTGTGCTTCAGAGGACGGGTGTACATACCGGAGGGAGGCCAGATCCGGGAGGATATTATGACGGAGGCGCACTGCAGCCGGTATTCTGTACACCCGGGGATCACAAAGATGATGGCTGATTTGAAGAAGACGATGTACTGGCCGGGCATGAAGAAGGATGTCTCACACTTCGTGACCAATTGTGAGGCATGTCAGCTAGTGAAGGCGGAGTGCAGGAACCCCGCAGGATTATTGCAGCCACTTCCGGTGCCGGAGTGGAAGTTTGACGACATAGCCATGGACTTCATACATGGGTTTCCCCGGTCTCGGACAGGGAATGACTCGATCTGGGTAATCGTTGATCGGTTGACCAAGGTGGCTCGATTTATACCGATCAGGAAGGATGATTCAGTAGGAGTACTGGTGCGGAAGTTTGTGGAACAGTTCATTCGTTATCATGGCGTGCCCAGGACGATAGTGTCGGATCGGGATGGCCGGTTCACCTCCAGGGAGTGGAGATCCGTGCAAGCTTACTTAGGCACGCGATTGACCTTCAGCACTGCATTCCACCCTCAGACAGACGGGTAGACAGAACGCACCAACCGGACGCTGGAGGACCTCTTGAGGCTATGCATCTTGGACCACGGGGAACCGTGGGAGAAACTCTTACCCCTTGTTGAGTTCTCCTATAACAACAGCCACCAGTCCAGCATCAGGATGGTGCCTTACGAAGCCTTGTACGGGAGGAGATGCCGGACCCCACTTTCTTGGCTGCAGAACGAAGATCCGAAAGTGTTGGGGTCAGAGTTTGTTGAAGACACCGAGGCACAGGTGAGGCTGATCAGGGATAGGATGCTCGAGGCACAGAGTAGACTGGCTAAGTACTATGACGCACGACATCGGCAGGTGGAGTTCCAGGTGGGGGACCGGGTGTTTCTGAAGATCCGGCCCATGCATGGAGTCTCGCGGGTGCGTGGTCGGAGGAAGAAGCTCAGTCCTAGGTACATGGGCCCTTACAGGATCCTGGAGCGGATCGGACCCCTAGCCTATCGGCTGGAGTTACCCCCAGAGCTGGAAGCGCTGCACGACGTCTTCCACATTTCTTCTTTGAGGACGGCTCTGCTACGCCCGGAGCAGCAGATTTTGACCACCGAAGGGCCGGTAGCTTCAGACCGGTCGGTTCGTTTGGAGCCTGTGAGGATCGACGACCGAGGAGTGCGGGTCTTGCGACGCAAGAAGGTCCCACTAGTCAAGGTCCTGTGGAGGAACCACGGCCAGGAGGAGCATACCTGGGAGCCACAGGACCTGATGCGACAAAGATACCCCGAGCTATTCAGTCAGGTATACCTCTCGGACCCCTCAAGATGTTAATTTATTTTTCCTGCTTCAAGTATACTAAGGGCTTCTCTAGGCAGATAGAGGCTTATCTTTTGTTTATTGGGGGCTTATCCTTGTTTATTGGGATTTTGGTTTGCCGATTGGGCGAAAGGGTCTTAGATCTAAGTTTTCCCATAGAATCTAATTTAACAAACAAGGCGTCATAATGGGATGTTACAAGACTCTTTCCTTCGGTAGTAAGACCCGTAGGCTCAACCTTGATTTCGAGGACGAAATCTTTGTTTTGTTTATTGGGATTTGTAACATCCCATTTCCAACTAGACCCCTAACAGCGGTTTTGGCCATGACTAGGTCATGACAAAACCCTAGAAAGCCAGAAATGGGCCAAGAGATAGGAGGCCAAGGTTAGGATCACCATGGTCTGCAAATAGTAGAATTTTGAACAATGATTTAGAATGACAATGAGGCTTCACCATGGCCCCAAGACCCTACCACAACACTCCCAAACATTTTGGGAGCCCCATTAGAGCCAAAAGGACCCATTAGGGTCAACCCAAGAGGCTCAGTTGACCAAGGTCAACCCTAGCCCTAAATGGGTCAAACTAGCCTACTTAGGGTCAATTGACCTACTCCTAGCCTAGAGGACCCCACCTATGCCCTCCTAACCCTAAAGTGAGGTCAATGGGCCACTAAGGACACATTGGAGTCAGCCCTAGAGGCCAGGTTGACCCAAGTCAACTCAAGCCCCTAATCTGGTCAAAGTACCCTTACTAAGGGTATGTGACCTCCAAAGTGCAGGGTAACCCTACATAACCCTACCTAGACCCTAGGGGAAGCCAATGGGTCACCCAGGACCCATAGTGGTCAACCCAATTGGTCATGTTGATCCAAGTCAACTCTAGCCCTAAAATGGTCAAAGTGCCCTTACCAAGGGACATGTGACCCCCAAGATGCCCAACCAACCCTACGCAAGTCTTCCTAGACCTCAAGGGAGTCCAATGGGTCACCAAGGACCCATTTGGGTTAACTCAAATGGTCATGTTGACCAAGGTCAACTCTATTCTAGTGTTAGGTCAAATTAGCCTAAATGGGCTAACCCAAGCTCAAACCCATTTCCCCCACTTGGGCTAACCTCATTTTATTATTAATATGAGTTAGTGGGCTGCCAATAGGCTGGAGGAGAGATTAAAATTCGGCCATGGTGAGTAGGAGAGAGAAAGCTCCATTTTTCTCTTTAATGGAGGAGAGAGAAAGTGAGAAAAGAGGCCATTCATGGCCAAGGGAGATCAAGGGCCTCTCCAATTGATTCCAAAGGCTGAATACATTCCCCCTCATCAGTTTTAAGGAGTTTAATAGCCATGTCCAGCCATTCAAGGTGGCTGAAATCAATTCCTCCAATAGGGAAGAGAGAGAAAGAAGAAAGAGAAGGCCATTCATGGTGGGGAAGGTGAATCACCCCTCCATTCTTCACCAATTAATTAGTATTCATCTCCCCTATCAGTTTTGAGGAGTTTCCAAATGAATTGGGACAAAGGGGAGGTGAATTTCCATGGGTTTTCTCCAAAACCGAAATTCCAATTCATGACCATTAATGGATTTGAAGCCATGACCCTCCCTCTCCTCCAACCCATTTGATGCTTTTAAAAGCTTCCCTGGGCCAAGAGGTATCGTTTCCACCCTTCACCTAAAGAAACCGGGCGGTTTGGTAGTGAAGTTGCAAGCTTCGGAAAGCTCCACCACCGGCCATGGCGCACCGCCACCACACTCGACGACAAGCTCGGTTAAAGGTCCTCCTCTACTCCTTCTTCCGTGGGTAGATCTTAGGAATCGTTTAGGACAAGAATCGGACTCAATTGAGCCGATCCAAGTTTTCATTTTCATGGTTTTTCCAAAAAAAAAATGGTGGTCGGGTTCGCCGGAAACCACCCCTCCGGCGGCCGTGCCGCCGCCCGGCGATAGCCCCCACCTCAACGACGGTGGTGGCGGTGGTGGCCGGCCAGGGAGGTGGCCGTGTGGCCGGGAAATGCACTTGGAATAAGCTCCAGGTTCGGCCAATCATGGCCCTTGGCTGGAGGAAGAAGATGACCAGGAGCCCCACGATTTGCTTTAAGATTCGTGCAGCATCATTTCTTTTATTTAATTTTGATTTCTGAATTTTCTGTCCTGTTTTCTAGGCTGTTTTGCATTAATTATTAAATCTACTTAGGCCCACCTGGTGGGAAAACGGTCAATATGAAAGTTGTAGCCCTATGTGTCTACTGTAATACAAAATTGATTTGGACCAATTTGGCCATGTGGTTGGACCAGGGCACCCATTTTGGTGGGACCTGTACCTAGGGCTGACCTGAGATTCAAATGGATGCCCACCCTTCATCCCTTGTCCAAATTGGCTGAAATTTGTACAGAGGATCATTCTTATCTATACCTAGGGCCTGTCCAAAAATGGGAATTTTTGGAGAAACTATTTCAAGAGTTTTTACAAAACTTTAATAATCCATCAATAAATTAAATAGGTGTCCTAAACATCTCCAAACCCTCCCAAATTTTGGTGAGTGGTCCCTGGGTTCATTCTAGGTATCTGTATAAAATTTCATTTAGTTTGGATGTGTTTTGAATAGGTTTTGACTCAACCCTAACTATACCTTAAAAAGGGCATTTTGGTCAAAAGTTGCACTTTTGGTTTTGAGTGACCAAATCACCTCAACAGAGGCTGAAATTTGGGCCACTGGCTTGTTATAGCACTTATCACCTCCCCATGGAATATGGGGTAGGGAGGAATAGATTTGCCCTAAGTTCCTAGGTCAAACCCTAAGGAGGGACCTTTTGGCCTTGTGAAGGGTATGAGTCCTAAACACCTTGGATGAACTCCAAATTTTGCAAGGAGGTTCCTAGGATATATAGAACCCTCTGTTAAAAATATTAGCTAATTTTGAAAAGAATAGGGGCCCCAAAACCCTAACCCTAGCTTAGGTCCTAAAACTTGTAGTGTAGGTTTAGGTTGGCTAAACATCTTGAAACTTAACCAAATTTGGGTAGAGAGGGGATTAGGGTATTTTGAGCCTCTGATAATTTACTTGAGGAATTTTGGATAATATTTTTAGCACTTCATTAGTAATCAATGGTAATGCCCTAATAATTATTTTGGCTATTGTGGTCTCACTGCCCATCAAGAGGGTATGAAACATGGGCAGAGTTTGTTTTAGGTTATGATAATCTTGAATTTTGTTAGAATTTTTGGATATCTATTTAGGGCATCTACTTCACAAGTGCTTTATTTTGATTACATATTAATAATTCTTGTCAGAGGCCACTACTTACTGAAAAATCATGAAACTTCCTGCATAGTGTTTTTAGCTCAATGTTATCATATGGAAAATTTTGTGGAATTATTTGATGATTGATTAGCATACTTTGTTCATTAACCCTTAAATTAGAGAGTTCATAATAAAATCAAATATAGCTTTATTTCCAAATGATAAATTATGAAACTTTTTCTAGGGTACTTGTAGTCCATCACAATCATCCCTGAATTTTCTCTGAATTTTTGGAGGTGTTATTACTATAGAATCTTTTAATATGACTTTTTATGGGGCATCTTTGAAATTAAATTTAAAGGCCTAAACCTTGCTGAAAATTTGGGAGACTTAGGATTTAGAGTTGATTAGGCATTTTGTATTTATCATAAATTTAGTGGAATAATACCTTGTCTGATTATGGTACTTCGTGTTTAAACCTGGGCCTTTTGGGACATTAGAATAAATAAATTAATTATCAGACAAATTAGGAAAATTATGGATTTCTGGATTTATGCTTCAAATGTCTTTTTAGCCCTCTAATAATTATCATAAGGGTACTGGATGAGTATTTCATGTACTTCCCTTTTTACGGGTCATGTAGCTTAAGTGGTCTGCATATAGCAAAACTGCAGGATTTCATTTGGATGTGAATTAGGGCACGTATGATGGGTCTTGATGGGATGCTGTGAAGACAAGTGGAATGGGCTGCATCTATGGAAGATGAGTGAGTAGGGTGTGGTTTTGTCTAGGTTTATAGGCGTTCGGGTCTGACGAAAGATCGTCCTACCCAAGGAGAGTTGGAGTCAAATTACCCTAGGAATAGCATATCGAAATATGAGAAATAATGGGTAAGGGAATCAACCAATAATAAAATAAGTACCTTGCGAAAGGGAACGCTGGGTGTAATCCCAACACAGTTCCTAGTGCCCCTTGAGAGCCCTTCACAGGGAATACCGGGGGCAGTCCTGGGTTAACGTAAACTGTTTTAACAAGCTGAAAAGAGTAACTTAGTAATTAGGGTTGCACATTCCACAACACTGATGGCACCAGATGTTGTTTAGGAGCTTCGGCTCGGATGGTTAAAAGGCGGACTTTGGGTCCGGGGAGCTTCGGCTCGATTGTTGAGTCGGACGTGTTGGTCCGGGGAGCTTCGGCTCGGTTCTTGATTACGCTAATTTGCATGTGCATAAAGGAAAGGAAATTAAGGTGGTGGGTCTTCGGTATTGGAGGGTCGATGCACCGACACCAATACGTTGACTCGGCAAGTGTGGTTAGCACTTCGCCAACAGAAGTCCGGTGCGCCAGCCGGCAAGAGTACGCAGGAGTCCGCTTCGTGCACCAAGCGTTGAGGCGTACGATAGGTCTGACCGGTAGTGCTTTACTGTTTTAGAGGTGGGCGAGGCCCAACCCACCGCTTCCGTCTGCCACTACGGAGGTATCCTGGGAGGTTACGGCTCCAGAAAGGGGGAACTAAAGGTCTGTGTGCACAGAGTCGGGTATGTGTGTTGCACTTGCATGTCCATCATACCCACTTGCATGTTATAGCATAATCGTTACCTTAAACCTTGTCACCTAAAGTATAAGTGGAATGTGACGCTTATACCTTAGGACCTGCAAAACGACCCCTTAGTCTATAAGCTTGTGTGGGCAAGTTTATAAATTAAGGTTAATTTTGATATATTTAGTTACTGCTGTTTGACCACCGACACCCCAACGTATAAGTCGGTATGGGACTTTTTATACGATGGGAGCCTTGCAAAAGACCCCTTGGCTTATGTGTTTTTCACATAAGCGAAGGTTACATTTCATATTACAGCTTATTGTCTTTATATGCTATAGAACTTGCTAGATTAGGACCGTTGCCATCTGCTTTTGATATTCTCCACCTTCAAGTCCTCCCCTTTCTTCCTCTCCGCTCGGTGCCTAGGAGCCATGGGGGAAGGGGTGGGGGATGATAGGACTTAGTCTTTTAGACTAACGGTTTTCGAACCGCATTATTTAGGGGATCGCGGAGACCAGCATGGAGGAGCAGCCCCAGAGACCGGTGCGCTTGGAGGTGGGGCAGTCTAGCTCCAGAGTTCACACAGCCGGGACCGTGAGTCTCGACCCTGAGTAGTTTTCTACTTTTGTTTCTGCATGAGAGATCTTGTAGTGAGGTTATGATGTACCGGCATAAGCCCGTTTTTGCTACTCTGATGTTATTTTCTGTGGACACTCCCTTCGTGGAGTTATTTTTATTATGTCATGTGATTCTCTGTGGACAGATAGTTTCCATTTTACCTCATTATGCTACTTTTATGTGATCGAATTGGCCGGCAGAATCGGCGCTTTGTGGTGATGACCCTTCAGGGCGTGAAGGAGTCACCGCAAAACAGCGGTTCTGGGCCTAAGGCCCCGGTGTCGAAAAAGAAAAAAAAGGGGGGTCTTACATGCCATCTGGAAGGCAAGAATTAAATTATACATGAATTATATTGATGCAGATATATACAACTCTATTTTGACAGGTCCCCCTCAAGCTTCAACTTCTGCAACATCTACAAGCACTATTGCAGTTCCACCACCTAATTGGACTGAGGCTTAGAAGAAGGCCAAGGTTACTGATGCCAAGGCAATGAACATACTGGCACAGACTATGTCAGATAAGATCTTCCAAAAGGTTGTTGAATGCACTTCAGCCAAAGCCATCTGGGATTCCCTAAACCAAATGGTGGCTGGATCAGCAGATGAAAGGAAAGATAGAAGATCAAACCTGATCACACAATATGAAAACTTCAAAAAGGATGAAGCAGAAACAGTTGAAGTGATGTACAAAAAGCTTAGCTCCATCATCAGTGAGCTAAGGACCTTAGATAAAGAAATGACCTTGACTGAAGTAAATGACAAGATCCTTATGTACTTCCCAAGCTCATGAGATTCAAGGATCTGGCCCATCAAGTAGGCCAGAAGCCTAAATGAGATATCCACTAAATCTCTATTAGGCAAACTAAAGTCCTATGAACAGCTGATTAAATCCAGGGAGGCAGTTGAGCAAAGAATACCCCCTCCAACAAGAAAAGAGCATAGCATTGCTTTCAAAGCTGCTGATGAGACAGAGACTCCTTCAACAAATGAAGAACTCATGAGTCTCTTTGCCAAAAGATTTTATAAGATGGCAAGAAAGGATTTCAGGAGGAAGTCATCAAGGCAGGATGACAAGCCTAGATATGATAAGACACCAAACAAAGAAGTTGTGTGTTTTGGATGCAGGAAGCCTGGGCACTTCATCTCTGAGTGTCCAGAGAAACAGAAGAAAGAAAAGAGAAGAGAAAAGGATACCAGGAGAAAGCACAATAGCAGACCTTCTTCCAGCAAATATAAGAAGAAGGAGAAAAGTTTTGTGGGTGAAACCTGGAGTAAGACTGAAGAAGAATCAACATCTTCCAGCTCCAGTGAAGATGAGGAAGAACCAAGGGACAAGGAGGTTTGCCTCATGGCAATTGATGCTTACAGGAGCCATTCAGAAGAGGAGGACTCAGATAATAAAGAAGCCTCAGATTCTGAAGCTGACAACGTATTGTCTTCTTTTGATTACAGTTCTGATTCCTTTAAATTTGAATTTAAAACAATGTGTATATACTTGATTAATTCAGAAAAGGAGATTAAAACTCTTAGGGAGAAACTAGGGATTTTAGAAAATGTAAACTCAGAAAATAATAGGTTAAAGGATGAGTTGTGTTTAGCTAATGAACAAATAACACTGCTAAAAACTGAGCTTTGTGAGGCTAAACAACTTGAGGAAACTCTTAATGGAAGAAGCCTCAAGCTGATGGACATCACAAGCACTGTTAATGCCAGACTTAATGGCAAGCTAGGCTTGGGTGCTTCATCAAGTTTCCCCCCATTCTCAGGAAAAATATTTTAACTACCCCCATCAAATTTGTCTCTGCTAAAGGGAAAGGAAAAGTAAACAATAAACCAACAACAGAAAATGTTCCTAAATCAATAGATCAGAAAACCAAAAATCAGAAAACCTTAAGTAAAAATAAGGTTTAGCAGAATTCGTCGAACGTAAATCGATGAAATGTAGCCAGTTCATCAAACCCAGATCGACGAACTCTGAACGTACACTACAGTTATAATTATTCATCTAACTGCGACCGACGAACTCTGTATGGTTCGTCGAGCAGAGGTCGACGAACATGGGGCACAGAAAATTGATATGTTCATTCATTGGGCAAAGATCGATGATCTCAACCCAATTCGTCGAACTCTGGTCGACAAACACACAGAAATTCGTCGAACCCAGAAAGACTTAACCAAAACTTTTATTATAACAGAAACTATAAATAATTCAAGGAAATCTTTTAATCCACTACCTGATTGGGTCATACCACCTAGGAGATATCACCCTCTAGGATATAAATTCCAACCAGAATATTTTGTTATTTCCAGCTTTTCATACCAGGAAAACAAAGGACCCAAGGTAACTTGGGTCAAGAACATTTAACTATTTTTCATTACAGGTGAAGAGCTGTCCAAGTGTGAATCAGACCTGGTACCTGGACAGTGGGTGCTCCAAACATATGACAGACAATAAGGACAATCTAACTAATTATAAGTCCAAGCAAGGACCAAAGGTTATCTTTGGGGATTCCAAATGTGGTCAGTCAGAAGGCTATGGAGAAGTGAAGATTGGAGCTGTCACATTTAAGAAGGTAACATATGTCAGAGGACTCAAGCATAACCACATCTCCATAAGTTAGTTATGTGATGAAGGTTATCAGGTACATTTCAATTCATCTTCTTGTATTATTGCTAATAAAGAAAACCAAACAGTTTTAATTGGAAATAGACAAGGCAACATATATTTAGTTTATTTTTTATCTGCCAATTCTAATATCTGCTTACTTAATATTACTAGTAATCAGAATGATTTATGGAATAAAAGGCTACGTCATGTAAACTTGAAAAACATTGCTAGGCTATCAAAAGACAACCTTATTAGAGGTTTACTTTCTGGTCCCTACAAGAAGGAAGTCCATTGCATGGCTTGTCAATTAGGCAAGCAAACTAAATCTAGTTTAAAATCTGTAAATAAAAGTGATTCACCTAGGATTTTGTATCTGCTACACATGGATCTCTTTAGACTCATTGTTGTACAAAGCCTAGGAGGGAAATCTTACACCTTGGTTATTGTGGATGACTTCTCCAGGTTCACTTGGGTATCCTTTCTGAGATCTAAGTCAGATACCTTCAATGTTCTTATAGATTTTCTCGAGACCATACAGATTGAGTTCTCTACTCATATTGTATTGATCAGAAGTGATCATGGCACAGAGTTTGAGTCTCTTCTTATGCATGAGTTCTATGAGAAGGAAGGTATCAGGTATTGCTTCTCAGCTCCTAGAACTCCTCAACAAAATGGGGTAGCTGAAAGGAAAAATAGGACACTCATTGAAGCTGCAGGTACATTGCTTGCAGATTCTTACGTGCCCTAACCTTTTGGGCAGAGGCTGTAAACACTGCAAATTATGTCCTGAATAGAAGCTTGATACATAAACTGAAAAATAGGACTCCTTATGAATTACTTAAAAGGAAGAAACCTAAAATCAACTATTTTAAAGTATTTGGATGTATATATTATATTCACAACAATAACAAAAGATAAATTAAAAAGTTTGAGGCTAAGGCTGAAGAGGGAATTTTTCTAGGATATTCCCAAGTAAGAAAATCCTATATGGTTTTTAATAAATCATCATGAAAAATTGAAGAGTCCATTCATGTTTCTTTTGATGAAACTAACATGTCTTACAAGGAGAAAGAGATTTCTACCAATAGCCCTTTGCAGGTACCTCACTTGTGTGAGAGTTTGGATGGACTAAACCTTACCCAAGAGGTTCCAACACATCCTTCTCCACAAGTCATTAAAGAAAGTGAAGATGAAGGAACTGAAGGACTTGACCTTCCTCCAACAGCAAACAAAATTCCACAAGAGGAATTAATCCAAGATGTTGTTGCTCAACCAACTCCACTCACTGATTTAGTCACACTTAGGGATCACCCCAGATCTCAAGTGATTGGAGACATATCAGTAGGTGTATAGACAAGGCATCAACTCAATCAAGATGTGATGCATGCCTGTTTTCTCTCTCATGTTGAACCTCTATCCATCAATTATGCTGAGCAAGATCCCCACTAGATCATTGCAATGCAGGAGGAATTAAATCAATTTGAGAGATGTAGAGTTTGGGATTTGGTTCCAAGACCCCAAGACTATTCAATCATTGGAACCAAATGGGTATACAGAAACAAACTGGATGCCCAAGGAGTGATTGTGAGGAACAAGGCTAGGCTTGTTGCTCAAGGTTATAGGCATGAGGAATGGATTGACTATGACCAAACATTTGCACAAGTTTCAAGGTTGGAGGCCATCAGAATTTTTCTAGCCTATGCAACATACAAGAGATTTAAAGTATATCAGATGGATGTGAAGATTGCATTCCTTAATGGAGTACTTAAAGAAGAGGTTTATGTTGAACAACCTCCAGTTTTTGTCTCTCCAAGTCACCCTTATCATGTTTTCTAATTGCATAAAGCTCTTTATGGTCTCAAGCAAGCTCCAAGAGCTTGGTATGAGACCCTAGCTAGCTTTTTGATAGAGCATAAATTCATTAGAGGCATTGTAGATAGAATAATTTTCACTAGACATCATAAGGATCAAATACTATTAGTACAAATATATGTGGATGACATTATATTTGGGTCTACTGATTACAAATTATGCAAGAGGTTCTCTGACTTCATGCATTCAAAATTTGAAATGAGCAGCATGGGTGAACTTTCCTACTTTCTTGGTCTCCAAGTGAAGCAGTTGTCTGATGGCATCATCATATCTCAAGCTAAGTATGCTAAAGAGCTTATAAAGAAGTTTGGGGTGGCTGATGCTTCAGCAAAGAAAACACCTATGGCTACTAATGTTGTGATTGACTCTGATGCACATGGGAAACCTGTGGATCAGAATTTATATAGGGGCATTGTTGGGTCCCTACTATATATTACAGCAAGCAGGCCTGATATTATGTTTGCTACATGCCTTTGTGCTAGGTTCCAAGTGAACCCAAAAGAATCTCATCTAATTTTCTTAAAAAGGATTTTGAGATATGTAAAGAGTTGTGCCAGTCTAGGCATATGGTATCCAGCTGAGTCAGAGTTTTATTTAACTGGATTTTCAGATGCTGACTTTGTTAGATGCAGGGTTGATAGGAAAATCTCCTCAGGGACTTGTCAGTTCCTTGGTATAAGGTTGGTATCCTGGTTTTGTAAGAAACAGTCATCTGTGTCTACCTCAATTGCTGATGCTAAGTATATTGCAGCTGACAGCTGTTGTTCCCAGATGCTGTGAATTCAAAATCAATTACTAGACTATGGTCTCAACTTAAATAATTCAACTCTCTTTTGTGATAACACAAGTGCTATAGCAATAGTACAAAATCCAGTCCATCACAGTAGGACAAAGCATATAGACATTAGACATCATTTCATTAGAGAGTGTGTGGACAAAATTAAAATTAATCTTGTCTATATCTACACTGATTTACAAAGAGCTGATATATTCACCAAACCTCTGGATGAGAGAAATCACATATTCTTTATAAATCAGCTTGAAATGATAAATGGAGAAGACTTAGTTTAGATTCTGTCTGCACTCGACGAATTATCCAGAGTTCGTCAAACGGAGCTCGACGAACTAGGGAAAGTTCGAGAGATATTCATCGAACGGAGAACGACGAACTCTCCGAGAGTGAAGTTGTTTTCGTCGAACGGAGATCGACAAATCCACTTCAACAAACTTTCGTCGAATGGAGCTCGATAAAATGTCTTCAACTCTTACAGCCGAGCTCGACGAATTATTTCACTATCAATTATTTTGTCGATCTCAGGTTGAAGAACTTCTTATTTTACGTGGAACGGAGTTTTTCGATTCATATTCCAGAAATTCTTATAACTAGGTTTTCTTTGACCTCCGTCCCGCGCTTTCGGTTCGCTTTGCACTTAATCATCGTTTCTCTCTTTTGCAGGTGATTTCATGGCGATTCAATTAGGAGCCCTAGCCGTAATGAAGTTTGACACTGGATTTGACGTAAACTTTGATTCGTTTCAACAATTAGATCCTATTTTTCTACATATTCTGGAACTTCTGGAAGAACAACAATTGAAAAATCTGATGAATAATAGAATCAAACTGTCTGCAACTGAAATTAGAGAATGGGTTTACACGTCATCTACATCAGAGGAGAACACCATGACAAGAACAATTGCGGGTAATTTTGTGTCTTTATCTCCCACCGTACTTACTGAAATTTTTGGATTGGTTAATGGAGAACAACAATTAGACATTGATTTTGAAGAATATGATAAGATGTTAAGTTTGAAGGGTTATACTGGAGATAACCCCAATAGCTGTTAAAGAAACATCTATCTGTAGAATTTAAGTTCTTGGCAGATATTGTTGGGAAGGTTTTGCTAGGCAAGCATACTGCCCATGATTACATAACCAGACATCAATTTCTGGTTATGTGTGCAGTGGTTAATCGGAAGAAAGTGGATTGGCCTCAGATCATCTTTGATCTGATAAGAAAATAGAACAACGAAAAGGAAGTTTGCTTTGGAAGGATCCTAGGGATCTTCCTGAAGGAGAAGGTTGTTGAATCCCTTGTCTCACCGACCATATTCATAAATGCCAGCAAAAGGCTCACATGTGCCTTATTTGGCAGGTGAGAGAGGACTACAGTCAAGCCCTCCAAGGCTTCAACCTCTTCCACACCAGCTTCTGAAAGCACCAGGGCTGTAAGAGCCACTCCCCACCCTACTGAAGAGATCATCCCAACACCTCCATCCCTTCCAGCAACTCAACACCAATCACCCTCCACAGTTCATACTCCCTATCCTCAACCACATCCACAGCTCCACCAACAACTCTAACAAGTTCATGTCTCTACTACAGTTACATCTTCTGCCACCCCTAGATCTTACCAACATCCCCTCATCTCCTATTCAGGAATGCCACCAACCCACTCCACCTCAATCACCCATATCCCCCAATGCTACACCAGATCCAACACCACCCTCATCTCCTCTTCCACCCCACTTATCCTCCATACCATCCTTCAATCTCTTAACATCTCCTCCCAATTCTCCTCCTCCTCCACATCCATCAACTCAGGATGTCCCCATGACAGATGTCCCTGCTCCACCATCTCCAACATCTACCATCCCTCAAAATGTCTCCACCCAACATTCTACTGAACCATTTGCTACTCCACCTCTGGATCCCTTCACCATCTCCTCTGTAATTACTCTCATCACTCCTCTACTCAAATATCTTATAACTGAGGCCATTACACCTCTTGCTACTTCTATCTCCACCCTTTCTGCTCAACTTTCTGCCTTCACTACTGCCCCCTCTTCATTCAGGGGCCTGGCTCCAGTTCACACTAAAACCAGGCAGGGGGAGATGCTTAATGAAGAAGCTGAAGCAGCTCCAGGAATAGCTCCAGTCTTAGTTTCTCCAGCTCCAGCAACAGCAGATACAAAGGTAGTGATAGCAGATACAGAATTTATACCAGATGATACAGATTTAATTGATTTGATTCATTTCATTGAGACTGACATGGACTTTGATGAGTTAGTTACTGAAGAAATAGTTACTGAAGAAATTCTTTTTGTTGGTGATTTCATGTTAAATCCCACAGTAGACTTAGTTCAATTGTTGAAAGTATTTGATACTGTATTTTTTGAAAGTTATTCCAGCAGTATATACTAAGCCATCCTTGGCTATTGTTCCATATACTTCTCCAATCTCTCCAAATGTTGCCAAGCAACTCAGGGATACTTTTGCTATTTCAAAGCCAGTAGTCATGCCATCTCCAAAAGATGTCATCACTGCTCCAACTTTTGTAATGGATAACTCTCCCATGCTAGAACTGGATGATCTGATCCTGGCTGATATTGAAGAAGAAGAAAAGGCAGCTACTGAAAGTACTGTCAGAATCAGTTCTCCAGCTTCTCTTGTGGCTTCTCCTCCAGCTCTTGTTGATGTTCTTGCTCAAGATCCATATCTACCTGAAAAGCCTATCATTTCTGCCGAGGCTATAAAAGCTCTAAATGACTTATATGATAACCCTTAGGGATCAGATAATGATGATGATGAGGATGAGGATGATGATTCTGATGATGAACCCAAGAGGATGCAAGTATGCAAGAAATGAAAAGCACCTCCTCCTCCTGCTCCAAAGCCAAATCCAAACAATGACACTCCCTATTATATTCTCCAAAAGATAGCTCCATACAAAGGGATGCCATCTTGGATGTGGTTATCCAAAAATTAGTAGAAGGAGAGGAAGAAAAGCAGAAGGTACTCTCCTCCTCCAGTTCAAAGATTCAGAAAAGATCCACCTCCTCCAGCTGCTGGTGCTTCAAGCACATCTTCTCAAAGATCTGCCCCACTTCAAACATATCAAAGACACCAAGGGAGATCATATGGAAGCAGCCAGCACAGGCAGTATTCTTCAGTAAAGCAGCATCAACAGTAGCAGCAAAATCAACAACAACAGCAACAATTCACTGAACATCAAATAGCTGAATGCTCTAAAAGACCATCCTCTCCTCTTGTTCCTTTTGAAGATCCAGAGACAGCTACTACTACTAGAATGGCCAGGTTCCAGGAACTAGTGTGCCTTTCTATGATTAACAAAGCCAAAGCTGAAGGAAAGGATCCTTCTGAATATTCAACAATGTCAAAGTACAGGAAAGAGGAACTTAAGATATTTGAAAAAGCTAACAAGATTTTCAATGTGGATGACTACATGAAGTTGCACCCAGAAGCAGTTGTCCCCAGAGCAACATCTTTGAAGATTATAGGGGCTGCTGATATGACTATGACAAAAGTGCAAGCTTCAGATCCAAACAGAGAGATTGTGTTTACAAAGCCTGAAGAGAAGAGCAAGCAAGAAATGCCAAAGGAAAATAAACATAAGAAGTAAAGGTTGAACTCTTTTATTTTCTACAATTATCTATAACTGCTCTATATTCTGAACAAAGCTTATGTATATATATATCTGTTGCATGTGTTAGTGATCTCTGCCAGATATACGCTTTTTTGCTTTGTTTATTTTCAGTTTGATTTGAGTCTATAATTAGTCACCTCACCCAAATAGGGGGAGATTGTTGGATCGCTAGTAAGATTTGGGCTAGGTTCACTAAATTAGGATCATATGACCCACAATGTATAGCCAGGGTCATGGTTATATCCTAGAGTCTAGGCCAAGTCCTCGGTAGCAACATCATATGGACCAGCCATCATCAGACTGCCAGAGACTCAAAGACTCAGAGATTTTCCAGAGACCAAGTAAAATGAGTTCTACGTTCTTCGAACCCAGGTCGACGATTGTCATGCTCAGCTCGATGATCTCAGAGAAAATTCTCTGAGCTGAGCTCGACGAACTTGGTGCTCATGTCGACGAACTTTGGACACTACACTTCAACACTTCAGAAAGGCTGTGTCGACACACAGAGTAATTATGTCGACACACAGAATAACTGTCGACACCAATTGTGTCGACACCAGAAGTCGGTTGTGTCGACATATAGTACTTGTGTAGACACACTCAAGATCAACACCAGAAGGCAGCTGTGTTGACACACAGTACTTGTGTCGACACACTTAAGATCGACACCTGAAGCCAACTGTGTCGACACACAGGACTTGTGTCGACACACTCAAGACAGCTCGACGAACCTCATTCTCAGGTCAACGATCTTTGGACTTAACCTTCAGTATTCCAAGTTTAGTTGTTCTCTAGACTTAGGTTGACGAACTTAGTTCTCTGGTCAACGATTTCTGGATCTTTTACTTCAACCAGAAGCTTCTCAATTTTTCTAAGTCGAGAATCATCTCTAGTCGACGAATTCCAGATTCTCATCGACGAACTGTGACCACTTTGGCTAGAGTTATCCAGCAACAATTAGGGGTCCTCAGCTCGACGAAATCAAATTCTTAGGTCGACAATTTCTGGATACTTCAACTCTTTCATTTCAGAAGCATCTGTGAATATTCTTAAGTCCAAAATCAACTCCAGTCAACGAAGCCAGTTATCAGCTTGACGAACTTCAGACACAGAAAAGGCCAAGTTTCTGAAGCATACAGTTCTGTTATCAGATCGACGATCTTGGAACTTAGCTCGACGAACAGAAGTTATCTGATTGACGAACATAATAACTCAGCTCGACGAACTGTGGACTCAGCTCGACGATTTCTGTCATCTGTTCGACGATTCCAGACTCAGTACTTCTTTCCTTTATCCTCATTTTATTGCAATAATTTCTGAATGATTAATGATAAAAAATTCTCTGAATATTACCGTTGGACGGTGCATTGATCACAGCTTTCATCAGAATTATTGATTTCCATTTTTCCAAGGGACAGTTGAGGAAATAAATCAATGCAGTTTATTCTCTAGGCCGTCAGCATTGATTGCAGCTGAGGAATTCAAATTTCAAAAGACAAATTCCTTCAGAAAATATAAAAGAGATTTTTCTCTTTTCTTGAAGATACACAAAAACACAGCATACACAGAGACACACAGACACATAGAGAATTACATTCAGTCTGTCTTCAAGAGTCTCTCTGCTCCATCATTCTTTCACAGCTTTCTGATACAGAAAAGAAGCCCTAAGACAGAGGCAGATCAGCTATTGAAGAAGAAGAACTATCAATCTAAATCAAGAGTCTTCTTTTTTCATCACTATAGGAAACTTCAAAGGACAACAACTACTCTATCTGTCAAGAAGTTCCTGCAGATTTCTCTGATAAAGGCTTAAAGACTGAAGGCCTATCACCCCGCAGCAAAGCTCCAGATTTCCCTGAACTATTCTTCATCTCAGGGGGTGCTACTTGCTAATATCATATCCACTTGTCTTCTCTCTGATTGTTGACAGAGAAGACACCATCACCTATCACCCCTCTCTGTATAAAGGGTTGTCATCTCCCTTCAAAAGTGATTCTTGGTTACAAGTCACCTGACCAAAAGACTTGAGATTTGTTTTTTGAGCACCTGATCAAAAGCTCATTGGTGTCAGGCACCTGATCAAAAATCTGTGTGCATTCCTACTAGGGTGGTAGAAGAGTGGATGTACCCAGGATAAGGAACCACTATAAATTTCTTGTGTCGTCGGGTTGACCATTCTTTTGTTTCTTGTTGTGGCTGTGATTGTTAGTTAGTTGTTGATGTGTTTTATCTTTTAATCTATTTCTTACAGCACTAGGACTTGTCTGCAATAGCCAGTAAATTTTATAAGCTTTAAATACTCTATTTACCCCCCCCCCCCCCTAGAGTATTCCTGATCTAACAGCTCACTTTCACAGGCTTACTGCAATAATAACAAACAATTTTAAAAGAGCTTTGTTTGTTGGGTTTGGAGTCACACCTGTATCCTTTGGAGAGCTTCTTCTCAGATTTGTTGTGTTCCATCTTATGATGTGAAGACTATGAAGGTTTGCTCCTCCACTACTTCCTCTTCATCATCTTCTGGAAATGCCTTGAGAAGGCAACAAACTCCCCATCTGACATATTGTTATCAGATGTGCTGGACTCAGAGCTTTTTAAGTCAGTAGGCCTTCTATATGGAGAGGCAATACTCTCATTGCTATTCTTAGAGATCTCGGCCTTGAAGGCCACGGTCTTCTCCTTAGCTTGAGATTTGATGGTGGTCTCCTCCTCCTTCTTGGCAGATGGCTGCATTTCATAGGAGAGTAGTTTTTCAAACAATATGTGAGGAGGAGTTTCAGCTAGCTTGTCCACCTCTCTGATGACACAAATCTTTGCAACCCAGTCTCTGGTTAGAGATCTTGGGAACTTGTCATTCAGCACATAATTGTCGAATACCCTCCCATAGGTCCTCAACTCATTGACTACTCTGAAGAACTTTTCATAGCACTCAGCTATGTTGTCCTTCTTGCCCTGCCTGAAGGCCTCATATTCTTGATTCAGTAGAGATTTCCTTTTATCGGTAACCTCCTCAGTGTCCTCAATGTAGACAATCAAAGTGTCCCACATTTCCTTGTTAGTTCTGCAGTGGACAAGATTCTGGAAGGTTGAATCATCAATGGCACTGACAATAATGTTCTATGCTCTCTTGTCCATAGTTTTCAGGATGACCTCATCCTTGGTCATCTCATTGTATTTCTTTAGGGTTTGGATATTTGCATCTATGATATAAATCTTCATAGGTATGAAGGGTCCCTCTTGAACTGTGATGAATATTCTAGGATTAGAAGCTTCCATAAACAATCTAACCCTTTCTTTTCAAATACCAAAGGTTTCCTTCCGGCAGATTGGAAGCTTCATGGATCCCAACTCCTTATGGTTCTCTCTTGAACCCATAAGGATAATTTAAATCTAATCATGAGATCTGTTCAGACTATTAAGTCTTTTTTGAACAACCTCCCTCTGATACCACTTGAAAGTCTTAGTTTCAAGAGTAGCTAAACACCTGGAGGGGGTGAATAGGTTTTTGTGTCTTTTTGAACAATCTTCATACTTTGGTGTGTTGTGACTTAGTGTTATGTTAGCTTTCAAGAATACACGATAAACACATAAGTATTTATAGTGATTCCCCAAGATTTGGGTACATCCATTGTCCCTCCCACCTTTCTAATAGTGTGCTAAACAAGGCCAACCTCTCCAAACTCAGCTCCAAGAGCTTACAACATACATCCCTCAAGATCTCTCAGACTCCTCCAAGTCTTATCGCTGACACAAGGCCCTATCACTCAGATCAAATGGTGCTCCTACAACTCAGTGAACCACAAATCACTTACCTCAGACTTTAGTCAAAGCTCTACAACTCACGCTAGGAAGATAGCCCTGCACTCAGATCCATAAGAGGATCCTACACTCAATGAATGAACTCACCTATGGCTCAGGCACACTGGCCCTACCTCAGATCCACAAAAGGATCCTACTCCCATCCTCTATAGATCATGCTTACAACTCAAATCAGCAAAGATCTTATGGAAGAAATGTTGTTTGTAGTTGATGATTTTACTTTAGAGAACTGATCTCTAAGTATGTCTCTTCCTGAACTAAGAAGATTCAATCTTATACTCTTCACAGCACCAAGAATGGATCTTCAAGAATGTTCTGCTTGTGTTGTGAAACAACACAGAAAGTAGTCTTCCTGAACTAGCTGTTGAAGATGAGACTATCAACAACTATCTAGTTGAACTTCAGAATAATAGTAAGAGAGTTTTTCTTCAACCTCTGCAACTTTGCCGAGAGGAGGAAGATGAAGCTCAAAAACCTATTTCCAAAAAGTTAAGTTCCTTTTCCTCAGAACTTTTAATATGTATTCTTCCTTCCAATGGCTCTTTGAGCAGTATGGACCACTGGGTTTGGTAGCTGCAACTCCTTTTTGCATCACAGTTGTACTAAAGGCAAGTGACGCCTTTTATCATGTAGCAAGATGATCCCGTGTTATTTGAATTTCTGCTGATGTCAACATGACTCAGCTCCTGTGGACTTAGTCAAAATTCCAGTAACTCTGCTTGGATGTTGAGTGAAGCCTTATCACTCAACGCACTGGTACTTAGCTAAATTCTGACTGGTGGCATTGAGTGTGTTGAGTGATTCTTTATTACTCAACGAATGTAGACAATTATGGTCTAACAGCTTAGGTGTCGAGTGAACCATCATCACTCGATGCATCTTGACTTAGTTGTTTTACTCTGCATGAAGGAGTCGAGTAAGGCTTCTTCACTCAATGCTTTCTGACTTTTCCAGTCTTCTTGATGATGCGTTGAGTGACCTTTCTTCACTCAACGCTTCTGTACTTAATATGATTATTTGTTGAGGAGGCATTGAGTGAACTGCCTTCACTCAATGCTTCCGGACTTCTACAGATATCTTTGACAGCAACCCCGCAGCTTTGACTGAATGTTGTCCTATCGACGCATTTGATTCTAGGCGTTGAGTGAACTTCCTTCACTTAACGCTTCTGGACTTTACCAGATTTCTACTTTGGCAAAACTGAGTCTTTGACGGCCTGAGAATCAGTCGACACATTTATCCTCTTGGCGTTTAGTGAACTTCCTTCACTCAATGTTTCTGGACATAACCAGATTTCTGCTCTGCCAACATCCTATCATAAGTCCATCTGACTTTGTGACTTTGACAACCTATCAAATCAGTTCACTAGAGACCAACTTGCATACATTGAACTAATGACATGCATCAAATACATTTGTTAGGAATTGTGCCCTACAATGTTCCTCAGGATTTGAATTGGCATCACCAATCATGCTAAGGGGCATAATTTATTTGATGTATGATTTAGTTCTTACATGCAGGTAGTCCATGTTTGGACAGGTGAAGAAAAATGAGTTGGCAGTAAACTCAAATTTCATCGAACTCGGCTCTGAGTTCGTCGAACTCAGCTCAGAGTTCGTCGAACTCAGCTCATTGATCGTCGAGCTCAACTCAGCATTCCTTGGGTTAAGCTTAAGAACTCAGGATTCAAAATTAGTAAAACTTAACTCAAAGTTCGTCGATCTCAGGTTACAGTTAATCGAGCTCAGCCCAATGCTTGTCGAGCTAAAGCAAGAGAAAAATTGACTAAGGCAAAAAGCGCTGAGACTGCTGAGAAGATCAAAGATTGTCGAGCTCAATTTACGGTTCGTCGAGTTCAGCTCAAAGCTTGTCAATCTAAAGCCTGAAAATCTGTCTAAGGCAAAAGCGCTGAGACCGCTGAGAAGATGGCGTTGAGACTGCTGAGACAGCTAAGATAGCTGGGAAGATAGTGTTGAGACAACTGAAGACAACTAAGAAGATAGCGTTGAGACCGCTGAGACAGCTGAGACAGCTGAGACAGCTGAGATGATGGCATTGAGATGGCTGAGACAGTAGAGATAAAATTAGTTGGAAATTTTCTAAGTCCAGAAGAATTGAGTGAAGCAGATTCACTCAATGCTTCTAATGAAGAAGGAAGCATTGAGACTATTAAGTGGAAAACCACTGAGATAGTAAAGTGCAAAAACTGCTGAGAAAGCAGATAAGCAGAAAGCACTGAAATAAAGGCTTATCTCAGCTGATAATGAAAAACCGCTGACACTGCTGAGACAAAACCGCTGAGACAGTTAAGTGCAAAAACCACTGAGACAGCAGATAACAATAAAGCGCTGTGATAAAGGCATGTCTCAGCTGATAATGAGAAATTGCTGAGACAAAACCAGGAAAATTTCTAAGTCCAGAAGCGCTGAGAGTCAAGGCTGATGGCGTTGAGTGTCTCAACATCACTAAATGCTTGATGGGATACTGGAATATATTATAAGTCCAGATGTTGATGACCACTGCTGACATCATCAAAGTCAAAATTGCAGGAAGCCGTTGCGGGAAAGCTGCTATAATGCTGAGACCGCTGAGAAGATGACGTTGAGACTGCTGAGACAGCTGAGACAGCTGGGAAGATAGTGTTGAGACAACTGAAGACAACTAAGAAGATAGCGTTGAGACCGATGAGACAGCTGAGACAGCTGAGACAGCTGAGATGATGGCATTGAGATGGCTGAGACAGTAGAGATAAAATTAGTTGGAAATTTTCTAAGTCCAGAAGCATTGAGTGAAGCAGGTTCACTCAATGCTTCTAATGAAGAGTTGGCGCTCACCAATCCTTGGTGGGCCCACATACTATAGTGTTGTTTATTCAAATCAATGCATATAAAAAGGGAAACAAAAAAGGGATTAGGGTTAACGAATCAAACGAATACAGGAAGAGAAAAATTGAAAAGAGGTGGCTAGAAATTTTTCTTCTGATCAAGCTTGAAAGCCAAAGTCAAGCCAAGTTGGCCCGAAGGCAAAGAAGGATAGCTGAAGCACTTTAATGCTCAGCAAGTTTGTTCTCAACAGAACCATTTAGCTGATTCATCTCATCAGCAAGGTAGAAGCTGTTCATCCGTGCAGTAGTAAAAAGTTATAGCTGCAGAAGAAGGCAGATTCCTTCTACAGCAGGTGAGCTGGACTGAAATCTGCTCAGTCCAGCAAAGTTGACTTAGAGTTATTTCTCTAAGTCAGTTATTTTATTTTCTTCACTTACTATATAAATTTCCTATAGGATTCAGTAGATCTGAATCTGAGTGTAGGGCACTTTCTGCCTGAGGTAGGTGACAAATTTGTCACTTAGGTAGGATCCAAGTGAGGATCTGAGCTGTAGGTCTTAAGTGCCTGAGGTAGGAGAGTGTTTCTCTCTGAGGTAGGATCCAAGTGTGGATCTGAGGTAGGGCTGTCCTCCTAGCCTGAGTGTAGGGCCTTGTGCCTCAGGTATGTGACTGAAGAGTCACTGAGCTGTAGCTGACAAGTTTGTCACTGAGATTATAGGCCTTGGAGGAGGCTGAGATGTAGGTACCTGAAAGGGTACTGAGTTGTAGGAGTGCTCCAGCACTCAGAGAGTAGGGCTATGTTCCTGAAGCTGTAAGGCTGAAGAGCCTGAGTGTAGGCCTTAGAAATAAGGCTGACGTAGGTGATCAATGGATCACTGAGCTGTAGAAGTTCTGTAGAGCTCTGATTTAGGAACCCTTATTGTTCTGAGTTGGATTCTGTGAAGAATCTGTATGTAAGATTGTGGGTCTAAGGTGTAAGCTCTGAGGAGCATAGTGGAGAAGTTCTGCCTAGTCCAACAAGTAAGTTGGATAGGTGGGAGGGAAAGTGGATGTTCCCAATTGGAGAACCACTTTAAATCCTTGTGTTTGTTGTATATATATTTTTCTTTGTTATTGCAGGATTTAAGGACAATCTCTAGTTAGTATAATTAGAAATCAGCAAAATATTAATAAAAGCTCAAAGATCTATTCACCCCCTCCCCCCCCCCCCCCCCTTTAGGTGATTAGCTAACCTTCAGTTAAGTAACTTTCAAGTGGTATCAGAGGGAGGTTACTTTAAAAGGATTTAACAATCTGAGTATACCTCCAAGGTTAGCTAAAAGGGTTACACTTATGGGTTCAAAAGAGAAGCACAAGGAATGAAGCTTCAAGTCTACAATAAGGAGAACTTTAAGACTTGGAAATAAAGGGACAAGTAAATCATGGAAGCCTCTGATCCTAGGGTCCTTGCAATACTTCAAGAAGGACCTTTCATCCCCATAAAGGTCTCAATATCAGATGCAAGCATCCAGACTCCAAAGAGTAATGCAGAGATGTCTGAAGAAGAAGTCAACTTTACATCTATGGATAAGAGGGCACAACATATCATGGTGAGTTCCATGGATGACTCAACCCTCATGAGAGTGGTCCACTGCAAGTCAGCCAAAGAGATGTCGGATTCTCTCACTAACTATATGTAAGGGACAAAAAAGTCGGTCTTTATGATAATGGTTCAGAGTCTGAAGTTGAGAAGAAGAAGAAAAAGTACTTTATGGCTAAGAAGGAGAAAAGCTGGACAGGTTCTTCATCCTCAGATTTTGAAGATAAAGAGGAAGAAGCCTATATAGGACTGATATTTATTGATGTAGATCCAGGAGAAGAGGAGGAATATCCTGCTGCCATGATAGGAATTAGGGCTCCTCTGTCACATTTAGACAGTGAAAATGAGGAGGATGAAGAAAACTATGGATGTCATGGGTTGATGGTAATATATGCAGAAGAAAGAAGTCAGGAAAAATCAGAATCAATCAAGGTATAATCTCTCTCAAATTCTGCATTTTTCTCTGAATTTGAATCCAGTCCAGATACTGGTACATCTTCATCCTGTGATGAAGATTGCTATGAATCTGTGATTGATGTCAATCAATTGATTGACAAGTTTGGAATACACCTAATTGCTCTAAAGGAGAGAAGAATACTTGCCAAAAGGCAAGTCAAGGAAATAGAGGTACTAAAACCTTATAAAACTCTCTATAACAATAAATGTTGGATCCCTAGTTGATTTGGGCTAGGTTCACTAGCTTAGGATGTGACCCATCATGTATAACCAGGGTCAATTTTATGTCCTAGAGTCTAGGCAAAGTCTTTAGAGTCACTTCAGATGGACCAGCTATCAACAAGACCTTCAGAGACTCCAGACTTAGAGGATTTCAAGATTAAGTCAATTGAGTTCGACGTTCGTCGAACTCAGTTCGACGAAAGGGGTTCTGAGCTCGATGATCTTGAGACATTTCTTTATGCTGATCTCGACGATCCTTGTTCTCTGTTCGACGAAGACTGAGATATTTCACCAGACTAAAGTCAGAGCAACTCCAAAAATTTTCTAAGTCCAGCTTCAAGCTTTGGTTGACGAACTAGAATCTAAGCTCGACGAACTTGGACATCAAGTTCACAGCTTCTCAGGTCGACGAATGATGATTCTCAGCTCGACGAATGAAGAATGTCAGTTCGACGAATATTGTAGCAGAATTGACATAGATTCCCTTAAAGACAAATTATTATTGTCTGGTCGACGAACTCATCAGCTCAGCTCAACGAACTGTGAACTCAGCTCAACGATTCCTGTTCTTCGTTTGACAATTCCAGACTAGGTCTTCTCCAGTTTTCCCATCCCTTTTCTTGGCGATGAATCCTGAGTATTTAATGCCAGATCTTCTCGGAATGTTACCGTTAGAACGAGCATTAATTTTGGATTATTACATGCCTTTTTTCCATGGGACAGTTAGGGAAATTCATTGATTGTCGCTTCCTTCCCAGGCCGACTGCAATTACTGCTCAACATTCAAATTTTGAATGTTCCTCAGTCAGTAAAAAGAAAAAAAGTAAAGGATTATTAAGTAAGAGAAATAGTCAGTAACACAGCAACACAGACACAGACAATGATTACACAGTAGGACAATCTTGCAGAAAGCAAAAAGTTTTCATACTACAATCAGCCCAGACCAGAGAACATCTTCAAGAAGAAGAAGAACAAACTATCACTATCAAGAGTCTTCTTCTCTCAATTCTCCGGACAACTTCGGAAGGACAATAAATCTTTATCTGTCAAAGAAGTTCCTGAAGCAACCTCTGGTCCAGGCACTAAAGTTTTGAAGACCTGTCACCCTGAAGCAGTGCTCAAGATTTCCTGATCCCTTCAAGATCTCAGGGGGATCAAATCTGCTAACATCAATCCACAAGTCTTCTCAGTTGTCATTGATAAAGAGAAGACCCCATCAATCTTTTTCCATCCTCTGTACAGGGTTTTAATTCCCTTCAAAATTATTCCTGGTTACAAGTCTCCTACCAAAAGACTTGAGGTTTTGGTTTTTAGCACCTGAACAAAAGCTCATTGGTGTTAGGCAGCTGATCAAAAACCTGAGTGGATTCCTACCAGGGTGGTAGAAGAGTGGATGTACCCAGGTTGGGGAACCACTATAAAATTTCTTGTATCATCTGGTTTCCCTTTTTCTTTTGTTTTGGCTGTGTTGTTCTGTGATTAATTAGGTTGCTGTGCATATTTATTTATTGGCTAATCTGTTCGCTTAGGATTACAGCAAAAGCTGTAAAAAGTTTTTAGTGAGCACAATACTCTATTCACCCCCCCCCCCCCCTCTAGAGTATTTCAGATCTAACCTGCACTTTCAATTGGTATCAAAGCGAGGTTGGTTAAAATACCACACCTTATTGGTTGGACAGGATAACACCTGAACCACAAAGATCCCTCTAGTTAGATCTGATTGTTTTATTTCCGCTATTAGATTTATTTTCTTCACAGACATGGCCCAAAACAAAGATTATGCAAGCATCAGACCTCCAGTTTGCAATCTTAACAGATTTGCCATCTGGAAGGCAAGAATTAGATTATACATGAACTCTATTGCTTCTACAAGAACCTCTACCAACATGACTGCTAGAAAATAATGATGCATACAAGAAAGCCAAAATTGCAGATGCAAAGGCAATGAATATCTTGGCTCAGATAATGCCAGATAATATATTTCAGAAGGTGGCTGAGTGTACCTCCGCCAAGGCCACTTGGGATTCCCTCAACCAAATGGTAGCTGGCTCAGCAAATGAAAGGAAAGACAGGAGATCCAATCTCATATCCTTGTATGAGAACTTCAAGAAGGATGAGACTGAATCAGTGGCTGAAATGTACAACAGGTTGAGCTCAATCATCAATGAGCTCAAAACCTTGGAGAAAGACATCACCCTGACAGAAGTGAATGATAAAATATTGATGTGCTTCCCTAGCTCTTGGGATTCAAGAATCTGGCCTTTCAAAGAAGCCAGAAGCCTAAATAAGATATCAACTGAATCTCTGCTAGGCAAATTAAAGTCTTATGAGCAGCTGATCAAATCAAGAGAAGCAGCAGAACAGAAGGAAACAACCCCAGTGAGAAAGGATCACAGTATAGCCTTCAAAGCATCTGAGGAAAGTGAGACCTCAACATCAAATGAAGAACTGATGAGACTCTTTGCAAAAAGATTCTATAAGATGGCTAGAAAGGATTTCAGAAGAAAATCATCCAGGCAGGATGATAAGCCCAGATTTGACAAGACACCAACCAAGGAGGTTGTGTGCTTTGGATGCAGGAAGCCTGGACATTACATCTCTGAATATCCAGAAAATCAGAAGAAGGAGAAAAATAGAGAAAAGGACTCCAGGAGAAAACACAGCAACAGACCCTCTTCCAGCAAGTATAAAAAGAAAGACAAGGGTTTTGTTGCTGAGACATGGAGTGATACAGAGGAAGAATCATCCTCTTCTAGCTCAAGTGAAGAAGAGGAAGAAGCAAGATCCAATGAGGTTTGCCTTATGGCAATTGATGCCTCCAGGAGCTGTTCTGGATCAGAAGGAGAATCTGAAGATGAGGCAGCCTCAGACTCAGAGGCAGATCAGTTTCTTTCTAACTTTGATTTTAATTCTGATCTATTTAAAATTGAATTCAAGGCTATGTGCTTAGATTTAATTAGTTCAGAAAAAGAAATAAAAACCCTTAGAGAAAGAGTAGGAAATCTTGAATCTGTCAGCTCAGAAAATATTAAACTAAAAGATCAACTAACTCTAGCAAATGAACAAATAATTAAATTAAAATCTGACTTATGTGAGGCCAAACAACTTGAGGAATCTCTCAATGGGAGAAGTCTAAGGCTGATGTACATAACAAGCACAGTAAATGCTAGATTAAATGGCAAGCTGGGCTTGGGTGCTTCATCAGGTTTGCCCCCCATAATTAAGAAAAATATTCTTACAACCCCCATTAAATTTATTTCTACCAAAGGAAAAGAAAAGATAATGAACAAAACAATGCCTAAAAACAAACCAAAATCTATAGACAAGAGAAATAAAAACCAGAAAACAGCTGATAATAACAAGGTTCAGCAGCACTCGTCGAACTCAGATCGACGAAATGTGGTTAGTTCGTCGAACCCAGATCGACGAACGTTGAACGCAAACTTCAGTGATAACAATTCGTCTAACTGCGATCGACGAACTTTATATGGTTCGTCGAGCAGAGGTCGACGAACGTGGGGCGCAGAAAATGACTGCTGTCATTCTATGAGCAGAGGTCGACGATCTCAGTCCTATTCGTCAAATTCTGGTCAACGAACTTACAAGAATTCGTCGAACCCAGAAGGACCAAACTTAAATCATTTCTCTTACAGAAATTTTAAGCCAGCTAACAAATCATTCAATCTATTAGCTGATTGGGTTATTACACCTAGGAGATATCACCCCTTAGGTTATAAATCCCAACCCTCTTTATTAGTTATTTCCAGCTTTATCTTTCAACCAAATAAAGGACCCAAGGTAACCTGGGTCAAGAACAATTGAGTTTTGTTTTTCATTACAGGTACAGGTGAAGAGCTGTCCAAGGTTGAGTCAGACCTGGTACTTGGATAGTGGTTGCTCCAAGCATATGACAGGCAGCAAGGCCAATCTATCCAATTACAAGTCCAAGCTAGGACCAAAGGTGATCTTTGGTGATTCAAACAGTGGCCAATCAGAAGGATATGGAGCAGTGAAGATTGGGACAGTTACCTTCAAGAAAGTAACATATGTAAGAGGACTCAAACATAACCTCATATCCATAAGCCAACTATGTGATGAAGGTTATCAGGTACACTTTAACTCTACCTCTTGTTCTATTATTGATAATGACAACAAAACTGAAAGTTATGGTACCTAAACACCTAGAGGGGGGTGAATAGGTGACCTAAACCTTTTTAAGACTTTGTTTGCAGCAAACCAGTTATCTCACAGATTTCTACAGCTAACAGCAATAACAAAATATAAACTACCAATCCACAGCACAGCACAGCAGATACACAAATTTATAGTGGTTCCCCAATCTTTGGGTACATCCACTTTCCCCCTTCGCCTATCTAGCAGTGTACTAGATTCGGCCAAACTTCTCCACTATCTCAGAACCCAACTAGGTTCCTACACCTCAGGCCCAAAGCCTTACACTCAGCCACCAAGGCCTACACTCAGCCACCCAGGCCTACACTCAGCCAATTAAGGCCTACACTCAGAGTTCTTCAACTCCTACACTCAGGCAACCAAGCCCTACCCTCAGCCTTTATATTATAGGCTTACAATTCACTCAGATCCAATGGATCCTACAAGTTAAAATTGAATTACAATAACTAACTCTACAACTCAGAAAATAAGAGAGGAGTTGAGAGTTTCTTGAAGAGTTCTTGGAAGAACTCAGCTAGATCCAAACTGACTTAGCTTCCTTCAAAGCTTCTTGAGTAGAACTGAATTAGTCTGAATCCTCTGCAGTTGATCCTTGACCTCTGCTTCTTGAGATCCAGATGATTCTGAATCCTTCTTCTCAGCCTTAGTTCCAAAGACTGAATTCTTGATTGGAGCTCTCTCTCTCCAACTTCTTAGATCTGCAGTTGGACTGCCAGATCTTCTTGTGTTGATCCTCTGTGTATCACTTTCTGATTACTTGAATAATCTGATCAATCACTTCAAAAATGGCTTCAACAACTTGTAACAACAACAACTATTACAACTTGTAATCCCAACAGTGAACTCCCCTTCTGTAAACTGAGGGTGCCTATTTATAGGCATTCTTCATGGTAACCGGCTGGTCCGGTTCATAACAGACTTCTGACTTCTCTGACAGTTGCTGTAGACCGGCTGGATCGGCAGCTGTCATGTCAACCAGTCACTTCTTGAAATTCTCTAACTGTCAGATAGTGTCGAGACTTTCTGTTCTTAAGTGTCGACACTTATAGACCAAGTGTCGACACATGTTGTGTAAGTGTCGACACAAGTCTACAAGGTGTCGACACAACTCCTTGTATGTCTCGACACAGACTCTTCTTCAAGTGTCGACACTGAAATTAAGTGTCGACACAAGTACTTGATCTTCTGTATCTTGTAGTATTCTTCTAAGTGTCGACACATCTCCTTTGTGTCGACACATCTTCATGTGTTGAAACTGTCAAGTGTCGACACTTGCTTCTTGGTGTCGACACAAGTCTTCAATTTTGTTTCTTCAGCTGAGTGTCGACACATTCCCTTAGTGTCGACACTTGTACTTAGAATATTTTGTAAACTTTTCTGTTCTTTGCTAAGTGTCGACACAGCTCCTTGTGTCGACACTTTCTTCAAGTGTAGAGTCTTTAGCTAAGTGTCGACACATTGTGCTGGGTGTCGACACTTACTTCAAGTGCTTGACTCTCCTGTTTGTGTGTCGACACATTGTGCTGAGTGTCGACACATTCTTCATATGTTGACTCTGCTGATTGAGTGTCGACACATTGTGTTGAGTGTCGACACTTGTCCTTAGTCTCTGCAGAATTTTGCTGAGTGTCGACACAACTCCAAGTGTCGACACTTTCTGATGTAGACTCAGCTCTTCTAGGTGTCGACACTTCTGCTAAGTGTCGACACAGCTTTTCTGCATACTTCTTCACTGAGTGTCGACACAGCTCCAAGTGTCGACACTTTCTGTCTGGTGTCGACTCTTCATCCCAGGTGTCGACACAATGACTCCAAGTGTCGACACTGCTTGTCTGGGTGTCGACACAAGCTTTCTCAAGTGTCGACACTTTCCCTCTGGGTGTCGACACATGGACTTAGAAACTTTTAGCTTCAGTCCAGTGAATACCTAACCTGCACAAGTAACTCAAACAAACATCAAATACATTATGATGTATATCATTGAGTTAGGTGAGGCTTCTTCAAATCAGGTACATTTGACCAATGTACCCAACAATCTCCCCCTATTTGGAGAAGTCATAACCCTTAGTCAATGATATACACCACTCATAATTAAAAATTAGAGAATGATGTAAAGCAGGTATATGTCAACAGGGTAAACTTAAACATGTAATAAAGCACACATGTATACTCATTAAACATTGCAGAACAAACAAGAAATAGACACATGCTTCTGAACAATCATGAGATATATTTATCAAAATTGTTCTAACATTGTTTTAATACATTTCCATTGTTTTACAAAAATATTGCATATGTAAAAGATTACAACAATGTTTCTTAGTCTAATCTTAGTCTAGTTCTGATCAGGTTCTTTTATAACTATTCCTTTCCAGCTTGTACTTTGGCCTTTACAGCAGCAGCAGCAGCAGGCTCAGTATCAGCAGTCTTCTTTCCTTTGGAGTCCTTCTTCTTTAGTTCTTCAGCCTTGATTTTCTGTCTCTCAAAGTAATGATAGGGCTTAGGAAAGTACTTGCTAGGCTCCACAGCTGTAGGAGGTAGCTTTCCTAACTTAGCCTTCCTTCTATACTGGACAATGGCTTCCTGCCTAATCTCATGCTTCCTCCATTCTGCTTCTGAGAACCATTTGTTCCTTTCATGAGCATTGTCCTTGGCTGCTTTCCAGGCTGTGAGAATGATGTTCCTAGAAGTAGGGCTCCACTGTTCAAAATCTGGTTTTTGCTCAGCTAGTTCCCTAAACTTCTTCTTTGACAGCCTTGTCTCTTCTTCTTTGTCCAATGCCTCTTGCATAGCTGCTGTAATAGGTTGAACAACCTTTTCCAGAACAACATTAGACTTGCCAGTGGTGGACTATACATTGTGCTTACTTCTGCATGAACCATGTCAAAATCTGGAGGTGGATAGATCACCTGAGCTACTTCCTGTTGCTCACCTCCAAGATATGCACTTTGAATTCCTGATTCAGCAACATTATCAACATCACACAGGGGAGGATAGCCCAGTGTAGCTCTGATGGAGTTAGAAATCCATTTGGCATGGTCAGAGCTAGCTTTGACTAACACCCTCTCCCCCTTTATGACTTCCTGTGCAACATGGTCTCTGACATCATCCTTTTGGAATCTGATCTGACTGTCCAAATACCTGATCCCATCTTTAAAATAAGGTCTAAGCTTTGTAAGCTGTTCAGAAATGACCTTCTGTGAATCCTTGATTGCAGTCTTGACAGCAGCAATTTCATCTTGAAAAGCTTTATCAAATTCAGCCTTTGCAGCAGCAGATGATGTTGAAGGTTCAGCAGTCTTATTCCTTAGTTCAGTGACTATAGCATTGTGGGAGGCAGTTAAATTATCATTCATTCTTAATTGATTCTCCAGCACATAGCCTTGCTTTAGTGCTATATCATCTACTTGAGTCTTGATCTTTTCCTGATGAGTTGCCAGAAATACCACTGCATTTCCACCCTTGTGGAAGCATTCATTCATCTCTTTCTTATTCAGGTTCATCTCAAACCTTATTGATTTGATATCTTGAGCTAAATCAAATTGTAAAGACTTGTGGCCTTCATCAATATACTTCTCTATAGCCCTCCTGTGCTCATCCAGCTTAACTTGCATTGCTACCATTAAGCCACTGTAATCAGTTGATGGAGCTTGTTGGACTAAGGAGTGTTGAGCAACAGTTTGTAGAGCCTTCTTGTAGCTCTGACTCCTTCTTTTGAATACAAAGAATTTCTTCTTTTTAGCTTGTTCAGTCTCATCTTCCTCAGACTCTGAAGTACTGGCTATATTCACCCTGTCCTTAGGGCTTGATGGTTTTTCAGCTTGCACATCTAGTGCCTTCTCAGTGTCTAGCCTTAAAGGCTCTTCCTGAACTTCCAAGTTCTCCCCCTCAACAGCAGCACCCTTCTCTTCAGCAGCAGCATTCTTGTCCATGTCAAAATCCTCTTGATCTAAATTCAGAAAGAGGTCTTCCATTGTGTATTCAGGAGGTGACTGTGCAGGAGATGTACTTGGTTCTTCAACTACTTTATCAGGAACTACTTCTTGTACTACTGATGTGTCTTGGAGAACAACATCTGGTTCTTGATTTGCTTGCTGAGTTTGCTGATGGACATCAGACAAATCAGAATCTATTACAGAAAAATCTAAAGTATTGAGGTCAGAAAGTACCTCTTGGATAATGATTGTAGCTTGCTCACTCTCCAGTGTAGAGGGTTGTTCTACAGCTGGAGGCTCCCCCTGGCTTGGATCCTTTTGCATGGGGCTAGCTGTAGGCAGCTCCCCCTGGATTTCAGCTGTCTCTTGAGGAGCAGGAGACTTCTCTGCAGCCACTTCTATTTGACTATCAGGAGTGAAAACAACTTGTTCTTCACTACCTGAACTGCTGGAGGACTCCTGTGTCACAGGAGCTATCTTCCTCTTCTTCTTTGGAGGTGAATCTTTCTTAGAAACTTGCTTCTCAGGGGTGGACAGTTCCTTTGACAGCACCCTTTCCCACCTTGAGAAGATCCTCATGTCCATCTTTCTCATGTGGTTGATTTTGCTACCTGCAGCAGTGCTCATTACCTCTGGTATTGTACCAGCCAGGTAGAGACTAAGTATCCTGCCCAGATTGGGCTTCTTCAGACTTTCCTTTATCTTCTCAAAGATAACCATTGACCAATCTGTTTTTAGGTTGAAGATGATTCTGGTCATGACATTGAACATGGAGGCTGACACCCTGTCATGCCCTCCAGGTTTACTGAGGATAACCTTTCCCACTATTTCTGACAGAAACTTTCCTTGAATGTTCATGCCTTTTCTGTTAAAGACAGAACCTATTTTCATCTTAGAGTCAAGACCACACCAGGTAAGTGCTTCCCTGGTCTTAGATGTAGTCACTTCCTCTTCTGCTTGAATTTAGGTAGCTGAAGTACCTTTCTTAGAGTTTTGGGTGAAATCTTGACCTTGGTGCCATGCACTCTTGATTTGATTTTGTGACCTGAGTCATCTACAGAAGCTCCAGTAAGGAATTCAAGAACTTCCTTCTTCCATATTTTGGTTGGTTCTGAAACCAAGTACTCCAATCCAGAATCGGTGACTAGGGTTACCACCGATTTGATTTCTTGATCGCCATCGTCGAACGCGCCACGAACCAGTTCATAGCCTTCATTGACGTTCTCCTCGAGCTTGGGAGCCATTAGGGTTTGTAGAATTAGTCTTTAGAAAAGAGAAATGTCGACACAGTAGTTTGGTCTCGAAACTCTGAAAGCGTGTCGACAAACAAAGACAGAATCCTATTTATACCTTTCTGGTTTGAAGACGAACAGGCGGGATGGATTACTAAAGATGTGTCGACACTGGCAATAAGTGTCGACACTGACTTATAATGTCTCGACACTCATGTGTCGACACAAGTTTAGTCAACAGATTTTATGTGTCGACACTTGGTTATGTGTCGACACCACATTACTCGACATGTAGTCGAGACGTTACTTAGAAAATTCTGAGTAAAACTTAAGTGTCGACACCTTATTGGATGTGTCGACACCAACTCGACATGTGTCGACACTAACATTCTGAAGTGTCGACACCAACTTCCTAGATGTGTCGACACCATTTTCCTGAAGTGTCGACACTTACTATTCTGTGTCGACATAGACTTGTCTATGTGTCGACACCTTTTTACTTAGCCAATTTTTAGTTCTGTAAACTTAGTCTAAGTTTATCATACCTAGTTCAATTTTGAACCTATTGAACTTAGCTTCTTCTAAGGGCTTAGTAAACATATCAGCTATCTGATTATCAGTTTTAACATATTCAAGTGCAATATCATTTCTTTCTACATGCTCCCTAAGAAAGTGATATTTAATCTCAATATGTTTAGTTCTACTATGTGATACAGGATTATTAGCTATTGAAATAGCACTTGTAGAATCACAGAAAAGTGGAGTTCTACTTACCTGAAATCCATAGTCTTCTAGCTGATGTTGAATCCACAGAAGTTGAGCACAGCAACTTCCTGCAGCTACATATTCTGACTCAGCTGTGGAGATAGCCACACTGGTTTGCTTCTTACTACTCCATGAAATGAGTCTTCCACCTAGGAATTGACAGGATCCAGTTGTGCTCTTTCTATCTTCTTTGCATCCTGCAAAGTCTGCATCTGAATAGCCTGTTAGATCAAAATCTCCATTCCTAGGGTACCAGAGGCCTAGATAAGGTGTGCCCTTTAGATATCTCAAGATTCTCTTGACTGCAGTCAAGTGAGACTCTTTAGGGCAGGCTTGATACCTGGCACAAACACATGTAGCATACATAATGTCAGGCCTACTTGCAGTCAAGTATAGTAGGGAGCCAACTATCCCTCTATACAAGGTTTCATCTACAGGTTTCCCTGCATCATCCTTGCTTAGAGACATACTTGACCCCATAGGAGTCTTCATGGTACTGGATGAATCCATACCATACTTCCTTATGAGTTCTAGGGTGAACTTGGACTGACATATGGATAGACCACTTTCAGTCTGTTTAACTTGGAGACCCAAGAAAAACTTTAGTTCTCCCATACTACTCATCTCAAATTGACTTTGCATAAGCTTTGCAAACTTTTTGCAAAGGCTACTTTCAGTAGACCCAAATATAATGTCATCTACATATATTTGGACAAGTATGACTTTGCCTCTAGATTCCCTAAGGAATAGAGTCTTATCTATTTTCCCCCTTGAGAACTTGTTCTCAATGAGGAAACTAGATAGGGTTTCATACCAAGCTCTAGGTGCTTGTTTTAACCCATATAATGCTTTCCTAAGTCTATAGACATAATGAGGTAGAGTTGGATCAACAAAACCTGCAGGCTGCTCCACATAGACTTCTTCTTTCAAATTACCATTTAGGAATGCTGACTTCACATCCATTTGGTATACCTTGAATCCTTGATAGGTTGCATAGGCCAAGAACATCCTTATGGCTTCCAGTCTGGCTACTGGAGCAAAGGTTTGATCAAAATCAATACCTTCTTCTTGCCTATATCCTTTTGCAACCAGTCTTGCTTTATTCTTAATGATGACTCCTTGTTCATCTAACTTATTCCTGTAGATCCACTTTGTTCCTATCACATTGTGATCTTTAGGTTTAGGAACCAGGTCCCAAACCTTGCACCTTTTGAACTGATTAAGCTCTTCCTGCATTGCTTCAGTCCACTGTGGATCTTGTATAGCTTCTTCAAATTTCTTTGGTTCTATTTGAGACAGAAAACTTGAATATACTACAGCATTCTGATTTCTGCTCCTTGTCTGAACACCTTGTCTTGGATCTCCAATAATCAGCTCTACTGGATGATCTCTTAGATGCCTGTTGGCTGGAGGCATCCTTACTTCTGGTTGAACTTCTTCAGCATCTTCATCATGCTGAGTTCCTTGTACTTCTTCAGCTCCTGGTACATGTAGTTCTCCCCCTGGACATAAGCCAT